>CM062818.1:98535873-99135873 GCA_031772625.1 Pinus tabuliformis | reverse complement strand
TAATCGGTCCTCCTTTTAAAAAGGATGATTAATGATCCCAACCGTTCATGATTTTCCATCATGTTTCATTGTCAATCTATTTAAATCAATGTTGCACTTTCAAACTTTCAGCAAAAGCTTCGTTTGTCCCTGATAAAGAGTCCCCTCTAAACATCAGATCTTTCCCATATTTTATACAATTATTTTAAGAAACAATTAATGCACAACAAAATAAATTCACTTTAGAGAAAATACCTCTTGCATTTAAACCAACCTCGGCCTGTCATTCCTTTTATCTTACACAGAGGTGTCACAGAGTTCTTGGTTAAGATACGGATAAATTGGTTGCAGTCATGATGGAATACAGTGGCGAGCACATTAAAAGAGCACGAAGTATGCTGAATCTCGAGAGCTAACCAAATTTTATTAATCTTGTTCACTAATGCTTATCGGACTAAAACTATTTCCATGACAAAAACTATTTCGTCTATAATTGTATACTTTTTTATGATTAAAATATAAATTAATGCGAGAAGTATATTTATTAGCATGTTATTTTTATTTATTTTTAAACAAAGACTTACTTAAATTATGGTAGGGAATAATTAATAGTAATTTATTTACGAGTGTATGAGTTATTTTCAAGGATTTTATTTTTATCTGGTTTTCTTTTGAAAATTAAGAATAACAAATCAGTACACAACTAAAATTCATGCATAATATCACAACAATATCAAAAAATTATGGCATAAAATATGTGACACCATTATCCACATGGCATTATATTGTACAAAGGTTCATAAAACCTTCAAATTATGATCCAATCAAATGTTTAAAAAACAAAATTTTCAATAATGTTTGAGAAATAAAAGCTAGGTGGGTTAGTTCAATTGCCTATTGAGTTGACAATGAAATTATATGTTTCTTGAGATTGCACGTTCAAACCTCATCTTAGGTCTCTTTTTAAAAATGCCATCCACATCACGTTTTATATTTGTTAATGCCTATCATTTAATTGTTATTATTATATAGGTTTTATTATTTTTATAAAGCATTTTATTTTTTATTTTGTATTTCATCTTATTAATTCTACCTTTATCATTAAAAAAACAAGTAAAATCAAGATATACACTTTAAAGAACGAATATATTGAATCATGTTGGTTATTGTGAAACTAGTCAATGATTAAGGCAAATTTTGTATAGTCATTGTTAACACTTGTCAATGATTAAGGGAAAATTTGTGTAGTCATTGTTAACATATTGACTCATTGACTGATGTTGGTTACTGATATAGGAAAATTATATCATTGCTTATGTAAGTCTGGAGTTTTTGCAAGTCATGTTGAATTATTCCATAAAAGTTCTCAATTAACATGCTCAAACCCATTACTTCCAGTGTATTTTGAGGTGGAGCAATTGACCTCAACTTTCAAGGTGATGAGTTGAATTAAAAGAGAACCTTATAAATAATTAAACAAATTTGAACCCACTTTTACTTTTAAATAGGGATTTGGAAGGATTCTCATATTTCAAGGGATAATAATATATAAGGTATGTGTTTTGAATAAATTCATTAGTGTCTAACAAGTAAGGAAAAATATCTCTAGTTAGCGCCTCAATATTTAAAAGGCCCAAATATAGTCCTTTTTTTGGTAAGTAATCACTCACGGAGGATTTGAACCAATGACCTATCACAATGAGTGCCTTAGCAGTGCACCCATTCACCATCAATCCAAAGCCTCGAGGGCAAAGGCCCAAATATAGTCATGTTCAGATTCAATTATGAATTTATGGAATGCATAGTAGTATAGCCATGTTCAGATTCAATTATGAATTTACGGAATGCATAGTAGCCATAGTAACTGTCCACTTGATATTTCTATTTCCAACCAAGAAATAGATCCATTTTATCAGGAATGGAATCTATCATGAGAATACTAACATTGAACAAATTACATAAAGAATCTCAAAATCAAACAAATATTTGTTATGTCACTTTTATTATTTTTATTGAACAACTAATAGACCCTTCAATCTAATTATTCCATCCCCAAAGGTAAGTGTTTTATATAGCATACATAAGGTCAATGGGTGAGCACATGAGCTTCAACCTTCAAGCTTTAGAGTTTAGGGTTTATGGTGCACAATGTGGGATTGCATGATGTGAGTTAGGATAGAGATAACATAAGATCTTTCTAAATGTCAAAAGATCCACAATCTTCTTAGTGAGTCTCATATTATGAGCATTGCTTGTATTTATCTCAAAGTCTATAAGCACCATGCAATATGTGCTTATGTTAGAGTTTTATCTTATGCCTAACTTTTTTTATTTTCTCCAATCCAATTTGGAATTGTTTAAGATATAGAATTATAAATATATATTTAATAAAACACACTCTCTCCCTCGGGCGCACACACACATGCCCACAAATAGATACAATTAATTTTTATTTCACCTGTGAAATTGACGATTTTCAAAATTAACTAAACGTTAATGATTGACTTGTAGAAATATGGGTAAATACCCATCAAATATACACTTAATTTTTATTTCCCCTGTGAAATTGACCATTTTCAAAATTAACAAAATGTTAATGATTGACCTGTAGAAATATGGTAAATACCCGTCAAATTTATTCAATGGTCATGTCCAAAAATAATTCAGGAATTGAACTTGTGACTTAACATCTGAGTAGTACTTAGGTGCTACTTTTTGGAAAGTTTTATATTTTATTTTCTGATTTAATTTGTCTAGAATCCGACAAGGATTTGTTGAAATCACAAGTTTGACAGGTGAACTCTTCACAATCCAAGCGCCTTAGGGGTTTTTTTGAGGGTGTTGAATCCATATATATGCACTCAAACAATTAGCTTAAACAACACAAATCAATATTTGACCACAAAATTTTTAGCAGAATTCTAGCCAGAAATCTGCTGAAAACTCCAAAAAATTGCACTTAGAGACTACTCCCTTAATATCTAGTAGTGCCTTAACGATACACCTGATCATATCTATCCAAGACCTTGTGGTCATATTTTCAATTTAAGTGTAGTTGTAGTATTTTGAAAAGAAATTGTCAAACTTTTAACTATACATATTTTAATAAAATAAAAAATAAGAATATCTTTATAAATAGAAACCTGAGATGTATATAAATAATATTAGTAAGAATCAACATAGATCCATCTTAATTAGACATGGATCAAATGTGGAGAGGAATCAAATTTGTGGATGTGCAAACCTTTCATCTAAGGTTTCCTCTCAAAATGAAGTTTGCATCTTGAGAAATTTGATCCTTCTAAGTGCTTGGTAGATTATGATTTAAAATGAATCTATGCTAATAATACCTGTTATTCCATTAAATAAATATAATTGTTGATTCTCTTCATATATAACATATAGTAATTGTTTGAGTTATTCAATATTTTTTAATATTTTTGTGAATTATAATAAAAAATATTATTAAATTAGTATTTTTTAAAATTTTATTTTAATATATTATAAAAAAAATAAAAAAAATTATTTATATTTTATATTAATTTAAAAAATAAATAATAATATATTCATTATTATTATTTATTAATTTTATTTTTTTAATCTAATTATTATTATCGAATCCATAAGATTATTATTTAATCAATCATCGTTATAGTATTTGGAGAAAACACACATATATATATAGTTCACTTCTGATTATATTTTTTTATGACGAGAAACTTAAAGTCAAAATCTCTATGGACCAACATCCTAGCTTCCACGTCCATTACAAATTGGGATTCTGACCTAAACATTAAGAAAATTGACATCAATTAACATGCTACCGTTGCTATATGATACACTTAAGTTATCAGAAAGAAACTGTGGTCTGGCTTGGTTGAGGTGATGAGTTTTTTCACAAAATTATAGAAGCCCGAGGGGCACAATAACGATATCTATATGTGGACAGTAGTTTTATGTATTTAAAAAAAATATTATTAGTGATAAAGTTGGTTTATATTTTTTTTGACGTGATCGAATAAATTTAAATTTTGTTTTTTAAAAGGTTAATAAATTATTATGCTTTTATTATTTTTAAAAATATATAGATTTAACAAAATTTTATTTTAAGTCTCTCTATTACGTGACTAACTAAGTGTAAAATGGGGAAGTTGTAATTTTAGTCACTTTTGTTAATAAATGAGGTTGAATTGACACTCTTCTTTATCACTCCTTGTTAGGATGTATTTTCCATTCATCAAGTTCTCTTTCAATAGTAATTAAACCAAATAAAAATAGTCTCATTGTATGCTTGTTTGTTGCCTCATCTCTATTCTTATGCATGTTCCTAGATGATACTTAGCTCTCTTATGCTTTAAATTATGATGGATACTTCATTCCTCCATTAGTTATCATCTAGCTATAAGGTTTTTTGCCACTTTTCCTTATTGATTTTTTTGATAGGGGACGATAAATGTTTCCTCCCCATCTTTGGGTTGCTAGATTGGCTTGACAACTAGTTCTTAGTAGGATCACTTAGATCACTCATGCCTCTTCTCAAAGGCTTCAATTTCTTCCTTGACTCGATCCTCACCATTCCCTCTCATCCCCCTTATCACATATCCTTCTTCCTATTACATCTATGACTAGGCACCGAACATAGAACACTGAGGTATTAGAGGTACGGAGGCTTCACTGGGGAGCAATACCATACCACGTGGGTTCTTATTGGGGGATATTTATTGAGGAAAAAATGACATAATATATTGGGTGATATATAGGGGTAGAGGTTGTTTATATTGGCACGTGTAAAAAATGGAGCTCAAAGTTAATGAAAAAATATAAAGGGCTATAAAAATGTTAATGAAAAAATGGATACATCCAATATCTAGTGAAAGTGAGGGTTTTTAAGTTAGGAAAGTGTATTGGGTTCATATTGGTAGGGGGTTAAATAATGTGTTTTTTAGAGGTAATTTCCAATATGTAGTCAAATTAAGGGTATTGTTTAATATGCCACGAACGCACGTGATATGTATGAGGTTCATTGAGTGAAGCCCTTGTGAGTAGAGGTCATGGTTCCTATGGTATGTTATGCACACATTATAGAGCTAAACCATGAGCACGATTATTTCATAGTTAGACTTCCTCAAAGATAAAAAGTCACTTTGGGAAGCCAAAGAGGATGTGGCTCAAGAGTGAGATAGTCACTTAGATTCTACTGTATTTGCTAAAATATGAGCATAGGTTCTAGACACTAGACACTAGACACACTAGAGGACATCACCATAATCAATATCTACACACTGTCAACTTTTATTGGTAAATGGAGGCCCTCTTGGGCAAGGTTATCTAGAGAGAAATGATGCCAAGGCTAAGATATTGTTAACAATGGATGAAATGAAGTTGTGGATAAAAAGATTTGTATAGCAAATTGGAATGGATAGCATAGAGGCTGGGTTGACATGAGGTTTTGATCCATAAATAAATAACAAAGATGTTGCTACTCCTATTAAAGTGGTTCATTATGTCTCTTCTAAATCATTAAGATGTCTCGGAAGCCATTGGCTTTTTAATTTTTAAAATTTTACAAGCCTTATACCATAAAATATAGTATAAAACAGCGAAACAATGTCACTAATTTAACCACAATTCTAATAATTTTTGTTAAATCTCATACTCAAAGCTATTTTGGTAAAAGACTTATGCTTTTGCCAATAATATAGTTCCTTAATAACAAAACAAGGACTTAATATTATTATGAACATTATCAACAAATTTAACTTAACAAAATATTTATTAAAATACTCTTTTTGATTAATGATAAACCCCACACACACGAAACGAACGTGAAGAGGGGCCTGAAGCTGGAGTCTGTGGATGACGTCAGAGGCAAGTTCTTGCGCACCTCACGATCATCTTGGACAGCAAAACCCTGACAGGCTCACCACCGTCGTCTGAGCTGGCATCCTAGGCTTCATGATTTGGTCAATCCAAGGTATGTGGTCCATTAGTTGAACTAGGTTACATCGCACATTTAGTAAAATTGGCGCTATCTGACGTTTGCAAGTAATTATCATCCTGCCATATTATTGACACACAGACCTGCTGATGCACGTTTTGGAGTACACGGTCTCGTGAACTCTGCGTGTGCGGGGATCTTGACACAGGCCAAATTGTATGAATTCGGGTTAACTCGTTATCCCCAAATTGTATTCCGCATTAACGAGCACTGGTGGCATCCAGTTCAACAGTAATAAACGTGTAACGCAGATACCTATACTCACAAGATAAGTGTTTGTTCAAACGGATTTAAATATGGTTCCACATGATTCTCGGGATATCGAACTTCGAATCGTGATCTCGTGATATTGATCTCCGAATCGACAAGTATCAGAATTTCACATGGCGGCATGCGGATAAAATAAAATTTCAAGGAAGGAAAGTTGGTCGGAATAGACAGCATGCCAGCGATAAAATATGTTTATTATTTGAAGGAACAGGCCTCTTTTTAGAAAATGTGGACGTCGCGATTCGCGGCTCATTGAACATATCATGCTTATTTTTTCCAAAATACCAAAATCTATGAATCATGCTCAGACCACCACGTCTATTTTTATACTGTTCAATCTCTGGAAGAAGACGTTGGTAGCATTAGAATATTTCAAAAAATGAAGCGTGAGATTCGAGATGTCGGGGCGGCCTCTCCTAATCTTTTAAATATTTGTAGGAGATAGAGCTCATTATCGCAAGAAAACAGTACTCCAGCTAGCCAGTTCGGATTAAATTACGATCTGAGAGTTGAAAGAAAAAAGCATGACTGGATATAAGAAGTTTTGCAGAAGAAATGGCAAACCAGCTTTACGGATGAAGAATATGAAGCGTCTTCTTAAACGACGAAGACAATGGAAGTTGTCGTTCTTGCTTGCAAGGTTAAGAGCCCTCTTACCCCACCCACTCAAGCCCAAGGTAAGTATATTGGATGTTATGTTATTGTTGGAAGATTTTTGTGGTTGGATTTGTTAGAATGTTTCAGACTTCAGAGTTCATATATATATAGGTTAATGTTTGAAGTTATGTTATTGTTTGAAGATTTTTGTGGTTGGATTTGTTAGAATGTTTCAGACTTCAGAGTTCATATATAGGTTAATGTTTGAAGTTTTTTATGGTTGGATTTGTTTGAAGTGTTTTATGGTTGGTTTTGTTAGAATTAAGGATGTTGATTCACTCTAGAGGAATTAATATGCAAATATAATAGTTACTGTTTGAAGTTTTTTGTGATTGGATTTGTTAGAATTACAGAGGTTGATTCGCCATACTATCTTAGTGAGGGTGTGGAGAATTAATATACAAATATAATATGGGAGTTAATATGCAAATATACTACAATCTTAGTGAGGATGTGGAGAATTAATATACACATATAATATGGGGAGTAAATATGTAAATATAATAATTATTGTATAATATGGGGAGTTAATATGTAAATATATTAATTATTGTTTGAAGTTTTTTGTGGTGAGATTTGTTAAAACTACGGACGTTGATTCATTTTACTATTTTAGTGAGAGTGTGGGGAGTTAATATGTAAATATAGTATAGGAGTTAATATGCCAATATAATAGTTATTGTTTGAGGTTTTTTGCTATTGGATTTCTTAAAACTACCGAGGTTGATTCACTCTCCTACCTTAGTGACAATGTGGGGAGTTAATATGCAAATATAATATTTATTTTTATGGTAAATTTCTAATCTCAAACCAGATTAATTATCAGCTTGTTATGTCGTTTCTTTTAAACGTATTCTGAATTTATGCTTATCCATGAAGTTTGAAATGTGTATAATATTATCCATTGCTCTATCAGATTAGAGGTCAACCTATTCCTTCGTCAAGGCAGAGCGAGAGAAATAGTTTCAGTTCATCCTTCGTTCAAGCGAATAATATCAACCCAAGACCAAACTTGCAAACAAGTACTCCTGTCCGAGAGATGAGTAATTTACCTGATGTTCGTGTGAGTAGGCTTGTGGGTTCCAACTTGCTCATGATCCAGATCATGACATGGAAAAAATTGGTTTTGCTTTCATCGGTTTTTTCAGTGCTGGAAAACGAGGATCTTGAAGTTCTTTCTAATCAAACAATTTCTATGGCACACAACCAAATCTTTTGCATCATTTTCGTGAAGGTAAAACGCTTTTTAGATCTTTAAAAAATAAGCTTGCTTTCGTTATCATTTGCAGAGCTCATAATTTCTTTCTTGAATCAGTTTTTGCGAACGACAGAGTTGGACGTAGGCAACGTCCATTCGAAGCTCAAAAGTGTTGCTGCTTGTCAAGAAGAAATCGTGTCGGCCAGTAGAGTGGAGAGCGAAAACCTACTGAATATATGTAAAACTAGTTAAACGAAGAGGTATTTTCAGCCTTTGAAATGCATTGTGAACGTTCTTCTTGTTTACAATATTACACATTGCACTCTGCAAATTTTTTTAATAGCCAAGCAGCTACACTCTGATCACTGCCATGTCCGCTGATAGATTTTATGTTCTTCAGTGTCCCTGTGCAGAGTTTAAACATTTTCAATAAATAATTGTCGATTAATGCCACACTAAGATTATGCATGTGACGTTCATTTTGTTAATAAAACCATTATTAGTTTTTCTTTCAAAATAGTGTTAGGAGATTAGAAAGGTTCCAAGCTCAAGATATCTCTTCCCAATTACCATCTTTTATTTTCAGCTTCATTCCCAGGAATCGAGAATCATTGAATTGATCGTTCTCTGCCCAAAAAAAATCGAATCTCTTCATACTTTGCTAAACTTCAATTACTTAAAATGTGAAACCTCAAATGAAATCAAATCTATTCATACTTTGCTAAACTTCAGTTATTTAAAATGTGAAACCTCAATTTTTTTAGAGTGCAAAAGATATTAACTTTCTGTTCCTATTGAAAATTTTCTGAGAATGCAAACACGTTTCAAATAATATATCTTTAATACTCTATAGTATAATGAACATTCTCGCAACATTGGACATCTCCATTATTTCAATCAAAATGAAAGCTTTACTATTTATTCATCATTAAAAACGATCTAACAAATTTAATTAAAACAAATATTATAACAAATTTAATTAAAACAAATATTATAACTTCACCACGGTTGCACAACTATTATGTGACATTTTCATGGGCTTAATCATTATGAACTTCTTCATTTTACCACTCATATCTTCTTCGCTTTCCTTCCCTTCCTTTCAATTTATTATTTTTACATGAGTGTACCCTATTCCTATCCCTATCCTTATCTCTATCTCTATCTCTATCTCTCTATATATATATATTAAGTAATCATTTCATCAGTGTTTTTCATTTTGTTTAAAAATTTCCTTTTTATCATAATCATTAATTCTTATTTTCCAATTATTATTATTATTTTTATATTGAATTACTAAAAAACAAAATACAATGATAAATTTTTTATATTAAATTTTTATAATTTTTAAAACATAATATAAAAAATTAAATTTCATAAATATATAATTTTTATTTATAAAAAATTAGTATAGCTAAAAAAATGATAATTTTTAAAAATTGATATGTTATCTTTTCTCCAAATATAATATATATATTTATGTTAGGTTCTACATGGGTATGTATGATAAAGTTTTTTCAAATGAACTTGTAATGTTGCAAATTATATATAATTATTGTGTTTTTCATAATTTGTAATATTTTATTTATTAATTCTTAATTAAGAAATATAGTGAAGTTTTGAAATGACTACTTCCACCATTAGGCTTCACTATGATAATCTTGATATAGTCATAATTTCAAATAAGTAAACTGATCAAATATTATGGTGGAAATAAAAGACCTTTGTTTTTTTAGAATTTGATATTTCTCATTAATAAAAATAACAAATGTAAAACAATAATTAATTTTTCTCTCTACATATTACCTCTATAAGTGTTGAGTATATACATAAATATGGTTAAGAATTAGGAAGTTGTAAAAAATGACGTGTTTTGGTTTATGTAGGCCAAATTAATAATTTTTTTAACTTGAACCTAAAACCAAACTAGCCACCTCTTCCACCGATTAATTAGAAAAAGGCAAACACCCCATTTTTTCTTACATTTAGTAAAGCATGTGCATTAAAATAATGTGTGCACATATATAACTACATATGAAACGCACATGAAATCAAATAAAATGCACTCATTTTTTCTCCATCTTTTCCAACATTTTTTCTCCCAACTCTCTCTCCTTCTTTTCCCTAACTCTTCATCCCACTCTCTCCTTCCTCCTTCTCTCCCCATAAGCGCTCCCTCTCTTTATCCTTTTCTATATCTCCCTCTCTCCCTCTCCCTATTTCTATTTCTCCTTCCCGTACCCCTTTCTATCTCCCCCTCTCTCCCAATCTCTATTCCTCACCCCTACTTTTATTTTCCTTCCCCATCACTCTCTCTCGCCCCCCCTCTCTATCTCCCCATTTTTTTAATCCTTTTATGTCTCTCCCTTTCATGTCTCCCTCCAATATACCTCTCTCTCACACACACTTTCTCTAAGCCCCCCCTTCTCTACTACTTTCCCTATCCCTTTCTATACATTCCCCTTTAGTTATCCCTATTTCCATCTCTCTCCCCCTATACATTTATATCTCTCACCTCCCAACCCCTCTCTCTCTCCCACCACTCCCTCTCACCCCTCTTTCTTTAAAGCACACTCTCTCTCTAATCCCCCTCCCTTTTTCCCTCTATCTCCCTTTCTCCCTCTATATCTCCCTCCCTCCCTCCCTCCCCTTATCTCTCCTTGCCTCCCATTCCGTCTACTCTCTCCATCATTTTATCTCTCTCTATCCTTTTCTTTCTCTAATATTATGTCTCCCTCTTACATCTATCTCTATCCTTCCCTAAACACCCCTCCGTCTACCTCTCTATCCCACAACACTCTCCTAACATTTTCACAACACTTTATATCTTTTTTATTTCAATCATAATATATTTTTAATATTTTTTTTCTCATTAAAAAAGTCAAACCCCTTTAATAAAAAAATTTAAAGACTTAAACAATAGAAGTTAACCACTATTTTTCATAGACTGAATCATCATTAACTTTCATCTTTTTCCACCCTCATTATTTTTAATATATATTCTTCAAACAATAGCTTCCCCTCCCTTCCTTACGATTTATTCCTTTTTCCAGCCTTCTCTTTTGGATATATATTTTTCAACGAAGCACTTCCCTCCCTCGCTCACTTTCGGTTCATTTACTGATCTAGTTTTCATCATAATCATTGTTTCTTTTTCTTTATCACAATTTTTACAAATTCTTAGTTTTCATTAAATTCACTTTTTTCATAATTAAGAGTTGGTGCAAGAGAATAATATATTTTAGATGTAATGGAAATGTGAAAAAACATAAATATAAATAGTAAAAAAGAATTATAAAAATTATTTACACAACTTTTTAACACATAGTATAAAAGGATTGAAACTTTCTCATTTAACTTGTATTTATTGAAGATTTGTATAAATAAAAAAAATGGTATTTAGATTGGGATGTTATTTTTTCTCTAAAAAATAATGTATTTGTTCATATTAGGTTTTAGGTTTCAAGTTTGGTATGAATTCTTTCTAGTGACAAGAAACAATCCCAAATGCATCTAATAAAGATCTAAAGATCTTTTAGCTTTAAGTTGGAGATTGGCCTTATGCAACCATAAGGTATTCCCTATATTTAATATTATTTATATAGATTTTCTATAATAACTAATAAATATAGAGAGACTATAAATAAAATATTAAAAAATGAGTGGTTAAGCTTTATAGTGAATGAAACTTATGTAAAATATGTGATCCACAAATTTAATATAAACTCCCTATATTTAGATTTATATAGATTTTCTATAATAACTAATAGATATAGGGAGATTATACATAAAATATTTTTAAAAAACTAGTGGTTAGGCTTTAAAGCGAATGAAAATTATGTAAAATATGTGACCCATAAATCTAATATAAACTCAAGGAATGTGATTAAAAACAATAATGTTCCAAATAAAATGAAAAAGAAAAAGAAAAACTTAAAAAAATAAAAGGTAACAATAAATTTTAAATAACATATATGTCATTGGTAATAAATTATAATTACCATGGCAAGTGTAATGAAATAAATCAATATCATGTACTAATATATTTCGACGTAAATATCTTGAATTAAAATTTTTAGATAATATATATAAGATGAATAATTCAAGTAATAGTTCCAACAAAATAATAATGATCATGTCAACTATCAAATCACTAACAAACACCAAGATATAATAATATGAACACACAAGATAACTAAATAAATATATATCACTAGAATGTAATTATATCTCTCATGAAAACTACAATAAATTCATTAACATCATGCATTAATAAATTCAACCTATAATCAATAAATTAAATATCATGAGTCGAATGTTTTAGATACTATACATCCAGAAGGGAAACCAAATCAAATAATGTTACGATGATTTATAATTAATCATGTCAACTTTAAACCATTCTACGTACTAAAATACCAATATAAAACTAACAAAATAATTACTAAAAGAAAATATTATATATCAAAATTGCATGAATAAATTACACAATCCAAAGATTCGGTTTACATTAGAAGCATTTTAGGATAAGTTTCCTTCCCAAAAACTCTCCCCTTGCTTTGATATTTTACAACTTTTTTATTACATTGAGAGTTAGTTGCCTTTATGTTTTTGCAACCTGACATAATAAATACTCTAATATTAACTTTAATTACATTAATGGCTTCTCTTTAAATAAACATAATTTGGCAAAATAATTTTTCCCTCTGTACTTTCTTCCCAATAATTCTCCCTCTAATATTTTAAACCTTCATTAATTATCCTGCAAAAAGAAAAATTAAAATTAGTTTTTTACATAGTGATTAAAAAATAAAACCAATAAATTCACTTTCCTTACTTCATTTTATTACATGACTGTATTCCAAAAAAAATATAATATAAAATAATTTATGTACCTTATGTCACATATAAGGTAATTTAATGGTTTTTTTAAATTTTTATCTCGCAATAAGACCGTAAAAATATCTTGCAACTATAACTAAAACCCTGAAATCTAAAATGTATTTCACATGAGTGAGTTTCAAATTGAGAGAATTGTGAAACAAACGAGAGCTTTCAATGCTACTCAATAAACCAATTACAGTAATAAATAGGAAATTAAATTTTTGAACACATGAAATTTATTCATATTGGTAAGAGAAGCAAATAAACCAGCTAATCAAGACACAAAATTTTCATTTTCCTCGCTTCAAAAATAGTTTAGAATCTTTCACAGTTTATGACATATCATACATTAGCAAAGCCCAAATTGATTAATTCCATTGGTGGGCCAAATTCACTTTATTTTCCGACTGAAATTTTGGCTTAAAATGACCACGAATTGATACTAGGGAACTACACGAATTCATAATAGGGATAAACAGTGTCCATATGGGACTTTTGGTCCAATTTTGTGAAAGTTTAATAGGTATCTAAAGTGTCTATATCGGAGTTTTGATGCATTTTTCTAAAATTAGAATAGTGAAAAATGAAAAATAATGCAGCAACCAAAAAGGCTTACATTTTATGTTGGAGTAACTTTTACTTATTATTAGTCCCTGCTTCAGAGTGCCGGGACTATTGTGATTAATAGTGGTTGACCTTGTTACGCCGTAAGGCGTTTCCCTCTGAAATCAACTCCCCCAATTGCCACCGTGTCCTTGTTTGAGCCATCAGATTAGATGTTAGACAATTGAAACGTTCCAGACCGTTGGATGTAGTATGTAGTTTAGGTTAGTTTTTTATATTTTTTGGCACAATTTTTCTTGATGCTTCAAATCGCCGCACAGTTTTTCTCGCTGCTTCAAATCTCTCTAGGCAGGCAGCGTCTCTGGGCATCCGACTCTAGGAGCTTGGAGCTTGGTGAGATTTTATCTCCAGTGAGGGTTTTGCAGGCAAAGTTTTCAATGGATCTTCAGGGCTTCAAATTTCCTCCATCGGAAGAGAAATCCTGCATCGATCAGAAGAAATTTCCCGCGTTTTATGAAGGAAAATCCCCTTACAGACAGAGGACGGACTGGATTATGAACGAAGATGCCAGATTCAGATCCTCCAACTGTGGAGAGAATGACTTCATTTGTTTTGCATTCCACCCGCGAAGTTTGCTCTGATGCGGCCATTTTCCGCAGTGCTGTTTCGGTGGTCGGTAACTCTGTTTGGGTCCTGTTTGATGGTCTGGCGGTGGATCAGAAATGTTTACAGGTAAAAAGCTTTAGTTTTATCTTTCAGCTGGTTCTCCGCTCTTATTTCTTTGTTCTTCGTGACTGTAGGCGTTCAAGCCCTATCATAAACCCTAATCAATTTTCCTGTATTTGAAATGCAATGCAGGACGTTAGGACCCCGAGCTGGCTCAACCTGCTTGGTAGGGCGACGTGTCTACAGTGGCGGAGTTTCCTTACGGCTAAGAACTTCCCATAGTTTGAGGGGAAATTTAAAGCGTGGCTCCAATGTGACCCAACGGTGGAGCTTTTGCCAGAGTTTCCTCATCTCCAACTGTGGAAAGAATGACTTCATTTGTTTTGCATTCCACCCACGAAGGTTGCTCTGATGCGGCCATTTTCCGCAGTGCTGTTTCGGTGGTCGGTAACTCTGTTTGGGTCCTGTTTGATGGTCTGGCGGTGGATCAGAAATGTTTACAGGTAAAAAGATTTGGTTTTATCTTTCAGCTCGTTCTCTGCTCTTATTTCCTTGTTCTGCTCTTATTTCCTTGTTCTTCGTGACTGTAGGCGTTCAAGCCCTATCAGATACCCTAATCAGTTTTCTTGTATTTGAAATGCAACGCAGGACATTGGGACCCGGAGCTGGCTCAACCTGCTTGGTAGGGCGACATGTCTACAGTGGCGGAGTTTCCAGTTATGGGTAAGAACTTTCCCTGGTTGGAGGGGAAACTTAAAGCGTGGCTATGGCTCTCTGCATCTATGGGATGCATGTTTCGTAGCCAAAAAGCTCAATTTAGAAGAGGGTTAGAGCTTTTAATGGGTTTTTTCCCAAATGTAAATAAATTTTGCTATGACGATGTGATTATCATTTCAGATATTACCCAGAGCTTATTCTGCTCTGAAATTATGTAGTTTCCTGTTATTCTCTTTTGTGACGATGAAGGTTTATAGAGCTGTGCCGGTTAATTATTCTGCGGTTTGCGTGTGGGGTTACGGGTGTACTGGATAGTAGGCAACCTCTATCATTTTTGTAAACATCAACTGGCCGTCTTGTGTTAATACAGGATGAATTGGGCATTTCAGTTGGGCACTTGGTGAACAGAAAAAGTAGAGTAGCGTTATTCAGAAGCAAGTTATCAATGGGATTATGGAAGTATTCACTACGGGAAGAGCCTCTCCTTGTTCGGGATTCCAATCCATCTTCATCCAGATGGACTCTGCACCGTTCCAAGCTGTTCTGCGGGATATATACCGCCTTTCTCCTTGCTGCAGCCATGCTCGTCCCCTTCAGTACTCGAATACTCGAAATACCCATCAAGGCCAAGACCACCATCAGCGTCGAGGACTATCACAGACTGTTCTTGAAGATGGGATGCAACGACACCATAGCTCAACATCTCAAGGTCATCACCCAAGAACCCCATGTGGCCGGCACCCCTGAAAACTTTGCCACAGCAGACTATGTTCTCTCCACTTTTCAGAATTCTGGTCTGGATGCTCATTACACAGATTATGAAGTTCTGCTGACTTATCCTCTGTCAAGGTCTTTATCCCTCACATTACCGCAGGGGGAGGTCATCCAGCTAAAACTGAAGGAGCAGGAAATAGAAAGCGATCCTTCCACCAAAAACGCCAAAGTCATTCCCACCTTTCATTCTTACTCTCCATCCGCAGACATTTCTGCAGAAGTGGTGTTTGTCAACTATGGCAGAGAAGAGGACTACTCCACTCTCAGAGACATGGGATTGGATGCTAAAGGTTCCATTGTTATCGCAAAATATGGAAAAAGTTTCAGAGGAGATATCGTAGAGATTGCTGCAGGAGCTGGAGCAGTTGGAGTTATGATATATTCTGATCCTCGAGACTATGGAGGGAATAGAACACAAGGATACTATCCAGACTCTAGATGGTTACCTCCATCTGGAGTTCAACGAGGTTCTATTTATCAAGAAATTGGGGATCCTCTAACGCCCGGTTGGCCTAGTCTCCCTGATTCAGAACGCTTATCAGTAGATGATCCCAGGACTAAACTGCCTACGATTCCATCGATTCCAATATCAGCAGAGGATGCCACAACCATAATGAAGTCGCTCGATGGCCTTGTTGCTCCTGCAGAGTGGCATGGTGCTCTGGACTTGCCTGCATATCGCCTTGGTGGGGGACCAAGCATTCTCAATCTTCATTACAAGGTAAGCATGCCCATCTTTATTCAATCTAACCCTGCATCCCTTCTGTAGCCCCAAAATCATACATCTTAGTTTTCCACAATAAGGATTTTACGCAACTTCTTGCTTCAAACCCCCTAAAAAGACACGATGAATCCTCCCAATTGGAAGATCTTGCTTCTGTTTCAAACCAGCGGGCAGGGGACAAGCACTACCCCGTTTTTGTCCGAGGATTGAATTTGAAACTGCTGGGAAGAGTTGCTCAAACCGCATCTCCTTAAAAACTAGCTTCTGTTTCAAATATTTTTTCCCTGCACGGAAAGAACCCAAATTTTAGCCGGGAATGCACCAATATGATTTTTCCAGACAGAAAGCTACCAAATATAATAATCTCTTACCAATTTACGGCTGGAGAGCAGCCCAACCAACAATTCTGTTTCAAAATCAATCCTTAATTTTAAGGAGAAAGCCATCCAGTTTTGTTTATTCTCAGTCCTAAATTTTATTTATTCTTAGTCCTGTTCTCTATCCTATTTATTCCAAGTTTTATGTGTCTTTGATGATGGTGGAGTATCTGAACTCTACACAGTTTGCATTAATAACACAATCCTTTTTTTTTTTAATCTGGATTGAAACCACCTAGTCCTCATTTCTATTTATTCATTACAAGCTTTATGTGTCCTTGATGATGGATGGAATGTTCACTTTTGAAAACTCTACACAATTTGCATCGATAACACAAAATCAAAATTATTTTTCCTGGATTGAAACCACCCAATTTTTTCCTGACATTGAAATCAAGATTAATTTTCTAAATTGCTTACCCAAATTTTGGCAACGATTGAAATTGAAAATTTTGAGAGGAGTGGCCTTAAGGTAGAACAGATGAGTTGGCTAAGAAGAACCAAATATAATAAACTCTTACCAATCTAATGCTAGATAGCAGCCCAACTAACTCTTTAATTTAGAAGAAACATTTATTAGAATGCTAATATATAATTGAAATTAACAATTGAAACTAAGAACTGAATTCTTAACAGTTGAATCTAAAGGCATGATTTACTCTCTAAAAAGTTAAAATTTTTAGGGTTTAATTAGATAACAATCTAAAATTTTTGAAATTTTTATAGTAATATTATCAGACATTTATTTTTGAAATTTTTAGAGTAATATTATCAAACAATTATAATTGCCATTTTCAGGAGTATTAAAATTTGTTAAATTTTATACTTCAAAATAAATATGTATCTATCATTTATAATTGCCATTTTCAGGGATATTAAAATTTGTCAAATTTTATACCTCAAAATAAGTATGTTTCTGTCAATTTTTCCATGATTTCCAATGCCCTTGCTCAGAACTACTAACATCCTGGAGGAGCCTATTGAATCCAATACCATGTTGAAAAGTGGATAAACTAAGAATTAAACATAGTACTTGCTCTTACTCTATCACTGACTTATATGCCCCTTTCATCATTTCTTTTAACAATTCATCTAATTTAAAGGTGTGGATAGCTAGCGTCCTGTAACACTGAAAGTACAATATTACGCTATAGTTTCATTGAGGAGCTTCCTATTTTTCTAAAAACTGGTGTGGATAGTTAGCTTTCTGTTACACACAAAGCATAATATTAGGCTATGCTTATACAGAGGGGCTTCGTATTATTCTGAAAAGTGTCTTCTGAGAAAGATTTCGGAGTAGCAAGGCTGCAAAAGACATTACTTTGGCGATATGAAGAAGCAGAAAACCGCACAAGGCCAGCAAAATTCGACAACTAGAATAAGAGAAAAGACAGTGAGATTATCAGAATCTCCGAAGTAGGAGGAGATTAGAATTTTCATGAGATATAAATTCCATTACTCATGAAAGGCTCGGCTATTTGCTTCCATGAGACTGCCTTCTCCAAACAAGATTTAGAACTTAGGCCCCCTCAACGGAACCATTAGTTTAGGACATATGTAGTGATATGTGCATATTTCATAACCAGTTAGAAGCATGGTGTTTAGCACTCTCCTTACAGTACATTTTATATTTGGGTGAGAAGCTATGAAATCTATACTTATTTTTCTTTAATGGAAATCTTACATTCTGGTGATTTTAGATCAAATTCACACTGTATAACAGCTGTCTTTCCTCTCATGTAATGTTTGTTGCAATTAATCTGAATATCTTTTGTAGTTCTGATACAAGGCAGAGATCCTTACATATTGATGTTTGATTGTAATTTCAGTCAAATCATACCATTGCCCCAATTCGAGATGTATTTGGACTCATAAAAGGTTCGGAGGTTTCAACTGGTTCTCCGCTCTTATTTCTTTGTTCTTCATGACTGTAGGCGTTCAAGCCCTATCATAAACCCTAATCAGTTTTCCTGTATTTGAAATGCAACGCAGGACGTTGGGACCCCGAGTTGGCTCAACCTGCTTGGTAGGGCGACGTGTCTATAGTGGCGGAGTTTCCTTATGGGTAAGAACTTGCCATAGTTTGAGGGGAAATTTAAAGCATGGCTCCAATGCGACCCAATGGTGGAGCTTTTGCCAGAGTTTCCTCATCTCCAACTGTGGAGAGAATGACTTCATTTGTTTTGCATTCCACCCGCGAAGGTTGCTCTGATGCGGCCATTTTCCGCAGTGCTGTTTCGGTGGTCGGTAACTCTGTTTGGGTCCTGTTTGATGGTCTGGCGGTGGATCAGAAATGTTTACTAGTAAAAAGCTTTGGTTTTATCTTTCAGCTGGTTCTCTGCTCTTATTTCCTTGTTCTGCTCTTATTTCCTTGTTCTTCGTGACTGTAGGCGTTCAAGCCCTATCAGATACCCTAATCAGTTTTCTTGTATTTGAAATGCAACGCAGGACGTTGGGACCCGGAGCTGGCTCAACCTGCTTGGTAGGGCGACGTGTCTACAGTGGCGGAGTTTCCAGTTATGGGTAAGAACTTGCCCTGGTTGGAGGGGAAACTTAAAGCGTGGCTATGGCTCTCTGCATCTATGGGATGCCTGTTTCGTAGCCAAAAAGCTCAATTTAGAAGAGGGTTAGAGCTTTTAATGGGTTTTTTCCCAAATGTAAATAAATTTTGCTATGACGATGTGATTATCATTTCAGATATTACCCAGAGCTTATTCTGCTCTGAAATTATGTAGTTTCCTGTTATTCTCTTTTGTGACGATGAAGGTTTATAGAGCTGTGCCGGTTAATTATTCTGCGGTTTGATATGGCTACCATGGCCAGCAGTCGACGACACCATTTGCTTAAATTTGTTTTTGAATCTTTGCTAAATATGTATACCCAGTTCGGGGTTTGCGTCTTCGGTTATATCTTCAGAAAATAATGTGATGTATACTCAATTCCTTGCTTACTCGTGTTTGCCCGTATGTTATATCGTTTACATATTTCAAGGAGTTGTCTACGTTATAAAGAGTTATAAATCTTCGATTTGGATATGTGGTATCGGCCAACCTGATCTCCGTTTAATAATTGCAGCTTGTTTACCAGTTACATACGTTTAACATTACCTACTGTATGTTCTTTTCCTTTGTAATTGCGGGGTCTGCTACCCAGTGTCATTATAGCCTGGCCTCCTCAGTTTCCAAGTTTCTTCCGGGAGCTTATGATCCACTCCCAACCTCCAGGGTTCATCATTTTGTGCTGTTATTGCCGCCTATGGAAGATTGGGTCGAGCTGCAGAGGCAGAGAAGATGTTTGAAAAGATGGTTAACGCAGGTGTGGAGCTAGATGTTTTTGTTTATGGTGCCTTGATAAATGCATTTGCTGAAGCTGGATGTGTGGAAGAAGCTGTACGTTACTTTCAAATAATGCAAAATGCTGGTTTTGCAGGGAACTCTGTGGTGTATAGTTCTTTGATTAAGGTTTATAGTAAACGTGGTTTTTTGAAGGAAGCACAAGAAACGTACAAACGCATACAGAAATTGGGTGTTGAACCAGATGCCTTTTTATCAGGCTGTATGCTTGACCTTTATGCTCGCACTGATATGGTGACTGAAGCACAAGAAGTATTCAAAGTCTTGAAGGAAAAGCAGCAGGCAAATGAATTTTCTTTTTCCATGATGTTGTCCTTATAAAAAAAGAATGGAAGGCTTAATGAAGCCACTGAAATTGCAAAGGAAATGTTAGAATCGGGATTTCTTACTAACGTTCTTTCTTTTAATAGCGTCATTAGCCTGTTCATTGCAGATGGAAGATTGAGAGAGGCTGCTGAAGTTTTTCATCAAATGTTAAAACTAAAGGCTTCACCCAATGAGAATACATACAAAACACTGGGCATTCTTCTGAAGAGAGGAGGCATTCCAAGGGATACAGTAGAGCAGCTCGATGTTGCACGTAAAAGTGGGCTTCCACATGGTATTCAGGCCTTGAGAATGACAATCTTTTCTGCAGTGGGGATGCATGCTGAAGCTTTGGAAGCTTGTGATGAACTGAGAGCTTCTGGGTTGGATTTTGATGTGTCTTCTTACAATGCTGTTATATATGCACTTGGTAGTGCTGGGAGGATTAATGAAGCTTACAACATGTTCATAATCATGCAAGCCAAAGGTCTTGAACCAAATACAATTACTTATGCAAGTATGACAATTAGCTATGGGAAGCTAGGGTTGGTAGACAGTGTTAGGAGAATGTTTTACAAAATGAAACATAAGGGTTTTCAGCCAAACGAATTCATGTTCAAGGCAGTTATAGATGCCTATAAAAGTGCTGGGAAGTTTGCTTTAGCTAGATTTGTTACCCAGGAGAGGGAGTTCATGCATCAGTTGCAAGATCATGGTCACATTATATAAGATTATGCAGATCTGGTTTCGAGCTCGATTTCATGTGCACAACTTTTAAAAGGAAGCTGGCATACCCTGTATTCATGCTGTTGTGTCTTTTAACATTTTGTAAAATTGTAACAGGTTATTTTTTTTTTGGGAAATTTAAATCTATGCTCCTTGTATAGCTTCCACATGGTATTCAGGCCTTGAGAATGACAATCTTTTCTGCAGTGGGGATGCATGCTGAAGCTTTGGAAGCTTGTGATGAAGTGAGAGCTTCTGGGTTGGATTTTGATGTGTCTTCTTACAATGCTGTTATATATGCACTTGGTAGTGCTGGGAGGATTAATGAAGCTTACAACATGTTCATGATCATGCAAGCCAAAGGTCTTGAACCAGATACAATTACTTATGCAAGTATGACAATTAGCTATGGGAAGCTAGGGTTGGTAGACGGTGTTAGGAGAATGTTTTACAAAATGAAACAGAAGGGTTTTCAGCCAAACGAATTCATGTTCAAGGCAGTTATAGATGCCTATAAAAGTGCTGGGAAGTTTGCTTTAGCAAGATTTGTTACCCAGGAGAGGGAGTTCATGCATCAGTTGCAAGATCATGGTTACATTATATAAGATTATGCAGATCTGGTTTCGAGCTCGATTTCATGTGCACAGCTTTTAAAAGGAAGCTGGCATACCCTGTATTCATGCTGTTGTGTCTTTTAACATTTTGTAAAATTATAACAGGTTATTTTTTTTTGGGAAATTTAAATCTATGCTCCTTGTATAGCTTCCACATCGTATTCAGGCCTTGAGAATGACAATCTTTTCTGTAGTGGGGATGCATGCTGAAGCTTTGGAAGCTTGTGATGAACTGAGAGCTTCTGGGTTGGATTTTGATGTGTCTTCTTACAATGCTGTTATATATGCACTTGGTAGTGCTGGGAGGATTAATGAAGCTTACAACATGTTCATGATCATGTAAGCCAAAGGTCTTGAACCATATACAATTACTTATGCAAGTATGACAATTAGCTATGGGAAGCTAGGGTTGGTAGACGATGTTAGGAGAATGTTTTACAAAATGAAACAGAAGGGTTTTCAGCCAAACGAATTCATGTTCAAGGCAGTTATAGATGCCTATAAAAGTGCTGGGAAGTTTGCTTTAGCCAGATTTGTTACCCAGGAGAGGGAGTTCATGCATCAGTTGCAAGATCATGGTCACATTATATAAGATTATGCAGATCTGGTTTCGAGCTCGATTTCATGTGCAAAGCTTTTAAAAGGAAGCTGGCATACCCTGTATTCATGCTGTTGTGTCTTTTAACATTTTGTAAAATTGTAACAGGTTATTTTTTTTTGGGAAATTTAAATCTATGCTCCTTGTATAGAGAAATTGTGGATAAAAGGGTACTAGTAGTTCTTTTAGTGTATAACAAAAATGCAAATAAAAAGACATTGGTCATTCCCTTCTCCAATATAAATTAAGACTTTGAAAACAGAGGAGGGCACCCCAAAATCCTGAAGCTTGACAGTGGTATCCGAGATTCTCAAAAAATTCTGTGAGATTTTCTCAAAATCATATTAGAATTTCTATTTTTTTTTCGAGCAAAATTGTGATCTGTTTAGACTACGCGATTGAGGAGATGCATTATCTATTGAAACTACAATTTTGCCCCGACGGCCCAGTTCTCATCGGAATATGGTGAAAAAAATTAATGTGTTTAAATCGTTTTTTCGTTTCAGAAATAAAATAGTGATTTCAAATTCTCATTAATTTTCTACACGATTTCAATTATAAATTGGCTAAACATCCTAACACCCAAATTAATCTCCGTAGTGGATCATTCAACACAGAGAAGCAATCTAACTTTCGCTTGTAACACAAGCGATACTTAAAGAAGTGGTGGATGTGAATGCTCAGAAAATGGGAAAATGACATATGAGATCACCAGCCGGTCATCCCTTTAAGTCAAGAACATATGCCTTTTCTATTACGTTACCAGACTGAACTTTTGTTCAAGGCTCTGTCTCACTGTTGCACCAATGGAAAGTAGAGCAGACTACTGGTCGGCCAGGGCCCAGCATAGATCCATGCAAACGAAAGGCAGAGACATGTGACTGTGATACTAACCACAACCTCACATAAATAAATACATGCCCAGGCAAGCCTGACAGAGGGCAACTCCATTGAATTAATATATGAGTTAAGGGTATCATGGTTCAGAACAACATAATGTTCAAATGTGAAGCCAATGAAATTATATAAGATTACCCTGCTCCTTTCTTACTAATTTTCTCTTTATAAACTAGCCATTTGGAACTTTGATGTTACACATTCAAATTCTAGTATCATCCACCTAATTCTAGTATCATCCACCTGTTTAATTCTCATGTTGGGGCATCTGCAATATTTGACGACATAATGCCTTTAGAAGCACATAGTTTGTTTGACTACCTGTCCACTAGTTAGTTTGTCTATGCTCATTATGGTAAATTCGATCTTACACCTTGAACATGCTTTACTTGTAGTTTACTAAATCCAATGGCTGGTTTTTTGGGTATCCGACACTTGATTAATTCTCACCTCGGGCAATCTTTGACAACATAATGGCCTCTAGAAGCTCATAGAATCCAATTTTTAACATATTTTCACTCTTTTTATCACTAGGAGTGCTTAATTCGGGCAATCTTTGACAACATAATGGCCTCTAGAAGCTCATAGAATCCAATTTTTAACATATTTTCACTCTTTTTATCACTAGGAGTGCTTAATTCAAACAATGGTGAGACCATTTGGATGTTAGAAACCTAATGCTAATTTTCTATTTGTCCCCAACCTAATGAATATTAATATTGGTGATAGCATATCTTTAAAATGAACATATTGAGTTAATTTCCCTTATATAAAGGTCTTCCTTATTTATTCATAATCTTTGAATTTCAATTACATCATTGTTCTCATCCTTTGTCAAATGTTCATCAAGCAATGTCAGAAGACAGTATTGGCATCCATCAAGGACCTTAGGGTAAACCTTATGAACTGAAAGCACTTGGTAATATGAATAGATGATCTAGCCATTTGTTGATGATAACAAATAAACACCGGTAAAGAAACAAAATTGCATAAAAATTTGACTTCTTTCTTCTATGCTGTTGTTTCTTATGTCATTTGCATAAAATTTTGACTTCTTTCTTCTATGCTATTGTTTTTTATATCATTGCCTTACGGCGTTTCCTTTGCAACATGTGGTGCAAATGCTAGTATTAATTTACTTTTACTCACGAGTCTATTTAATTTTTAGCCAATGTTTTAATAAAAGTATTTTGGCAAACAAATATTTATGCAAAGTTTCTGTTTGGATGTCTTATGGCAAGTTAGAACTTATAATTTTCATAAGATATAGGATAAAAGGGTTCTGAAAGATTTTGAATTTTTTTAATGTTATTTGGAGTTAACATTTATTTCAAAACATTTAATGTTGAATGAATTCCTTTCTGTTAAAACAACTTTCCTATCATATTGTGATATGGAAGGGTGTCATGTAACTTGTTGGTTGCATGGGTATTAGCATGTTAGCCCTATGGCGGTTAAAAAAAACACGAAAACACCTCCGGCTGCTGCTAAAAACACAAAACAATACAAAAATAATTCCTCGTGCTAAGATCTTAACTCTCTGCCTGGATCAACTCATTCTCCTCAGCGTAGCGCAGCGCAGCAGAATACATTCAGCTCATTTTCCTGAGCGCAGCAGAATACCTTCAGCATTCAGCTCATTCTCTGGAGCGTAGGCTTCACACACAATTATGATCATAAACGCAAACAAAGCAAGCATGTGTTTTGGAGACACGCATAAGATTGATGTCTACCATATCTATATGCCTCTTCGCAATCTGGAGATGCATGAAGTGTTCCATATCTGCATGCCTCTTCGCAATCTAGAGAAGTTTGAAGGGTGCCATATCCGTATGCCTCTTCGTAATATGGAGAATCTTGAAGTCTTCCATATCTGCATGCCTCTTGGAAATTTGGAGAAGCTTGAGGTCTGGCATATTTTGATGAGAATGAGATTAACTCAGACACATTACAGCAAAACACATATAAAAACCAGAGACACAATATTGACAGAAAAAGGCTGAAGCCTCATGCTTCTCTCTCATTACACTTTCATTACATACAATAATTGAATATAGTGTTACAAATAAATAGATGAGAGATAGTGTTCTCAAGATAGTGCGTGCTATCTTAGACACCTTTGGTTGAGATAATTTCTCACCAGACACACCAATATAGGAGTTACCTAAACTAACTCCTATCTTAGAGGAACAACCCAAGAGTTAGGCACAAATTGCTAACTTGGAATATTTAATTAATTAATGAATTTATTATTGTTTTATGAGAGAGTCTAACATTCCCCCCCTCAATGATAAATCCAAAAATAAGAACGAGAACCATCTTCCAAGTTCTCATGTTGATCCTCAAAAACATTGCCTGAAAAAACCGCCAAAACTGGATGCTGGAAAAAACTCAAATCTGAAGAGAACATGAATCAGCTGCATGCTTGATTCATCTCTGAAGGACGCTTGACAACTCCATCATGTGCCAAGCCACAAAAGGATCCAACTTTCCTTTGCTTGAAAACAGCATCCGGTGTCCACTGACACAATTTGATGATGATTGCCCACTGGCTGAAGATGTCGAAAAACAACTCAATGTTGCTTTTGCTATGATGAAAGATGCTCACTATTGCTTTGGCTGTCGATCGCCCATTGGCTGATGAAGATGCCCACTGGCTACTTCGCTGATGTTGTCGAGACTTTCAGTCTGACAACCACTTGTCAATTTCATTGACATTTCCCCCCCCTTTGTCAGCTGAAAGGAGAGACAATCTTCTCCAAAATATATTTGAACTCCCCCCCTTCTCGTGTAGGAGAGTTTCACTGTTGTACGGCATGAGAGTACCATCATCTGTTCACTGTTGGCTGCACTATGTATGATTGTAGTCGGTTGTAGAACTGAGACAACCGTTTGACTGTGGATGACCATTCCCAAGGATCAATCCAGTCATAATGTATCTTCAATCTGCCTGATTTTTGGTGGTTGCGACATTTTGCTGAGGAATGATTGGGCTTGCCACAATGGCAACACGGATGGAGATCAAAACACTGATCTTCCAAATGACCGGCTCTTTGACAATGAGAGCATTTCGGTTGAACATGAACTTCAGGTTGCATGCAATTTCGTTTGTCTACAACTTTCTCAGAACCTGCTGAGGTGAGTGGTTCAAGAAATCTTGCACTCACAAACTTAATTGGCTTGGAATAATCTGGGATTTGTAAGTTGGTGTCATCAGGAACATATCCTAAGCCACGTCTATTCTTGTTATTTTGAATTTCTTCCCAGGGCTTGATGATGGCTTTGGAAGAAATTTGAATTTGATCATGAACAACTTCGACACTTGAAGTTGTTGGGATGAATGACTTATCATCTGGATGGTTCAAAGACTTGAAAGTATCACTCTTTTC
The DNA here is from genome assembly GCA_031772625.1 of Pinus tabuliformis. Classification (NCBI taxonomy): domain Eukaryota; kingdom Viridiplantae; phylum Streptophyta; class Pinopsida; order Pinales; family Pinaceae; genus Pinus; species Pinus tabuliformis. The sequence continues at coordinate 99,109,182 of CM062818.1, read as the reverse complement.
TTGCAATTCATTCCTTTGAAGTTGGGACTCAAGCTGAAGAAACTCAATGGTTTCATGCGTTTGCTGTAGATGCCGTGAAATATTAGCAAGAGTTTCTTTGCTGACGTGCACCATGTCTTCATCACTGGAGATGATCAAACTGTGAAGAGTGTTTAATAACTGAATATGTTGCACCATCTGAACTTGCTCACTTGAAGTCAGGCTCTCTTGTTGTAGATGTTGTGCTTTGAACTGTTGCACTTTACTTGAATGACAGGCTCGCTTGCTATGGGATTTGACTGGCACGCTCGCTTGATTTGTTGATCTCAACTTGCTTGATTGGTGTTAGAGTTGAACTTGTTGTGGTTGTTGTGATTGTTGTTTCAAGGAGTTAAAACTCATGGACTCACTTGATTGTGCTTTAAAGGAAGGGTGTCGAACACTGTCGAAAATGCACCCAAAAAAGCTTACAATGGTTTTAATGACTCACATAAAACAAGGAATTCACTTGTCTTAATTTGACTAAGTGCTTGACTTCTGATCAAATCAAAACATGGGTGTCGGTTTCAACCGAGAATGCACCTGTACAATGCAATGTAATTGGAATTTGATTCACAAGTTCTGAAATTTGTTTGCAAGAATGTTGATGTAGACTTTGCTTTGAAATGCTTTAACTTGATTAAGTGAAGTTGCTTGTTGAAGTAGAATGTCGATGTTGACAATCTATGATTATGAGTTGTATTTGCACAGAGGCAAGTGTCGAGTTCAATTGTCCTTCCTTGACGCTATTCTTTTACAAGTGTTGTGCTTGCTTGCATTGAACTTTATGTATTTTAAATGAGATCATTTATGTGTCAAAACTAGACACAAATAAAAAAGCAACAACATGAAGCCATAAAAACACTCGCCATCACAAATACACTCTTCGTGTACCTAAGATCCCCTTATTCAATTTCGGGCGGATCTAGGACACAATCAACACAAAAAATGATATCTTTATTAAACTTTGGAGTACATAATTGTCAATTTCTCAAGCAATGAGAATGTCAAGCTCACAAATACTTGAAGCAACTTTGAGTCAAATCTCTCAAAATCTCTCTCAAAATAAAATATTACTTTGGAGTATATGATTGACTTTTCTCAAAAAAAGAATTTACTTATCATCTCTCTTATGTCACTCCTTATATCTCCTTTCTTATGTCACTCCTTATATCTCCCAAAAGCACTCCAAAAAATTTACACTTTAAACGGCATACCTCATTACAAAAATTAAAAAAATATTTTCCACTCCTTATCTCTCCAAAACACACTTTAACTAACTTATGCCCACTCAAACATAATAAAATCTCCACTTCACATTACACCACTCATTCATTTTTATGCATCAGGCTTAAGAAAAATACAAGTAAAAGCTCACGTTTTGGAAATGCGCATTTTCCCAGCATAAAACTTTTAAAAATATTACTCCACTAAGAGTGCTGAAAAAAAGTTGACTTTGGCTATTTGGTCGACGTGCAGGAGAAAGCTCGAATCATTTGAGGAGGGCACTGGAGCTCGAAGCGGTAAATTCGCCAGTGTGTAACGACGTTTCATAACTTAGTCCAATTCGATGGCTCCGCAATTTCATTTACAAAGCTGCCAACAATAATTCAAATGTTGGCCCTTCATTCAAAAGTTTGCTGCTGTAGAATTGTCGCATGTAATTCCATCCCAATTGCAAGGTGCAGCAATGGAGTCTTCCCAGTTTTTCATGGAATTCTGAGGATCTTTCAAGCTACTCTTCAACAGCTGTAAAATTTGAGCCTCTTGACTAAGAGCTCGGGCTCTGTTCATCTGTACCAAACCGCATGAAAACAACAAGCATACATTCCAAACAACAAATTATTTATAAAAAAGCATACTACGGCGCCACACCTTCTCATATTACTTTTAACTCCCTAGCAATAGCTCTCACACTGTTCTACAAATCTGGCAACATTTGTTGCAAACAGATTACAGAAAAATACACAATTGAACTACTCTGTCATCGCTACCGGCCGTGTGACGGGATTTTCCCTTTGTTTTAGCAGCAGGGTTGGAATAAGTAGAGGGACTCCGCATCTGAAGATAAATAGGACGGTGGTCAATGGCTCCGGCACTCCAGTTATTGATCAGATTTTGAGACTTCGATTAGAGAGAGCGAAATTGCTCGGATACAATAATTATGCAGAGGTAAGTATGGCCATGAAAATGGCAACTGTAGAGAAAGCTGAAGAACTTTTAGAAAATATTCGAAGTGCTTCATGGGATTCAGCTGTGCAAGACCGGGAAAACACGAGGCATTCGGGTTAGTGACTGTTATTCTACAAAAGGGTTATGAGCCGAACACAGTCACATTTACCACGGCGCGATTGGCCCTCTATCGTAGATGAACTCTATAGATGAGAGACAGTCACATTTACCACAGCGCGATTCGTTGGAGGAGGGGAGCGCTTTCACCTCTCAGACACCGAATCTCGGCGGCAGACAACTTCACCTGTAGCTCTTTCGACATCCGGCAGGTCGGACCAAGATTGTTCCAACTGATGCAAATCTGAGGGGCGGATCGCCACAACCATGCTTCTTTTCCAGCAAAGCGCTCAATAAATCCACGGTGGCACAGTGCGGACCTCCTCCTTAGGTCGTCGTCTCAAATGGAGCTATGGCTCACAACACACGCCTCTCACAACAAACCAGCTAACCTGGCTCTGATACCACATGATGAGAATGAGATTAACTCAGACACATTACAGCAAAACACATATAAAAACCAGAGACACAATATTGACAAAAAAAGGCTGAAGCCTCATGCTTCTCTCTCATTACACTTTCATTACATACAATAATTGAATATAGTGTTACAAATAAATAGATGAGAGATAGTGTTCTCAAGATAGTGCGTGCTATCTTAGACACCTTTGGTTGAGATAATTTCTCCTTTGGTTGAGATAATTTCTCACCAGACACACCAATATAGGAGTTACCTAAACTAACTCCTATCTTAGAGGAACAACCCAAGAGTTAGGCACAAATTGCTAACTTGGAATATTTAATTAATTAATGGATTTATTATTGTTTTATGAGAGAGTCTAACATATTTGTATGCCTCTTCACAATCTGGAGAAGCTTGAAGTTTGCCATATTTGTATGCCTCTTCGCAACATGGAGAAAATTGAAGTATTCCATATTTGGAAGCCCATACGAAGGTACTGCATATGAGAGCTGGAATAATATAATATAACTGAACATTTCTATGAGCAATGTTGTTATAAAATTATTTGTTTCAAATTTCAAGAATATTCTTAAATCCCTGCGTATCAAATTTTGGAAATGCTTTAAAATCTGCAATTTTTTTTTATAAATTCTTTAAATTGATTTTTAGTCTTCACTAGAAAATACCCACAATTTAAAAAAAATGCCATTCATTGTTCCTTCTAAATTCTTCAAATTGTTTTTTCGTCTTCACTAGCGAAACCCATCTAAACTCGGAATTTGAAAATTTTGTGCACTGGTGCATATGATCTAACACAGGTTTAGATGATGGTAATTCTAACGTTTGCGTATCCTTTGCGTTGATTTTGATAACATTTTGAAATCCAAATTCGGCTGCCAAGATTTCATTAATGTTGATAACATAGTGGTTGCGCCTGCTCGGTACTCAGTACTAGTAATTAAATGTTTTGGTTTTCAATTTACTTTGTACAATCGCCACTAACATATTGATATTGTAATGTTGTGGTCTCATTGGCAGATTTAACCATAATGAAGTTAATTTTGTTTCCTGACAGTAACATTCTCAAAATTACAGACGACAGATCCATGAACCCACTAGAGGTAATTTCATTCTTTTTCTGTCACACTTGATCGATTTTATAGACGGGTTTTTGTGTTTGCAGAATGAATAAGTCATGCCCAAGATTTTAGTGTTTTATTATACTTACATGAGATAAGAAATCATTGAGATTTATCCTTCAATGCTTATTGTAGATCCATACATGGAATAAAAATCCATTGTGATTTGCGTAACTCTGATGGCTACCTGACTGGACTAAGCTTGCTAATGTTGTCTCCGTCGTGGTTGCTTTATCATTGCCCCATCATTCCCACTAGAAGAGGGAGAGCCAATTTTCCACCATAAGCAATAGAAAAGACCCCTATCGATCCAACATACACAGGAGAGGCGTGGAGGCTATCTTAATAGGCAGAGAACAATTTTAAAAAGGCACATACAATTGATATGTAAAATGGGCCTATCTTCGTCTCTTCGAGAAGAGTAGGGCTTAACGACTATTTCTTCCCCTTCTAAAGAGGGGCCCAAAGCTTTGCTCCAATCTCAAATCCTCGTCGAGAACCATTTTCACTCGCTCCATAGATGGAAGGAATCACCTGCTTTTCGCCTTTACCCAACCAGTACAACTATTGCCAAGTTCACCTAGCCTCACGGTAAGCCTTTCCACCAACTGAAGAAGCAAGTTAAAGTATTTCATCTTTAAGCCCATTGTACCTACTGTAGAAACCTACAATGCCACTTTGCTCTTAGATACCACTTATCTTTATGTTTATCATTCTGTTTTCTATTTGAAGTTTTTGCCATTGTTCTTGGCCTATGCTTATCGCAGAAGGAAGCACTTCACCAACCAAGCACTCATTCCAAGCACTTGATTCAACCAAGCACTCATTAATTCCAAGCACTTGATTCAACCAAGCACTCATTCATTTGGGCGAGCCTCGAAATCTGTTGTAACATCGGGGTTTATAATCTTACTGCAAGGCAACAGATCAATTACAAGTATGAAAGAAAACGTGTAACAAATCAATTACAGGTGAGAAAGAAAATGTGTAACAAAGCAATTACAGGTGAGAACGAAAATGTATAATCTTGTTGACATAGATATCTTTGACATCTGTCAAAATGCATTTCTAAATATTCCCATAGATTTCCAACTTATGGTGCTTTGTTATCAGTTTGCGCCTATTTGGTTGTTTCGGAAACCTAGAACGCAGTTGTCACTTTTATGAATGGCTAGACCAACACAAGGGACAGTCTCTACACACCAGACATAAAAAGCATGAAGGTTACCTATAGCATTAGTGTTGATTATGTACAATGAATATTGTATATCATGTTATTAAAAGCTTTTAAATTTATACACATTATAGTTGTATTTTAATATAATGAGCACGCCTAGTGAATCGTGTCTCTTTTTCCACGTCAGTCTTTTGAATATAAATTTTGTAATGGTTGATTAATCCATTGCAAAAGAGTATGTTAGCATATTTTCACATTCAGTCAGTGTACACTTTAGGTTGTAGGTATTCTTTACCTTTTATGCTGCCATTATTTATATGAGTCCTGGAATGCCCTGCGAGCCAGTACCGAGAATAATGCATGGAACTTGGATTGACAGGATCAACTCAACTCTATGCGGATCAGCAGATTAAAGCGGCTGGGATGAATAGTAATTGTGTTTTCGCCAAGTTTGGCTGCTCATTTTGTATGAATAATGATCCGCTAGAGGGCCTCACCTAAATTCCACACCCTAAGCAGCCTCAAAGTCCTGGCAGGACTCGATTCTCTTCAACTGGTCCTTCGCGGGCAACGTCTTGGTCTTGGCAATGGTGCTCACCTTAAGCAAAGCGTTGCCCTCTGGTTTGGTTGAGGGTTAAAGATGTGGATCGTTTTGGGTGCTGAGCGACTCAACTCTACTTTGTGCTACCATCACAAAGATGATACCAGCAAAGAAAACAACTTTACAATGATACAAAAAAGATGATTTGTCAATATTTAATACAAAGTTCAACTAAAGGTAAAGTGTTAAATATAAATATAAATTAAAGAAAACAACTTAAAATTGTTTTAATACAAAGTTCAACTAAAGGTAAAGTGTTAAATATTAAATATAAATTAAAGAAAACAACTTAAAATTGTTTCAATTGATTTGGTACCATTAAGTGGTGTGTTACTTACATAAAGCACATTGAAATTTAGATCTTATATATAAATTAGAGAAAACGATTTAAAACTGTTTTAAAAGTTGATTTATCATTAATTAATTTGTCAATTTCATCCCTACATCCAAAGCAACAAAAAAAAATATTTCGTTTCAAGTAATTTGTTTATAAATTTCATGGATACATCCAAACAAAAAAACATTAATGTTTTGAAATTGCAATTAAAATTACATTTTTGTTTTGAAATGGCAAGTCCGCAGGGACTGCCACTACGCCAGTAGCCCTTGTTTGTAAAATAATGTAATTATGTTGGAATAACTTTTACTTACTATTCTTAAAATAAATTACTCTTATGTGGTTGGTTAAAATAAAATAATAGATTTGACATAGTTGTCCCGATTATATAATTATATAATACACTAAGTGTACGCTAAATATAACATGAAGATGAAATAGTCTAATGAATGTCCTTTACAAAATTTTATTTTTCCATATCCTCTGTATACAAGAGGATACAAAATTATAAGAGAAACAAATAAACCACCTAATCAAGATACAAAATTACAGGAGAAACAAATGAACTAGCTAATCAAGACACTGGAATAAACATCATGGTGGAGACACAATTGTGAATTATCCCTCTTCCCTGATCCATTGAGTTTTATATTGATAACGTGAATAAGTAGAAATATTTAATAGTGGTTTGAAACTTTATGAATGCATATTTTTAATAAAATATTATGTCATTGGGGAGTGAGGAGAAAGAAAACTTTGTTTGAAAGAATATGATGGGATCCAAGGGCTAAGGCTAAACTTAATTCACAACCTTGATTAATATCAGATGGGAAATTATTCGTGATTTATCCTGTGTTTGACTAGATTTGTTTTACATGTGTGGAGTGGACCATTTATAGGTATAATATCAAAAACTACTTTTTTAAATTAAATTTTGGATTATCTCCTTACAAGTTTACTCAAATTTCAAATGTAGATAATGTAGAACTTAATTCCACATCCAATACGTGTTTACACTTGAAATTTGAGTAAACAATATACAATAATAAAAAAGTAGTTTTCTTCTTTTCCCTCAAAAATTCATAACTCAATTTTATTATTTTAAATATTATTTTATTTTTTTTTGTTGAGAGGCCACTTTTAGGCTGTAATTTCCTCTAATGGTAACTCATTATTCTATGTGTTATCTAAAGAGTAATCTTTAAATGATTCAAATGTGGTAAGATTTTTATATTATTATTGTGTTCAAATGTTTTAAAATGGGCATGATTTTGATTAATAACTTTAAAATACTAAAGTAACGATTAAATGTAAGGGGTGGGTTAGGATAGAAAAAATTAATTTTGAAAGAGAGAAGAAGGCTAGCAATAACATGATAAAGGTTCAAATGAGGAAGAATTTAAAGAGGTAGCATAGTTTTTTAAAAAGTCTTGCATTGGGCTACAACATTTGGTTCCTACTAGGGATGGTGCCTCATCGTGAGGTGGCAAGAACCATGGCATATGCGCCTTCAAACATTGGGAATGGAGTCCATTTGTAGTTAAAAACCAAGAACAAATCCTCTTTTTTAAAGACATTAATACTTACATTGCGTTAGTAGATACTTATAAATGATAAATGTCTCAATAATATCTGCTAATAGACAAGTGAATGTGTCAGAAATATTTCTTGTTCATAATTTTTTACCTGTAAATATTCATAGTATGTGGAAGAGATTCCTTTTGTAGGAATTCAATATTAGTAACTCATACTATGAGTAAAAGGAACCATTGATTTGATATTGAAAAACTTTACATGATTGGATAATTACACAACTTTGATAATCTTTTGTTTCTGCACGTTTCACTCATTGTTTAAAATGCAAGGTGTAAAAAGGATTTTAATACCATATGTTTTCTATTTTGCAGTAATATTACATAATTTTCATTAATATGAAAGAAATAGAACATTCTTGTCGTTCAAAGCAATTTATTTGTTAATAGGGAAGAAGGGAAACTTTTAATTAAAAAATAGACAAACCCTGATTCTTCAAAAATGAGTGGAAATCCTTTGTATCTTAATATCCTATCTACTTTAAAACAAGAACGACATAATGATGTATTACAAAGATATAAGCATAAAACACTTGATGAACCTAGTTTGTTAATAAAGCATGAGATACTCTATTCTATTTTTAATTTCATAAGATCATTACTTGAGGTAACTAGTAATAATGATTAGGTCTTTGGAGTTAATTCTAACATTTTGTAATCAGAGCTCAAAGTGGTTTATGATGGAAGTTCATTTAGCATTAAAAAGTTTAGCATGCAAGGTAGGATTACTCTTAAGAGAGATGTTTTATGATTGAGATAGTAAGGTAAAGATTCATATGAATAACCTCTCTTTCTTCTTGGTGTCGTTACATTACCAAAGAGAATCCATATCCCATGGTGTAGTCACCTTGACACCATAGGACTTGCTCCACTGCTAGTGAGCATCTATAGCCCTTACAAAGATATCTGCATTCCCCTCTAGGATAATGTGAAGACACAATAGCATAAATGGTTAAATTGGGATGCTTACACATTAGGTTTTACCCTAATACCACAGACCTTGATCCACTTCTAGCGAGCGTCTATAGCCTTGGTGGTGTCTGCATCCCTTGATAATATGCGTGGACAAAATAGTACAATTTATGTTACATTGGGATATTTATTCACTAGGTCTTACCTTAATACCACAAACCAACTTGCTTCGCTACCAGTGAGCATCTATAGCCCGAACAAAGAAGTTTCCATCCCTCGTACTCTTGTACTCTTGTCATCATTGTTTCTCATTAAGTATGTTAATCTCTCATAGTTTCAATTCTACCCACAAATAAACTGGTTATATTTTATGTTATTAGTGGATGTAAAACTTTGAGTCAACTGAAAGTGATTAGTTAGAATTGGGCATCTAAGCCTTTTTAGATTATGGTTACCAAAAGAAAATCCCTATTGAACCTACTAGCAAGAACATAATCTCTTTTGGTTACATTTTTCCAAATGCGTCAAGTTGATGTATACTATGTAGGGATCATCAATCAATAGGTCAATTTTCTGAGGATCACTTAAATGTTTGAGACATAAGAGTTTCATATTGATTCATTCTAACTTATAAAATTATAAAGTATATGTGATAAAAACTATAAAAAAAGGTTTATTTAACTGTACACAATATATATACATATGTGGTTTCAATAGGAAATTTAATTGAAAAAATCAAATAACCAATGCAACCAACTTACCAACTTACCAACTCGATAAATCCTAACTCTAGGCTTCATCCTTATCCAAAATGTAACATTTTAAGTGGATGAAGAAAGGAGTAAGTTATTTCGACTAACATGCTTCCCAAGATATTGAGGTAATAATATGTTAATGTTGTTTGAAACACCTCGTCCATCTAGTCATCCACAAAGTCATAATACTTTGTGTGAATGTTCAATTGTTGAAACCATTCAAGCATAAATTTCTTGAAATAATTTCATTGAACTACCTTTCATAGATTCCCTTCTCATTACTTTTTGAAATTGTAACAAGGTTAGTCCCATGGAAATTTAGATCCTTATGGCACTCTTGTATAAAATAACATGAAGATAAATCATTGATAGAGTCATGCACATTATCACAAAACTTTTTGTATTTCAAACTATTTGAAAAATGATTCATATTTTCCATTGTTTCCAATAAGAATTGAAGATTGATGTGCAAAGTATAATCTATAGATGCATTTTGAAAAGACACCCTCAGAACATTATCACAAATTTGAACTTCAAATATTCCTTCCAGCACTTTAGTGGGTTGGTTTATGATATAAATAAGAATTGTCCTCTTTCAACATTAACTTTAATGATTTTGTTTCTATATGCATGAATAATTTGGAAGGCGTTATCAAATGGATGATTTATAAATGGTGAAGTAAATAATTTTATACCATATAAATGACATTTTGAGATAAATCATTTACCTTCCAATGTACTAGAATGTTTTGAATTTTTTTTATAATTAATGGCAATGTCCTTATTAATTTAAAGTCCTTATCCCAAACATTTCAGAAATCATGCAAAATTTTATTTAGTTTGCGAAAGGGATTAGTGTAGATATATGCGAAAGATTCACTTACAAGATTTTTATGTTCAGATAATTCTTGATCATAAACATTTAAATAATGTTCTACATATTGATTTCCTTACATATTGTTATTGTCATAAGAAAATGGGAATCAATATTGTCAGATTCAACAACCTTTGCATAACTATCATAGACATGTTCATTATTGGGAAAATGGAAACGTTTTACGTCAGTTACATGCTCATGTTGATTATGCTTATTAGTATCATAGATATCATAATTACATAATGATTGTAAACTAGAACTTATATATGAGTCATCACCTGTTTCAATATTGCGACAATGAATTAATTGTTCATATTCATATTCATCATATATTGGTGGTTTAGAATTATCAAAATGAACATCAAATGAAACAAAATCAAAACTATTGAAGACATCATCACATACCTTTTCTTTTGTAATTGATGACTGGGAGACTTGATCACTTGATTGAAAAGGGTCTTGATCAATTGATTGTTGATGTGAATATAATGTGGATTCTTCCTAATCATGTGTCTTAGATGTATATTCTTCAAAATCACCTTTTTCACAAACTCCATTAATACAATGATCATGGAAGTGAAATAGGGATAAACCGAGTTTAGCATTGGTGATTAAATTGTGATATTCTTCTGGACATAGATGTACTTCTTGATTTATAATAGAAGGGTTTTAACAGTAATCAAAACTTGAGATTATCATGTCTTGTTTAGTGAAACATTTAGTTTCTAAAACAAGAGAGGATAAACATGTTTCTTTAGAATCATCATATGCATCCTGCCAACTTACAACAAATTTTTCATCACTGACATAATGCTTTGTTTCTTAAAATCCTAAATCAGATTTATCAACATGTTAATTCAAATCACAATAATCTTCACTGAATGATTTAGAGGGATACATGTATAATGTTCACAAACGATTACTTGAAAATCCTTCAAAGAAGAAATTCCACCATGAGGAAGTTCCTTGTTCCATCGTTGGACATCACCTTCTAGGGAGAACATGAACAATTTCATTTCAATGTCTTTTTGATAAAATCTAATCTATTTTATACACTCATGGAAATTTGTCAAATGTTGAGTAGGGTCATTGTCGTCATCTTCGAGAAATGGAGGAAGGTATTTCTCCCATATGTATATATTAGGCATCTCATTGGGAAATCCAGGTATGTTATAAAAATCAAGTGGATCAAATCGTGAAGCTACAAAAGAAGCCAAAGAAAATCCATTAAACAATATGAACAATACAAATAAATTAAGGAGTCACCCGATGAAAAACTAAACAAAGAAATATTTTCTTGAAATTTCCAAGTGTGCGTTGTGGTTCGCCCATTCACCAGTAGGTCATAGACTTAATCATTTATCATTTACCATGGAAATGAAAAAATTTACACTTCGCTCCCCAGCAATGGTGCCAAAATGAATGTTGTTTCTCTTATTGTTTCGGTGATAAAAACCAACCCTAAAGGCATCCAATGAGGATCTAACAATACTCTGGCCTTAGGTTAGAGACTGGCCTTCTCCAACCATAGGGTATATTCCCTCTATTTAATATTATTTATATATTTTTTCTATAATAGCAAATAAATATATCCATATTATACATAAAAGAGTATTTTAAAAATGAGTGGTTAAGCTTCAAAGCTAATGAAACTTATGTAAATTATACAATCCATGGATCTAATGTAAACTCAAGGAATGCAATTAAGATAAAAAGTATTCCAAATAAAATAACAAACAAAAAACAACATAACAAAAATCAAACATAAAATAAAAGATAACAATAAAGTTAGAATAACACATATATGATTGGTAATAAATTATATTTATGATAATAATTTTAATGAAATAAATCAATATCATGTATTGATATATTTTGGCTTACAACAAATTAAGTAAATATCTTGAATTTAAAACTTTATCAATAATTCAAATAATATTTGCAATGAAATAATGATGATTTTGGCAATTTTCAATTGTTAACACGCACTAAAATATAATAATAAGAACACACAGAACAAAGAAATAAACACATACCACTGGTATCTAATTATATGTGCCATGAAAGATGCAATGGATTCATTAACATCATGCAATAATAATTTCAACTTGCAATCAATCAATTAAATATCATGACTCAAATGCTTTAGATAGTATACATCTAGAAGGGAAACCAAATCAAGTAATGCTATAATTATTTATCATCTAATCATGTCAACTAAATTAAACCATTCCATGTACTAGAATAATATAAAACTAACAAAACAATTACTAAAAGAAAATATTATATATCAAAATTGTATGAATAAGTTATACAATCCTAAAATTTGGTTCACACAACATGTGTGTTGGAACCATTTCAGCATAAATTTCCTTTGTAAAAGCTCTCCCATGCTTTGATTTATTACAAACTTTTTATTATATTGGGAATTAATTGCCATTCCATTTTTGCAATTTCCCATAATAAAAACCCAAATAGTAATATTAATTACATAAATAAAATCTCTTTAAATAAAGATAATTTAGCAAAATAAATGATTTCTTCATATTTCCTTCCGACCAATTATTTTCACCCATGCTACTTTAAACCTTTTCTTATTAATTCTCTTCCAAACATACAAAATAGAATTGGTTTTTTATACCGTGATTAAAAAATGAAATGAATAAATTCACTTTCCCTACCTCATTTTTTTACATGATTGTATTCGTAAAATAATATATATTATTATTTATGTACCTTATGTCACATATAAAATAATTTTATGGTTTTTTTATTTTTATCTCGCACTATGGCTTAGTAAAAATTTCTTCCAACTATAATAAAAAAAACATGAAATCTAAAATGTAGTTTATGTGAGTGAGCTTCAAATTTAGAGAATAGTGAAATGAATTGGAGCATGTTTCTCAATATACCGATTTCAAGAATAAATAAGCAATCAAATTTTTGAATGTGTGAAATTTGTTCATATTGATAGGAGAAGCAAATAATGTTGAGATTTTCTGTTTATTAAATTTGGCAAAAATCTCATGTAGGTGACAACAATAGGATTTGTTGCTATATTAGCTCCATTATTCTTGAGAAGGAGTTAATGCATCCTAAATTTGTTGTGAAAGAATTTATGATTCAGTTTTATACTCCAGCTATAAGAAATGTAAGCCCGTAGAGGATAAGTGTGTAGAAAATAGGGTGAGATGAGCGTATGTGTGAGGAATTAAATTGTTGTAATCTCTTGTTGAATAATAAGATTGTCGATGCCTCTGTTTGGTGGATGTAGCCCAGATTGGTTTGGTGAACCACGTTAAATCTTTGTGCTATTTTTTTTTATGATTTTGTATGTGCTGTGTATGCTTGTTAAATTTCCGCTGTGCATTGTTTGCTCCAACAATTGGTATCAGAGCATGTTGTGGAGCTGGTACGTGTGACAGAGACGCCAAGTCTGCTGCGGAAGGTGGAGCTTTTTTGTTGGCGCGGTTTTGGCACGAACAGTTGCGCCAATTTTAAGCTAAAGGAGGGTTGGCGTGGTTTATTGAGTAACAGTCGCGCCCATTGGCGCGGAAGATTCAGGAACAGTCACGCCAGAAAGGGCTATTGGCGCGGAAACGAAAGGGTTAATCGCGCCAATTTCATGCCTCGTGTGGATTTTTTTTCAGGTGTGGATCTTCCGCCATCGAGGAGCGCCAGGCATTTTTCCCTCTGGTAAAACTGCAATTTTTTGTTTTTTGAAATTATAATGACATGGTACGGTAGAGGCATTATAGTATAAGGTAAAGGCATTTTTTAAATCACAACTTCATTTATTAAAAGTTGGAATTGGAGATTTTGTTTGTTACAACATGGCAAAAACTCAAAGTGCTCGTTTTGAGATCGAGAAGTTCAATGGCAAAAACAACTTCGAAATCTGGAAAGTGAAGATGCATGATCTACTTGTGCAACAAGGCGTGGCGAAGGCGTTGTTGGGAAAATCCAAACAGCCTTACACCATGACAGATGATGAATGGAGCGAATTGGATGGAAGAGCACTGAGCGGTATTCGACTATGTTTGGCAGATGATGTTTTGTTTAACATCGTGTCAGAGAAAACTGTTGCTGGTTTGTGGACAAAGCTTAAGAAGCTGTACATAACAAAATCCTTAACCAATAGGATTCTTCTGAAGCGACAATTGTACAGTTTGCGCATGAAGGAAGGTACAACTATTACTGATCATTTGAATATCTTTAATACTCTCCTGGTGCAATTAGAAAGTATAGAAGTAACTTTTGAATTAGAAGATAAAGCTATAACTTTATTATGCTCGTTGCCTGAGTCATGAGATCATTTTGTTACTTCTATAAGTCTTAATATATCAGAAACCCTTGAATTTGATGATGCTTTTGGAGCTTTGTTGTTCGAAGAGACAAGGAAGAGATCAAATTCAGAAACCTCTACATCAGAAGCAATGATGGTCAGAGGTCGTTCTAAAGAAAGACGCTTCAGTAAGCACAACGAGTCGCGTTCAAAATCGAAAGGGAAGAAGAGTAAGGTAAAGTGCTGGTTTTGTGGCAAATCGGGACATTTGAAGAAGCACTCTTGGAAGAGACAGCAAACATCTAAAGAAGACTCTTCAACAAAGAAGAAAGAAGCAAACACGACAGACACAGTTTCGGCATCCAAGACAGGTATGAGTGATGAAGTGTTATCAGTTGATTTCTCTAATCATGATCAACATTGGCTGTTAGATTCTAGTGCATCAAATCACATGTGCATTCATAGCGAATGGTTTAAAACTTATCAATCAGTCAATGATGGAGTAGTTTACATGGGAAATGATGTCACATGTAACATTATGGGAATTGGAAGCATCCAGCTTAAAATTTTTGATGGGAAAAATAAAATTCTAACTGATGTAAGACATGTACCTGAATTAAGGAAAAACCTCATTTCATTAGGAGTACTAGACACTAATGGATATAAAACTTTTATTCAAGGTGGAGTAATGAAAGTTTATAAAGGAATTTTACGAGTAATGAAAGCAAAGAAGGTTGGAAATATTTTTCAGTTAGAAGGAAGAACAGAGTCAGATCATGTTTCTATAGTGTCTGAAAACGACAGTAATTCTATTCGTTTATGACATCAAAGGTTGGGCCATATAAGCGAAAGAGGTTCAAAGATTTTATCTGATCGTAAGTTACTTCCTAATTTAAAGTCTGATAAGTTAGATTTCTGGAAACATTGTCTGTTTGGGAAACAAAGCAAGCAGAAGTTTAAAACTAGAAGACATAATAGTAAGGGAATCCTTGATTATATCCATTCTAATGTTTGGGTTCCATCTCCTACAACCTCATATGGAGGATCGTCATATTTTGTATCTTTTATTGATGATTTGTCTAGAAAAGTGTGGGTCTACATGTTAAAGAAGAATTCTGACGTGTTTACAATTTTCAAACAATTTAGAACATTAGTTGAAAACATCACTGGAAGAACCATTAAGTGTTTAAGAACTGACAATGGTGGTGAGTTTACTTCAAAGGAATTTGATAATTATTGCAAGGACGCTGGGATCGAAAGACATAAAACCACCGTATATACTCCTCAGCGAAATGGAGTTGCTGAACGCATGAACAAGACTCTTTTAGAGAGAGCATGAAGTATGCTTAGTAACGCCAATTTGCAGAAGGAATTGTGGACAGAAGCGGTTTCTACAGCTTGCTATTTGATAAATCGATCACCATCAACTGCAATAGGATGCAAAATTCCTCAAGAGGTATGGAAAGGTCATCCTTGTGATTATTCTAAACTAAAAGTTTTTGGTTGTGATGCATATGCTCTAGTTCTGAAACATCAACGTTCTAAATTAGATCCTAAATCAAAAAGATATATCTTTGTTGGATATGATGATGGGACTAAGGGATACAGATTGTGGGATCCTACTACTCACAAGATCATCATTAACAGAAATGTTAAATTTAATGAATCCTCACTTGAAAATCTAGATGTAGATGATAAATTGAAATAGGATAATGTATCTAAGCTTCAACACATTCAGTTTGAAACCAGTTCAAATACTGATGATAGTCAAGATGAACATGGTTCAGATGCAAGTCATGAACAAGTTTCAGATGTAGATCATGAACAAGTTTCAGATGTAGATCATGAACATGTTTTAGATGCAGATCATGAAGAGGTTCCTACAGATAATAATCAACAATTTGTTGAAGTACCATAAACATATTTAAGGAGGTCCACGAGAATCAAACGTCCTCCTAAAAGGTATGATGATTATGTTACTTCAGTTGCTTTAACCGCTAACGATGATGAACCTTTGTGCTATCAGGAAGCTGTAGAAGGTTCTAAAAGTGAAAAGTGGAAAGAAGCTATGAAGGACGAGATGATGGCATTAGACAAGAATGGCACATGGGATCTGGTAGAACTTCCTAAACACAGAAAAAATGTGGGATGTAAATGGGTTTACAAATTGAAAAGGGGTGTTGATGATACAGAGGACAGGTACAAAGCAAGGCTGGTCGCAAAAGGTTTTTCTCAGAAAGCAGGCATTGATTTTCATGAGATATTTTCACCAGTTGTAAAAATTGTTTCAATTCGAATTGTATTAGCATTAGTTGCTTTACTTGATTTAGAATTACAACAACTAGATGTTAAAACTGCATTTTTACGTGGAGATTTAGATGAGAAGATTTACATGGAACAACCGGAAGGGTTTGTTCAAAATCGCAACAAGAAATTTGTCTACAGGCTCAAGAAATCATTGTATGGTCTGAAGCAGTCGCCTTGACAATGGTACAAGAAATTTGATTCTTTCATGATGAGTCAAAATTATATAAGAAGTGAATATGATCATTGTGTTTACTTTAAGAACTTAAGTAATGGCATGTTCATTATCTTAGTGTTGTATGTTGACGATATGCTTTTAGCAAGCAAAAGCATAATAGAGATCAACAGGTTAAAGGCTCAGATGGCTAGGACATTTTATATGAAAGATCTAGGAGCAGCAAGACAGATTTTGGGCATGGAGATTTTCAGAGACATGAGCAATGGTAAGCTGTGGCTATCACAACAGAAGTATATTGAGAAAATACTCTTGAGGTTTGGTATGAACAATGTGAAGCTTGTGTCAGTCCCTTTAGCTTCCCATTTTAAGCTTTCTTCTAGTTTATGTCCTAATATAAATGAAGAAAAGGAATATATGTCTCGAATTCCATATGCCAATGTAGTAGGTTGTTTAATGTATGCGATGGTTTGTGCTCGACCAGATATTTCACATGCAGTTGGGGTTGTCAGCAGGTATATGGCAAATCCAGGAAAAGAACACTAGTCAGCAGTGAAATGGGTGCTTCGTATTTCAGAGGCACAAGTGATTATTGTATCACTTATAACAAGAGTAGTGAATTTGTTTGTGGATATGTTGATTCTGATTTTGCAGGTGATTTGGATAAGAGAAGGTCAACTTCAGGGTATGTCTTTACTCTTGCAGGTGGAGCTATTAGCTGGATGTCAAAGCTACAAAACATTGTTGCTTTATCCACTACTGAAGCAGAATACATAGCTGCTTCACATGCTTGCAAAGAAGCGATTTGGTTGAAAGGTTTGTTTGGTGAGTTTGGTAGGTTACAGGACAACATCAAGTTATTTTGTGATAGTCAAAGTGCAATTCATTTGGCTAAGAATCCGGCCTATCATAGTAAATCAAAGCATATATCTATCAAGTACCATTTTGTAAGACAGGTTATCACTGAAAGGGGAGTCTCTCTTGAAAAAGTGCATACGAAGGAAAACTATGCAGACATGTTCACGAAACCAGTTTTGTTAGAGAAGCTACGTTGGTGTCTGGCTTCTCTTGGCTTGCAGAAAAGATAAAATAATAAATGAACAGGGTATCGGCTAATTGTTGTCAAAGTGGAGATTGTTGAAATTTTCTGTTTATTAAATTTGACAAAAATCTCATGTAGGTGACAACAATAGTATTTGTTGCTATATTAGCTCCATTATTCTTGAGAAGGAGTTAATGCATCCTAAATTTGTTGTGAGAGAATTTATGATTAAGTTTTATACTCTAGCTATAAGAAATGTAAGCCCGTAGAGGATAAGTGTGTATAAAATAGGGTGAGCTGAGAGTATGTGTGAGGAATTAAATTGTTGTAATCCCCTGTTCAATAATAAAATCGACGATGCCTCTGTTTGGTGGATGTAACCGATATTGGTTGAGTGAACCACGTTAAATCTTTGTGTTATTTTTTTTTATGATTTTGTATGTACTGTTTATACCTGTTAAATTTCCACTGTTTGCTCCAACAAATAAATCAACTAATTAAGGTATGGGAATATACATCGCGTTGGAGACAAAACTTGATTTACGACCTCAATTGATATTGGATGAGAAGTTATTGATGACTTGTCACCTATGTTTGACCGGATGGGGTTTACACGTGTGGAGTGGACAATTTACGTGCATAATATTAATAGAGTTTCACGTTTGTGTATGAGGTAGGGTCTCATACGTATCAATTAAATAAGATTTTAATAAAATGTTTTAAAACTCTAGATTTTTAGATGCCTCAAAATAATATTAAAAATTTCAAAATGATTTTGAACTTTATATTATTCACCAATATTATGGTATCAGGATGTTTGAACATAAGAGAAAAATTTTGGAAAATGCTCCCTAAAGAAATCCAAATGTGAAAAAATTATCGAGATCAATAGTAGAAAATAATTTCAGTTAAAAAGTTAGGTATTTTAATCTTAATGTTGAAATTTGTGAGATTATGTTTGTTTTATATATATATATATAATTTTAAAGAAAGATGTGCATTAAATGCATTTTATTAAATATATAAAGAAAGACGTGCATTAAATGCATTTTATTAAATATATATTTCATCTTATCGTTTTTCCTTTTTATCGACCTTTTTTTTTATTTTTGTGGACATCATTTTCTTATGATACATATTAGTAGTGTTAATCATTTGATCATTGATTAGATTAATGTTAAATATATATGTGCATATATTTATATGTGATTGATAATATTGCTATATAATCAAACAATTATACAATAATACGTATATATATTTCTATTGTTATGTGACATTACTTAATATAGTTAATCAGGTCATTTATGTCATTGATATTAGTTATTATTGTCTCAACGTTATCCAAAGAGTAACTTTTAAATGATTCAAATGTGGTTAGTTTTATATACCATTGTTGTGTTCATATGTTTAAAAAGGGGCGTGATTATGATTAATAACTTTAAAAGGTTAAGGTAAAGATTAAATGTAAGGGGTAGGTTAGGATAGTGAAAATGAATTTTGAGAGCCTTAACAAGGCTAGCAGTAACATGATAAATTTTCTCATGAGCAAGAATTTATCGAGGTATCCTAGTTTTAAAAGAGGGTCAGATTGGGCTACAACAATATGTAAATTATGGAATTATTTGAAACAAATTTGTACCATTGTAGATAATAGACAATTCTTCTATTTGTCATAATTTTTAATGTTGATGTTTTTCTCTTTTTCTTTTTTTTATTAGGAAATCTAGTGAAGCCTTGAAATGACAGTGTCAAGCATTAGGCTCCATTATGAGGGTCTTACCAAATATGAAAATGAGGAAGTTGCATAAAAATATGTGTTTAGTTTTTGCAGACTGAACCCAAATATTTTTCAATTCAAAACTAAAACCAAAGAAACCACCTTAGCCACCTTATCCACCATGTAATTGGATAAAGGTGACCGCCTTTTTTTTTTTTAAATTTAATAATGCACGCGTGTTAAAATAATGTGTGCACATTTATAATGCATGCAATGTGCATGCAATTTTTTTATCCATCTCTCACCATCTTTCCCAACTATCTTCCCCCCACTTCTCTCTCCCTCTTTTAACTAGTCATTCCCACCCCCTCTCTTTCCCTTTATTTACCCCTCTTCCTCTCTCCCCTCCCATTTTTCACTCCTCTCTCTTTCCCTCCCCCTAAAGCCCCCCTCTTTGTACCCATTTCTATCTCTCCCCCCCTCCCTATACCTTATTTTGTCTCTCTCTCCCATTACCTATTCCTAGCCCCTCTTTGTCTTTTATTTTCCCCATCAATATCTATCTATTTCCCCAACAAGGGAGTCACTATTGAACCATGTAAGATTTAGCCTATTATGTACATTTATTTCTAATAAGCTTAAGAAAATAAATTTATTTATAGAAAAATTTCTAATATAAGATTCCTCTAACAATGACCAAATTCTTTATTGATATGTAGAGTGGAAATCATTTGTAAAAATATCATGAACAAGATGATTAGGGTTTGTTTTAGAGGACATTGTAAGATCGAAAGAACTTGCTTTAGCCTTTGAAAATTTAAAAAAATTAAAATTTTCCCATGGAGGATATTGAAAAATATACAAGAGGGAAGAAGAACTGTGATTCTCCAAGGTAATTGTCACCTATACAATATCATCTGATTTGACAAATCTAAAATTAGTAGGGAAACTTTTGGACCAATGATTATTTACAAAGGTAGAATTTCCACTAGAAAGGTGTTCCATTAATTTTTTTTTAAAACAAGTTTCCAATAGAACTTTAGAATGCATTTGGTTGAAAAATTGAAAATTACGCATATCAAAAAGTTCAAAAATAGGATTTTTCTTAGCCAATGGAAATAAGGAGAAGACATGGGAATTTGTTGATCCTAATTCTGCATCTATATGTATTTCACTTTGTAATGAAGGTGAATTAATGCCATCAAAATCAAAATAATCATCGAATATAACTTCTCTTTCTTGCAAATCATAGGTAGATTTGAATCAACAACATCATCAAAAGGATAAGAAAAAGTTAGAAAATTAACATTGATAGGAAAATGATACTTACCCAAAAATGTTTCATTCTCAATTAAATCTTAACTAGTTGAAGGGAAGGTTTCAATAGAAATATTAGTAGAACCATTACTAAATAAATTCAAATTCGAAAATATATATGAATAAAAAAAGTAATGATTTCCAGAGTACAAAAAATTAGATACTTCTTGAAAAAATTTCATCATAATGATTTTCATCATCATTGATAATATTAGAACTTTGATTAGATGATAAATGTTTTGTTGAAGAAATGGGAACTAGTTGTGAATTTACCTCTAAAGAAGAAATATCAACATGTCCATTAGTTATGCCTTAAATTTGATTTATTTCTATTGAACCTTCATCCTGATCATAAGCATTAAGAGTTGTTTTAGGTACATTTTCATAGTTTTGATTCGGATCAGTATAATCAATTCCTTAAGTTTGAAAGTGTGTGAAACAAACTCCTAAAGTCTATGGTAGTGATACATTTTATAGTTCATCCATGATTTCAATAAGATGAGATGTAGAATCAATATTAATGAATGGATATTGCACATCATGCTCATCATCTTTTGTTTCACTATGTTTATTAAGAACCAGAGTAGTAAAACATTCACTCAGATCATCTTTTCAAGGAAATTCCTTGAGATGAAATCTGAAATAGCGACATAAATATGGTATAGAATGTTGGCATTAATGTCAACTAGATAAGGATGGAAAATGCATGGAGTTCAAGTTCATGGAGAGTCTTCTGGTAGTTGCATTCTTTAGTACAAAAACATCATAGTACAAGGTTAAATAAAGAATGCTATAAAATCTTATAATTATGGTGGTTGGGAGGCCAAGGATTTGAATGCATGTTTTTCTCATTATATATATTCATATGTTACTGGAAGTGAGACAATTAGATAGTTCTAGAAAATAGATTTCCAACGATATTTTGAAGTTTGAATTTGGCCCTTGGGAGTGAAAGATATGGCTGGTCAAAGTTGGTTGACCTTAAGGGTCAAATTTGGTGTTTTGCAACATGGGCCTAACAGTCTAGTTAGAAAACAAGTAGTGATTTGTGGAAATATGAAAGCATGAAAAAAGCCTAGGAGGGATTGCATCAGTCCCATTTGGGGCATGTAATCCCAATTTTGTTTCCCTGGGAGTTTCCAAGAGTGGCCCAAGTCTAAATTCCCAAGGGTTGGGGATCTAGGAGACGTCAATTTCCATGCCTAGTGCCATCAATTTATTTCAACGAAGTATCATAAAATTTATAAAGGAAAATAAACACAAGACAAAAGGCTTATACCCCCTTCTCTTGTAATGGTGATAGCATGGACCGATGGTAGAAGTACAAGTGGTGCAATCTCATTGGATGACCTAGATGATATGGAGCATAGGTGGTAGCCACAGTGGAAGATGGCGTAAGTTGCCCAAAGGCCCAGGATGATGTTAGCATGACATCAATAGACTAAAGTCTAGGGACACATGACACTCTAGGATGATGACACATGACATGTAGTTGGCACTTTCAAGTGTCCAAGTTGGTCGAAAATGAGTGACACGTGGATCACTAAATACATGAAACATAGTAGTGGGAATACAGGTAGCATAAAACATGACATACAATTCAACTTGGTAATTTTCCTATTTTCCTGCATGTGTAGTGTGGTTCCACAGGTACACATCACCCTGATAGATATTTCCTTAGTGTTTTCCAAATGTGGCACAAGTATTAAGTTTCACGGACAAAACCATCGAGATGAGGTGGCAGATATAGTGGCTTGGAGTCATAATATCGACAGAAATATGATTGGCTCAATATCAGAGTAGGGGACCCCATGGGACATATCACCCTGAAGATTTTTCCCCACGAGTTTCAAAGGGAATCAAGTTGAAATTCCTAGGTGACGAATCTTCAAGACACCATGAAACATAAAATAAAGAAGAGGTGGAGCAGTGGAATGATCATAGTGTGAACCCACAGGAAACATAACCCCAGAGGTATGTCCTTGGAAATTTTCAAAGGAGAAAAGTTTGAAAAAGCCAAGGCACCAGGCCCGAGGAATGGAGAAATATTATGGAAATTAATGTCCCTTCATGTATTGCAAGGAGGGCCTGGGAGTTGGTTTCATGGTGATTTTGTGTATTAGAAGAAAATGGGCCTACAGGTTTATCACATTAGAAAGTTTCATGGGTTTGCAATTAAAAATAACTAAGGGCCTAGTTTTGTGGGCATATAAATCATGAATGGGTCGTTAGCTACTACGTTCCATATTTGGCGGTTCTACCAAAATTGATTTTCCACCATCTGTAGAGTTAAAGGGAGAATGCATAGGTTGGAAACAACTTTGGTGATTAAAGGTATATTAGGTAGGTTTCACCAATCATATCATCTAGCTAGATCTGGAATCTCTACTAAGTCCTATAAACAATGGAATTGACCACAAAACCTCAAGAAGCTCATTCACACAAAGGAGGTAAGGCCAATGAAAAACAATATACTAAATCATACAACTTCATCAATAGAGTTGGTGGAGTGCATTTGCTCTAATGATGGGCTTCCTCTACGATCCATTCAAGTGATAATCAAAGTAATTCTGGTACCATGCTAAATTGAATGGAGAATTGCTTCAGGAAGCTTGTAGGAGAACAAAGAGCTTGTTGAATTCCCTCTTCAGGTACTATGATCATTTAACATACAAGGTAATCCATACTAAAAATGTAAAGATCACTAGTATCGTGGAATAAACTACACTATGAAATTAAATCCATTGATAATGTGTCGTATCTGTTCTAATTGGAGTAATCAGTTTAAAATAATGAATATTCTCGTTGAAGGTTACTCTATGAGAGAGTGTTCATGTGAGATTTTTTTTTAGGTTGTCAAGAATGTGTGCATGTTAAGTAAGAGCTGAAGGTGTTGTGTGAGTAGGGTAGTTGAGTGTACTGGTGAGCTTTGTTTAAATGGATGTGTTCCAGTTCTAAGGTTTTGAAGAGAAGAGTAGAGGGTGCGAAGAAATTGAATAAGAAAAGGCAAGGGAAGTTGAGGATGTGTATGTTGAGAAAAGTTGAAGGAGTTGTAGAAAACAATACATTATGTCATTTTATTTTATGTAATAGAATGTTACTTTTGCAATAACTTTGGCCACAAGGAAAGTGAGTACAAAAGCAGGTTTCAATATCAGTCCAAACAAAAAACCACTGAGCATCTAGCATACCTAAGGAAAATGAGGAGTTGGAAGAAAAATACTAAGAAAAATGAGGAATGTGGACTAGGCTCTTTGTCTGCACATGATTAATAAAATAAATGATATGTGGATAGTGGGTGCTATAAACACATGAATGGGGACAAGAGTAAATTCATGTTTATGAAAGAAAAAGACAAAGGAAATGTTACCTTCAGAAATAATTCTCCAACTCAAATTAAAGGGAAAGGCTTAGTCAATCTTGATGAGAAGACCAATGCCCAAAATGTGTTGTATGTGGAAGGCCTCAAGCACAATCTGCTCAATGTAAGTCAAATGTGTGACAATGGCTATGATGTGACTTTTCACTATAAAGGATGTGAGATACAAAAATCAAAGCATGGGAAGCTTATAGGAAAGGTAGTGAGGACTCACAACAATGTTTATGTGTTTAATGATTCCAAAGTAAGCTAATAACTAAGAAAGACAAATCAAACATGGTTGTGGCAAGAAGATGATGAGTCCCATCAATAGGTATATTTTGAAGATCATCATGCCATCCTCAAGCATTAAAACTATCCTTTTCTCACATTAATTCACACTTTTTGTTATATGATGATTAGTAAGAAGAGTAAAAGGTGTTTGACATAGTATGTTTCCTAATGTGATTTAATTGTAGGAACAAGAATAATTTTTGAAGCAATTACTATGTAATGGATTGATGGAGATAACTAGGAGAGAATCTAGGGGGGTTTTCCACCTCCTTAACTCCCTAACTAGACTTGGGATCACAACATCCTCTCTCACCAGTTCGAATTCATTTGCAGCCGAGTAACTCCTAGTACAAGTGAAGCTCAAGAGGGACCATATCCTACATTTTCCAAGATCAAGGAGGGAATCACTACATTTTTCAAGGGAGTTGCTACCAACTACCCTTTTGTATAAATAAGCAAGAATAAAAGCTCATTAAGATTCAAAGTTTTGATTCAACTAGGTGTAGTTATTGAGATTAGAACTTGACATTCTCATTTTCAACTTTTATGTGATGTATGAGACTTTTACTTTCTGATAATGAGAAGTTGGTTATTATGTTGCATCTAAGTTAGTTTCAAAGGGCTAATACCCTTGGATTTTGGACCAATCGAGAGGCTTTGGTTCTTCTTTTGTACTTGTGGTTTGTTCTTGATTCCAAGCATTTCATAGCTTTCTTTCATTCCACTAGAGGTTAAGCTATAAAAACCTGTGATTGTAACCTCCTACATCACCTCTCTTGAGGGAGAATGGTTGAAAGGATTCACAATCTTAGTCCAAAAATATTGTGTTTATGATTTCTTGGAAATAGATGAATGTTAGTTGTTCTTCTTCACATTTTATTTTGTAGCTTAGAAGTCGGTTTAGTGATTAAATTAGTGTTATGGCATAACATAGATGTTATTTAAATTCAACTCATATTTTCCATCATAGTTTATATCACTTTGTTAACGATCAATGGATGTACTCATGTGGATAGTTGCAGGGATGTGTTTATCTATAGGAGAAGGCATCTCTTCCACCTCCATATTGGACTCCTCCATATTCTCTCTCCATATCTCAATTCTATCCCAAAATTCTGTTTCCACGATCACTTTGCCTGGTAAACTTAGGACATCGTGAGCATTCATCTTGCTACAAGATAGACCTATGAGAGGTGTTGGTCTTGTCTAGGGGGCTCAACCCAACCTTCCTTCACTCTCTCTAACCTCCATACACCTCATCATTCCCTCTAGGCATCATTTTCATCCTAAAAAGCCTCTCGGAACCCCTCCTATAGCATTACAGGTCCTCTTGTAGAAATACTGGACCTATAGCAGGCATGTAGCACCACTTTTCTTCACTAATTTTGATCCCCACTTCAACCTTATCTCAGTGAAGATGAATAATGACCCCAAGTTGTGATTTGGTTATCAAGGGAATCTCCTAGACCACTCCAACCATTCCTTTGCTCACTGCAAAACAAATAGAATTAGTTTTTTTCAATCACAAGAATAAAGCAAGTTAGGTTTCTAATTTTCAAGCAAGTGTGAAATAAGTAGATGATACATGCAATTATGTTGCTAGTTTGCTGAATTATGCAATATAGAGTAGCTTTCTTTCTGTGAGTAGATTGGCCCTTGTCCTTTCATGAAATCATTAATTAGCATCTACAAGTTGGGGAAATGGAATTTCCACTTTCAAGCTAGAATTAGTTTTCAATTGTACTTTCATCAACAAGATTTCACTATAGTTTAGTGGGAGGAATGGTCTTTGAGCACTTTGATCTAATGTCATGACTGAGGGTTTCATGAGTAGAATCCAACCTACTATGCACATATCACTGTCACCTCTAAGTTTGTATGAACCTCGGGTTGATAATTATGAGTTTAGGACCCCTTGGGAGTTGCAACATTCTTGGTGCAATACCAAGGCTTAGCACTCTTTGGCACTGTTGTCGAGGAGGTTTCTAAGTAGATGTTGTTTCTACTTGAGCATTGTTTTTTGTTTTGCATTCGGTTTTGCAAAAGTGAGAAAAAAAAATCATTCCTCGTAGGGGTAGGGGTAGTCAAGGAAAATTCCTACCAAAAATCCTCACACCCTTAAGCAGTCAACCTTCACTCTTCTTCAGTGACTGTGAACTTCCCTCTCTAACTACAAGGGAATTAGAAGACCCTCTAGGTGAGCAACCAAAATTTCTTGAAGAACCTATTGTGGAAGAAGAAGAACCCACTTCACCTACCCAAAATATGGCTGAAAATATAGACATTGAAGTTTTCTCCATCAGAGAACCCAATGGAAAGGCTAGAATGAATAATATAAGCCCTACTACCCTTCCACACTTCCATGGGTTGACCTATGAGGATAATGACACCTTCATGTGAATTTGTTGTTTTTTGTAGGACCTGTGACTATGCCTCTAATGAGAAGAAGATGAAGTTATTCCCCTCTACCCTTAAAGATGCAGCCTTGCACTGGTTTATGGGTCTGCCTGGGGGTAGCATCACTACCTGGGACCAAATGCAACATGCCTTCAATAGCAAGTACAATTACTCCTGTAGGTCCAAAGAAAACAAGGAAGAAATATTTAAGATGACTCTTGGACCTGATGAAGTTCTAGAGGACTATAAGGAGACGTTTCAACTTAGTCAAAGGGGGCTAATTCTACCCTTGATCCTGAGTCACTCAAGCTAGTTCTTCTTTGAAGGATCAGGGAGGATATGTTGGAAAACATCAACATGCTTTCTAGAGGAGATATCTATCAATTATCCTATGATGGCATCAAAACTATATTCAATAATCACTCTAAGGTTGTCAAGAAAAAGGGCATGGCTAGTCAAGGCTTGGTCAGTTCCTCTCCCTCCACAACATCCATCAAGAATGAGATAGGAAACATTTTGGAGGATTTCAAGAGTAAAATGGTGCATACCTTTGCATGCAAAATGGATACCATGCAAATCAAAAGAAAGCAGGAGGAAGAAGGGATGGATCTAGCTATTTTATACCCTAGATGCACTAAAAGACATCCTAGGAATGAATTCCCATTGAATGTCATAAAAGTCTACCTAGTATGTGAAGAAAATCATGCAACAGATAAACTCACCTCATTTCCAAGACTAAAATTTGTATACCAAGGGGTAGAATGTGGGTCAAAGCAACTTTTCTTCATTATTCAAAGAAGGCCTTAAGAACCTCATCCATATCAACATGGCATGCAAGGTGCAAATTACTCTTATTACAATCCAAATCAGAATCCACCTTTTCAATCTTGGTACTCTTCCACTCATCCATCATGGTCAACACCTCCTTCTTGGCCTTATGCTCCATATCCTCCTCAACCTATCAACCATCCTTTTCAGCCATATGCACGCCAATCTTCTCAATGGGGAAACCGATCACAAGGGTGGATGCCTCAAGTCAACCAACCTCCTTCTTTATTTCTTCCACCCCAACCTTAACCATATATCACTCATCCTACTCCACTTAAGCAACCTCAAATTCCTACTCAACCCAATCCAAACTAGAACAACAAGCAAACACAATAGGTCTACAATGGAAAGTCATCTTATCCTTCTTATCCTATGGAAATCTAGGAGATCTACCTTCGGTCTCAGAGATTTCTCCAGATAATCACCTACCTTCTCCACCTAAAGAGCTTTAAGAAGAGAAGGAAGAGAGTGCTCCTCAAGCCAATCCACCTCCCTTTCCTGAGAGGTTGATCCACCCTAGCTAGCACACCCCAGAATAGGTTGAGCTTTTGGGAGAATAGAAGAATTTGTGTATTAAGATACCCCTTCTCCAGGCCATTAAAGATGTTCCCATATATATTAATCTTATCAAGGAAAAATGTTTAAAAAAACACGGGAGAAGAAAAAGAAACACCCCCACCATCAATGTTTTTGGGAAACTATCTGATATGATGCTTGGGAGAGTGATCTTCCCAGAATATCTAGACCATGGAAGCTCAGTAATGGATGTGCACATTGATTGTATTATAGTCCCTAATACCCTGGTTGATCTTGGGTCTACAATCAACTTGATGACTAAGGAAACCATGCTAAAGTTAAATCTCCAAGGGGATTTGAGGAATATGACCACAGTGTTGTATGTTGCAGACAGATCCACAGTAGCTCCCAGGGGAATTGTTGAAGATGTTATGGTATCCATTGACTCTTGGGAGTATCCTACAGATTTCCTAGTTATCCAACCGAAAATCAAGTTTAATGGATATCCTCTAATCTTAGGAATACCTTGTTTGTCTGCTGTTGATTCCTACATTAGTTGTATGGATGGGAACATGACTATTAAGAATGGACATTTATCAAAACAACTGGTATTTATCCCCTTGGTTAGCCTTCTATTGAACATGACTTACCCTTGTGGTCAGAAGAGGAGGAAGAGGATGAATTGATTCACACAACCCCCTACCCAATCTTCACTCTAGCTATTGTTATAGGAGGGGGGGAACTAATGAAGATGACCTCATTAACTATTTCCTTCATAACCAACCTCCCACCTCCATACCAATTGATGATTTGATGAAAGAATCTGGGAGTAACCATTGAACTAACATATGCCATGTTGACTCAAGTCCAAAACATGTTAAGGTTGTAGAGTCTAGCCCATCTAGAACTTTAAATATCAACCCCTCTCTCTCGGCTAAACAGGAAGAACAATTGTGAAATGTGTTGAGGAAAAATATGGATTCTTTTGCTTGGGATTATACAGAAATTACATGTGTGCATCCCTCAATTTATACTCATCATATTTACATCAAGGAGGGATTAAAGCCTATGCACCAACCCTAGAGAAGGATGAACCCAACTCTTAACGACATTGTGAAAGAATAATTACAAAGGTTACTGGATGCAGGGTTCATATACTCCATTTATGTTATGCAACCAACTCACAAAATAGAAGAAAATGTAGATCAATGACTTCAAAATCAGCCTCTTCGAGGGGGAACCTCCTTTACATTACACAAATGAAAATGTTTTGGATGATACAAATGACAAGACCTCATTTCTATATATAGGAGTCTAAGGGGTCACAATGTAGTCAAAGATGACATAATAATAATAATGTAAGGGCACAACAATAACAATAGTGGGCTTCTTCCCAGATTCAGATGTATACAATGATTGACAAGATGGCAGAGGGACGGGTAGGAAAGTGGCACCGCCACAATGCCGCTCGTAAGCTTGCACAAATAACAGTTAATCCGTCTTATAGCCAGCATGATTGCCATTCAATGTGGCACTCAAACCAATTCAACAGTGCCGTCTCACCTCAGCTTTGCACCATGGAGGCCTCAGGTAATAATCTGCCCACCTCCTCTGTTTTAGCTCCTCTGCCTTTGAACTACAATTTCCCTCTGGATGCTGTGAAGCCTAGCATACACACTGCAACAGGAAGGTGTTGCAATCTCCTGTGCTGCATTGATTTTGGAATGAGCATCCATCACTCTCACAGCCTGCTTTGCAATTTCATTCTCACCTCCAAGCCCACTGAGCCTTCCGCCCCCAATCTCTACACAGAGCAGACCTCATTCAGGAAAGCCCCTCCTCCCCGAGGCATCATGTTGAGACTGCGCCAGAGAATGCGCAGCTGAAGAGGCAGCAGTAGAGGGAGACTGAAATGCTCCTTGCCTTCCCCGGTCTCTGATTCTTCTTCCCCTTCATCAACTCCCATCTCAGGCTAATATCCTGATATGCGCAGTGGTAGAAGCCGCACTCAAGTTGTTCGTCCCCTGTCCCCACATTCTCGTCCTTCTGCCTCAGCTTCCCCTTCCAGTTCACAACCAACTCCTCATTCAACCCAATTCACCTACCAAAGCACTCTGAATCGACCCATTATCAGGGCAACCATCACAATTCTGTTTCAGGAGGAGCCCTCCAGCGATGGAGGTCCTCCCACTCAAGCGATGAAGAACAGGGATACTACACAAGGCAATCCTTACACCGCAGAGCATATTTAGGCACGTCAAACCCAGGAAGACACGGGTCGGATGCAGGAAGATGAGGAGGACATCGACGAATACATATGTTTCATCGTCGAAGAGCAACCGACCGCAACAAATGACAATTAGCACTACACGCATCATCAGGCTCTAGGCTCCACGCGTCATCAGGTTCCACGCGTCATATGGTTCTAGGTTCCAGGTTTCATTTTGATTTTTTAAAGAGAACAATTAATTTTGAAAATGCTTTCATGCAAACATCGTCATATGCTTATATGCTGGTTTCCCCTGCGAGGGCAACAAACTTATTACGGTTTGGACTAGTTTCCCATCTCTGGGCAGTCCTCATTTTGTTTGTATTGCAATATGCCATGAACTCTGGCTAGGAACTATAGAGGCCAGAGCCTCCTTGTATTATTTTGTTAAAGTAATAGATTTTAGACTTACTTAGAAAAAAAAACAATAGTGGGCTTCTATGGGGCACAATAATAACAATATGGGGACAACATGGGCACAAAAATAACAATAAGGGGATACAATAACAATAATAATAAGGGAATACACTAGTATTATAGGGACCTAACTTGTCCCTCTCCTTCAGAAAAGTGTTGTCCTCAACGCTTGAGTAGTTTTGGATGCTTCTGTATAAAATGATCATCCTCCCATGTGGAATCTTCAGTGGATAAGTTCTTCCACTTGATGAGATACTATGAAATTGATCGATTTCGTAGTTGTTGAGTTCTTGTTTGTGTGACTGCTTTAGGCACCAATATGATTTTTCCTTCCTCATCAAGTTCTAGCACTATTGTTTGAACTGGGAGCTTGTCACCTATAACCTTCTTTAAGCATGAAACATGGAAAACTGGGTGCACTCGAGAAGTTGTAGGAAGCTCCAATTTGTATGCCATAGTACCAATCTTTTGCAACACCTTGTACGGACCATAATACTTTGGGGACAATTTATTATCCTTCTTAGCTTGCTTGAGGACCATTTTTTTGTATGGTTGTAGCGGTAGAAATACCCAATCACCTACATCAAAAATGATTTTGCTATGATGTGGATCTGCATATTGTTTCATTATATTATGCGCCAAAGTGACGTTATCCTGTAAGAGTTGGAGAAGTTGTTGTTAATGTTCGATGTGATCTTCCACTACTTTAAACTTAGAATTTTCTCTTAAATATGGTGTGATAGACAGAGGATGATATCCATAAAGTGCCATAAATGGGGTCATTTTTGTTGGAGTATGGAAGGAAGTCTTATGCCACCATTCAGCCAGAGGCAACCATTTGACCCATTGTATCTATTTATCAGATACAAAGCAACGAAGATATCCTTCCAAACATTTGTTCACTATCTCAGTTTTCCCATCAGATTGAGGATGATAAGATGAGCTATGAGCTTATTGAGTACCCAGACAAGAAAATAATTATGTCCAAAAATTTCCAATGAAAATGGGATCTTTGTCGCTTACAATAATCTTTGGGTTTCCATGTAGCTTTTGAATTGTTTCCATAAATGCAGTAGCAACTGTACTGGCTTTAAAGGGATGAGATAGTGTAGAAAAGTGTGCATACTTGGTAAGTCTATCAACTACCACCATGATGACAATATTTCCTTCGTATTTGGGTAAACCTGTGATACAATCCATTGAAACCTCCTCCCAACGTTGACTTGGAATGGATAAAAGTAATAATAGACCTGGGGTCTTAATTGTTTCAACTTTATTTTGTTGGCAAACCAAAGATTCCACCACAAACTTTTGAATATTAGATTTAAGTCCATCCCAAAAAAATTCCTTCTCAACCCTGCGGTAAGTTTTTAAAAATCTTGAGTGCCCTCCTGAGGGAGAGGTGTGCAATTCCATAAGAATATTTTGTTTGAGTTAGGAATTTTTACAGAGGTATAAGCGATCTTTGTACCATAACGGATAATTTTTCCAGCTAAATGTATCAGATGTACTGGGGTATTGTTGTAACCTTTGAATGAGTGCCCACACTTCTTTGTCATTCTTCCATTCATCTCTTGCTTCATTTAGCCAATATGGTTGGATAATAGAAATTGTGCAAAGAAATTCTTCCTCATCCTTTCTTGAGAGTGCATCTGCAACAATATTTTGCATCCCTTTTTGTAGATGATTTCAAAGTCATAACCCAACATCTTTGTGAAGATAATCTTTGTTCTAAAACTTATTTAAGGCTATCATTATTTTTTTTACCTTGAAGTGTCTTCCCATTAGGCAAGGTCACCATTTCTTAAGTGCATGTAGTATTGCCAACATTTCCTTCTCATAAATAGCTTTGTGTAAATACTTTCCTTTGATTGGACAACTTTCGAAAGAAACGGGTCTTTCTTCTTGCATTAAAACAACACTAATTCCATTTCCTGAGGCATCACATTCCACAATAAAGGTTTTTGTTAAGTCTGGTGTAGCTAAGACTGGTTCTTGGCACAATGCCTCTTTAAGATGTTCAAAGGATTTTGTTACTTCTCGAGTCCAAGAAAATGCATCTTTTTTCAATATTGTTGTTAGAGGTGCTACTATTCTGCCATAATTCTTAACAAACTTGTGATAATAGCATTCAACCAAAGAAATCCTCACAGATGCTTTATGGACGTGGGGATTTTCCATTCCTTAATGGATTTAATTTTTCTAGGGTCTACGTTAACATATTCATGAGATAAAATATGACCCAAATATTCCACCTCTTGTACTCCAAAGAAACATTTGGAGTTTTTTTCATATACTTGTTTCTCCTCCAATAGTTTGAGCACTCTATCAGCATGTTGAACATGATCCTTCCAAGACTGGTTGTAGATCAATATATCATCAAAAATTACTAACACAAATTTTCTAAGGGAAGGGTTTGAAAATGGAATTCATCAAACCTTGAAATGTAGAAGGTGCATTGGTAAGGCCAAAAGGCATGGCCAAAAATTCATAATGACCCTCATGAGTTCTAAATGTTGTTTTCAGAATGCCTTCAGTATTCATTCTGATTTGATGATATCCTAAATGAAGGTCCAACTTGGTGAAGTAAATTTCTCCATGCAATTCATCCAATAATTCATCAATGACAGGAATGGGAAATTTATCTTTAATAGTGAGGTTGTTGAGCTCCCTATATTCTGGACACATGCACCATGATCCATCCTTCTTGTGCACCAATACTATTGGAGTAGAGAAATAACTTTGATTAGGTTGAATTATACCAGCCTCTAGCATTTCTGCAACCATACGTTCAATTTCACTCTTTTGGGCATAGGGATATATGTAAGGCTTGATGTTTGGAGGAAAACTTCCTAGAATCAAATTAATGACATGATCATGATCACGAATAGGTGGGAGGCCTTTGGGGGTCTCAAATACCTTGGAATGATTGTCTAAGACTTTTTGGAGATCTAGAGAAATAGATGATTTCGACATGGGAACCTCTAGTGAATATAATTGTGCAATTACGCCACATTGTTCTTTCATTAGAATTTTTTTCATGCCATTAGAGATGATTATCTTTCCCTCTTTCCATGCGATACCCCTTACTTCAACTTCCTTTCCTTCTGATTTTTTTTTAAGAAAAGTTCTTGAAAATTAAAGGCTATCGTACCCAAATATTGTAGCCATTGGACTCCTAGTACAACATCATCACCACCCATTGGAATGTAAAGCATTGTACTATTCAAAACATATTCTCCCATGTATAGCTTGATATTATGGCACTTTCCAGGGAAATTTATGGTTCTTCCATTTGCAACCATCAATTGACACTCTGGTGCTGGATATAGGACAAAATTCAATTCCTGTGTTATCTTACAATGAATAAAATTATGGGTACTGCCCGAATCAATCAACACTATTACCTTTTTCTTCTTGATATGTCCTCCTATCTTGATAGTTTGAGGAGTGGTTATTCTAGTCAATGCATTACAAGATATGTTTGGATTCATTTCTTCTTTCTCTAGGCTTTGTTCCTGGTGTGTATCCTCTTCTTTAGATGTTTCTTGTTCCTTTTCTTCTTCCTCTTCACAGTCTATGTAAAATAATTTCTTCTCAGCACACTTATGACCTTTAGTGTATTTTCTATCACGACTACAACAAAGCCCTTTTTCTCTTTTTTCTTCCAATTGTTGTGGTGTCAACCTTGTAGGTTGTGGAAGGCTAGGAGGAACAACACTTCCATCTTTATAGTTGTGATTGGAAGGTTTCCTTGTTGCCATAATTTTTATTTCAATTTTTCTTTCCAACTTGAATGCCTTCTCCAATGAATTAGGTTCCCAAAGGCGAACTTCATGTTGGATGTTATCTTTTAATGTCGCTATGAAAACATCAATCCTATGCTCCTCTGGAATATCTTTTACCCTTAAATTCAATTTTTGGAAGTCCCAATGTGCTCCACCATTGAACCCTTTTGTTTGACATTTATCAATTGGCTAAAAGAGGTATTACATTTTTTTATCCTCATAATGTGCTATCAATCATTTCTTCCATAAAAATTGCCCAAGTGACAATGTTTTTATGAGATAAAATCCATCAATACCATACAAACTGATTGGGTTCCAAAAATAAAGTCACAATGCATACCTTTTGTTTTTCACATTATGGAGATTGAAATATTGCTCCCTCTGTAGTATCCATGTGATGAGATCCATGCCATCAAAATTCTTCATATCGATCTTTGGAACACGGTGGGTCTTCAATCTAACGTTAGAGTCTATGAAATCATGAATAACATTTCTTTTGTTCTCATAATGAGTTTCCTCTACTATCTTTTCACAATTAGGAAGCATTTCTTGTAGCAAATTTGCTAAAAATCCTTTCAAGCCTTCCATGTCTTTCTTAAAATATTCAATGTTTACTTCTAAACCATCTAGCTTATCTTCTACTACTTTTTGTGAGAGTGAAATTTGTTGCACTTGGTCTCGTAATTTTGATATATCATGTTGCATTTGTTCCTCTTCTTCATGAGTCATGCTATAGCTTTCAGGTTGCTTACTAGGTGTTTCCATTTTCTTTCTTCAGGGCATCAATTAATGATAATTATGCTTCACTATGTCCTTTGAATACCTTCAGACTAATTTTTCAAACCAAACCTATGGAAAATTTTAAAAAGACTATACATGGTTTTTGGCTTCGTTGGAGCTCAATATTGAAAACCCTAACTTCCTTGAATCATATCTTCGAAAATATAGCGATACAAGCATTGGAATTTGTATCCGAGGTTCATCATGATTTCATCTCAACTGGGTTTTAAGTTTAGCTTTTGAAACATCGTAGCAAAAACGTTATAGCGCAAATTCCACAATGACCTGTTTGAAGCAGTGAAACCCTAGAATCCAAAGCTCTGATACTAATTGTTATGAAACCAACTCACAAAATAGAAGAAAATATAGATCAATGACTTCAAAATCAGGCTCTTCGAGGGGGAAACCTCCTTTACATTACAAAAATGAACAATTCTTGGATGATACAAATGACAAGACCTCGTTTCTATATATAGGAGTCTAAGGGGTCACCATATAGTTAAAGGTGACATAACAATAATAATGTAAGGCAACAACAATAACAATAGTGGGATTCTATGGGGCAGAATAATAAAAATATGGGGACAACATGGGTACAACAATAACAATAAGAGGATATAATGAAAATAATAATAAGGGAATACACTAGTATTATGGGGACCTAACAATTTCAGATAGTGAGTGGGTGTCACCTCTTGTTATAGTTCCCAAGAAGAATGGGAAGTGGAGAATCTTTGTCGATTACCGGGAAATGAACAAGGCCATAGAGAAATACCATTTTCCTTTTCCCTTCATTGTCCAAGTCCTAGATGGCCTTGCAGGGAATAAATTCTTCTCCTTCCTAGATGGATTTAGTGGATACAACCAAATCTAGATCAGACCTAAAGACCAAGATAAGATCACATTTACATGTACTTGGGGTACATTTCCTTATAGAGTTCTTCCATTCAATCCATGTAATGCCCCTGCTACCTTCCAGAGGGCAGTTATGCGTATTTTTTCTGAACTTGTTCATGAATCTGTTGAAATATACATGGACGATTTCACTCCTTGTGGATGTGACTTCCATGAATCTCTCTCCGATGTTTTCAAGGTCTTGAAGTAATTCATTTAAATGAATCTCTCATTGAGCCCTGAGAAATGTGAATTCTTGATGAATGAAGGGATTTTCCTTCATCATTCCATATCCAAGGAAGGGATATAGGTTGACCCAAACAATATTGCCATCATCAAAAGGGTCCCCATCCCTCAAACCCAAAGAGATGTCGGGAGTTTCTTGGGATTAGATGGGTATTATAGGAGATTCATTAAATAATTTAGTAAAGTGGCTTAACCTTTGTTTGGATTACTGGCCAAGGATTCAACTTTTTGTTATAAAAACAATTGTTAAAAGGCCTTTGAAGTATTGAAAGAAAATTTGACCACTCCACCCATCCTCAAGGGTCCAAACTGGGCATTGCCTTTCCATATCTAATGCATCAGATAAAGTTGTGGGGGAAACCTTAGGACAAGTAGAAGACAAATTGCCTTATGTTATCTATTTCATTAGTAAGAATTTATCTAAAGTTGAGTTGAATTACACTTTGGTTGAAAAGGAACTCTTAGTTGTAGTACATTATTTAAACAAATTTAGGAACTATATCACTGGGTATCAAATTTTTTTCATACTGATCATGGAACAATTAAATATTTGATGAATGATCTTGTTGTAAATTCTAGGATAATTAGATGGTTGTTACTATTACAATAGTTTGATTTGACTATTATTGACAAACCAGGGAAATAAAATGTGGTTAAAGATTTGTTGTCTAGACTAACCTTGCCTACAGGTAATCAGGAGATGGTGGATGATCAACTCCCAGATGAACACCTCTTTTACATCTTGGTGCTTTCTCCTTGGTTTGTGCACATAGCCAACTAAATGGTTTCTAGGAGGTTCCCTCCTAATCTATCATCCATAGATAAAAGCAAGATTGTAACGAAAAAATCTACTTTCACTTGGATAGGGGACAATATTTTCAGGTTGGGACTAGATAAGATCTTGAGGAGATGTTTAAGAGAAGAAGAGGTCTTTGACATCCTCTCATCATGTCATGATGGACCTTGTGGGGATCATTTTTCTCCTAAAAGGACAATCTTTAAGGTTTTACAGGTTGGTTATTATTGGCCCACTTTACATCAAGATGAAAGGAGATACACCACTAAATGTGATCAGTGCCAAAGGATCAGAAAAACCACACCTAGTGATGAAATTCCCCTACAATCTAAAGTGGCCTTAGATCCATTTGACAAGTGGGGCATGGATTTCATTGGGCCAATTGATCCACCATCATGATAGAAGAGGTACATCATTGTGTGCACTGATTACTTGACAAAGTGGTTTGAGAAAAAGGTAGTCAAAGAAGAAACTGAGCAGAAAGTGGCTGATTTTTTAAGGTAAAAAATATTCTACAAGTTTGGGTATCCAAAGGAGGTAGTCACTGATCAAGGAGAATAATTCACATCAAATCTAATTGAATATCTTGTAAGGCAACACCATATCAAGCACAAAAACATCCACTACCTATCACCCTCAAGTAAATGGGAAAGTAGAGGTCACAAATAGAGCATTGGAGAGAATACTCACCAAATTTGTTAGCAGAGGTAGGAAACATTAGGCAGAAAGACTGGAAGAGGCCACTTGGGCCTACAACACGACTTTGAAAATCACCACTGGGTTCACTCCATATGACTTGGTTTATGGGAAGAAGGATTTTCTTTCTAGCGAGTTTGAATATAACACTTTGAGGATGGTAGGTCAGCTGGACTTATACTTCACTATAACACAAAAAGAAAGGATGCTCCAAATTAATGTCTTAGATGAGTTCATGATGCAAGCTCTCCCACACAATGAAGTCATACAACTACAAAGATTGGTATGGCATGACAAACATATAAGGGAAAAGAATTTTCAAGAAAGAGATTGGGCCCTGTTATATGATTCTAGGTTAAAATATTTCAAAGGGAATCTAATGACAAGATGGTTGGGTCCATACCTAGTAGAAAAGGATGAAGCTATATAGATGACCTCTATCCAAGGATGAATTTATCAGTTCAATTAGCAGAGAATTAAATGTGACTGGGAGTTTCTTAGCTTCCAATCCATATCATTCCTAGAAATTTGAAAAAAATAAAAAAATTTATAAAAAGGTCTGGAAGAAAACCTATATGAGGCATCTGAGGCCAACTCCAAGGTTAAAAACCTCTCTGAGGCATCCTAGGAGAAAAAAAAAAGAAAAAAAAAAGAAAAAAAAAGATCCCTAGTTGAAAACCTCCTCTAAGGAACCTAGGGTAGGAATTCAGGTTGAAAGCCTCCAAGAGGCAGCTTGCTAGTCTCAAAAAAAGAAAAAGGAAGAAGAGGAACACAAGGAAGAAGCTTAAACCATTCCTACTAACCTTTTTCTTATTTTGTAGTACTACACATAGTTGGAATATTTTGTGGCTACAGGACAAAACTTACAATCTCTCATCCATCCTTTCATTCATACACCACATATCCATACTCTCCAGTCATATAACCTTCTCTTTCCACCATCCAATCAACAAGAAGTTCGAATTTCACCTCCTCACTATGATGCTACAAAAAGGACCTGTATTTATATAGGAGGTCCTGTAATGTTGTAGGAGCCTGTGAAGTTACAAGAGGAGGATACAATGAGAAGAACAAGCACAAAAGGCCATGATGCCTATAGGAAATGATAAAGGGGGTCCTCCAATTATTTACTCATCCTTCATCCATCATCCATTCATTCCATTTCACCAGAACTTGCAAAAAATTTCCACTATGTCCTACCTCTAAAAAAACATAAAAGCCATCGTTTTCTATCTCTCCAATGTATGAACTACTTCCTCATGACTCTAACCCTATGCTCATGGCTTGTCATTATCTCCCTCAACACAATCATGAAAACTGAAGACTTCAAGGCAGGATCAAAAGACTGCTACAGGGAGAAAAATCCTCATATAGTATCCTATGCAGTCACCACAAAAATCCTTGATATCCTTTGTTTTCCACCCACAAAAATCATGATGGAGCCTTGTCTATAACTAGGAAGGGACACCTCATCCTCAGGAAGGAATCCCACCACCACCAGCAACTTGGACATCAGAGAGGCACTTGCACATACAACAAAGTCAATAGTCAAGGTATCATCAATTTATGAAGACATGCATAGGAAACAAGTAAAATAGTCAAATCCCTTGATCATGATGTTATATGGCGCAACTCCAACATGAAACTATATCTAGCAATTTGATCCATAGATAGGCTAAGATTTGACAACCCTCACCTATTCCCTATGCATAAAATGATTAAAATGTGTAATGGTCGAGAGAGGTTTTTTAATAGGCTAGAGGGGGCCAACGAACTTAGCCACCCTTAACTAGTAAACTTAAGTTTGGGTTAAGTCACCCATGAAACATGGATATGTAAAATCAAAGTGAGGTGGTGTCCACTAAGAGTGGGGTGATAATCATGAGGTGATCTGAATGGAAAATGGCATCAACCCATGGTATTCATCCACCCATGTTATTCATCCACCGTTGGACCCATGGTATTATAAGTGGCATACCCATGGTATTGTAAGTGACATCCACACATGGTATTCATTCACCCATGGTATTGTGACATCCACCAATGGTATTGTAAGTGATATCCACCCATGGTATTCATTCGCTCATGGAATTGACCCATGGTATTGTAACTGAAAAATACTATAAGTAACAAGTGTAATTGACCCATCCACCATTGGACCCATGGTATTGCGATGCGATCCAATTGCAAATTGCAAATCGCATCCCTGCTATTTTTTGTTTTGTTCCCTTGACGTGTTATCCGAAGTGATGTTGCGATGCGATCATATCGCTATCGCATAATCACGCCCGCGCCTGATTCCGCCATTACGTCTTTTTCCCTTTCGCCGATTGCGATATCGCGATGCGATCGCTATCGCAAATCACGTATTGCTCCCATATGTTAAACCCTCCGTCCTGTGTTCTTATGCCGATTGCAATTCCGCGATGCGATTTGACCACCATCGCAGATCACACCATTTGTCAAATAAATCTCAGCCGTCTGTTTCTTTAATCCAACGTCTTGTGTTCAAAGTTGCCCGATTTTTTGGACGCGCGAAGAAGTAGGTTGCGATTCAGCTACCTGCGCAATGAATTCTCAGCTACCGTAGTTAAAGAGTAGCATGGCTGAGGACGAGTAGGACAGCCTCGAGAAGTTCGCAGCATGGGACTCCATCTTGTTCAGATTGAATCAGATGACCGGAAATCAAAATTGTAAATGCGGTTGGTAGATGTAGGTAAAAACTTTTAATTTTATTTTTTTATTATTCACGGGAGTTGTATTTTGTTTTTACCGCACAAGTAAAACAAAGTGTTATGTTTTTTTTTAGTTAGTTGTCCATTTTGAGAAAAGAGTAGTATGCAACAGTG
Organism: Pinus tabuliformis; assembly: GCA_031772625.1. Lineage (NCBI taxonomy): Eukaryota > Viridiplantae > Streptophyta > Pinopsida > Pinales > Pinaceae > Pinus > Pinus tabuliformis. The sequence continues at coordinate 99,068,111 of CM062818.1, read as the reverse complement.
CATATAAAAAAAAAAACACACAGCAGTGTAAATGTAATTTTCTGTAAGTAATGCACAACAGTGCAGAGAAGGTTTTGTTTTGAAATGCACAGCAGTGTTGGTTTTATTTTCTGAAGAGACAGAGTAAAGTTAAAAACTGTATCTGAAGCAGTTCTGTTGGTGAAATCCCTCTGTTAGAGGAAGAATCTTCTGTAACAGAAATCTTTTAATGAACACAAGTTTTTTATGTGTGTGGGTAAAACCCTGTGTTCTGGAAACATTTTTTTGTTCCGCTGTGTTAAGATCCTGGAGAAATACAGAGCATTGTTCTCTGTTCAGTTTATTTGTTTTGGAATTTACTAGAAAATTCCCAACAGTGGTATCAGAGCTTCTCTAGGCTCTTTGAAGGTGTCAAAGAAGCTAAACGAAGGTTCTTTTTGCTGCAGCAGCTTCTCCAGTAGAGTGAAGACTCAGTCAAAAAATCCAAGGTATTTCTCAAACTAGTTTTTTGTGTAGCTGTTGAAGACAGTCAATGTTTTTTAAATACACAGTCAAATATTTGAAGCATAGCTGAGAGTGCAAGGAATGGCTGGCTCCAGCACTAGCATGGGTATCTTTAATACTCAGCTCCCACAGTTTAATGGGAAAAACTATGACTATTGGGCAATAACCATGAGAGCCCTGTTTGCCTCTCAAGATTTATGGGAACTTGTTGAATATGGGTTTGAAGAACCAAGAGATGAAGATGAGTTTAATAGATTAACTCAGGCAGAGAAAGATCTGTTGAAGAGCAATAAAAAGGAGGACTCAAAAGCCCTCGTATTTTTGTATCAAGCAGTGCATGAGAGTGTGTTTCCAAGGATAGCAGCAGCCAAGACATCCAAAGAAGCATGGCAAACTCTCAAGACAACCTATCATCGCATGGAGAAAGTGAAGACAACAAAACTACAGTTGCTGAGGAGAGATTTTGAGAATCTGTGCATGAAGGAGTCAGACAATGTTGACTCATTCTTCACACAAGTGATTGGTCTGGTCACACAGATAAAGTCTCATGGAGAAATTCTTGAAGAAATGAGGATTGTGGAGAAACTGTTGAGGGTCCTACCCTCAAATTTTGATGTGATTGTCACCACCATAGAAGAGACAAAGGATCTCACAAAATTTTCAGTTGATGAACTTCATGCATCACTGATAACACATGAGCAGAGGTTGAGTAGAAATGAAAACTCATCTCTAGAGCAAGCCTTCAAGACCCAGATGTCCTTTGGAAGAGGAAGAGGTCAAGGCAGAGGAAACAAGAGAGGAAGAGGCAAAAGCCAAAACAAAGGTGGAAGAAACAGTCCAGCAAATGCTCAAGGAAGAGGCAGTAATCCAAATCAGAACCAAGGCCAAGGCAACAACCAACAAAGTAGACAACATCATGCTCAAGGAAAAAGGTATGAAAAATCCAATGTCCAATGTTATTATTGTAAAAAATATGGGCATTATGCAAATGAATGTAGCAAGAAACGGCATGATATGAATAATAGATCTAGTGCAAATATCACTAGAGAAAATATCAGCCAAGATAATGTGCTGTTAGCTTGTAATATGGCTGAAACAAAGAGTGATGATATATGGTTTCTAGACTCCGGTTGCAGTAACCATATGACAGGAAACATAGCCTTGTTTTCCAATTTAGATCAGAGTGTGAAGTCACAAGTCACACTTGGGACTGATAGTAAAATTTCTGTTATGGGAAAAGGAGAAGTTAAAATATTTACAAAGAAAGGTGAAAAGAAAACCATAGCAGATGTCTATTATGTTCCTGGAATGAAGTGTAACCTCTTAAGTATTGGACAACTTGTTCAAAAGGGTCACAATGTTTTCTTTGTGAATACTTATTTGGTTGCACTGGTTGTTTCATTTCACTTGATCAGGTGATGAATGAAACTGTTAGAGTAGGTTGTGATGAATAAGCTCCCCTTTGAGCATCATTTCCAGTTTGTCGGTCGTGTTTAAGTATTGAGTCAGTTTTTAGTTGAGTGAGAGTCAATTTGTGTTGTCAAGTCGTCGGTTTTCAGTCATGCATTTTAGTTTGAGTTTTTGACTCCATTGCCCAATGGATGAAGGCACTGTCTGCTCTCCCAAAGATCTGCCGTTCTTGGCACCTCCAAGGAGCTACCATCCCCATTGGAGCCAATTTTAGTGTCAGTCTTTCCAGCCTTCCTCCGGTGATCAAACGTGCTCTTACAAAGTGATTTTGAAGTGTCAAGGTCAAATTTTGTCATTTCAGTGAGTCTTCAAGCAAAATTTGGTCACTAGGCATTAGGTATAGGGTTTGCTCTCACTCTTTTCAAAGTTGCCCAAATGCTAATCTATGTCACTATTCAGCTGAGTCTATCATCATTTATAGGATTTTCATTATCATGTCAGCGTCTAATGAGTCATTTTACACCTTGTTCATGCTTCAGTTGTGCCTAGGCAAGGTCATTTCCCTCTCCTAGGGTTTTGAAAGCTAATTTCTCTTGAATGGTCAAATCATTAGCAAAACTTGTATCCTGATGTTCATACACCTTCCCCTATCCTTAAAATACCTTATCAAATGCTTCCCATCACTGAGATTCCCCAAATTCCTCATTTTTCCACAAACCCTAATTTCTTGCTACAACCTGGCAATTTTCTAGGTTGGGCCCGTGTTTTGCCCTTTTGGACCCCTTCCCCTCACTTGATCTCCATGATTCCACTTTCCCCTGCTTCCTAACATCCCTCCCTACTTCCAAAAATTTCCCCAAGAATTTAGAAGCCTCTTATCCCCTTCATTTCGCTTCATTTCGACAAAATTCCTTGTTTCACACATCGGGATAAGTTTCACTCAAAGATGTTTCAGAGCAATCAAAGATGAATTTTGGAAAACTGAGAGAGGTTTTTGTCCACAGCATGCCAAAGAAGAAAAAACTCCTTCACTTTTTACACAGGTGTCATGGTTTTAGAGAAATGTCAAAATTACAATCGCTAGATCCAAGGAGGTTGGCCAAGGCACTAAAACGACGGAAAAGGCTCGATCCCCTCCACATCTTGGCTGAGGCTTCCTTGAAGGAGCATGATGCTAAATGACTTAAATACAGCACAACTTCAAAAAATTTTGAGCATTTTTGGTCACTTGTGAATTTTTGGGCAAAAAACAGGTTTTCTCCACCAACACGTTGCGCGCCGCGCGCGACCTTTTCGATGGGCAACTCCATTTCGGGAAAACTCTGCATTTTTGGATTTTTCATGCAAATATACACCTTCTCAGCAATTACCAAGAGATTTCATCAAGTTTTGAGCCTCCAGAAGGTCAAAAACAAGCAAAAAATGACTTTCTGCCACCTTTTTGACACATAGGAAGAAGTCTTGGGAGATTGCAATTTTGGAGGGGCAAATGTCTACCAAATTCCGAAATTCCACTTGGGTTGGAAAGTACACATCCAGACCTTTCCAACAAGCCCACTTTTGCCTCATTTGGACACCTGGAAGTGCCTCAAAAGCAGCTCCAAATGCACGCGACGCGTTCAGGATCAGGGCGCGACGTGTTGGGCAGTTTTCACAAAAATTCACCTACAGCTCAGCAAAACGCAGTTTTGACTGGATTTGACTTTTTGGAGTAGATTTTGATCTTCCTTGTTGTAAATGATGTAATTTTATGATATTTTGACACTTATTTATCTCTTCTAGAAGATTCATTCATGAGATAGGCAAAAATTTAATGAATGAATTGGTTTCCTAGCTTATAGAGGCAAGTTGTTTTGACTGCCTAGTTTTTAGTGCTCAGTTTAGAATTGGTTGAAACAACTCCTAGGATAGTGAGCTCAACCCCTAGAGGCAAGGAAAGATGTTAGATTCCCTATATTATGTACTTTCTTAGTCATTTTCATGGTTGGACTCTTGAGGGAGAAAGCTTCTATTGTATTACTCATTGTATCTCTGCAATTTTGGCAAAGGAAGAAAGACCAGGGTTTTGCAGTCCTTTTTGGGATTCCCGTGGTTACATGTATTGATGGTGTGTTTCTCTTTGTACTTGTAAGTTTTTTATGTGAATCATCTTCTTACCTTTTCTTCTGCAAATTAGGCAAATGAAGTGTTAAGGTAGAATTCATGGTTGCTATGCTCTGCCTTTAAGTTTGCTTAATATCAATGTTTTCAGCTGTTTAAGGATAATTCAAGGTGATTGCTTGCTCTCCTTAGCTCCTCACCAGTCATTCTCATCCATCCAAATCTTTCAAAGGCATCAATACAGTCTCCTACCTTGCCCCAAAGAACCCCCTGCGAAAACTGTGTCCAATCCCCGCACCCAAAATTGCCTTTCCCCAATTTTCCACCAAAACCCTAAAAATCCCAAATCAAACCTTTTTATCAGTTTACTAGCCTAAAATCAGTGTTCTTTATTGGTTATCTCTGCCCGTTGAAGATCTTTGCCGAGATAGACCGGAGAGAGCCCTCTCCTGCCCCGTAGGGCTAGCTACGAGGCTAAGTGGTTTGATGTTGCCTTGGAGTTTACCTTTTTCAGCCTGAGGTGAAATTTCAAGCACTAACATATTGGCGACCATACTGGGGAAGAAAAAATGGTTTACTTCTTGATGTCATTTGTTTTATAAGCTACAGACGGAGCCTAAAGTTATGCCAGGTAGCCTTCGAAACGCTTTTGCTTTGCATTAGCGGAAGTAGATAAACGCTGCTTCAGTCAATCTCCGGTCTAGCTTGTAAACGTGACATCTAAACTTGCTAATTACCCCAGGACATGTATCAAGTTCAAATCTGATTGTTGATCGTGGACAACGATCAGACACTTGAAAGGCTGAAATCATTCACTTGGCGACTCTAAATCATTTTCGAGATCAGATCCAAAGACTCCACTGGAGGATGATCCTGACCAGCAGAAACATGAAAGGACAATATGGAAAGATCAGGTATTCAAGTTGGAATCTCATCCAAGACATTTTGTTCTTTGTCATAAATTATTTCTTCTCTTTTCCCAAGAATGTCAAGAAGGCTTTGCAAAGTATACTATGCTTGAGAAAACATCCTCGGCCTGCAGTTGATTCTTTCCCTTTGAAGATTGTGAATACCAAAGATTTGCATGCCTTTGAGCTTGATCAAGATCCTTTTTCCGAATTTTGTGATGACCATCTTCAAATTGATGAATCTCAAGAGACCAAGACCGATTCTATACCTACTGTACATACCCCTACACCTTGTAAAATTCCAGATCGATATAAACCTCTTGTTTTACCTTCTGTTCTTCATGCTTTCCCCAAAAATTATGATCTATACTTGCCGAGGTTTGATGGTGAAAGTAAGAATGTCAACGCTGAGAAACATGTGCAGAATGTTGAGAATTTTCTAGATCTTTTTGAAGTTGATGAAGAAGATGTCAGTACAAGACTTTTTGCTCTTTATTTGCAAGGCAAAGTGAAGAGTTGGTTCAAAGCCCTGCCTGATGCGAGCATCTCAGATTTCCAACAGTTTATCAAAGTTTTTCTCGACAGGTGGATGATCGGGCAGAACCTTTTCTTGATTGTAGAAGAGTATAACCAGCTGAAAAGATTGCTAGGGGAGACAGTACAACCGTTTTCAGCCAGATTTAACCAAGTTTATTATTCAATGCCAGTTGAGATAAGGCCTACTCCTAGCTCTGATCTCTTGCACTATCCGGGTGCCTTTGATCCGGAGATGGAGTTTCAGCTGAGAGAAAGGGATATTGCAACGCTTCATGAGATGCAAAACCGTGCAGTAAATGTAGAGGCTCATCTGCTGATCCGAAGGGCAAGGTTGAAAGAAGAAGAGATGAAAAACATAGATCCGGCCGAATCAACATCTCTAGAGGTAAAGCTTGACATTTTGGTAAGTGCAGTGGAAAAGATGATGGACAAGATCAACGCAAGGAATGATTATGATGTTCAAGCCCATGGGTTGCTGATTGAAGAGGAACAAGTTGCTGATCCAAAACATTTTGTTTCTTATCCTGGTTGTCATAGATCTGATAATGATTGTTTTGTAGATCACCTTGGCGAAGAAATCACTGTTGATATGACCTGCATGCTTGATGATATGTTTTATACCGATGATTTGCCTCAGCTTGATCAGTATGATGATGATTATGTTCTCCAAACAAAAGCTAATCTTGCAGACAAATCAGCAGCTAGTTTGCGGGAGGAAGAGGTTCACTTACCGCAGCTTGAGTACCATGATCAAATGATGCATATCAACTATGAAATTGACGAGGAAAGTGCAGCAAAGTTTGAAGTAAGTGAAGGATCTTTGCCTTTTTGTTTCAATTCGTTTCAGTTCATCAGAGATAACTACCATGCAATCAAAAATCAAATGTCAACAAGTCTTGATTTGAATCATCTTGAGAGCAATGGAAATTTTGTTCAAGACTTCTCATATTCAGATTTGAAACCCCCGAAAGCCATTGATTGTCAAGTTGCAGTTGAAGACTTGGAAGTGGACACACAAGATTTAATGATTCAAGGTGACTCCGTACGATTCTGTTTTGAATCATTTCAGTTTTTGAAGGGTAGATTGCATAGTAAATCTTTAAATGAACAACCTATAACAAATCAACAATCTCTCAGTGTTAATGTTGAGGATGAGACAAATAACAAAATTCTTGAGCAGCCTGTAGCATCAGATTTGCAGCCACCAAATGAAATTGAAGGGCAGATTATAGATGAAGCTGTGGCAGACAAAATACATGATTTGATGATGCAGGAAGATTCTATACCCTTTTGTTTCGAAGCATTTCAGTTTATAAGGCAGAATCTTCATACTATCTCTAAAGAAAAAGATGAGCAGCTAGTAGGATGTCATACAGTTTCAATGGACACAATGCAGCAATCTTTTCAGGTTTTTCATGATCCAATAGCTGATGTTTTGGATGAGGTTTGCAGTCAAAGTCTTTCTCCATTGACTACATGTGAACTTGAAACATGTGCTGATGTGAATTTGATCCGGCAACCGGTTTCTTTCTCATTTTTAGCAGAGGTCTCGTCACAAGGCTCAGATCAAAGTTTGCATTCATGGTATGAGGAGAAGAGAAGTAATCCATTGGATGAGCTAAGTCCCAGTGTGCATGAACTTCAAGATCCTTATGTAGTGTTTTTGGAGGTGGATAGAGAATTCATATCATTCAATGGATCTGTTTCTAAGTTGTCATGGGAGTTGCCTTTCAGTAGTTCCCTCTTGTTGTTCATAAGTGAGCACTTGCGGAGAATTCGAACAGCAAACGGAATACTTACTTGGTTGCACTGGTTGTTTCATTTCACTTGATCAGGTGATGAATGAAACTGTTAGAGTAGGTTGTGATGAATAAGCTCCCCTTTGAGCATCATTTCCAGTTTGTCGGTTGTGTTTAAGTATTGAGTCAGTTTTTAGTTGAGTGAGAGTCAATTTGTGTTGTCAATTCGTCGGTTTTCAGTCATGCATTTTAGTTTGAGTTTTTGACTCCATTGCCCAATGGATGAAGGCACTGTCTGCTCTCCCAAAGATCTGCCATTCTTAGCACCTCCAAGGAGCTACCATCCCCATTGGAGCCAATGTTAGTGTCAGTCTTTCCAGCCTTCCTCCAGTGATCAAATGTGCTCTTACAAAGTGATTTTGAAGTGTCAAGGTCAAATTTTTTCATTTCAGTGAGTCTTCAAGCAAAATTTGGTCACTAGGCATTAGGTCTAGGGTTTGCTCTCACTCTTTTCAAATTTTCCCAAATTCCAATCTATGTCACTATTCAGCTGAGTCTATCATCATTTATAGGATTTTCATTATCATGTCAGCGTCTAATGAGTCATTTTACACCTTGTTCATGCTTCAGTTGCGCCTAGGCAAGGTCATTTCCCTCTCCTAGGGTTTTGAAAGCTAATTTCTCTTGAATGGTCAAATCATTAGCAAAACTTGTATCCTGATGTTCATACACCTTCCCCTATCCTTAAAATACCTTATCAAATGCTTCCCATCACTGAGATTCCCCAAATTCCTCATTTTTCCACAAACCCTAATTTCTTGCTACAACCTGGCAATTTTCTAGGTTGGGCCTGTGTTTTGCCCTTTTGGACCCCTTCCCCTCACTCGATCTCCACGATTCCACTTTCCCCTACTTCCTAACATCCCTCCCTACTTCCAAAAATTTCCCCAAGAATTTAGAAGCCTCTTATCCCCTTCATTTCGCTTCATTTCGACAAAATTCCCTGTTTCACACATCGGGATAAGTTTCACTCAAAAGATGTTTCAGAGCAATCAAAGATGAATTTTGGAAAACTGAGAGAGGTTTTTGTGCACAACACGCCAAAGAAGAAAAACCTCCTTCACTTTTTACACAGGTATCATGGTTTTTGAGAAATGTCAAAATTACAATCGCCAGATCCAAGGAGGTTGGCCAAGGCACTAAAACGACGGAAAAGGCCCGATCCCCTCCACATCTTGGCTGAGGCTTCCTTGAAGGAGCATGATGCTAAATGACTTAACTCCAGCACAAATTTCAAAAAATTTTGAGCATTTTGGTCACTTGTGAATTTTTGGGCAAAAAACAGGTTTTCTCCACCAACACGTCGCGCGCCGCGCGCGACCTTTTCGATGGGCAACTCCATTTCGGGAAAACTCAGCATTTTTGGATTTTTCATGCAAAGATACACCTTCTCAGCAATTACCAAGAGATTTCATCAAGTTTTGAGCCTCCAGAAGGTCAAAAAAAAAGCAAAAAAATGACTTTCTGCCACCTTTTTGACACACATGAAGTAGTCTTGGGAGATTGCAATTTTGGAGGGGCAAATGTCCACCACATTTAGAAAATCCACTTGGGTTGGAAAGTAGCCATCCAGAAATTTCCAACAAGCCCACTTTTGCCTCATTTGGACACCTGGAAGTGCCTCAAAAGCAGCTCCAAATGCGCGCGACGCGTTCACGATCAGGGCGCGACGTGTTGGGCAGTTTTCACAGAAATTCACCTACAGCTCAGAAAACGTAGTTTTGACTGGATTTGACTTTTTGGAGTAGATTTTGATCTTCCTTGTTGTAAATGATGTAATTTTATGATATTTTGACACTTATTTATCTCTTCTAGAAGATTCATTCATGAGATAGGCAAAAATTTAATGAATGAATTGGTTTCCTAGCTTATAGAGGCAAGTTGTTTTGACTGCCTAGTTTTTAGTGCTCAGTTTAGAATTGGTTGAAACAGCTCCTAGGATAGTGAGCTCGACCTCTAGAGGCAAGGAAAGATGTTATATTTCCTATATTATGTACTTTCTTGGTCATTTTCATGGTTGGACTCTTGAGGGAGAAAGCTTCTATTGTATTACTCATTGTATCTCTGCAATTTTGGCAAAGGAAGAAAGACCAGGGTTTTGCAGTCCTTTTTGGGATTCCCGTGGTTACATGTATTGATGGTGTGTTTCTCTTTGTACTTGTAAGTTTGTTATGTGAATCATCTTCTTACTTTTTCTTCTGCAAATTAGGCAAATGAAGTGTTAAGGTAGAATTCATGGTTGTTATGCTCTGCCTTTAAGTTTGCTTAATATCAATGTTTTCAGCTGTTTAAGGAGAATTCAAGGTGATTGCTTGCTCTCCTTAGCTCCTCACCATTCATTCTCATCCATCCAAATCTTTCAAAGGCATCAATACAGTCTCCTACCTTGCCCCAAAGAACCCCCTGCGAAAACTGTGTCCAATCCCCGCACCCAAAATTGCCTTTCCCCAATTTTCCACCAAAACCCTAAAAATCCCAAATCAAACCTTTTTATCAGTTTACTAGCCTAAAATCAGTGTTCTTTATTGGTTATCTCTTCTCGTTGAAGATCTTTGCCGAGATAGACCGGAGAGAGCCCTCTCCTTCCCCGTAGGGCTAGCTACGAGGCTAAGTGGTTTGATGTTGCCTTGGAGTTTACCTTTTTCAGCCTGAGGTGAAATTTCAAGCGCTAACATATTGGCGACCATACTGGGGAAGAACAAATGGTTTACTTGTTGATGTCATTTGTTTTATAAGCTACAGACGGAGCCTAAAGTTATGCCAGGTAGCCTTCGAAACGCTTTTGCGTTGCATTAGCGGAAGTAGATAAACGCTGCTTCAGTCAATCTCCGGTCTAGCTTGTAAACGTGACATCTAAACTTGTTAATTACCCCAGTACATGTATCTAGTTCAAATCTGATTGTTGATCGTGGACAACGATCAGACACTTGAAAGGCTGAAATCATTCACTTGGTGACTCTAAATCATTTTCGAGATCAGATCCAAAGACTCCACTGGAGGATGATCCTGACCAGCAGAAACATGAAAGGACAATATGGACAGATCAGGTATTCAAGTAGGAATCTCATCCAAGACATTTTGTTCTTTGTCATAAATTATTTCTTCTCTTTTCCCAGGAATGTCAAGAAGGCTTTGCAAAGTATACTATGCTTGAGAAAAGATCCTCGGCCTGCAGTTGATTCTTTCCCTTTGAAGATTGTGAATACCAAAGATTTGCATGCCTTTGAGCTTGATCAAGATCCTTTTTCTGAATTTTGTGATGACCATCTTCAAATTGATGAATCTCAAGAGACCAAGACCAATTCTATACCTGCTGTACATACCCCTACACCTTGTAAAATTCCAGATCGGCATAAACCTCTTGTTTTACCTTCTGTTCTTCATGCTTTCCCCAAAAATTATGATCTATACTTGCCGAGGTTTGATGGTGAAAGTAAGAATGTCAACGCTGAGCAACATGTGCAGAATGTTGAGAATTTTCTAGATCTTTTTGAAGTTGATGAAGAAGATGTCAGTACAAGACTTTTTGCTCTTTCTTTGCAAGGCAAAGTGAAGAGTTGGTTCAAAGCCCTGCCTGATGCGAGCATCTTAGATTTCCAGCAGTTTATCAAAGTTTTTCTCGACAGGTGGATGATCGGGCAGAACCTTTTCTTGATTGTAGAAGAGTATAACCAGTTGAAAAGATTGCCAGGGGAGATAGTACAACCATTTTCAGCCAGATTTAACCAAGTTTATTATTCAATGCCAGTTGAGATAAGGCCTACTCCTAGATCTGCTCTCTTGCACTATCTGGGTGCCTTTGATCCAGAGATGGAGTTTCAGCTGAGAGAAAGGGATATTGCAACGCTTCATGAGATGCAAAACCGTGCAGTAAATGTAGAGGCTCATCTGCTGATCCGAAGGGCAAGGTTGAAAGAAGTAGAGATGAAAAACATAGATCCGGCCGAATCAACATCTCTAGAGGTAAAACTTGACATTTTGGTAAGTGCAGTGGAAAAGATGATGGACAAGATCAACGCAAGGAATGATTATGATGTTCAAGCCCATGGATCGCTGATTGAAGAGGAACAAGTTGCTGATCCAAAACATTTTGTTTCTTATCCTGGTTGTCATAGATCTGATAATGATTGTTTTGTAGATCACCTTGGCGAAGAAAGCACTGTTGATATGACCTGCATGCTTGATGATATGTTTTATACCGATGATTTGCCTCAGTTTGATCAGTATGATGATGATTATGTTCTCCAAACAAAAGCTAATCTTGCAGACAAATCAACAGCTAGTTTGTGGGAGGAAGAGGTTCACTTACCGCAGCTCGAGTACCATGATCAAATGATGCATATCAGCTATGACATTGACGAGGAAAGTGCAGCAAAGTTTGAAGTAAGTGAAGGATCTTTGCCTTTTTGTTTTGATTCGTTTCAGTTCATCAGAGATACCTACCATGCAATCAGAAATCAAATATCAACAAGTCTTGATTTGAATCATCTTGAGAGCAATGAAAATTTTGTTCAAGACTTCTCATATTCAGATTTGCAACCACCGAAAGCCATTGATTGTCAAGTTGCAGTTGAAGACTTGGAAGTGGACACACAAGATTTAATGATTCAAGGTGACTTCGTACCATTCTGTTTTGAACCATTTCAGTTTTTGAAGGGTAGATTGCATAGTAAATCTTCAAATGAACAACCTATAACAAATCAGCAATCTCTCAGTGTTAATGTTGAGGATGAGACAGATAACAAAATTCTTGAGCAGCCTGTAGCATTAGATTTGCAGCCACCAAATGAAATTGAAGGGCAGATTATAAATGAAGCTGTGGCAGACAAAATACATGATTTGATGATGCAGGAAGATTCTATACCCTTTTGTTTCGAAGCATTTCAGTTTATAAGGCAGAATCTTCATACTATCTCTAAAGAAAAAGATGAGGAGCCAGTAGGATGTCATACAGTTTCAATGGACACAATGCAGCAGTCTTTTCAGGTTTTTCATGATCCAATAGCTGATGTTTTGGATGAGGTTTGCAATCAAAGTCTTTCTCCATTGACTACATGTGAACTTGAAACATGTGCTGATGTGAATTTGATCCAGCAGCCGGTTTCTTTCTCATTTTCAGCAGAGGTCTCGTCACAAGGCTCAGATCAAAGTTTCATTCATGGTATGAGGAGAAGAGAAGTAATCCATTGGATGAGCTAAGTCCCAGTGTGCATGAACTTCAAGATCCTTATGTAGTGTTTTTGGAGGTGGATAGAGAATTCATCTCATTCAATGGATCTATTTCTAAGTTGTCATGGGAGTTGCCTTTCAGTAGTTCCCTCTTGTTGTTCATAAGTGAGCACTTGCGGAGAATTCGAACAGCAAACGGAATACTTATTTGGTTGCACTGGTTGTTTCATTTCACTTGATCAGGTGATGAATGAAACTGTTAGAGTAGGTTGTTATGAATAAGCTCCCCTTTGAGCATCATTTCCAGTTTGTCGGTCGTGTTTAAGTATTGAGTCAGTTTTTAGTTGAGTGAGAGTCAATTTGTGTTGTCAAGTCGTCGGTTTTCAGTCATGCATTTTAGTTTGAGTTTTTGACTCCATTGCCCAATGGATGAAGGCACTGTCTGCTCTCCCAAAGATCTGCCGTTCTTGGCACCTCCAAGGAGCTACCATCCCCATTGGAGCCAATTTTAGTGTCAGTCTTTCCAGCCTTCCTCCGTGATCAAACGTGCTCTTACAAAGTGATTTTGAAGTGTCAAGGTCAAATTTTGTCATTTCAGTGAGTCTTCAAGCAAAATTTGGTCACTAGGCATTAGGTCTAGGGTTTGCTCTCACTCTTTTCAAAGTTGCCCAAATTCCAATCTATGTCACTATTCAGCTGAGTCTATCATCATTTATATTATTTTCATTATCATGTCAGCGTCTAATGAGTCATTTTACACCTTGTTCATGCTTCAGTTGCGCCTAGGCAAGGTCATTTCCCTCTCCTAGGGTTTTGAAAGCTAATTTCTCTTGAATGGTCAAATCATTAACAAAACTTGTATCCTGATGTTCATACACCTTCCCCTATCCTTAAAATACCTTATCAAATGCTTCCCATCACTGAGATTCCCCAAATTCCTCATTTTTCCACAAACCCTAATTTCTTGCTACAACCTGGCAATTTTCTCGGTTGGGCCTGTGTTTTAACCTTTTGGACCCCTTCCCCTCACTCGATCTCCACGATTCCACTTTCCCCTGCTTCCTAACATCCCTCCCTACTTCCAAAAATTTCCCCAAGAATTTAGAAGCCTCTTATCCCCTTCATTTCGCTTCATTTCGACAAAAATCCCTGTTTCACACATCGGGATAAGTTTCACTCAAAAGATGTTTCAGAGCAATCAAAGATGAATTTTGGAAAACTGAGAGAGGTTTTTGTCCACAACATGCCAAAGAAGAAAAAACTCCAATTTTTACACAGGTGTCATGGTTTTAGAGAAATGTCAAAATTACAATCGCCAGATCCAAGGAGGTTGGCCAAGGCACTAAAACGACGGAAAAGGCCCGGTCCCCTCCACATCTTGGCTGAGGCTTCCTTGAAGGAGCATGATGCTAAATGACTTAACTCCAGCACAAACTTCAAAAAATTTTGAGCATTTTTGGTCACTTGTGAATTTTTGGGCAAAAAACAGGTTTTCTCCACCAACACGTAGCGCGCCGCGCGCGACCTTTTCGATGGGAAACTCCATTTCAGGAAAACTCAGCATTTTTGGATTTTTCATGCAAAGATACACCTGCTCAGCAATTACCAAGAGATTTCATCAAGTTTTGAGCTTTCAGAAGGTCAAAAAACAAGCAAAAAATGACTTTCTGCCACCTTTTTGACACACAGGAAGCAGTCTTGGGAGATTGCAATTTTGGAGGGGCACATGTCCACCAAATTCAGACATTCCACTTGGGTTGGAAAGTAGACATCTAGAAATTTCCAACAAGCCCACTTTTTCATCATTTGGACACCTGGAAGTGCCTTAAAAGCAGCTCCAAATGCGCGCGACGCGTTCAGGATCAGGGCGCGACGTGTCGGGCAGTTTTCACAGAAATTCACCTACAGCTCAGCAAAACGCAGTTTTGACTGGATTTGACTTTTTGGAGTAGATTTTGATCTTCCTTGTTGTAAATGATGTAATTTTATGATATTTTGACACTTATTTAACTCTTCTAGAAGATTCATTCATGAGATAGGCAAAAATTTAATGAATGAATTGGTTTCCTAGCTTATAGAGGCAAGTTGTTTTGACTGCCTAGTTTTTAGTGCTCAGTTTAGAATTGGTTGAAACAGCTCCTAGGATAGTGAGCTCGACCCCTAGAGGCAAGGAAAGATGTTAGATTGCCTATATTATGTACTTTCTTGGTCATTTTCATGGTTGGACTCTTGAGGGAGAAAGCTTCTATTGTATTACTCATTGTATCTCTGCAATTTTGGCAAAGGAAGAAAGACCAGGGTTTTGCAGTCCTTTTTGGGATTCCTGTGGTTACATGTATTGATGGTGTGTTTCTCTTTGTACTTGTAAGTTTGTTATGTGAATCATCTTCTTACTTTTTCTTCTGCAAATTAGGCAAATGAAGTGTTAAGGTAGAATTCATGGTTGCTATGCTCTGCCTTTAAGTTTGCTTAATATCAATGTTTTCAGCTGTTTAAGGAGAATTCAAGGTGATTGCTTGCTCTCCTTAGCTCCTCACCAGTCATTCTCATCCATCCAAATCTTTCAAAGGCATCAATACAGTCTCCTACCTTGCCCCAAAGAACCCCCTGCGAAAACTGTGTCCAATCCCCGCACCCAAAATTGCCTTTCCCCAATTTTCCACCAAAACCCTAAAAATCCCAAATCAAACCTTTTTATCAGTTTACTAGCCTAAAATCAGTGTTCTTTATTGGTTATCTCTGCCCGTTGATGATCTTTGCTGAGATAGACCGGAGAGAGCCCTCTCCTGCCCCGTAGGGCTAGCTACGAGGCTAAGTGGTTTGATGTTGCCTTGGAGTTTACCTTTTTCAGCCTGAGGTGAAATTTCGAGCGCTAACATATTGGCGACCATACTGGGGAAGAACAAATGGTTTACTTATTGATGTCATTTGTTTTATAAGCTACAGACGGAGCCTAAAGTTATGCCAGGTAGCCTTCGAAACGCTTTTGCTTTGCATTAGCGGAAGTAGATAAACGCTGCTTCAGTAAATCTCCAGTCTAGCTTGTAAACGTGACATCTAAACTTGTTAATTACCCCAGTACATGTATCAAGTTCAAATCTGATTGTTGATGGTGGACAACGATCAGACACTGGAAAGGCTGAAATCATTCACTTGGCGACTCTAAATCATTTTCGAGATCAGATCCAAAGAATCCACTGGAGGATGATCCTGACCAGTAGAAGCATGAAAGGACAATATGGACAGATCAGGTATTCAAGTTGGAATCTCATCCAAAACATTTTGTTCTTTGTCATAAATTATTTCTTCTCTTTTCCCAAGAATGTCAAGAAGGCTTTGCAAAGTATACTATGCTTGAGAAAAGATCCTCGGCCTGCAGTTGATTCTTTCCCTTTGAAGATTGTGAATACCAAAGATTTGCATGCCTTTGAGCTTGATCAAGATCCTTTTTCCGAATTTTGTGATGACCATCTTCAAATTGATGAATCTCAAGAGACCAAGACCGATTCTATACCTGCTGTACATACCCCTACACCTTGTAAAATTCCAGATCGGTATAAACCTCTTGTTTTACCTTCTGTTCTTCATGCTTTCCCCAAAAATTATGATCTATACTTGCCGAGGTTTGATGGTGAAAGTAAGAATGTCAACGCTGAGCAACATGTGCAGAATGTTGAGAATTTTCTAGATCTTTTTGAAGTTGATGAAGAAGATGTCAGTACAAGACTTTTTGCTCTTTCTTTGCAAGGCAAAGTGAAGAGTTGGTTCAAAGCCTTGCCTGATGCGAGAATCTCAGATTTCCAGCAGTTTATCGAAGTTTTTCTCGACAAGTGGATGATCGGGCAGAACCTTTTCTTGATTGTAGAAGAGTATAACCAGCTGAAAAGATTGCCAGGGGAGACAGTACAACCGTTTTCAGCCAGATTTAACCAAGTTTATTATTCAATGCCAGTTGAGATAAGGCCTACTCCTAGATCTGCTCTCTTGCACTATCCGGGTGCCTTTGATCCGGAGATGGAGTTTCAGCTGAGAGAAAGGGATATTGCAACACTTCATGAGATGCAAAACCGTGCAGTAAATGTAGAGGCTCATCTGCTGATCCGAAGGGCAAGGTTGAAAGAAGAAGAGATGAAAAACATAGATCTGGCCGAATCAACATCTCTAGAGGTAAAGCTTGAAATTTTGGTAAGTGCAGTGGAAAAGATGATGGACAAGATCAACGCAAGGAATGATTATGATGTTCAAGCCCATGGCTCGCTGATTGAAGAGGAACAAGTTCCTGATCCAAAACATTTTGTTCCTTATCCTGGTTGTCATAGATCTGATAATGATTGTTTTGTAGATCACCTTGGCGAAGAAAGCACTGTTGATATGACCTGCATGCTTGATGATATGTTTTATACCGATGATTTGCCTCAGTTTGATCAGTATGATGATGATTATGTTCTCCAAACAAAAGCTAATCTTGCAGACAAATCAGCAGCTAGTTTGTGGGAGGAAGAGGTTCACTTACCGCAGCTCGAGTACCATGATCAAATGATGTATATCAGCTATGACATTGATGAGGAAAGTGCAACAAAGTTTGAAGTAAGTGAAGGATCTTTGCCTTTTTGTTTTGATTCGTTTCAGTTCATCAGAGATAACTACCATGCAATCAAAAATCAAATGTCAACAAGTCTTGATTTGAATCATCTTGAGAGCAATGAAAATTTTGTTCAAGACTTCTCATATTCAGATTTTCAACCCTCGAAAGCCATTGATTGTCAAGTTGCAGTTGAAGACTTGGAAGTGGACACACAATATTTAATGATTCAAGGTGACTCTGTACCATTCTGTTTTGAATCATTTCAGTTTTTGAAGGGTAGATTGCATAGTAAATCTTCAAATGAACAGCCTATAACAAATCAGCAATCTCTCAGTGTTAATGTTGAGGGTGAGACAGATAACAAAATTCTTGAGCAACCTGTAGCATCAGATTTGCAGCCACCAAATGAAATTTAAGGGAAGATTATAGATGAAGCTGTGGCAGACAAAATACATGATTTGATGATGCAGGAAGATTCTATACCCTTTTGTTTCGAAGCATTTCAGTTTATAAGGCAGAATCTTCATACTATCTCTAAAGAAAAAGATGAGCAGCCAGTAGGATGTCATACAGTTTTAATGGACACAATGCAGCAGTCTTTTCAGGTTTTTCATGATCCAATAGCTGATGTTTTGGATGAGGTTTGCAGTCAAAGTCTTTCTCCATTGACTACATGTGAACTTGAAACATGTGCTGATGTGAATTTGATCCGGCAGCCGGTTTCTTTCTCATTTTCAGCAGAGGTCTCGTCACAAGGCTCAGATCAAAGTTTGCATTCATGGTATGAGGAGAAGAGAAGTAATCCATTGGATGAGCTAAGTCCCAGTGTGCATGAACTTCAAGATCCTTATGCAGTGTTTTTGGAGGTGGATAGAGAATTCATATCATTCAATGGATTTGTTTCTAAGCTGTCATGGGAGTTGCCTTTCGGTAGTTCCCTCTTGTTGTTCATAAGTGAGCACTTGTGGAGAATTCGAACAGCAAACGGAATACTTACTTGGTTGCACTGGTTGTTTCATTTCACTTGATCAGGTGATGAATGAAACTGTTAGAGTAGGTTGTGATGAATAAGCTCCCCTTTGAGCATGATTTCCAGTTTGTCGGTTGTGTTTAAGTATTGAGTCAGTTTTTAGTTGAGTGAGAGTCAATTTGTGTTGTCAAGTCGTCGGTTTTCAGTCATGCATTTTAGTTTGAGTTTTTGACTCCATTGCCCAATGGATGAAGGCACTGTCTGCTCTCCCAAAGATCTGCTGTTCTTGGCACCTCCAAGGAGCTACCATCCCCATTGGAGCCAATGTTAGTGTCAGTCTTTCCAGCCTTCCTCCAGTGATCAAACGTGCTCTTACAAAGTGATTTTGAAGTGTCAAGGTCAAATTTTGTCATTTCAGTGAGTCTTCAAGCAAAATTTGGTCACTAGGCATTAGGTCTAGGGTTTGCTCTCACTCTTTTCAAAGTTGCCCAAATGCCAATCTATGTCACTATTCAGCTGAGTATATCATCATTTATAGGATTTTCATTATCATGTCAGCGTCTAATGAGTCATTTTACACCTTGTTCATGCTTCAGTTGCGCCTAGGCAAGGTCATTTCCCTCTCCTAGGGTTTTGAAAGCTAATTTCTCTTGAATGGTCAAATCATTAGAAAAACTTGTATCATGATGTTCATACACCTTCCCCTATCCTTAAAATACCTTATCAAATGCTTCCCATCACTGAGATTCCCCAAATTCCTCATTTTTCCACAAACCCTAGTTTCTTGCTACAACCTGGCAATTTTCTAGGTTGGGCCTGTGTTTTGCCCTTTTGGACCCCTTCCCCTCACTCGATCTCCACAATTCCACTTTCCCCTGCTTCCTAACATCCCTCCCTACTTCCAAAAATTTCTCCAAGAATTTAGAAGCCTCTTATCCCCTTCATTTCGCTTCATTTCGACAAAATTCCTTGTTTCACACATCGGGATAAGTTTCACTCAAAAGATGTTTCAGAGAAATCAAAGATGAATTTTGGAAAACTGAGAGATATTTTTGTCCAAAACATGCCAAAGAAGAAAAACCTCCTTCACTTTTTACACAGGTGTCATGGTTTTAGAGAAATGTCAAAATTACAATCGCCATATCCAAGGAGGTTGGCCAAGGCACTAAAACTACGGAAAAGGCCCGATCCCCTCCACATCTTGGCTGAGGCTTCCTTAAAGGAGCATGATGCTAAATGACTTAACTCCAGCACAAATTTCAAAAAATTTTGAGCATTTTTGGTCACTTGTGAATTTTTGGGCAAAAAACAGGTTTTCTCCACCAACACGTCGCGCGCCGCGCGCGACCTTTTCGATGGGCAACTCCATTTCGGGAAAACTCAGCATTTTTGGATTTTTCATGCAAAGATACACCTTCTCAGCAATTACCAAGAGATTTCATCAAGTTTTGAGCCTCCAGAAGGTCAAAAAACAAGCAAAAAATGACTTTCTGCCACCTTTTTGACACACAGGAAGCAGTCTTGGGATATTGCAATTTTGGAGTGGGAAATATTCACCAAATTCAGAAATTCCACTTGGGTTGGAACGTAGACATCCATACCTTTCCAACAAGCCCACGTTTGCATCATTTGGACACCTGGAAGTGCCTCCAAAGAAGCTCCAAATGCGCGCGACGCGTTCAGGATCAGGGCGCGACGTGTTGGGCAGTTTTCACAGAAATTCACGTACAGCTCAGCAAAACGCAGTTTTGACTGGATTTGACTTTTTGGAGTAGATTTTGATCTTCCTTGTTGTAAATGATGTAATTTTATGATATTTTGACACTCATTTATCTCTTCTAGAAGATTCATTCATGAGATAGGCAAAAATTTAATGAATGAATTGGTTTCCTAGCTTATAGAGGCAAGTTGTTTTGACTGCCTAGTTTTTAGTGCTCAGTTTAGAATTGGTTGAAACAGCTCCTAGGATAGTGAGCTCGACCCCTAGAGGCAAGGAAAGATGTTAGATTGCCTATATTATGTACTTTCTTGGTCATTTTCATGGTTGGACTCTTGAGGGAGAAAGCTTCTATTGTATTACTCATTGTATCTCTGCAATTTTGGCAAAGGAAGAAAGACCAGGGTTTTGTAGTCCTTTTTGGGATTCCTGTGGTTACATGTATTGATGGTGTGTTTCTCTTTGTACTTGTAAGTTTGTTATGTGAATCATATTCTTACTTTTTCTTCTGCAAATTAGGCAAATGAAGTGTTAAGGTAGAATTCATCGTTGCTATGCTCTGCCTTTAAGTTTGCTTAATATCAATGTTTTCAGCTGTTTAAGGAGAATTCAAGGTGATTGCTTGCTCTCCTTAGCTCCTCACCAGTCATTCTCATCCATCCAAATCTTTCAAAGGCATCAATACAGTCTCCTACCTTGCCCCAAAGAAC
Organism: Pinus tabuliformis; assembly: GCA_031772625.1. Taxonomy (NCBI): domain Eukaryota; kingdom Viridiplantae; phylum Streptophyta; class Pinopsida; order Pinales; family Pinaceae; genus Pinus; species Pinus tabuliformis. The sequence goes on along the minus strand of CM062818.1, from coordinate 99,047,723 downwards.
CCCCCTGCGAAAACTGTGTCCAATCCCCGCACCCAAAATTGCCTTTCCCCAATTTTCCACCAAAACCCTAAAAATCCCAAATCAAACCTTTTTATCATTTTACTAGCCTAAAATCAGTGTTCTTTATTGGTTATCTATTCCCGTTGAAGATCTTTGCCGAGATAGACCGGAGAGAGCCCTCTCCTGCCCCGTAGGGCTAGCTATGAGGCTAAGTGGTTTGATGTTGCCTTGGAGTTTACCTTTTTCAGCCTGAGGTGAAATTTCAAGCGCTAACAGTATGCATCATCATGGATAGAGCACCCAGCAAAATATGTATCACTGAAGTGAAGATGACAAGGAACATGATGTTCCCTCTCAGAATAAAGGCAGATTTGAAAAATAAAGAAGTAATTGCAGTAGTTACCCAAGAGGCTTTCCAAAGCGTACCAAAGGATGAAAATTGGTTGTGGCACTTGAGATTTGGACATCTCAGCTTTGGAGGTCTTAACCTATTGAGTGGAAAAGGAATGGTAAGAGGATTACCATTGATAGAGAAACCGGACAACCTTTGTGAATGTTGTATCTTGGGGAAACAACATAGGGAAAGTTTTCCATCAGGGAAAAGCATAAGGGCAAAGGCACCCTTAGAGATTGTCCACTCAGACTTATGTGGACCGATGCAAACTCCATCACTTGCAGGCAGCCAATATTTTCTAACATTCATTGATGATTTTACTAAAAATACTTGGGTTTGTTTCCTGAAGAACAAAAGTGAAGTGTTTGAAAAATTTCGAAATTTCAAAGCACTTGTAGAAAACCAAAGCGGGCTGCATATCAAAGTTCTAAGAACTGACAGAGGAGGTGAGTATATCTCCAAGGAATTCCTACGGTTTTGTAGAGAAAATGGAATACACAAACAGTTTACCACAAGGTACACTCCGCAGCAAAATGGAGTTGCTGAAAGAAAGAATAGGACCATCATGGATATGGCGAGGAGTATGTTAAAGGCAAAGCATTTGCCAAATGATTATTGGGCTGAAGCTGTACACTGTGCAGTATATATTTTGAATAGGTGTCCTACAAAAGTAGTCATGAACAAAGTGCTAGAAGAAGCATGGAGTGGGAGAAAGCAAGGAGTCACCCACATGAAAGTTTTTGGTTGTGTGGCTTATGCACACATTCCAGATCAGCTAAGGAGGAAGTTGGACAGCAAAGGGGAGAAATGTATTTTCATTGGATACAGTGAGGAATCCAAAGCTTACAGGTTGTATATCCCATCTACCAAAAAGTTTTTTGTGAGCAGAGATGTTCAGTGCATTGAGGAGGAAGCTTGGGATGGAAACATAGAGAAAACAGTGAATGTTAAAAATTGTTTGTCTCATGATGAAGATGATGAGGAGATAGCTGAAGTACATCCCCAAACAGCAGCGCCAACACAAGGGCAGCAAGTGACACCCTTGAGGAGAAATGAAAGTGCTTCTACAAGCACACCATAAGGAGGAAATTCAAGTGCGTCTTCAAGCACTTGCACACCAAATGAAAGAGGTAAGAAGTTCAAAAATTTAAGTGACATTTATGATGAAGGTATGAATTCTTTGTTTGCATTATATTGTCATGTTGATGACTCTATTCATTTCGAAGATGCAATTAAAGATAGGAAATTGATAGAAGCTATGGATGAGGAGATTAATGCCATAGAAAGAAACAAGACATGGGATTTAGTTGAACTACCAAAAGGAAAAGAAGTCATTGGAGTTAAATGGGTCTACAAGACCAAGAGTAATGCTGAAGGCAAAATAGAAAGACACAAAGCAAGACTAGTTGTCAAAGGATATAAGCAGCAGTATGGGAGAGACTATGAGGAGACTTTCGCACCGGTTGCTAGAATGGAAACCGTGAGAGCAGTGCTATCCATAGCAGCTCAAAACAAGTGGAAATTTTACCAAATGGACGTGAAGTCAGCATTCCTAAATGGAGTGTTAAAGGAAGAGGTTTATATTGAACAACCTCTAGGATATGAAAAGAAACCAAGAGCACAAAGTGTGCAGATTGAAGAAAGCTTTTTATGGGCTAAAGCAAGCACCTAGATCATGGTACAGTAGGATAGATTCCTATCTACTGGAAAATGGATTTGAAAAATGTGAGAGAGAACCCACCCTCTACATGAAAGAAAAGGATGGTAAATTACTAATTGTTGTGTTGTATGTTGATGATGTTATTTTTACAGGTAATGATGACTACCTCATTGAAAATTTCAAATCAGTCATGAAAGAAGAATTTGAGATGACTGACATGGGTTTGCTGAGATACTTCTTAGGAATAGAAGTAGATCAAAATGAAAATGGGATTTTTATCTCACAAGCAAAATATGTTAATGAAGTGTTGGAAAGATTCAATATGCAGGACAACAAGGCAGCAATCACTCCCACAGTGATGGGATTAAAACTCAGCAAAGAGGACAGCAACAAGGATTTTGATCCTAGTTTGTACAAGAGCATAGTTGGCAGCCTTATGTATTTGACTGCAACTAAGGCAGATATAATTTTTGCTGTTAGTTTAATTTCCAGATTCATGGAGAGGCCAAAAGAAGCACATTGGCAGGTAGTAAAAAGGATTCTGAGGTATGTTAAAGGTACTAAAAGGTTTGGCATTCTATATACTGTCTCAAAATATTCAGATTTAATAGGATACACTGATAGTGATTGGGCTGGAAGTGTAGATGATCGGAAAAGCACATCTGGTTATGTCTTTCACATGGGTTCAGGAGCCATTTCATGGGCTTCTAAAAAGCAACCTCTTGTAGCATTGTCTACAGTAGAGGTAGAATATGTGGCAGCTACAGCGGCAGCATGTCAAGCAGTTTGGATGAGAAGAATGCTAAGAAGCTTAGGCCAAGAGCAGGCAAAAGGAACAGTGATCTTTTGTGACAATAGCTCAGTTATTGCCTTGTCCAAGAATTCTGTGTCTCATAAGAGAACGAAACACATTGGCACAAGGTTTCATTACATCAGGGATTTGGTAAGCAATGGAGAAATTGTTTTAAAACATTGCAGGACTCAAGAATAGGTTGCAGACATTCTGACCAAGCCATTGGGACAGAAAAGATTTGAAGTTTTGAGGAAATGTCTGGGTATGACCGATAACCTGGCAGTTGAAATTAAAGGGGAGTGTTGAAATGATAATTTCAACTGCAGCAAAATTGAACAGCGACAACAATTTTTTTTTGCGATGCGATCCAATTGCAAATCGCAAATCGCATCCCTGCTGTTTTTTGTTTTGTTCCCTTGACGTGTTATCCAAAGCAATGTTGCGATGCGATCATATCGCTATCGCATAATCGCACCCGCGCCCTGATTCCGCCATTACGTCCTTTTCCCTTTCGCCGATTGCGATATCGCGATGCGATCGCTATCATTACGTGTTTTTCCCTTTCGCCGATTGCGATATCGCGATGCGATCTCTATCGCAAATCACGTATCGCTCCCATATGTTAAACCCTTCGTCCTGTGTTCTTATGCCGATTGCGATTCCGCGATGCGATTTGACCGCCATCGCAGATCGCACCATTTGTGAAATAAATCTCAGCCATCTGTTTCTTTAATCCAACGACTTGTGTTCAAAGTTGCACGATTTTTTGGATGCGCGAAGAAGCAGGTTGCGATTCAGCTACCTGCGCAATGAATTCTCAGCTACCGCAGTTAAAGAGCAGCATGGCTAAGGACGAGTAGGACAGCCTCGAGCAGTTCGCAGCATGGGACTCCATCTTGTTCAGATTGAATCAGATGACCGGAAATCAAAATTGTAAATGCGGTTGGTAGATGTAGGTAAAAACTTTTAATTTTATTTTTTTATTATTCTCGGGAGTTGTATTTTGTTTTTACCGCACAAGTAAAACAAAGTGTTATGCTTTTTTTAGTTAGTTGTCCATTGTGAGAAAAGAGTAGTATGCAATAGTGCATATAAAAAAAAAACGCACAGCAGTGTAAAATGTAATTTTCTGTAAGTAATGCACAATAGTGTAGAGAAGGTTTTGTTTTGAAATGCACAGCAGTGTTGGTTTTATTTTCTGAAGAGACAGAGTAAAGTTAAAAACTGTATCTGAAGCAGTTCTGTTGGTGAAATCCCTCTGTTAGAGGAAGAATCTTCTGTAACAGCAATCTTTTAATGAATACAAGTTTTTTATGTGTGTGGGTAAAACCCTGTGTTCTGGAAACATTTTTTTGTTCCGTTGTGTTAAGATCCTGGAGAAATACAGAGCATTGTTCTCTGTTCAGTTTATTTGTTTTGGAATTTACCAGAAAATTACCAACAAGAGAACAATTTTAAAAAAGCACATACAATTGATATGTAAAATGGGTCTATCTTCGTCTCTTCGAGAAGAGTAGGGCTTAATGACTATTTCTTCCCCTTCTAAAGAGGGGCCCAAAGCTTTGCTCCAATCTCAAATCCTCTTCGAGAACCATTTTCACTCGCTCCATAGATGGAAGGAATCACCTGCTTTTCGCCTTTACCCAACCAGTACAACTATTGCCAAGTTCACCTTGCCTCACAGTAAGCCTTTCCACCAACTGAAGAAGGAAGTTAAAGTCTTTCATCTTTAAGCCCATTGTACCTACTGTAGAAACCTACAATGCCACTTTGCTCTTAGATACCACTTATCTTTATGTTTATCATTCTGTTTTCTATTAGAAGTTTTTGCCATTGTTCTTGGCCTATGCTTATCGCAGAAGGAAGCACTTCACCAACCAAGCACTCATTCCAAGCACTTGATTCAACCAAGCACTCATTAATTCCAAGCACTTGATTCAACCAAGCACTCATTCATTTGGGTGAGAGTCGACATTCATTTTGGCGAGCCTCGAAATGTGTTGTAACATCGGGGTTTATAATCTTACTACAAGGCAACAGATCAATTACAAGTATGAAAGAAAACGTGTAACAAATCAATTACAGGTGAGAAAGAAAATGTGTAACAAATCGATTATAGGTGAAAACGAAAATGTATAACCTTGTTGACATAGATATATTTGACATCTGTCAAAATGCATTTCTAAATGTTCCCATAGATTTCCAACTTATGGTGCTTTGTTATCATTTTGCGCCTATTTGGTTGTTTCAGAAACCTAGAACGCAGTGGTCACTTTTATGAATGCCCAGACCAACAAAAGGGATAGTCTCTACACACTAGACATAAAAAGCATGAAGGTTACCTATAGCATTAGTGTTGATTATGTACAATGAATATTGTATATCATGTTATTAAAAGCTTTTAAATTTATACACATTATAGTTATATTTTAATATAATGAGCACGCCTAGTGAATCGTGTCTCTTTTTCCATGTGAGAAATCAATTACAGGTGAGAAAGGAAATGGGTAACAAATCAATTACAGGTGAGAAAGGAAATGGGTAACAAATCAATTACAGGTGAGAACGAAAATGTATAGCCTTGTTGACATAGATATCTTTGACATCTGTCAAAATGAATTTCTAAATATTGGCATAGATTTCCAACTTATGGTGCTTTGTTATCAGTTTGCACCTATTTGGTTGTTTCGGAAACCTAGAACGCAGTTGTCACTTTTATGAATGGCCAGACCAACACAAGGGACAATCTCTACACACCAGACATAAAAAGCATGAAGGTTACCTATAGCATTAGTGTTGATTATGCACAATGAATATTGTATATCATGTTATTAAAAGCTTTTAAATTTATACACATTATAGTTATATTTTAATATAATGAGCACGCCTGGTGAATCGTGGCTCTTTTTCCACGTCAGTCTTTTGAATAGAAATTTTGTAATGGTTGATTAATCCATTGCAAAAGAGTATGTTAGCATATTTTCACATTCAGTCAGTGTACACTTTATGTTGTAGGTATTCTTTACCTTTTATGCTGCCATTGTTTCTATGAGCCCTGGAATGCCCTGCCAGCCAGTACCGAGAATAATGCATGGAACCTGGATGGACAGGATCAACTCAACTCTATGCGGATCAGCAGATTAAAGCGGCTGGGATGAATAGTAATTGTGTTTCCGCCAGGTTTGGCTGCTCATTTTGTATGAATAATGATCCGCTAGAGGGCCTCACCTAAATTCCACACGCTAAGCAGCCTCAGAGTCCTGGCAGGACTCGATTCTCTTCAACTGGTCCTTCGCGGGCAATGTCTTGGTCTTGGCAATGGTGCTCACCTTAAGCAAAGCGTTGCCCTCTGGTTTGTTTGAGGGTTAAAGATGTGGATTGTTTTGGGTGCTGAGCGACTCAACTCTACTTTATGCTACCATCACAAAGATGATACCAGCAAAGAAAACAACTTTACAATGATACAACAAAGATGATTTGTCAATATTTAATACAAAGTTCAACTAAAGGTAAAGTGTTAAATATAAATATAAATTAAAGAAAACAACTTAAAATTGTTTTAATACAAAGTTCAACTAAAGGTAAAGTGTTAAATATTAAATATAAATTTTCAATTGATTTGGTACCATTAAGTGGTGTGTTACTTACATAAAGCACATTGAAATTTAGATCTTATATATAAATTAAAGAAAACGATTTAAAACTGTTTTAAAAGTTGATTTATCATTTATTAATTTGTCAATTTCATCCCTACATCCAAAGCAACAAAAAAATATTTCATTTCAAGTAATTTGTTTATCAATTTCATGGATACATCCAAACAACAAAACATTAATGTTTTGAAATTGCAATTGAAATTACATTTTTGTTTTGAAATGGCAAGTCGGCAGGGACTGCCGCTACGCCAGTAGCCCTTGTTTGTAAAATAATGTAATTATGTTGGAATAACTTTTACTTACTATTCTTAAAATAAAGTTTCTCTTATCTGGTTGGTTAAAATAAAATAATAGATTTGACATAGTTGTCACGATTATATAATTATATAATACACTAAGTGTACGCTAAATATAACATGAAGATGAAATAGTCTAATGAATGTCCTTTACAAAATTTTATTTTTCCATATCGTTTGTATACAAGAGGATACAAAATTATAAGAGAAGCAAATAAACCACCTAATCAAGATACAAAATTACAGGAGAAACAAATGAACTAGCTAATCAAGACACTGGAATAAACATCATGGTGGAGACACAATTGTGAATTATCCCTCTTCCCTGATCCATTGAGTTTTATATTGATAACGTGAATAAGTAGAAATATTTAATACAGGTTATATAAAGTGGTTTGAAACTTTATGAATGCATATTTTTAATAAAATATTATGTCATTGGGGAGTGAGGAGAAAGAAAACTTTGTTTGAAAGAATATGATGGGATCCAAGGGCTGAGGCTAAACTTGATTCACAACCTTGATTAATATCAGATGGGAAATTTTTCGTGACTAATACTGTGTTTGACCAGATGTGTTTTACATGTGTGGAGTGGACCATTTATAGGTATAATATCAAAAACGACTTTTTAAAATTAAATTGTGGATTATCTCCTTACAAGTTTACTCAAATTTCAAATGTAGATACTTGTTGGATGTAGAATTTAATTCCACATCCAATAAGTGTCTACACTTGAAATTTGAGTAAACCTATAATGTGATATGTCAAAAATACAATAATAAAAAAGTAGTTTTCTTCTTTTCCCTCAAAAATTCATAACTCAATTTTATTATTTTAAATATTATTTTATTTTTTTTGCTTGAGAGGCCACTTTTAGGCTGTAATTTCCTCTAATGGTAACTCATTATTCTATGTGTTATTTGAAGAGTAATCTTTAAATGATTCAAATGTGGTAAGATTTTTATATCATTATTGTGTTCAAATGTTTCAAAATGGGCATGATTCTGATTAATAACTTTAAAATACTAAAGTAACGATTAAATGTAAGGGGTGGGTTAGGATAGAAAAAAATAATTTTGAGAGAGAGAACAAGGCTAGCAATAACATGATAAAGGTTCAAATGAGGAAGAATTTAAAGAGGTGGCCTAGTTTTTAAAAGAGGCTTGCATTGGGCTACAACATTTGGTTCCTACTAGGGATGGTGCCTCATTGTGAGGTGGCAAGAAGCATAGCATATGCGCCTTCAAACATTGGGAATGGAGTCCATTTGTAGTTAAAAACCAAGAAAAAAACCTCTTTTTTAAAGACATTAATACTTACATTATGTTAGTAGATACTTATAAATGATAAATGTCTCAATAATATCTACTAATAGACAGGTGAATGTGTCACAAATACTTCTTGTTCATAATTTTTTACCTGTAAATATTCATACTATGTGGAAGAGATTCCTTTTGTAGGAATCCAATATTAGTAACTCATACTATGGGTAAAAGGAACCATTGATTTGATATTGAAAAACTTTGCATGATTGGACAATTACACTACTTTGATAATCTTTCGTTTCTACATGTTTCACTCATTGTTTAAAATGCAAGGTGCAAAAAGGATTTTAATACCATATGTTTTCTATTTTTGCAGTAATATTACATAATTTTCATTAATATGAAAGAAATAGAACATTCTTGTCGTTCGAAGCCATTTATTTGTTCATAGGGAAGAAGGGAAACTTTTAGTTCAAAAATAAACAAACCCTGATTCTTCAAAATGAGTGGAAATCCTTTGTATCTTAATATCCTATCTACTTGAAAACAAGAATGACATAATGATGTATTACAAAGATATAAGCATAAAACACTTAATGAACCTAGTTTTTTAATAAAGCATGAGATACTCTATTCTATTTTTAATTTCATAATATCATTACTTGATGTAACTAGTAATAATGATTAGGTCTTTGGAGTTAATTCAAACATTTTGTAATCAGAGCTCAAAGTGGTTTATGATGGAAGTTCATTTAGCATTAAAAAGTTTAGCATGTAAGGTAGGATTACTCTTAAGAGAGATGTTTTATGATTGAGATAGTAAGGTAAAGATTCATATGAGTAACCTCTTTTTCTTCTTGGTGTCGCTACATTACCAAAGAGAATCCATAGCCCATGGTGTAGTCACCTTGATACCATAGGACTTGCTCCACTGCGAGTGAGAATCTATAGCCCTTACAAAGATATCTGCATTCCCCTCTAGGATAATGTGAAGACACAATAGCATAAATGGTTAAATTGGGATGTTTACACATTAGGTTTTACCATAATACCATAGACCTTGATCCACTTCTAGCGAGCGTCTATAGCCTTGGTGGTGTCTGCATCCCCTGATAATATGCGTGGATAAAATAGTACAATTTATGTTACATTCCAGGATATTTATGCACTAGGTCTTACCTTAATACCACAAACCAACTTGATTCACTACCAGTGAACATCTATAGCCCGAACAAAGATGTTTCCATCCCTCGTACTCTTGTCATCATTGTTTCTCATTAAGTATGTTAATCTCTCATAGTTTCAATTCTACCCACAAACAAACTGGTTATATTTTATGTTATTAGTGGATGTAAAACTCTAAGCCAATTGAAAGTGATTAGTTAGAATTGGGTATCTAAGCCTTTTTAGATTATGGTTACCAAAAGAAAATCCCTATTGAACCTACTAGCAAGAACATAATCTCTTTTGATTAAATTTTCCCAAATGTGTCAAGTTAATGTATACTATGTAGGGGTCATCAATCAATAGGTCAATTTTGTGAGGATCACTTCAGGTGTTTGAGACACAAGAGTTTCATATTTATTCATTCTAACTTATAAAATTACAAATTATATGTGATAAAAACTATAAAAAAAGGTTCATTTAACTATACACAATATATATACATATGTGGTTTCAATAGGAAATTTAATTGAAAAAATCAAATAACCAGTGCAACCAACTTACCAACTTACCAACTCGATAAATCCTAACTCTAGGCTTCATCCTTATCTAAAATGTAACATTTTAAGTGGATGAAGAAAGGAGTAAGTTATTTCGACTAACATGCTTACCAAAAATAAGTAGATATCAAGGTAATAATATGTTAATGTTATTTGAAACACCTCGTCCATCTAGTTGTCCACAAAGTCATAATACTTTGTGTGAATGTTCAATTGTTAAAACCATTCAAGCATAAATTTCTTGCAATAATTTCATTGAACTACCTTTCATAGATTCCCTTCTCATTACTTTATGAAATTGTAACAAGGTTAGTCCCATGGAAATTTAGATCCTTATGGCACTCTTGTATAGAATAAGATGAAGATAAATCATTGATAGAGTCATGCACATTATCACAAAACTTTTTGTATTTCAAACTATTTGTAAAATGATTCATATTTTCCATTGTTTCCAATAAGAATTGAAGATTGATGTGCAAAGTATAAGCTATAGATGCATTTTGAAAAGATACCCTCAGACCATTATCACAAATTTGAACTTCAAGTATTCCTTCCAACACTTTAGTGGGCTAGTTTATGATATAGATAAGAATTGTCCTCTTTCAACATTAACTTTAATGATTTTGTTTCTATATGCATGAATAATTTGGAAGGTGTTATCAAATGGATGATTTATAAATGGTACTACCTTTCATAGATTCCCTTCTCATTACTTTATGAAATTGTAACAAGGTTAGTCCCATGGAAATTTAGATCCTTATGGCACTCTTGTATAGAATAAGATGAAGATAAATCATTGATAGAGTCATGCACATTATCACAAAACTTTTTGTATTTCAAACTATTTGTAAAATGATTCATATTTTCCATTGTTTCCAATAAGAATTGAAGATTTATGTGCAAAGTATAAGCTATAGATGCATTTTGAAAAGATACCCTCAGACCATTATCACAAATTTGAACTTCAAGTATTCCTTCCAACACTTTAGTGGGCTAGTTTATGATATAGATAAGAATTGTCCTCTTTCAACATTAACTTTAATGATTTTGTTTCTATATGCATGAATAATTTGGAAGGTGTTATCAAATGGATGATTTATAAATGGTGAAGTAAGTAATTTTATACCATATAAATGACATTTTGAGATAAATCATTTACCTTCCAATGTACTAGAATGTTTTGAATTTTTTCTATAATTAATGGCAATGTCCTTATTACTTTAAAGTCCTTATCCCAAACATTTCAGAAATCATGCAAAATTTCAATTGGTTTGCAAAAGGGATTAGCGTAGATATATGCGAAAGATTCACTTACAAGATTTTTATGTTCTCTAGATAATTCTTGATCATAAACATTTAAATAATGTTCTACATATTGATTTCCTTACATATTGTTATTGTCATAAGAAAATGGGAATCAATATTGTCAGATTCAACAACCTCTGCATAACTATCATAGACAGGTTCATTATTGGGAAAATGGAAAATTTTTACGCCAGTTACATGCTCATGTTGATTATGCTTATTAGTATCATAGATATCATAATTACATAATGATTGTAAACTAGAACTTGTATATGATTCATCACCCGTTTCAATATTGCGACAATGAATTAATTGTTCATCTTCATATTCATTATATATTGTTGGTTTAGAATAATCAAAATGAACATCAAATGAAACAAAATCAAAACTATTGAAGACATCATCACATACCTTTTCTTCTGTAATTGATGACTCAGAGACTTGATCACTTGATTGAAAAGGGTCTTGATCAATTGATTGTTGATGTGAATATAATGTGGATTCTTCCTAATCATGTGTCTTAGATGTATATTCTTCAAAATCACCTTTTTCACAAACTCCATTAGTACAATGATCATGGAAGTGAAATAGGGATAAACCGAGTTTAGCATTGGTGATTAAATTGTGATATTCTTCTGGACATAGATGTACTTCTTGATTTATAATAGAAGGGTTTTACCAATAATCAAAACTTGAGATTATCATGTCTTGTTTAGTGAAACATTTAGTTTCTAAAACAAGAGAGGATAAACATGTTTCTTTAGATTCACCATATGCATCTTGCCAACTTACAACAAATTTTTCATCACTGACATAATGCTTTCTTTCTTAAAATCCTAAATTAGATTTATCATCATGTTGATTCAAATCACAATAATCTTCACTGAATGATTTAGAGGGATACATGTATAATGTTCACAAATGATTACTTGAAAATCCTTCAAAGAAGAAATTCCACCATGAGGAAGTTCCTTGTACCATCATTGGACATCACCTTCTAGGGAGAACATGAACAATTTCATTTCAATGTCTTTGTGATAAACTCTAATCTATTTTATACACTCATGGAAATTTGTCAAATGTTGAGCAGGGTCATTGTCGTCATCTTCTAGAAATGGAGGAAGGTATTTCTCCCATATGTATATATTAGGCATCTCATTGGGAAATCCATGCATGTTATAAAAATCAAGTGGATCAAATCGTGAAGCTACAGAAGAAGCCAAAGAAAAATCCATTAAACAATATGAACAATACAAATAAATTAAGGAGTCACCCGATGAAAAACTAAACAAAGAAATATTTTCTTGAAATTTCCAAGTGTGCGTTGTGCTTCGGCCATTCACCAGTAGGTCATATACTTAATCATTTATCATTTACCATGGAAATGAAAAAATTTTCACTTTGCTCCCCAGCAATGGTGCCAAAATGAATGCTATTTCTCTTATTGTTCCAGTGATAAAAACCAACCCTAAAGGCATCCAATGAGGATCTAAGAATACTCTGGCCTTCTCCAACCATAGGGTATATTCCCTCTATTTAATATTATTTATGTATTTTTTCTATAATAGCAAATAAATATATCCACATTATACATAAAAGAGTATTTTAAAAATGAGTGGTTAAGCTTCAAAGCTAATGAAACTTATGTAAATTATACAATCCATGAATCTAATGTAAACTCAAGGAATGCAATTAAGATAAAAAGTATTCCAAATAAAATAACAAAAAAAAAAATTAACAGAAATCAAACATAAAATAAAAGATAACAATAAAGTTAGAATAACACATATATAATTGGTATAAATTATATTTATGATAATAATTTTAATGAAATAAATCAATATCATGTATTGATATATTTTGTCCTACAACAAATTAAGTAAATATCTTGAATTTAAAACTTTATCAATAATTCAAGTAATATTTGCAATGAAATAATGATGATTGTGGCAATTTTCAATTGTTAACAGGCACTAAAATATAATAATAAGAACACACAGAACAAAGAAATAAACACATATCACTCGTATCTAATTATATGTGCCATGAGAAATGTAATGGATTCAATAACATCATGCAATAATAAATTTAGCTTGCAATCAATCAATTAAATATCATGACTCAAATGCTTTAGATAGTATACATCTAGAAGGGAAACCAAATCAAGTAATGCTACAATTATTTATCATCTAATCATGTCAACTAAATTAAACCATTTCATGTACTAGAATAATATAAAACTAATAAAATAATTACTAAAAGAAAATATTATATATCAAAATTGCATGAATAAATTATACAATCCTAAAATTTGGTTCACACAACATGTATATTAGAACCATCTCAGCATAAATTTCCTTTATAAAAGCTCTCCATGCTTTGATTTATACAATCCTAAAATTTGGTTCACACAACATGTATATTAGAACCATCTCAGCATAAATTTCCTTTGTAAAAGCTCTCCATGCTTTGATTTATTACAAACTTTTTATCATGTTGGGAGTTAGTTGCCATTCCATTTTTTCAACTTCCCATAATAAAAACCCAAATAGTAATATTAATTACATTAATGAAATCTCTTTAAATAAACATAATTTAGCAAAATAAATAATTTCTTCATAATTCCTTCCACTCATTATTTCCACCATACTACTCTAAACTTTTTCTTATTAATTCTCTTGAATAAAATTGGTTTTTTTATACCCTGATTAAAAAATGAAATGAATAAATTCAGTTTCCCAACCTTATTGTTTTACATGATTGTATTTCTAAAGTAATATAATATAAATTATTTATGTACCTTAGGTCACATATAAAATAATTTTATGGTTTTTTTTTATTTTTATCTCGCAGTAGGACTTAGTAAAAATTTCTTCCAACTATAATAAAAAAACATGAAATCTAAAATGTACTTCATGTGAGTGAGCTTCAAATTTAGAAATTAGTGAAATGAATTGGAGCATGTTTCTCAATATACCAATTTCAAGAATAAATAGGCAATTAAATTTTTGAACGTGTGAAATTCGTTCATATTGATAGGAGAAGCAAATAAACCAACTCATTAAGTTATTGGAATATACGTTGCGTTGGAGACAAAACTTGATTTACGACCTCAATTGATATTGGATGAGAAATTATTGATGACTTGTCACCTATGTTTGACCGGATGGGGTTTATACGTGTGGAGTGGACAATTTACGTGCATAATATTAATACAGTTTCACGTTTGTGTATGAGGTAGGTCTCATACGTATCAATTAAATAAGATTTTTAATAAAATGTTTTAAAACTCTAGATTTTTACATGCGTCAAAATAATATTAAAAATTTCAAAATGATTTTGAACTTTATATTATTCACCAATATTATGATATCAGGATGTTTGAACGTAAGAGTAAAATTTTGGAAAATACTCCCTAATGAAATCCAAATGTGAAAAAATTATTGAGATCAATAGTAGAAAATAATTTCAGTTAAAAAGTTAGGTATTTTAACCTTAAATTTAGATCCACATGTTTAAATTTGTGAGATTATGTTTGTTTTATTTATATATATATAATTTTAAAGAAAGACGTGCATTAAATGAATTTTATTAAATATATATTTCATCCGATCGTTTTTCTTTTTTATGGACATTTTCTCATTTTTGTGGACATCATTAGCTATTGATACATATTAGTAGTGTTAATTATTTAACCATTGATTAGATTAATGTTAAACATATATGTTCATATATTTATATGTGATTGATAATATTGTTATATAATTAAACAATTAAACAATAATACGTGTATATATTTCTATTGTTATGTGACATTACATAATACAGTGAATCAAGTTGTTTATGCCATTAATATTAGTCATTATTGTCTTAGCGTTATCCAAAGAGTAACCTTTAAATGATTCAAATGTGGTTAGTTTTATATATCATTGTTGTGTTCATATGTTTAAAAAGGGGTGTGATTATGATTAATAACTTTAAAAGGTTAAGGTAAAGATGAAATGTAAGGGGCAGGTTAGGATAGTGAAAATGAATTTTGAGAGCTTGAACAAGGCTAGCAGTAACATGATAAATGTTCTCATGAGCAAGAATTTATCGAGCTATCCCAGTTTTAAAAGAGGGTCAGATTGGGCTACAATAATATGTAAATTATGGAATTATTTGAAACAAATTTGTACCATTGTAGATAATAGGCAATTCTTCTATTTTTCATAATTTTTAACATTGATGCTTTTTTTCTTTTTTCATTTTTTATTAAGAAATCTAGTGAAGCCTTGAAATGATGGTGTCAAACATTAGGCTCCATTATGAGGGTCTTAACAAATATGAAAATGAGGAAGTTGCATAAAAATATGTGTTTAGTTTTTGCAGACTGAACCCAAATATTTTTCAATTCAAAACTAAAACCAAAGAAACCACCACAACCACCTTATCCACCATGTAATTGGATAAAGGTGACCCCTATTTTTTTTTTTAAATTTAATAATGCACGCGTGTTAAAATAATGTGTGCACATTTATAATGCATGCAATGTGCATGCAATTTTTTATCAATCTCTCACCCTCTTTCCCAACTATCTTCCCCCCACTTCTCTCTCCCTCTTTTAACTAGTCGTTCCCCCTCTCTTCCCTTTATTTACCCCTCTTCCTCTCTCCCCTCCCATGTTTCACTCCTCTCTCTTTCCCCTCCCCCCAAAGCCCCCCTCTTTGTACCCCTTTCTATCTCTCCCCCCCTCCCTATACCTTATTTTGTCTCTCTCTCTCCCATTACCTATTCCTAGCCCGTCTTTGTCTTTTATTTTCCCGATCAATATCTATCTATTTCCCCAACAAGGGAATCACTATTGAACCATGTAAGATTTAGCCTATTATGTACATTTATTTCTAATAAGCATAAGAAAATAAATTTATTTATAGAAAAATTTCTAATATAAGTTTCCTCTAACAATGACTAAATTCTTTATTGATATGTAGAGTGGAAAGCATTTGTAAAAATATCATGAACAAGATGATTAGGGTTTGTTTTTAAGGACATTGTAAGATCGAAAGAACTTGCTTTAGCCTTTGAAAACTTAAAAAAAATAAAATTTTCCCATGGAGGATATTGAAAAATATACGAGAGGGAAGAAGAACTGTGATTCTCCAAGGTAATTGTCACCTATACAATATCATCTGATTTACCAAATCTAAAATTAGTAGGGAAAATTTTGGACCAATGATTATTTACAAAGGTAGAATTTCCACTAGAAAGGTGTTCCATTAATTTTCTTTTAAAACAAGTTTCCAATAGAACTTTAGAATGCATTTTGTTGAAAAATTGAAAATTACGCATATCAAAAAGTTCAAAAATAGGATTGTTCTTAGCCAATGGAAATAAGGAGAAGACATGAGAATCTGTTGATCCTAATTTTGCATCTATATGTATTTCACTTTGTAATGAAGGTGATTTGATGCCATCAAAATCAAAATACTCATCGAATATAACTTATCTTTCTTGCAAATCATAGGTAGATTTGAATCAACAACATCATCAAACGGATAAGAAAAAGTTAGAAAATTAACATTGATAGGAAAAGGATCCTTACCCAAAAAAGTTTCATTCTCAATTAAATCTTAACTAGTTGAAGGGAAGGTTTCAATAGAAATATTAGTAGAACCATTACTAAATAAATTCAAATTGGAAAATATATATGAATAAAAAAAGTAATGATTTCCAGAGTACAAAAAATTAGATACTTCTTGAAAAAATTTCATCATAATGATTTTCATCATCATTGATAATATTAGAACTTTGATTAGATGATAAATGTTTTGTTGAAGAAATGGGAACTAGTTGTGAATTTACCTCTAAAGAAGAAATATCAACATGTCCATTAGTTATGCCTTAACTTTGATTTATTTCTATTGAACCTTCATCCTGATCATAAGCATTAAGAGATGTTTTAGGTACATTTTCATAGTTTTGATTCAGATCAGTATAATCAATTCCTTAAGTTTGAAAGTGTGTGAAACAAACTCCTAAAGTCTATGGTTGTGATACATTTTATAGTTCATTCATGATTTCAATAAGATGAGATGTAGAATCAATATTAATGAATGGATCTTGCACATCATGCTCATCATCTTTTGTTTCACTATGTTTATTAAGAACAAGAGTAGTAAAACATTCACTCAGATCATCTTTTGAAGGAAATTCCTCGAGATGAAATCTGAAATAGCGACATGAATATGGTATAGAATGTTGACATTAATGTCAACCAGATAAGGATGGAAAATGCATGGAGTTCAAGTTCATGGAGAGTCTTCTGGTAGTTGCATTCTTTAGTACAAAACCATCATAGTACAAGGTTAAATAAAGAATGCTATAAAATCTTATAATTATGGTGGTTGGGAGGCCAAGGATTTGAATGCATGTTTTCCTCATTATATATATTCATATGTTACTAGAAGTGAGACAATTAGATAGTTCTAGAAAATAGATTTCCAACAATATTTTGAAGTTTGAATATGGCCCTTGGGAGCAAAAGATATGGCTGGTCAAAGTTGGTTGACCTTAAGGGTCAAATTTGGTGTTTTGCTACATGGGCCTAACAGTCCAATTAGCAAACAAGTAGTGCTTTATGGAAATATGAAATCATGTTAAAAAGCTTAGGAGGGATTGCATCAGTCCCATTTGGGACATGTAATCCCAATTTTGTTTCCCTGGGAGTTCCCAAGAGTGGCCCAAGTCTAAATTCCCAAGGGTTGGGGATCCAGGAGACGTCAATTTCCGTGCCTAGTGCCATAAATTTATTTCAATGAAGTATCATAAAATTTATAAAGTAAAATAAACACAAGACAAAAGGCTTAGAGCTCCCTTCTTCTGTAATGGTGATAGCATGGACCGATGGTAGAAGTACAAGTGGTGCAATCTCATGGGTGACCTAGATGACATGGAGCACAGCTGGTAGCTACAGTGGAAGATGATGTAAGTTGCCCAAAGGCCCAGGATAATGTTAGCATGACATCAGTAGACTAAAGTCTAGGGACAATTGACACTCTAGGATGATGACAAATGACATGTAGTTGGCACTTTCAAGTGTCCAAGTTGGTCGAAAATGAGTGACACGTGGATCACTAAATACGTGACACATAGTAGTGGGAATACAGGTAGCATAAAACATGACATACAATTCATCTTGGTAATTTTCCTATTTTCTTGCATGTGTAGTGTGGTTCCACAGGTACACATCACCCTGACAGATATTTCCTTAGTGTTTTCCAAATGTGGCACAAGTATTAAGTTTCATGGACAAAACCATCAAGATGAGGTGGCAGATATAACAGCTTGGACTCATAATATCGACAGAAATATGATTGGCTCAAGATCAAAGTAGGGGACCCCATTGGACATATGACCCTAAAGGTTTTTCCCCACGAGTTTCAAAGGGAACGAAAATTGAAATTCCCAGGGTGACGAATCTTCAAGACACCTTGAAACATAAAATAGAGAAGAGGTGAAGCAGTGGAATGATCATAGTGTGAACCCACAGGAAACATAACCCCAGAGGTATGTCCCTGGAAATTTTCAAAGGAGAAAAGTTTGAAAAAGCCAAGGTACCAGGCACGAGGAATGGAGAAATATTATGGAAATTAATGTCCCTTCATGTATTGCAAGGAGGGCCTAGGAGTTGGTTTCATGGTGATTTTGTGTATTAGAAGACAACGGGCCTACAGGTTTATCACATTAAAAGGATTCATGGGTTTGCGATTAAAAATAACTAAGGGCCTAGTTCTGTGGGCATATAAATCATGAATGGGTCAGTAGCTACTATGTTCCATATTTGGCGGTTCTGCCAAAATAAATTTTCCACCATCTGTAGAGTTAAAGGGAGAATGCATATGTTGGAAATAACTTTGGTGATTAAAGGTATATTAGGTAGGTTTCACCAATCATATCAACTAGCTAGATCTGGAATCTCTACCAAGTCCTATAAACACTGGAATTGACCATAAAACCTCAAGAAGCTCATTCACACAAAGGAGGTAAGGCTGATGAAAAAACACTATACGAAATCATACAATTTCATCAATGGAGTTGGTGGAGTGCATTTGCTCTAATGATGGGCTTCCTCTACGATCATTCAAGTGATAATCAAAGTAATTTTGGTACCATGCTAAATTGAATGGAGAATTGCTTCAGGAAGCTTGCAGGAGAACAAAGAGCTTGTCGAATTCCCTCTTCAGGTACTATGATCATTTAACAGACAAGGTGATCCATACTAAAAATGTAAAGATCACTGGTATTGTGGAATAAACTACACTATGAAATTAAATCCATTGATGATGTGTTGTATATGTTCTAATTGGAGTAATCAGTTTCAAATAATGAATATTCTCATTAAAGGTTACACTATGAGAGAGTGTTCATGCGAGATTTTTTTTTTAGGTTGTCGAGAGTGTGTGCATGTTAAGTAAGAGCTGAAGGTGTTGTGTGAGTAGGGTAGCTGAGTGCACTGTTGAGCTTTGGTTAAATGGATGTGTTCCAATTCTGAGGTTTTGAAGAGAAGAGTAGAGGGTGCGACAAAATTGAAGAAGAAAAGGCAAGGGAAGTTGAGGATGTGTATGTTGAGAAAAGTTGAAGGAGTTGTAGAAAACAATACATTATGTCATTTTATTTTATGTAATAGAATCTTACTTTTGCAATAATTTTGGCCACAAGGAAAGTGAGTACAAAAGCAGGTTTCAATATCAGTCCAAACAAAAGACCACTGAGCATCTAGCACACCTAAGGAACATGAGGAGCTGAAAGAAAAATACTAAGAAAAATGAGGAATGTGGACTAGGCTCTTTTTCTGCACATGATTAATAAAATAAATGATATGTGGATAGTGGGTGCTATAAACACATGAATGGGGACAAGAGTAAATTCATGTTTCTAAAAGAAAAAGACAAAGGAAATGTTACCTTCAGAAATAATGCTCCAACTCAAATTAAAGGGAAAGGCTTAGTCAATCTTGATGAGAAGATCAACGCCCAAAATGTGTTGTATGTGGAAGGCCTCAAGCACAATCTACTCAGTGTAAGTCAAATGTGTGATAATGGTTATGATGTGACTTTTCACTATAAAGGTTGTGAGATACAAAAATCAAAGCATGGGAAGCTTATAGGAATGGCAGTGAGGACTCACAACAATGTTTATGTGTTTGAGGATTCCAAAGTAAGCTAATAACTAAGAAAGACAAATAAAACATGGTTGTGGCAAGAAGATGATAAGTCCCATCAATAGGTATATTTTGAAGATCATCATGCCATCCTCCAGCCTTAAAACTATCCTTTTCTCACATTAATTCACACTTTTTGTTATATGATGATTAGTAAGAAGAGTAAAAGGCATTTGACATAGTATGTTTCCTAATGTGAAATAATTGCAGGAACAAGAATAATTTTTGAAGCAATTACTATGTAATGGATTGATGGAGATAACAAGGAGAGAATCTAGGGGGTTTTTCCACCTCCTTAACTCCCTAACTAGACTTGGGATCACAAAATCCTCTCTCACCAGTTCGAATTCATTGGCAGCCGAGTAACTCCTAGTACAAGTGAAGCTCAAGAGGGACCATATCCTACATTTTCCAAGATCAAGGAGGGAATCACTACTTTTTTCAAGGGAGTTGCTACCAACTACCCTTTTGTATAAATAAACAAGATGAAAAGCTCATTAAGATTCAAAGTTTTGATTCAACTAGGTGTAGTTATTGAGATCAGAACTTTACATTCTCATTTTCAACTTTTATGTGATGTATGATACTTTTACTTTCTGATAATGAGAAGTTGGTTATTATGTTGCATTTGAGTTAGTTTTAGAGGGCTAAGACCCTTGGATTTTGGACCAATCGAGAGGCTTTGGTTCCTCTTTTGTACTTGTGTTTTGTTCTTGATTCCAAGAATTTCATAGCTTTCTTTCATTCCACTAGAGGTTAAGCTATAAAAACCTGTGATTGTAAGCTTCTACATCACCTCTCTTGTGGGAGAATGGTTGGAAGGATTCACAATCTCAGTCCAAAAATATTGTGTTTATGATTTGTTGGAAATAGATGAATGTTAGTTGTTCTTCTTCACATTTTATTTGGTAGCTTAGAAGTCGGTTTAGTGATTAAATTAGTGTTATGGCATAACATAGATGTTATTTAAATTCAACTCTGTTATGAAACCATCTCACAAAAAGATAGAAAAGAGAGATGAACGCCTTAGAATTCAGCCTCTTTGAGGGGGCAACCTCCTTTACATTACACAAATGAACAATTCTTGGATGATTCAAATGACAAAACCTCCTTTCTATATATAGGAGTCTATGGAGTCACAATATAACCCAGCCGACCTAACAATAATAATATAAAGTCACAAAAATAACAATAGAGGGGTTCTATGGGGCATAGTAATAAAAATAATGGGACAATAGGGGCTCAACAATATTAATAAGGGATACAAATACAATAGTAATGGGGTAATCACTAGTATTATAGGGACCTAACATGCCCCTCTCCTTCAAAAAAGTGGTGTCCTCAATGCTTGAGTAGTTTTGGATGCTTCTGTATAAAATTATCTTCCTCCCATGTGGGATCTTTAGTGGATAAGTTCTTCCACTTGATGAGATACTTCGAATTTGATTGATTTCGTAGCTGTCGAGTTCTTGTTTTTGTGATTGCTTTCGGTTCCAATATAATTTTTCCTTCCTCATCAAGTTCTGGAAATATTGTTTGAACTGGGAGCTTGTCGCCTATAACCTTATTTAAGCATGAAACATGGAAAACTGGGTGCACTCGAGAAGTTGTAGGAAGCTCCAATTTGTATGCCATAGTACCAATCTTTTGCAACACCTTGTACGGACCATAATACTTTGGTGATAATTTATTATCCTTCTTAGCTTGCTTGAGGGACATTTGTTTATATGGTTGTAGCCGTAGGAATACCCAATCACCTACATCAAAACTTCTTTCGCTGCAATGTTGATATCCCTGTTGTTTCATTCTATTATGTGCCAACACAGGGTTATCCTTTAAGAGTTGGAGGACTTGTTGTTGATGTTCGATGTGATGTTCCACTACTTGAACCTTAGAATTTTCTCTTAAATATGATGTGATGGACGGTGGCTGATATCCATAAAGTGCCATAAATGGGGTCATTTTTGTTGCTGTATGGAAGGAAGTGTTATACCACCATTCAGCCAGAGGCAACCATTTGACCCATTGTGTCTGTTTATCAGATACAAAGCAACGAAGATATCCTTCCAAACATTTGTTTACTATCTCAGTTTGCCCATCAGATTGAGGATGATAAGATGAGCTATGAGCTAACTGAGTACCAAGACAAGAAAATAATTCTGTCCAAAAATTTCCAGTGAAAATGGGATCTCTGTCACTTACAATAATCTTTGGGTTTCCATGTAGCTTTTGAATTGTTTCCATAAATGTAGTAGAAACTGTACTGGCTTAAATGGATGTGATAATGCACAAAAGTGTGCATACTTGGTAAGTCTATCAACTACCACCATGATGACACTCTTTCCCTCAGACTTGGGTAAACCTGTGATAAAATCCATTGAAACCTCTTCCCAACGTTGGCTTGGAATGGATAAAGGTTGTAATAGACTCGAGGTCTTAATTGTTTCAACTTTATTTTGTTGGAAAACCAAACATTCCGCCACAAACTTTTGAATATCCGATTTAAGGCCATCCCAAAAAAATTCCTTCTTAACCCTGTGGTAAGTTTTTAAAAATCCTGAGTGCCCTCCTAAGGGAGAAGTGTGCAATTCCATAAGAATTTTTTGTTTGAGTTGCAAATTCTTACAGAGGTATAAGCGATCTTTGTACCATAACGAATCATTTTTCCAGCTAAATGTATCAGATGTACTGGAATCTTGTTGTAACTTTCGAATAAGTGCCCACACTTCTTCATCATTCTTCCATTCCTCCCTTGTTTCATTTATCCAATTTGGTTGGATAATAGAAATGGCGCACAACAATGCTTCCACATCCTCATCCTTTCTTGAGAGTGCATCTGCCACCACATTTTGCTTCCCTTTTTTGTAGATGATTTCAAAGTCATAACCCAACATCTTTGTGACCCACTTTTGTTGCTCTTCAAAGGATAATCTTTGTTCTAAAAAGTATTTAAGGCTATCATGATCCGTTTTTACCTTGAAGTGTCTTCCCATTAGGTAGGGTCGCCATTTCTTAA
This sequence comes from Pinus tabuliformis, assembly GCA_031772625.1. NCBI lineage: Eukaryota > Viridiplantae > Streptophyta > Pinopsida > Pinales > Pinaceae > Pinus > Pinus tabuliformis. The sequence continues at coordinate 99,024,412 of CM062818.1, read as the reverse complement.
GTGCATGTAGTATTGCCAACATTTCCTTCTCATAAATAGCTTTGTGTAAAAACTTTCCCTTGATTGGACGACTTTCAAAAGCAATGGGTCTTTCATCTTGCATTAAAACAGCACCAATTCCATTTCCTGAAGCATCACATTCCACAATAAAGGTTTTTGTGAAGTCCGGTGTAGCTAAGACCGGTGCTTGGCACATTGCCTCTTTAAGATGTTCGAAGGCCTTTGTTGCTTCTGGAGTCCATGAAAATGCATCTTTCTTCAATAATGTTGTTAGAGGTGCTGCTATTCTCCCATAATTCTTAACAAACTTGTGATAATACCCTGTCAACCCGAGAAATCCTCGCAGATGCTTTATGGATGTGGGGATTTTCCATTCCTTAATGGCTTTAATTTTGCTAGGGTCTACCTTAACTCCTTCATGAGATACAATATGACCCAGATATTCCACCTCTTGTACTCCAAAGAAACATTTGGATCTTTTTGCATATAATTGTTTCTCCTCCAATAGTTGTAGCACCCTGTCAACATGTTCAACATGATCCTTCCAAGACTTGCTGTAGATTAGTATATCATCAAAAAATACTAACACAAATTTTCTAAGGAAGGGTTTGAAAATGGAATTCATCAAACCTTGAAATGTAGAAGGTGCATTGGTAAGGCCAAAAGGCATGACCAAAAATTCATAATGACCCTCATGAGTTCTAAATGCTTTTTTCGGAATGTCTTCAGTCTTCATTCTGATTTGATGATATCCTGAACAAAGATCCAACTTGGTGAAGTAAATTGATCCATGCAATTCATCCAGTAATTCATCAATGACAGGAATGGGAAACTTATCTTTAATAGTGAGCTTGTTGAGCTCCCTATAATCTGGACACATGGGCCATCATCCATCTTTCTTGTGCACCAATACTACTGGAGCAGAGAAAGAACTTTGACTAGGTTAAATTATACCAGCCTCTAGCATTTCTGCAAACATACGTTCAATTTCACTCTTTTGGGCATAGGGTTATCTGTACGGCCTGATGTTTGGAGGAACACTTCTTGGAATCAGATGAATAACATGATCATGATCACGAATAGGTGGGAGAGCTTTGGGAGTCTCAAATACCTTGGAATGATTTTCCAAGACTTTTTGGAGATCTGGAGAAATAGATGATTCCGATGTGGAAACATCTAGCGAACATAATTGTGCAATTACACCTCTTTGTTCCTTTTTTAGAAGCTTTGTCATACCGTTAGAGCTGATTATCTTTCCCGGTTTCCCTGCAATACCCCTTAATTCAACTTCCTTTCCTTAGACAGAAAATTTCATGAAAAGTTCTTGAAAATTAAAAGCTATTGTACCCAAAGATTGTAGCCATTGGACTCCTAGAACAACATCAGCACCTCCCATTGGAATGGAAAGCATTGGGCTAGTCAATACATATTCTCCCATGGATAGCTTGATATTATGGCACTTTCCAGAGAAATTTATCGTTCCTCCATTTGCAATCATCACTTGACACTCTGGTGCTGGATATAGGAAGCAATTCAATTCTTTTGCTACCTTACAATGAATAAAATTGTGGGTACTTCCTGAATCAATCAACACTATTACCTTTTTCTTCTTGATTTGTCCTTCTATCTTAACGGTTTGAGGAGTGGTAATTCTAGCCAATGCATTACAAGATATGGTCGGATTCATTTCTTCTTTATGTAGGCTTTGTTCCTGGAGTATATCCTCTTCCTTTGACCTTTCTTGCTCCTTTTATTCTTCCTCTTCACAATCTATGTAGAATAATTTCTTCTCAGCACACTTATGACCTTTAGTGTATTTGCTATCACAACTGTAACAAAGCCCTTTTGCTTTTTTTTCTTCCAATTGTTGTGGTGTCAACCTTATAGGTTGTGGAAGACTAGGGGTAACAACACTTCCATCTTTATAGTTGTGACTGGTATTCTTCCTGGTTGCCATAATTTTGCTTTCCATTTTTCTTGCTAACCTGAATGCCTTCTCTAATGAATCAGGTTCCCAAAGGCGAACATCATGTTCGATATTATCCTTTAAAGTTCCTATGAACACATCAATCCTATGCTCCTCTGGAATATTTTTTACCCTTATGTTCAATTTTTGGAACTCCTCAATATGCTCCATTATTGAACCCTTTTGTTTGAGACTTATCAATTGGCTAAAAAAAGTGTTGCTTTTTGTATCCTCATAATGTGTTGTTAATTATTCTATAAAAATTTCCCAAGTGCTAATTTGTTTATGAGAGAAAAGCCATTGATACCATACAAGCTGATTTGGTTCCAAATATAAAGCTGCAATCCGTACCTTTTGTGTGTTTTGCACATTATTGAGATCGAAAAATTGCTCCATCTGTAATATCCATGTTGCCGGATCCTTGCCATCAAACTTCCTCATATCGATTTTTGGAATATGGTGGTTCTTCGATCCAACATTAGAGTCTATGGAATCATGATTAACATTTTTTTTGTTCTCATCATGAGTTTCCTTTACTACCCTTTCACCATAAGTGACCATTTCTTGTAGCAACTTATTCATATTTATCTTCAATTCTTCCATCTTATCATCCATGCCATCCATTTTAGGATCCATGCCATTCATCTTAGCTTCCATGCCATCCATCTTAGCTTCTACACCTTTCTTTAAACAATCCATCTTAGCTTCTACACCTTTCTTTAAACCATCCATCTTAGCTTCTACACCTTTCTTTAAACCATCCATCTTAGCTTCTACATCTTTCATCTTAGATTCTGTTACTTTTTGTGCAAGTGACACTTGTTGCACTTGGTCTCGTAATTTTGATATATCATGTTGCATTTCTTCCTCTTCTTCATGAGTCATGCTAGAGCTTTCAGATTTCTTACTAGGTGTTTGAATTTTCTTTCCTCGGGGCATCAATTACTGATAATCATGCTTTACTATTCCCTTTGAATTCCTTCAAACTAATTTTTCAAACCAAGCTTAAGAAAAAATTAAAAAAAAACTACACACATTTTTTCACTTTGTAGGAGCTTGATATTGAATTTGATGTATCTCTATAATTTCGGATCATCCAGTTCTGAATTATGAGTTGTAGTAGCCCTCTGCATCCTCTTTCCAATGCCACCAGTCTAATCGAAATTGGATTCTCCAAGAAAGAGTTATACACAATCTCCCAAGATGACCTGATTATAGACCTTTCCAGAAGAGCGAACTTGTATGAAGTACCACGTGTCACTGTTTCGACCTATGGCACTGAAAATTATATACAAGACACTACAGTCCGTCCTCTTTCTGTACCTTCTTTCAAAATTTCAATACGATGCTCAAAGAGAAAGTTATGACAATTTTCCCCAGGCCGCTTGTTTGGAATGTAATTTAGGAGTCTGCAAAAAGACTAACTTCCTCAGATCATATCTCTGTAAATATAGCGCGAAAATCTTTGAAATTTGGACCTGAGGTTCAGTGCGATTTCGTCTCAAATGGATTTTTTTTTTCACTTCTGAAACGTCACAGAAAACGTTATAGCGAAAATTCCACAATGACCTATTTGGAGCAGCGAAACCCTAGAATCCAAAGATCTGATACGAAATGTTATGAAACCAGCTCACAAAAAGATAGAAAAGAGAGATCAACACCTTAGAATTCAGCCTCTTCGAGGGGGCAACCTCCTTTACATTACACAAATGATCAATTCTTGGATGATTCAAATGACAAAACCTCCTTTCTATATATAGGAGTCTATGGAGTCACAATATAACCCAGCCAACCTAACAATAATAATATAAAGCCATAAAAATAACAATAGAGGGATTCTATGGGGCACAGTAATAAAAATATGGGGACAATAGGGGCTCAACAATATTAATAAGGGATACAACTACAATAGTAATGGGGTAATCATTAGTATTATAGGGACCTAACAAACTCATATTTTCCATCATAGTTTATATCGCTTTGTTAACGATCAATGGATGTATGCATGTGGATGGTTGCAGGGATGTGTTTATCTATAGGAGAAGGCATCTTTTACACCTCCATATTGGACTCCATATTCTCTCTCCATACCTCAATTATGTCCCCAAACTTTGTTTCCGCAATCACTTTTCCTGGTAAACTTAGGACATTGTGAGCATTCATCCTGGTACAAGACAAACCTATGAGAGGTGCTGGTCTTGGCTAGGGGGCTCAACCCAACCTTCACTCTCTCTAACCTCCATACACCTCATCATGCCCTCTAGACATCATTTTCATCCTAAAAAGCCTCTCGGAACCCCTCCTATAGCATTACAGGCCCTCTTGTAGCAATACTGGACCTATAGCAGGCATGTAGCACCACTTTTCTTCACTAATTTTGATCCCCACTCCAACCTTATCTTAGTGAAGATGAATAAGGATGCCATGTTGTGATTTGGTTATCAAGGGAATCTCCTAGACCACTCCAACCATTCCTTTGCTCACTGCAAAACAAACAGAATTAGTTTTTTTCAATCACAAGAATAAAGAAAGTTAGGTTTTTGATTTTCAGGCAAGTGTGAAATAGGTAGATGATACATGCAATTATGTTGCTAGTTTGCTGAATTATGCAATATAGAGTAGCTTTCTTTCTATGAGTAGATTGGCCCTTGTCCTTTCATGAAATCATTATTTAGCATCTACAAGTTGGGGAAATCGAATTTCCACTTTCAAGCTAGAATTAGTTTTCAATTGTACTTTCATTAGCAAGATTTCACTATAGTTTAGTGGGAGGAATGGTCTCTGAGCACTTTGATCTAATGTCATGACTGAGGGTTTCATGAGTAGAATCCAACCTACTATGCATATATCATTGTCACCTCTAAGTTTGTACGAACCTCGGGTTGATAATTTGAGTTTAGGAGCCCTTGGGAGTTGCAACATTCTTGGTGCAATACCAGGGCTTAACAGTCTTTGGCAGTGTTGTTGAGGAGGTGTCTAAGTAGATGTTGTTTCTACTTGAGCATTGTTTTTTGTTTTGCATTCGGTTTTGAAAAGTGAAAAAAAAAAAAAAAAAAAAATCCTCGTAGGGGTAGGGGTAGTCAAGGAAAATTCCTACCAAAAATCCTCACACCCTTAAGCAGTCAACCTTCACTCTTCTTCAGTGACTGTGAACTTTCCTCTCTGACTATAGGGGAGTTAGAAGACCCTCTAGGTGAGCAACCATAATTTCTTGAAGAACCTATTGGGGAAGAAGAAGAACCCACTTCACCTACCTAAACTATGGTTGAAAATAGAGACATTGAGGTTTTTCCCATCAGAGAAACCAATGGAAAGGCTAGAATGAATAATATAAACCCTACTGTCCTTCCACACTTCCATGGGTTGACCTATGAGGATACTAACACCTTCATGTTTGATTTTTTTGTTTTTTGTAGGAATTGTGACTATGCCTCTGATTAGTAGAAGATGAAGTTATTCCCCTCTACCCTTAAAGATGCAGCATTGCGCTGGTTTATGGGTTTGCCTGGGGTTAGCATCACTACCTAGGCCCAAATGCAACACGCCTTCAATAGCAAGTACAATTACTCCTGTAGATCCAAAGAAACCAAGGAAGAAATATTTAGGATGACTCTTGGACCTGATGAAGCTCTAGAGGACTATGAGGAGACATTTCAACTTAGTCAAAGGGGGCCAATTCTACCCTTGATCCTAAGTCACTCAAGCTAGTTATTCTCCGAAGGATCAGGGAGGATATGTTGAAAAAAATCAACATGCTTTCTGGAGGAGATATCTATTAATTATCCTATGATGACATCAAAACTATATTCAATAATCACTCTAGGGTTGCCAAGAAGAAGGGCATGGCTAGTCAAGGCTTGGTCAGTTCCTCTCCCTCCACAACATCCATCAAGAATGAGATAGGAAACATTTTGGAGGATTTGGTAAAATGTTGCATACCTTTGCATGGAAAATCGATACCATGCAAACCAAAAGAAAGAAGGAGGAAGAAGGGATGGATCTAGCTATTTTCTACCCTAGATGCACTAAAAGACATCCTAGGAATGAATTCCCATTGAATGTCATAAAAGTCTACCTAGTATGTGAAGAAAATCATGCAACAGATAAACTCACCTCATTTCCAAGGCTAAAATTTGTATACCAAGCGGTAGAATGTGGGCCATAGCAACTTTTCTTCATTATTCAAAGAAGGCCTTAAGGACCTCATCCATATCAACATGGCATGCAAGGTGCAAATTACTCTTATTACAATCCAAATCAGAATTCACCTTTTCAATCTTGGTACTCTTCCACTCATCCATCATGGTCAACACCTCCTTCTTGGCCTTATGCTCCATATCCTCCTCAACCTATCAACCATCCTTTTCAACAATATGCACACCAATCTTCTCAATGGGGAAACCGATCACAAGGGTGGATACCTCAAGTCAACCAACCTCCTTCTTTATTTCTTCCACCCCAACCTTAACCACATATCACTCATCCTACTCCACCTAAGCAACCTCAAATTCCTACTCAACCCAATCCAAACCAGAACAACAAGCAAACACAACAGGTCTACAATGGAAAAACATCTTATCTTGCTTATCCTATGGAAATCTAGGAGATCTACCTTTGGTCTCGGAGAGTGCTCCCAGATAATCACCTACCTTCTCCACCTAAAGAGCTTTAAGAAGAGAAGGAAGAGAGTGCTCCTCAAGTCAATCCACCTCCCTTTCCTGAGAGGTTGATCCACCCTATCCAACACACCCTAGAAGAGGTTGAACTTTTGGGAGAATAGAAGAATTTGTGTATTAAGATACCCCTTCTCCAGGCCATTAAAGATGTTCCCATGTATATTAATCTTATCAAGGAAAAATGTTTCAAAAAACATGGGAGAAGAAAATGAAACACCCCCACCATCAATGTTTTTGGGAAACTATCTGATATGATGCTTGGGAGAGTGATCTTCTCAGAATATCTAGACCCTGGAAGCTCAATAGTGGATGTGCACATTGATGGTATTATAGTCCCTAATACCTTGGTTGATCTTGGGTCTGCAATCAACTTGATGACTAAGGAAACCATGCTAAAGTTAAATCTCCAAGGGGAATTGAGGAATACGACCACAGTGTGTAGCTTGCAGACAGATCCACAGTAGCTCCCAAGGGAATTGTTGAAGATGTTATGGTATCCATTGACTCTTGGGAGTATCCTATGGATTTCCTAGTTATCCAACCCAAAATCAAGTTTAATGGATACCCTCTAATCTTAGGAAGACCTTGTTTGTCCACTGTTGATGCCTACATTAGTTGTATGGATGGGAACATGACTATTAAGAATGGACATTTATCAAAACACCTGGTATTTTATCCTCCCACTTAGCCTTCTATTGAACATGACTTACCCTTGTGGTCAGAAGAGGAGGAAGAGGATAAATTGATTCAAACAACCCCCTACCCAATCTTCACTCTAGATATTGTTATAGGAGGGGGGGGGGGGGGGGGGGGGGGGGGAACTAATGAAGATGACCTCATTAACCATTTCCTTCATAACCAACCTCCCACCTCCATACCAATTGATGATTTGATGAAAGAATCTAGGAGTAACCCTTGAAATAACTTATGCCATGTTGACTCAAGTCCAAAACATGTTAAGGTTGTAGAGTTTGGCCCATCTAGAACTTTAAATATCAACCCCTCTCTCTCGGCCAAACAGGAAGAACAGCTGTAAAATGTGTTGAGGAAACATATGGATTCTTTTTCTTGGGATTATAAGGAAATGAAATGTGTGCATCCCTCAGTTTATACTCATCATATTTACATCAAGGAGGGATTAAAGCCTATGCACCAACCCTAGAGAAGGATGAACCCAACTCTTAATGACATTGTGAAAAAATAATTACAAAAGCTACTGGATGCAAGGTTCATATACTCCATTTATGTTATGCAACCAGCTCACAAAATAGAAGAAAATGTAGATCAATGACTTCAAAATCAGCCTCTTCGTGGGCGAAACCTCCTTTACATTACACAAATGAAAAATTCTTGGATGATACAAATGACAAGACCTCCTTTCTATATATAGGAGTCTAAGGGGTCACAATGTAGTCAAAGCTAACATAACAATAATAATGTAAGGGCACAACAATAACAATAGTGGGCTTCTATGGGGCACAATAATAACAATATGGGGACAACATGGGCACAACAATAACAATAAGGGGATATAATGACAATAATAATAAGGGAATACACTAGTATTATAGGGACCTAACATGTCCCTCTCCTTCAGAAAAGTGTTGTCCTCAATGCTTTAGTAGTTCTGGATGCTTCTATATAAAATGATCATCCTCCCATGTGGAATCTTCAGTGGATAAATTATTCCACTTGATGAGATACTCTGAAATTGATCAATTTCGTAGTTGTCGAGTTCTTGTTTGTGTGACTGCTTCAGGTTCCAATATGATTTTTCCTTCCTCATCAAGTTTTAGCAATATTGTTTGAACTGGGAGCTTGTCACCTATAACCTTCTTTAAGCATGAAACATGGAAAACTGGGTGCACTTGAGAAGTTTTAGGAAGCTCCAATTTGTATGCCATAGTATTAATCTTTTTCAACACCTTGTATGGACCATAATACTTTGGTGATAATTTATTATCCTTCTTAGCTTGCTTGAGGACCATTTGTTTGTATGGTTGTAGCCGTAGAAATACCCAATCACCTACATCAAAAATGATTTTGCTACAATGTTGATCTGCATATTGTTTCATTATATTATGCACCAAAGTGAGGTTATCCTTTAAGAGTTGGAGAAATTGTTGATGTTCGATGTGATCTTCCACTACTTTAAACTTAGAATTTTCTCTTAAATATGATGTGATAGATAGAAGATGATATCCATAAAGTGCCATAAATGGGGTCATTTTCGCTAGAGTATGGAAGGAAGTCTTATGCCACCATTTAGCCAGAGGCAACCATTTGACCCATTGTATCTATTTATCAGATACAAAGCAACGAAGATATCCTTCCAAACATTTTTTCACTATCTCAATTTGCCCATCAGATTGAGGATGATAAGATGGGCTATGAGCTTACTGAGTACCCAGACAAGAAAATAATTATGTCCAAAGATTTCCAATGAAAATGGGATCTTTTTCGCTTACAATAATCTTTGGGTTTCCATGTAGCTTTTGAATTGTTTCCATAAATGCAGTAGCAACTGTACTGGCTTCAAAGGGATGAGATAATGCACAAAAGTGTGCATACTTGGTAAGTCTATCAACTACCACCATGATGACACTATTTCCTTCGTACTTGGGTAAACCTGTGATAAAATCCATTGAAACCTCCTCCCAATGTTGACCTGGAATGGATAAAAGTTGTAATAAACATGGGGTCTTAATTGTTTCAACTTTATTTTGTTGGTAAACCAAACATTCTGCCACAAACTTTTGAATATCAGATTTAATTCCATCCCAAAAAAATTCCTTCTTAACCCTGCAGTAAGTTTTTAAAAATCTTGAGTGCCCTCCTAAGGAAGAGGTGTGCAATTCCATAAGAATATTTTGTTTGAGTTGGGAATTCTTATAGAGGTATAAGCGATCTTTGTACCATAACGGATCATTTTTCCAGCTAAATGTATCAGATGTACTGGGGTATTGTTGTAACTTTTGAATGAGTGCCCATAATTCTTCCATTGATCTCTTGCTTCATTTATCCAATATGGTTGGATAATAGAAATGGCGCAAAGAAATTCTTCCACATCCTCATCCTTTCTTGAGAGTGCATCTGCAACAACATTTTGTGTCCCTTTTTGTAGATGATTTCAAAGTCATAACCCAACATCTTTGTGACCCATTTTTGATACTTTTCTGAAGATAATCTTTGTTCTAAAAATTATTTAAGGCTATCATGATTTTTTTTTACCTTGAAGTGTCTTCCCGTTAGGTAAGGTCAATATTTCTTAAGTGCATGTAGTATTGCCAACATTTCCTTCTCATAAATAGCTTTGTGTAAATACTTTCCTTTGTTTGGATGAGTTTCGAAAGAAATGGGTCTTTCTTCTTGCATTAAAACAACACTAATTCCATTTCCTGAGGCATCACATTCCATAATAAACGTTTTTGTTAAGTCCGGTGTAGCTAAGACTGGTTCTTGGAACAATGCCTCTTTAAGATGTTCAAAGGATTTCATTACTTCTGGAGTCTAAGAAAATGCATCTTTCTTCAATATTGTTGTTAGAGGTGCTACTATTTTGCCATAATTCTTAACAAACTTGTGATAATAGCTGTCAACCCAAGAAATCCTCGCAGATGTTTTATGGATGTGGAGATTTTCCATTCCTTAATGGATTTAATTTTTCTAGCCTGGTCTACCTTAACATCTTCATGAGATAAAATACGACCCAAATATTCCACCTCCTATATTCCAAAGAAACATTTGGATTTTTTTTCATATAATTGTTTCTCCTCCAATAGTTTGAGCACTCTATCAACATGTTGAACATGATCCTTCCAAGACTTGCTGTAGATTAGTATATCATCAAAAAATACTAACACAATTTTCTAAGGGAAGGGTTTGAAAATGGAATTCATCAAACCTTGAAATGTAGAAGGTGCATTGGTAAGGCCAAAAGGCACGACCAAAAATTCATAATGACCCTCATGAGTTCCAAATGTTGTTTTCAGAATGCCTTCAGTATTCATTTTGATTTGATGATATCCTAAACGAAGGTCCAACTTGGTGAAGTAAATTTCTCCATGCAATTCATCCAATAATTCATCAATGACAGGAATGGGAAATTTATCTTTTATAGTGAGGTTGTTGAGCTCCCTATAATCTGGACACATGCGCCATGATCCATCCTTCTTGTGCACCAATACTATTGGAGTAGAGAAATAACTTTGACTAGGTTGAATTATACCAGCCTCTAGCATTTCTGCAACCATATGTTCAATTTCACTCTTTTGGGCATAGGGATATATGTAAGGCTTGATTTTTGGAGGAAAACCTCCTAGAATCAAATGAATAACATGATCATGATCACGAATAGGTGGGAGGCCTTTGAGAGTCTCAAACACTTTGGAATGATTGTCTAAGACTTTTTGGAGATCTGGAGAAATAGATTATTTCGACGTGGGAACCTCTAGTGAACATAATTGTGCAATTACACCACATTGTTCTTTCCTTAGAATTTTTTTCATGCCTTTAGAGATGATTATCTTTCCCTCTTTCCCTGTGATACCACTTACTTCTACTTCCTTTCCTTCTGATTTTTTTTTAAGAAAAGTTCTTGAAAATTAAAAGCTATCGTACCCAAATATTGTAGCCATTGGACTCCTAGTACAACATCAGCACCACCCATTGGAATGTAAATCATTGGACTATTCAAAACATATTCTCCCATGTATAGCTTGATATTATGGCACTTTCCAGGGAAATTTATGGTTCTTCCATTTGCAACCATCAATTGACACTCTGGTGCTGGATATAGGACAAAATTCAATTCCTGCGTTATCTTACAATGAATAAAATTATGGGTACTGCTCGAATCAATCAACACTATTACCTTTTTCTTCTTGATATGTCCTCCTATCTTGATAGTTTGAGGAGTGGTTATTCCAGCCAATGCATTACAAGATATGTTTGGATTCATTTCTTCTTTCTCTAGGCTTTGTTCCTGGTTTTTATCCTTTTCTTTAGATGTTTCTTGTTCCTTTTCTTCTTCCTCTTCACAGTCTATGTAAAATAATTTCTTCTGAGCACACTTATGACCTTTAGTGTATTTTCTATCACAACTATAACAAAGAATTTTTTCTCTTTCTTCTTCCAATTGTTGTGGTGTCAACCTTGTAGGTTGTGGAAGGCTAGGAGGAACAACACTTCCATCTTTATAGTTGTGATTGGAAGGCTTCCTTGTTGCCATAATTTTTCTTTCAATTTTTCTTGCCAACTTGAATGCCTTCTCCAATGAATTAGGTTCCCAAAGGTGAACCTCATGTTGGATGTTATCTTTTAATGTCCCTATGAGAACATCAATCCTATGCTCCTCTAGAATATCTTTTACGCTTAGATTCAATTTTTGGAAGTCCGCAATGTGCTCCACCATTGAACCCTTTTGTTTGACATTTATCAATTGGCTAAAAGAGGTATTACTTTTTTTTATCCTCATATTGTGCTATCATTTCTTCCATAAAAATTTCCCAACTGACAATGTTTTTATGAGAGAAAATCCATCAATACCATACGAACTGATTGGGTTCCAAAAATGAAGTCACAATGCATACCTTTTGTTTTGCACATTATGGAGATCGAAATATTGCTCCATCTATAGTATCCATGTGACGAGATCCTTGCCATCAAAATTCCTCATATCGATCTTTGGAACATGGTGGGTCTTCAATCTAATGTTAGAGTCTATGAAATCATGACTAACATTTCTTTTGTTCTCATCATGAGTTTCCTCTACTACCTTTTCGCCATTAGGAAGCATTTCTTGTAGCAACTTTGCCAAAAATCCTTTCAAGCCTTACATATCTTTCTTAAAATCTTCAATGTTTACTTCTAAACCATCCAGCTTAGCTTCTGCCACTTTTTGTGAGAGTGAAATTTGTTGCACTTGGTCTCGTAATTTTGATATATCATGTTGCATTTGTTCCTCTTCTTCATGAGTCATGCTATAGATTTCAGGTTGCTTACTAGGTGTTTCCATTTTCTTTCTTCAGGTCATCAATTAATGATAATTATGCTTCACTATGTCTTTTGAATACCTTCAAACTAATTTTTCAAACCAAACCTATGGAAAATTTTAAAAAGACTACACATGGTTCTTCTCTTTGTTGGAGCTCGATATTGAAAACCCTAACTTTCTTGAATCATATCTCCGAAAATATAGCGATACAAGCTCTAGAATTTGTACTTGAGGTTCATCAAGATTTCATTTCAACTGGGTTTTAAGTTTAGCTTCTGAAACGACATAGAAAAAACGTTATAGCGCAAATTCCATGATGACCTATTTGAAGTAGTGAAACCCTAGAATCCAGAGCTCTGGTACTAATTGTTATACAACCAACTCACAAAATAGAAGAAAAGCTAGATCAACAACTCCAAAATTAGGCTCTTTGAGGGGGAAACCTCCTTTACATTACACAAATGAACAATTCTTGGATGATACAAATGACAAGACCTCTTTTCTATATATAGGAGTCTAAGGGGTCACCATATAGTCAAAGGTGACATAACAATAGTAATGTAAGGAAACAACAATAACAATAGTGGGATTCTATGGGGCACAATAATAAAAATATGGGGACAACATGGGTACAACAATAACAATAAGAGGATATAATGAAAATAATAATAAGGGAATACACTAGTATTATGAGGACCTAACAATTTCAGATAGTGAGTGGGTGTCACCTCTTGTTATAGTTCCCAAGAAGAATGGGAAGTGGAGAATCTTTGTCGATTATCGGGAACTCAACAAGGCTACAGAGAAATACCATTTTCCTTTCCCTTCATTGACCAATTCCTAGATGGCCTTGCAGGGAATAAATTATTCTCCTTCCTTGATGGATTTAGTGGATACAACCAAATCTAGATCAGACCTAAAGACCAAGATAAGATCACATTTACATGTACTTGGGGTACATTTCCTTATAGAGTTCTTCCATTCAGTCCGTGTAATGCCCCTGCTACCTTCCAGAGAGCAGTTAAGAGTATTTTTTCTGAACTTGTTCATGACTCTGTTGAAATATACATGGACGATTTCACTCCTTATGGATGTGACTTCAATGAATCTCTCTCCAATGTTTTCAAGGTCTTGAAGTAATTCATTGAAATTAATCTCTCATTGAGCCCTAAGAAATGTGAATTCTTGATGAATGAAGGGATTGTCTTTGGTCATTCCATATCCAAGGAAGGGATATAGGTTGACCCAAACAATATTGCCATCATCAAAAGGGTCCTCATCCCTCAAACCCAAAGAGATGTCAGGAGTTTCTTCGGATTAGATGGGTATTATAGGATATTCATCAAATAATTTAGTAAAGTGGCTTCACCTTTGTTTGGATTACTGGACAAGGATTCAAATTTTTGTTGCAAAAACAATTGTTAAGAGGCCCTTGAAGTGTTGAAAGAAAATTTGACCACTCCACCCATCCTTTGGGGTCCTAGCTGGGCATTGCCTTCACATATCTGATGCATCAGATGAAGTTGTGGGGGAAACCTTAGGACAAGTAGACGAAAAATTTCCTTATGTTATCTATCTCATTAGTAAGAATTTGTCTAAAGTTGAGTTGAATTACACTTTGGCTGAAAAGGAACTCTTAGTTGTAGTACATTCTTTAAACAAATTTAGGAACTATATCACTGGGTATCAAAATTTTATTCATACTGATCATGGAGCAATTAAATATTTGATGAATGATCTTGCTGTAAATTCTAGGATAATTAGATGGTTGTTACAAGTGCAATAGTTTGATTTGACTATTATTGAGAAACAGGGAAAGAAAATGTGGTTAAAGATTTCTTCTCTAGACTAACCTTGCTTACAGGTAATTAGGAGATGGTGGATGATCAACTCCCAGATGAACACCTCTTTTCCATCTTGGTGCTTTCTCCTTGGTTTGCTCACATAGCCAACTAGATGGTTTCTAGGAGGTTCCCTCCTAATCTATCATCCATATATAAAAGCAAGATTGTAACGAAAAAAATCTACTTTCACTTGGATAGGGGACAATGTTTTTAGGTTGGGACTAGATAAGATCTTGAGGAGATGTTTAAGAGAAGAAGAGGTCTTTGACATCCTCTCATCATGTCATGATGGACCTTGTGGAGATCATTTTTCTACTAAAAGGACAATCTTTAAAGTTTTACAGGTTGGTTACTATTGGCCCACTTTACATCAAGATGAAAGGAGATACACCACTAGATGTGATCAGTGCCAAAGGATCGGAAAAACCACACCTGGTGATGAAATTCCCCTACAACCTAAAGTGGCCTTAGATCCATTTGACAAGTGGGGCATGGATTTCATTAGGCCAATTGATCCACCATCAGGACAGAAGAGGTACATCATTGTGTGCACTGATTACTTGACAAAGTGGTCTGAAAAAAAGGTAGTCAAAGAAGAAATTGAGCAGAAAGTGGCTGATTTTTTAAGGTAAAAAATATTCTACAAGTTTGGGTATCCAAAGCAGGTATTCATCGATCAAGGAGAATAATTCACATCAAATCTAATTGAATATATCATGAGGCAACACCATATCAATCACAAGACATCCACTGCCTATCACCCTCAAGAAAATGGGAAAGTAGAGGTCACAAATAGAGCATTGGAGAGAATCCTCACCAAAGTTGTTAGCAGCAGTAGGAAACATTAGGCAGAAAGACTAGAATAGGCCACTTGGGCCTACAACAACACTTTTAAAACCACCATTGGGTTCACTCCATATGACTCGGTTTATGGGAAGAAGGATTTTCTTTCTATCGAGTTTGAATATAACACTTTGAGGATGGTAGGTCAGTTGGAATTACACTTCACTATAACACAAAAAGAAAGGATGCTCCAAATTAATGGCTTAGATGAGTTCATGATGCAAGCTGTCCCACACACTGAAGTCATACAACTGCAAAGATTGGTATGGCATGACAAACATATAAGGGAAAAGACTTTTCAAGAAAGAGATTGGGCCCTCTTATATGATTCTAGGTTAAAATATTTCAAAGGGAAGCTACTGACAAGATGGTTGGGTCCATACCTAGTAGAAAAGCATCATGGAAATGGACATGTCCAGATTAGAACCATTGATTAGGAAGGTATTCTCTTACTTGTAAAAGGTTATATGTTGAAGCTATATAGAAGACCTCTATCCAAGGATGAATTTATCAGTTCATTCAGTAGAGAATTAAATGTGATTGGGAGTTTCTTAGCTTCCAATCCATATCATTCCTAGAAATTTGAAAAAAATAAAAAAAACTATAAAAAGGCCTGGAAGAAAACCTATATGAGGCATCTGAGGCCAACTCCAAGGTTAAAAACCTCTTTGAGGCATCCCGGGAGAAAAGAAAAAAGAAAAAAGAAAAAAGAAAAAAGAAAAAAGAAAAAAGGAAAAAGAAAAAAGAAAAAAGAAAAAAGAAAAAATAAAGATCCCTAGGTGAAAACCTCCTCTAAGGCACCTAGGTTAGGAATTCAGGTTGAAAGCCTCCCAGAGGCAGCTTGCTAGTCTCAAAAAAAGAAAAAAGGAAAAAAAGAAGAAGAGGAACACAAGGAAGAAGCTTAAACAATTCCTGCGAACCTTTTTCTTATTTTGTAGGACTACACATAGTTGGAATATTTTGTGGCTACAAGACAAAACTTACGATCTCTCATCCATCCTTTCATTCATACACCACATATCCATACTCTCCAGTCATATAACCTTCTCTTTCCACCATCCAATCAACAAGAAGTTCGAATTTCACCTCCTCACTGTGATGCTGCAAAAAGGACTTGTATTTCTATAGGAGGTCCTGTAATGTAGTAGGAGGAGCCTGTGAAGCTACAAGAGGGGGATACAATGAGAAGAACAAGCACAAAAGGCCACGATGCCTATAGGAAATGATAAAGGGGGGTCCTCCAATTATTTACTCATCCTTCATCCATCATCCATTATTTCCATCTCACCAGAACTTGCAAAAAATTTCCACTATGTCCTACCTCTAAAAAACATAAAAGCCATTGTTTTCTATCTCTCCAATGTATGAACTTCTTCCTCATGACTCTAACCCAATGCTCATGGCTTGTCATTATCTTCCTCAACACCATAATAAAAACTAAAGACTTCAAGGGAGGATCAAAAGACTGCTACAGGGAGAAAAATCCTCATATAGTATCTTGTGCAGTCACCACAAAAATCCTTGATATCCTTTGTTTTCCACCCATAGAAATCATGATGGAGGCTTTTCTACAACTAGGAAGGGACACCTCATCCTCAGGAAGGAATTCCACCACCACCAGCAACTTGGACATCAGAGAGGCACTTGCACACACAACAAAGTCAACAATCAAGGTATCATCAAGTTATGAAGACATGTATAGGAAACAAGTAAAATAGTCAAATCCCTTGATCATGATGTTATATGGCGCAAATCCAACATGACACTATATCTAGCAATTTGATCCATAGGTAGGCTAAGATATGACAACCCTCACCTATTCCCTATGCATAAAATGATTAAAATGTGCAATGGTTGAGAGAGGTTTTTTAATAGGCTAGAGGGGGCCAACGAACTTAGCCACCCTCAACTAGTAAACTTAAGTTTGTGTTAAGTCACCCATGCAACATGGATATGTCAAATCAAAGTGAGGTGGTGTCCACTAAGAGTGGGGTGATAATCACGAGGTGATCTGAATGGAAAATGGCATCAACCCATGGTATTCATCCACCCTTGGACCCATGGTATTATAAGTGGCATTCACCCATGGTATTTATCCACCCATGGTGTTGTAGGTGACATCCAACCATGGTATTCATTCACCCATGGTATTTTCCCATGGTATTGTGACATCCACGCATGGTATTGTAAGTGTTTTCCACCCATGGTATTCATTCACTCATGGAATTGACCGATGGTATTGTAACTGAAAAATACTATAAGTAACAAGTCTCATTTTGTAAAAGGACAGTTTTTCCACCACAATGTAGCCTTTATAGTTATTATCGGTTTTAATAAAAAATTTCTTTGTGTTTTTATTTATTATGTGTTCAATCATTTTCTTTCTAGCATTGCAATTTTTCAGATCTTGGGGGCCTCCCCCCAAGATCTGGATCAGTGGTATCGGAGCAGGTTATGATTCCATGGGAATGAGGGTTTCATGCATATTTCAGTTTCAAATTTTTCAACAATATTCAACAAACTTTAGGCATGTGCTACGTCCTCCACAAAGCATTTTCTTGGGCCAAGCAAGAAGAATTTTTATTTTTTTATTTTTTTGCAGGAATGTTTTTGGGTGGAGATTTTTCAGATCAGATATGAAATTTTTGGTGCAAAATTTACAAAAACAAATAAGAGATATGGATTCCTTTCAGAAAAATACCCAAATTAAAAAAAAATCGGCTGAATCGGAGTCCGGATGAGGGAGATATCACTGATTTAAAATCAGCTATGTTGCAGAAATGTTTCTGACGACAATTCATGGATGGCGACTCTCCTATATTTTTTTGCAATTTTGGTGCATAATTTCAGAAATGTGATTATAGATCTGAGCTCCTCTCAAAAAATCACTCAATTTAAAAAAAAATGGGTTGAATCAGAGTTCGGATGTGGGAGATATCGTTGATTTAAAATCAACTATTTTTTCATAACTTTTGTGACGACGGAAAAGTTGCAGCGTGAATCTGAGATTCTAGAGTGTCCAGATAAGGATTTCCAACACATGGGAAGATGAAAAATGGTCATTTTGTTTCCAAAAATAGGTTATAATAAATATTCTGAGTTATATTGACCGAGTTATGTCCATTTTAATTCTGGAGTAGCATTCAGAGCGGGTTCCCTTTGGAGACGTGCCCTCCCACCCCGCTTTAGTAGGCACCTGCTTCATATTCATCAGTTTCAGCATAGCAGCATTCAGCTTGGATTCTTCGGAGTCATGCCCTCCCACCCCAGGCTATGTAGGCACCTGATACCTCATCAATAGCCAACATCATGGTTATGGATCAACCGCACAAAATCCTTGTCATCGAAGTCCATTTGCTAAGCTGCACATTATTAGTATCACAGTTGGTCACAAACATTACAGGGTATCTCTATCCTCGGATCTTCATTTGTCATGGTTATGGGTCATCCACAAACCCACACTTCATCGAAGTCAATTTTCTAGGCCACACACTGTCAGTATCACAGTTAGTCACAAGCATTACAGGGTATCCCTATCCTTGGATCTTCGTTCATCATGGTTATGGGTCATCCACAAAATCACACTTCATCGAATTCCATTTGCTAGGCCACACACTGTCAGTATCAGAGTTGGTCACAAGAATTACAGGGTATCTCTATCCTCGGATCTTTGTTCATCATGGTTATGGGTTAACCACATAAAACCTTTCTCTTCAGTGGCTCTTCATATTCAACAAAGGCTTTGTAGGAGGGAACTTCACACAATGGGGACCATTTCTTCTTAAGGAGGAAGGAATGATTCGAATGGAAACTGGCATCAACCCATGGTATTCATCCACCCATGTTATTCATCCACCCATGGAATTTACCCGTGGTATTATAAGTGGCATCCACCCATGGTATTTATCCACCCATGGTATGTATCCACCCATGGTATTGTAAGTGACATCCACCCATGGTATTCATTCACCCATGGTATTTTCCCATGGTATTGTGACATCCACCCATGGTATTGTAAGTGAGATCCACCCATGGTATTCATTCACTCATGGAATTGACCCATGGTATTGTAATTGAAAAATACTATAAGTAACAAGTCTCATTTTTTAAAAGGACAGTTTGTCCGCCACAATGTAGCCTTTATAGTTATTATTGGTTTTAACAAAAAGTTTCTTTGTGGTTTTATTTATTGTGTGTTCAGTCGTTTTCTTTCTGGCATTGCAATTTTTCAGATCTTGGGGGCCTCTCCCCAAGATCTGGATCATGAGGAGAGAGAAATTATTATAAGGAGTGGGCACAATGGTCCAAAAAATGAAACTCATGTTAATGCCATGTCACTAGAGTGCTCCAAGCTTTTAACCCAAAGAGAATATTATGTACTAGGCTCGATTACATTTTTACTATCACTCATTCCAAAAAAAAAAGTAGTGGAAGGATGATCTATTGTATCACACCACCTAAGGTGCCACTGAGAAGTTCTAAACCATATCTACAAGTGCTAAAAGAGGAAGCTATAGGCATGCTGGCAAGTGCTACATGAGGGTTGAGAAGGAGCTACAGGAGGAATTGGAAGGTGAAAAAGGAGCCACAATGGCTCAAAATTGTCTCAAAACCATCATGCACACACATAATTGTTTTGGCAAGAAGTAAGTGACACCCTCCTTCCTTGTTTTTACATCCATTTGCATGAGAAGTATGCTTGAAATTGATAGCCTATAATGGTCAATTAAGAAGTATGAGGTATTTTAGAAATTTGTTGTGGTTAGAAGAAGGGAAAAGGAGTTTGGTTGATATCTATTCTCGCAGCCTTCTCCCTCACTGCCACCAAGGAATTTAACATTGTTTTCACCACTGAGATTGTTTAAATTTTTTTGAATTCCACACTTAAGAAGCAAAAAGGAGGGACAATAAAAGAAATTGGGGAATGATTTAATAGAAGAGAACCTTCAGACACCAAGAGGATTCACC
The DNA here is from genome assembly GCA_031772625.1 of Pinus tabuliformis. Lineage (NCBI taxonomy): Eukaryota > Viridiplantae > Streptophyta > Pinopsida > Pinales > Pinaceae > Pinus > Pinus tabuliformis. Next base: position 99,004,120 of record CM062818.1, on the reverse strand, counting down.
AACACCCTCCTGTAGTGGGCATCTTCAGAAGACACCAATGGTTTGGTTTCTTTGAGTTGTTAAAGGGGTATGATGATGATATTTCTCATGAATTTTCCATGGCACTACATTCGCAAGAGGAATACAATACCAATACTATTTCCAGATATTTTCCATTTCTCTAAGTCCTTAAACCATAAGCAAAGTGACCATCTTACCTCTAGGAATTAGGTGGAGAAAAGAAGACAAGGCAGTGCCACAGCTAGGAAAAACTTCTTCATTTTGAAAGAGAATCCTATAGAAGATAAGAATGGAGTAAGAAGAGAAATCCTACCTTACCCTTGGGATGAGGTAGCTTACCATATCCTCAAGTATATATCTTGTGAAGGGAGATTGAGTGTGGTTTATGCCTACCACTTTAGATTGCTCCATGAGCTGAGATTCAAGGAAAAATTTCCTCTCCCTCAAAGACTTAGTGTTCCCCATTTCCTCCTACAGTCAATCATGGAGATGAGTCAAAAGGTGAGGGAAGGAAAGCACCAAAAATTATCTCACCATGGCCTCATCAAGTTAATAGTGATGGATTCTTTGAGCCACTTGCAGATCCCTTTCCTATAAACTAAATTTGTGGACATGGATAGGGAGACTTTCATAGAAACCCAAGACATAACACCTGGAGAAACACTAGCCTCTATCATTGGAGGTAAAGAAGTCAATAGAGATATAGGAAGGAGAAGCATAAATTAAAGGAGAATAAGGGGAGAAGAAAGTAGAAGAAAGAGTAACCCTTGAGGAGACTTCTAAACCCCAAGAAGCTAACAAATAACCAAATCAAAGAATTCTATCTCTAGGGGATATTGAAAAGGAAGTAGCTGCAACATTGGCTACATTGGGCATTCCTGTCAAGCCCAAAAGGAGGCAACCAAGACAAGGTCCCCTATATTTCAGAACCAGGAAGAGCACCGGAATTAGGTAGGGGAAACCACAAGATACAATAAAGGTCTTGTTGTAGTGGCTACAACCACCCTCCAAAATTTTGCCTTAGCTTCGTTTTGGAGCCTCCCTACCAACCATCCCCAGTAGCATGTCTTACACTATCAAGTACATGAGATTCAGTGGTTTTGTAACAGATTAACAGCCTGTTCATGATAGCTTGTTGCACTGCCCTCACAGGCTGCTACTCCGAACTTGGTCTAGCTACTGTCTAAGAACTCCCTCAAGAAATTGTGTAATTCTGGAGGGGAACCATCCTTCCCTCCAGAAATTGCACAATCCTGACTGGCTACCTGTTGGGCTCAGAAACTGTGCAATCTTGTCAGTCAACCTTCCTAGTTAAAACTACGCAATCTGGCCCAGCAGGATAGCTCAGGCTAGAAATTGCGCAATTTTGGGCAGCAGTCAGCTGCTCCTCCTAGAAATTGCGCAATCCCTTTCGATAGCCAGCCCAACTTCCTCCCAAAAACTGCGCAAAATTTCTCCTCAGCCAAGCAGGCTATTGCATGTGCCCTCAGGTTGACTGGTTCTAGCTGGGACCGAGAAAACTTGACTTACATGCATGGGCTTCTTTTCCCCGAAATAGAAAAAAACAACATGCAAAACGCATCCCTAGATTTTAGGGATCTATTTTTAGTAGTTGGAGGTTACATGCAAAGATCATTTTAAAAACCTTCCTCCAAGTGTCTTTTTTTACTAGATTTGTGGAATGCGGGTAATGAGCCTCAAAATTATTTATTTGATGCTTCAAAGCTCATTCTTCACATTGATCTTGGAGCTCTAACATCACACAGTACATCCAGGAGTCTTTGACACATCCAACTCAGCGATTTCCAGGTAAGTCTGCTCAACTTGTCTTTTGCAACATTTCTGCGGCTTTTTGTATTTTGGATTGTGTGAGTTCTGTCTGCTTGATTTCTTTGAATTCTTTCTTTCATTTACATGAAAATTAGCTTGTATAAGAACCGTTTCAGTTTTTTTTAGCATCTCACTGTTGTCGCATGCATGCCACCGTTTTGCACGAACGGTCGTTGATTCGGCGACTCGTCTCACACACATGCATGTTGTTCCATTTTCAGAATCTTGCATTCATTGTTTGCATGCATGATCATTCACCTCTGCTTTCACTCAACATCGCCATGAATTCACACCTTCATTTTCTTTCAGTTTCCCGTCGGCGGGTTCGGCCAACCTTGGCCCAGAATCTGCCTCACCAAGACAACGTTGCGCAATTCTGAGAGGGAAGGCTCTGCTTTCCTCCAAGAAAATGCACAATTATGGCTAGTGACTATCCTCTAGTATGGCCTTGCACAATTCTGACAGGAAGTGACTGCTGGCCCAGAAAATTGTGCAATGCATTCTGTGGGCCTGCAACTTTTGCTAGCTTAAATTGCTCATTGCGCAGTCCCAGCACCCAGCAGGCCAGTCTGGATTGCACATTGCGCAATTCCAATAGCCAGCCAGCCTCCACACAGTCTAGAATACCTTTTGCACAGTTCCAGAAGCCAGTCTCCCTGCCTCCCAGTGAAAATTGTGTAATCCTTGCCAATCAATCCCCAAGTATGTAGCATGTCATCCCTTAAGTTTGCTTTGTTTTTAGCTAACATATTTCTTTCCATGCATATTTCCATGTCTCCACATATAGCAGGTGTTTTTCCGTCTCTCAGTATTTTAGGATCATTGGCCTCTAAGAGAGCAGGATCAAAGGACATAGACAGAAGTGCAACTGGAGCAACAGTTGAACGAGTGTCTACAATTTGCCAATCTAGGAAGACACCAAGCTAATTGTAGACAAAGACATCACGCTGAAATGACAAGAGGTCCATGATGCATTCTCAGGCATATTTGGGGAAGATCTTGAAGACCGCCAAGTATATGTGAACATTCACAAGCCTGGCTTATACCAGATTTCATGCAGGTACCCCACGTTCCCATGCGCGGACATGATAAATTGGATCGTCTCGCACACTGATCCCGAGACGATGAAATTGAGCAATGTCAGTGGGACAAATATTTCTACCTTCAGGGCACAGGATTATCAATAGATGTACCATTTTTTGAAGCTAACGATCACCATGGAGACACCCTTCAGCTTACCCAACAACAATGCCAACTCCAGGGATATCTTGAAGAATTGGGTAAAGGAGCCAGCCAAATTGAAGATGACACCCAACCAGATTTACAAGATGAAGATACTGCGGAAGGTGCATCAATACTTGGTCATATTTTCATGTCGCTTGTATGGCCAAGAGAGCATAGAGAACTTCCCATAGAGTTGGATGATCGCATTGTACCAACTAGCCAATGAAGGAAAAGCATGCAACTAATTTGACATATTGGCTCACAGGATGAAGGAACAGGTCATAAGAGCTCGACAGTTGCCCAAAGGTTAGAAAGCATAAATCTACATGTCTGCCTACATCTTGGATGCAATCTATTCCCGTTAGGAGTTCTCGGGCATGTAGTGGGCATGGACATCAGTGGAAATCTCTGTTAACACTTATTGTAAACTATTTTCCGAATATAGCTTTAGAGGAGTTATCACACATCTGTCAGGTCATTTTGTCACCCTGATGTATAAGATGATATTTGAGCAGGATCCACCTTGCATATCGAAGGTAACAATGGAGGCATTGATCGAAATAGTGGATTGGTATGGCTTATCGTATGACACCTTCTTACAGATGTACAGTGTGGAGAAGCCATGGACAAACTTGTCATGTAAGAAGTATCATACCACATCTCTGCAGGACTGTCAGCTAGGCTGCACCAGAAGAAGAAGGCACCTTGGTGCACTCTTCTATTGTGGATTGGGTTGTACGAGATATGAAACCTCAAGCATGCAGATGTCGAAACAAAGGAGATCAAGAAATATCCTTTTGATGTCCGAAGCTTCAATCCATATGACCTGCATTGTATTGTGAAAGATCATTACGTGAGAGTACAGTTTCATTGGATCCACGGGGCATGTCATTGGGCAAAGGAAGACCCATGGAGATATTTTTATAGCTTCTCCAGGCCCAATGAATCGACTGGCATCACTGTGGAATGGTTAATGAAGCAGCATCTAGGAGAGCACCAGCAGCAGCAGAGGTAAACATATTCGCACATGACAAAGCCAAGATGAAGATTGTCGACAACGCAGAGGCAGAACAAAGCTATAAGTTCAGAGTAGACCCACTCATGCAGAAAGAAGATTTGACAGTAGAGGCAAAGAGGCAACAACACGATAGGAGGAATGCAGAAAGGTAGAGATAAAAATAGAGGATGGAGGAAATAGTGAAGGAGTTGCATGAGTTGAAGGAGAAACTCTGGAAGGAAAAGGGGCTATGCAAACAAGAGAAGGAAGTGGAGCAAGAACATGTACAACAGGGGGTGCAACATGTACAAAAAGATGAAACTGCACCCGTACAGGCAGTAGACTCATCCAAACAGCTGGCACCAAGCAGAAAGGGTGAGACGTCCTAGGAGAAGAACTTTGCTCAAGAGGTTGAACAGGAACTTGAGCAGATTGATACGGATATGGAGCAACAAGAGTTAGATAAAGACACCGACCTCATGCCTTACCACTAAGAGGTTGACTTACCAACTTCACTAGATTCGGAAGCGAAGAAAGTCTCAAGTGATCAAGGAGACACTGAGATCCTTGGACACAATCCGAAAGAAGAGATTCACACCATATCATTCGATGAGTCCCAGCATAAAGTTGTGCAATCTCGCAGAGTGTCTACTCTGGATGACAACATATCTCCTTCATAGTTTTAGGAACAATTGATCATGTCTGACGTGCATAAACATCTAGCAACATTGGCTGATGCTACTGGAGCCTATGTCGAAGCCACTAGCTTGAGTGTTTGCTTCCTAATAGTAGAGAATGAGTGAATGGCTAAGGAGTTACAAACAACTAAGCAGGGAGGAGAACTAGCTATAGCATCCACCCGAGCAGAGTTGAAGAAGGCAATACTAGATGAAGTATTGTCCCTTGAGACAATCATGTGGACGTTGTATTCCAAGTTTGGTACTGTTCATAAGGTGGTTGTCCATCTCAACGGTTGGTAGCAACGATGTGCTAGGAGACCACGTATCTTGTCAAATGTGCATACTACTATTGACTATATGAAAACATGGACAATGAGATACAAGGGAGCCCCGTTACACTTGCCCAAGATGAATAAGCCCAGAGCGGTTGAGCTGAAGCCATGCATCCGGGGTTAGATCTGGAACTATGATGATCACTCGTGGCTCATCACTAGTTTGCAGGCTTCCCATGATCGGGTATTCAGGAGTATGGACGTTGTTGTGCACGCACATGTGATACCATCTATTGGGACACTCACTGAGGTAAAGACAAATGCACAAGTTTGACTGGAACTTGACTCATACTTTGACAAGTTGATGCGCATAGCCACCAATGCAGTCTTGGTGATCAGTGCAGACACCATGCATCAGTATGTCGCTGGTCCGGCCGCACTCAAGAAAACGATGTGCATGTTATAAGATGAGTTGGACAAAGGAGCTTGAGCAGTGTACCCGAATGTAATGGAGGCAAGAGTTCATTTCGAGAAAGATTTCACCATAGAGTACATGGACACCATCATTGACTACCAAGCTTGGCATCAGTGCACTACTGTCAACCACCATGAGGATGCCGAAGAGCTAGTTTTCCCAAAGCTATCTAAGTCATAGTGATGTCTTGCATGGCTTGCTCAAGCCCATTTTGTCTCACATGGGTACATCTGCAAATTGTATGTAACGTCTTGTCAAGTGTAAGTTCAAGTGTCGATAGTTGGATGTAATAGTCATAGATTAGATGAAGAGTCATGAAGGTAGATGACTAGTCACAAAGGGGAATGTCAATGGCCACCCCACCCTTTTCCATATATATTCCCACATAACTCAATGTAGAGGATTTTGGTTAGCCAAGCTTTCGATAGGAGTATCTTAGAGAAATCTTGGAGAGTATTGTAACGAGCCTTGGCTTCTCCATTGTGCAAAGCTAGTATATCTCTTTGGAGGAGAAGGCGGCAGTGATTGTAACATTCCGCTGTCGAAACTAGTGGTTGGTCATGGTTGTATTGTATGATTGGAACTTTCACTTAATATAACAAGAGCCAACACGTTTCATGCATATGTTGTATTGTATTTCAACTATGTTGTTTACTCTAAATGATATATGTATTTTTTTGCTTATGCATGCATGTGTAGCTATTTTATATATATGCATGTATGAAATTTATCGAAATGTGTTATTCATTTAACGATCACTTTGTATTGCTTTCTTACTTGCCTTCCAGTTTGTGATGCATATTTTCTCGTGTGTTCCCTTCTTAACTCCGTGCTTTCACAAGTTTGCAAGGGGTGCACTCACCTCATCCTCCGTGTGTTATAACCGCTCATGCACCTTCCCTGACTTGCTACATACTTCACACCCTTGCTACCAATAGGGACATCTTACTTGCCTCTACGTGCAATTGCGGTCAAGGAGATACTGTACAACCCACTGCTAGGACTCCTACACCAAACGGTCTGAGGTCTAGTTGGGACTTCTTACCGGGGAGATCCCCTAACATGTTGGTGGGTCCAACACTGTCAACATTTCAGGTGCTAGAAGGATGGCCAGATGACAAGTTGTGTTCTCTCATCCTGTTTTGAACCTTTTCACATTTATCATGCATTCTGCTATGCTTACCCCTCCACGATGTTTTTTGCAAGACGAACCTCTCAACATCACGAGGGAGTTTTTTGATCTCTTGTCCAAATTCACTGATGATGGTGAAGGCAAAGTGGCCTAGCCTGTGTTCTTACAAGACTTATTTGCCATGCTTGACAAGGAAGATGAATGTTTTGATGAAGAGGCCAGCCTACTTCTTGCATACACACTTCTCAAATCCCCACAATGTTGGTGCTACAGTCTACCAGCTGACAACATGCACTCACTTGAGAAGTTTGTGATCTCATTGAATCTACTTTCTATCATTTTGATCTAGAACCTCTTGACAAAAAACTATTACAACAACGGAAGGTACCACATGAATCACATATGGATTTTTGGTAGCGTTTCCGTGATCTGCAATTTGAAGCTCTGAAAAGTCAGATGAAATTTCCATATCTTTGGGATAGATTTGAATACTGTCTTAACAAATCAGTAAATCCCAAGAAGAAGGGTGAGTGCAAGCCTCGCTCAACAGACTTCGGTGATGGAGTTGCACAATCACAGACGAACATGATCATTGTCACAAGTGTCTGTCCGCCATCCCCTCATCAAACAACTTGACCATCGCAGGGTGATGTGGGAGAGCATGAACACACATCTGTTCAATCGTTACATCCTCTCGACATTGCTCCTTTCAATTTTTGCACAAGATTGGTTGTGAGTCCATTGGGTTCTCACATGTATTTTGTACCTCAACCTCCGTCTTCGTACTTGGATGATCCTTCAGATGACACTGTCTTGTGTTCTTCCATTCTGGACTCTACACTTGTTGTGAACGAGGATCAAGCCATTGACGGAGTTGGTGTTGTACAACCAACATGTGTTGTCATTCATGAAGAGTATGATTGGGAGCTTGAGCATCATTCCTCGGCGAAGGATGAATCCCTTCCGTCTGAGCCTCCCTCGTTCTTTCCTGACATTTTTGGTGATTCTGTCATCCGTGATTTCCCATGTGTATCTCCGTCCATAGATGCACCCATTCTTGATCATTCGTAGAACACAACAAATGTCAGTCCATCATCCGACAATGGAGAGGATAAATTATTTATTGATAATCAACTTGAATTTTCATCTGCTTTTTCCGAAAACTCAGAGGGTGAATTTGTTGACTTCTCATCTACCCCTCTGTTTGATTCATTAGATCATAAGGATTCCTATGAAATCATTGATTTTGATAATCGTTGCTGTCGTGATCTATTTACTGCCGTATTAGATCACGATGATGATTCTATCGTAGTTGATTTTTTGAAGCTGCTTGTTTATGATGGTTTATCTGTCGACGAAGTTGAAATCCCACAGATTGTCGAGGCACTTCAGTCCGAGCTGATGGTTATGTCAGGCCCTCGGTGTCCTCAGGTTGGTTTCGATTTCGATTAGGAAATTGTTGAAACACCCAAGGATCCTCATCGCTCATCTGTATGTATTGAAGATCAACCTCACACATAGATCGTACTTCCTCCACTCCGATTACACGATCCCATCACTCATGCATTGGAGGAATCTTACATTACAAGCACACGGGCACAACGCAAGTTGTCTTTGTTTCTTTCATTTTCTTGCATGTCACAATCAAGAGTATGCGTATGCTTAATAGTTGTACGTAGTGTCGTACAACACCATGATAAGTCCATGGATTGCATGTCATGCACTTGCACTCACGTATGTTCTGTGGACACATTTAAACTTGGAGTGTGTTTATCTTCATTGTTATATATCTCTTGTTTACTGGTTTGCACAACTGTGTTGTTCGCGAACCATGCCTTCACCAACATGGGTTGACCAATGTGTTGATGGCTACATTGGAAGTATCACTTCACATGACCAGGCCCATGCATAGTTAGCTTAGGAGTAGGAATAGTGTTTGCATTTAGTTTGTTTTCTTGCATGCTTATTTTCTTACTTGTTAGTCTATTTGCTTGCTTGTTTGCTTACTCACTTTGCTTTTGCATTTACTTCTGCTTTCGCTTTGTTTTATTGTTTCTTTTCTTTTTTATGTTCGTACGTTAGTTTTGCATGAGACCGTGCGTGACTCTTGAAACAAGCTAGGTAAAGTACAAGAGGACTTGTGCAGTTATCAATACTTGGTTATTTGTTGTCTTACTTCTGTATGAAGAACTTGTTATCTTTAGTCCATGATATCTCGATGGAAAATACATATTTTTCGAAGTGAACCTTGGTGAAAACACTACGCTTGCGCACTAACTAGTGTCAGCTACTGTAGTCGGTTGTTTTGGGTTAAGCCTTGTTGGCTCAGTCAAGTAGAGTAAGGTGAGGGGGAAAACCTTAACAAGCACATCAGAGGTATGTATAAACTACTTCTCTGAAGGAACAAACTCTTTTGCTCTCAATAAGTCGGGATCCCTCTTCCACCTCTGAAATGAATAAGTGTTATGCACAGTTATGAAAATGAAAAATGAAAAAAATGAAAAGAAAATTTCGAAAAAATGAAAAATGAATAAGGTGAAATAAGAGAAAGGCTTCCTGCGCATAGAGGTGATGCAAATAACTCTACCGGGGTACTGACTAGGCTCGCTGGCAGTGGAGCGATGCTTGTGTTCCTGTGTGACTCCGCCAAGGGATTGTCCAGGCCTACTGGCAGCGAAGCAACACCAAAGATGAAACTAAAATTCTAATCACTATACTACTTGTGCACCAATATAACCATCATCCCCAATCGAAACAACTATGTTGACTTGGCTAGGAATGTGTGTCGATTGACCAAGAGCTTGGCAGATGCTACATCTTACAATTAAGCAAGTGTAGAAACCAAGATGAAAAAAGAAATGAACAATACTTCCGAAGGTGTTAGACTTGCTTCTCAAGAACAAGGTCCATTCAGAGATATGGAGTTCTACCAGTATGTCGCCAAGTGTTGTAGCGGCTACAACCACCCTCCAAATTTTTTCCTTAGCTTCATTTTGGAGCCTCCCTACCAACCATCCTCAGAAGCATGTCTTGCACTGTCAAGTACATGAGTTTTAGTGGTTTTCTAGCAGATTTCTAGCCTGTGCATGATAGCTTGCTGCACTCCCCTCATAGGCTACTACTCTAGACTTGGTCCAACTACTGGCTGAGCAGCTTCCTCAAGAAACTGCACAATTATGGAGGGGAACCAACCTTCCCTCCAGAAATTGCACAATCCTGACTGGCAACCTGCTGGGCTCAGAAACTATGCAATCCTGCCAGTCAACCTTCCCAATGGAAACTACGATCTGGCCCAGTAATACTGTTCAGCCTAGAAATTGCGCAATTCTGGGTAGAATTCAACTGCTCCTCCTAGAAATTGTGCAATCCCTCTAGATAGCCAGCCCAACTTCCTCCCAGAAACTGCGAAAAATTTCTCCTCAGTCAAGCAAGTTGTTGCATGTGCCCTCAAGTTGACTGGTTCCACCTGAGACCAAGAAAAATTGACTTGAATAAATGGGCTTCTTTTTCCCGAAATAGCAAAAAGCAACATGCAAAAAGAATCCCTAGATTTTAGGGATCTATTTTTAGCAGTTGGAGGTTACATGCAAAGATCGTTTTAGAAACCTTCCTCCAAGTGTTGCTTTTTCCTAGATTTGTGGCATGCGCATCATGAGACTCAAACTTATTTATTCGATGCTTTAGAGCTCATTCTTCACATCAATCTTGGAGCTTTGACATCCCACAACACATCCAAAAGTCTTCGACACATCCAGCTCAGATATTTCTGGGTAAGTTCGCTCAACTTGTCTTTTGCAGCATTTTTGTTGCTTTTTCTGTTTTAGTTTGTGTGAGTGTTGTCTTCTTGATTTCTATGAACGATTGTTGTTGTTTACATGCATATTAGCTTTTATAAGAACCGTTTTAGTTTTCGTTAGCATCTCACTATTGTTGCATGCATGACATTGTTTTTCACAAATGGTCACTCTGATTCGGCGACTCGTCTCACACACATGCATGTTGTTCCATTTTCTAAATATTTCATTCATTGTTTGCATGCATGATAATTCACCTCTACTTACACTCACCATCGCCATGTATTCACACCTTCATTTTCTTTCAGTAGCCCGTCAGCGCGTCTGGGCAACCTTGGCCCAGACTCTGCCTCACCAAGACAACATTGCGCAATTTTGAGATGGAAGGCTCTGCCTTCCTCCCAGAAAATGCATAATTTTGGTTAGTGACTATCCTCTAGTCTTGCCTTACGTAATTCTGAGAGGCAGTGATTACTGGCCCAGAAAATTGTGTAATGTAGTCCCTAGGCCTACAGCTCTTGCCAGCTGAAATTTCACATTGCATAATCCCAGCACCCAACAAGCCAGTCTGGATTGCGCATTACGCAATTCTAGCATCCAGCCAGCCTCCAAATAGTATGGAATACTTTTTGCATAGTTTCGAAAGCTAGTCTCCTGGCCTCCCTATGAAAATTTTGCAATCCTTGCCAGTCAATCCCCAGGTATCTAGCATGTCATCCCTCAAGTTTTCTTTGTTTTTAGCTAACAGATTTCTTGCCATGCATGTCGCCATGTCTCTAGATATAGCAAGTGTTCGTCCGTCTCTCAGTAGTCGAGGATCAATGGCCTCCAAGAGAGCATGATCAAAGGACACTGACGAAAGTACAACTGGAGCAACAATTGAACGAGTGTCTATAAGTTTGCCAATCTATGAAGACACCAAGCTAATTGTAGACAAAGACATCAAGCTGAAAAGGTAAGAGGTCAATGATGCATTCTCAGGCACATTTCGGGAAGCTCTCGAAGACCACCAAGTATACGTGAACATACACAAGTCCCTCTTGTACTGAATTGCATGCAGTTACCCTGCGTTCCCATGCATAGACATGATACATTGGATCATCTCGCACACTGATCCTGAGATGATGACATTGATTAGTGTCAGTGGGATGGAGATTGCTACCTTCAGGGCACATGATTATTAGAAGATGTACCATTTGTCGATGCCATTGATCACCATGGAGATACCCTTCAGCATATCGAGTAGCAATGCCAACTCTAGGTATATCTTGAAGAACTGGGTCAAGGAGCCAACCAAATTTAGGATGACACCCAACCAGATTTACAAGATGAAGATACTGCGGAAGACGTATCAATACTTGGCCATATTTGCATGTCACTTATATGGCCCAGAGAGCACAGAGACCTCCCCACAGAGTTGGGTGATCACGTTGGACCAACTAGCCAGTGAAGGCGAAGCATTTAATTGGTCCAACATATTGGCTCACAGGCTGAAGAAATAGGTCGCAGGAGCTCAACAGCCACCCAAAGTTTAGCAAGAAGAAATATACATGTCCGCCTACATCTTGGATGAAATCTGTGCCCATCAGGAGTTCCCGAGGATAAAGTGGGCAAGGACGTCGGTGGAAACCTCTGTTAACACTTATTGTAAACTATTTTCCGAATGCAGCTTTAGAGGACTTGTCAAACAACTGTTAGATTATTTTGTCACCCCTATGTACAAGATGATATTTGAGGAGGACCCATTTTGAATGTTGAAGGAAACAATGGAGGCACTGATCGACATAGCAGATTGGTATGCCTCACTATCTGACACCTTCATATAGATTTATAGGATGGAGAAGCCTTTGCATTTTTTTCTGAGGTTTGCGTTCGACAAGATTGTCATGCAAGAAGTATCATACCAAATCTCGGTAGGACTATCAGCTAGGTTGCCCCAGAAGAATAAGGTACCTTGGCACACTCTCCCATTGTGGATTGGGTTGCATGATATACGAAACCTCAAGCATGCAGATATTGAAACAGAGGAGATCAAGAAATATCCTTTCAACCTCTGAAGCTTCAATCTGTATGACCCGCATTGTATTGTGAAAGATCACTGTGCGAGAGTACAATTTCAGTGGATCCACGGGGCATGTCATTGGGTGGAGGAAGACCCATGGAGATATTGTTACAATTTTTCTAGGGCCAATGAACCGGTCGACATCACTGTGGAATGGTTAATGAAGCAACATCCAGGAGAGCACTAGTAGTAGCAACAATAGCGGTAAACATACTGATGTGCAACAAAGGCAAGAGGAAGATTGTCGACAACACGGAGACAGAAAAAAGCTGCAAGTTCAGAGTAGACCCACTCATATAGAAAGTAGCTTTGGAAATAGAGGAAAAGAGGCATCAACGTGATAGGAGGAACACACAAAGGCAGAGAGAAAAACATAGGATGGAGGAAACAATGAAGGAGTTGCACGAGTTGAAGGAGAAACTCCAGAAGGAACAGGAATTGCATAGACCAGAGAAGGAAGCGCAACACAAACAGGTACAACAGGGTGTGTAACATGTGTAGACATATGAAACTATGCTCATATAGGTAGTAGACTCATCTGAACAGTTGGCACCAAGCAGACAGGGTGATAAGTCACATGAACAGGACTTCGCTCAAGAGATTGAACAGGCACTTGAGCAGATGGATATGGATATGGAGAAACAAGAGTTAGAGCAAGACATCGACCTCATGCCTTACCACCAAGAGGTCGACCTACCAGCTTCACCAGATCCGGAAGCAGAGAAAGTCCCAAGCGACCAAGGAGACACTGAGATCCTTGGAGACAATCTAGAAGAAGAGATGCACAACATATCATTCGACAAGTCTGACATAGAGTTGTGCAATCTCGCAGAGTGTCTACTCCGGATGACAACACATCTCCTATGTAGTTTGAGGAACGAGTGATCGTGTCTGACGTGCGCAAACATCTAACAACATTGGCCGATGCTACCAGAGCATATGGTGAAGTCACTATCTCAAGTGTTCACTTCCTGATAACAGAGAATGAGCGAATGGCTAAGGAGTTATAGATGACCAAGAAGGGAGGAGAACTGGTTATCGCATCCACTCGAGCAGAGTTGGAGAAGGAAATACTGGATGAATTATTGTCCCTTGAGATAGTCATGCGGGCGTTGTATTCCAAGTTTGGTACAGTGCATAAGGCGGTTGTCCATCTCAACGGTTGGCAGAAGTGATGTGCTAGGAGAGCACGTATCTTTTCAAACGTGCATACTATTGTTGACTACATGAAAACATGGACAAAGAGATACAAGGGAGCCCCGTTACACTTGCTCAATATGATGAAGCCCAAAGTAGTCGAGCTGAAGGCATGCATCCAGAGTCAAATCTAGAACTATAAATATCACTCGCCACTGCTCACTATTTTGTGGGCTTCCCATGCACAAGTATTCAAGAGTATGGATGTTTTTGTGCATGCACAAGTGATCCCATCTGTTGGGACACTCACCGAGGCAAAGAAAAAAGCACAAGTCTGACTCGAGCTTAACTTGTACTTTGACGAGTTGACCACCAGCGCATACTTGGTGATTAGTGCAGACAACATGCATCAGTATGTCGTTGGTCCGACTGCACTCAAGACATTGATGTGCATGTTATAAGATGAGTTGGACAAAGGAGCCCGAGTAGTTTACCCAGGTGCAATGGAGGCAAGAGTTCATTTCCAAAAAGATTTCACCATAGAGTACATGGACACCATCATGGACTACCAATCTTGGCATTAGCTCGCTATTGTCAACCACTGTGAGGATGTCGAAGAGACGACCCTTCCTTTGATATATATAGTCCCTCATAACTCATTTTAGATTCTTTTGGTTAGCCAAGCTTCCGATAGGAGTATCTTAGAGAAAGCTTGGAGAGTATTGTAATGAGCCTTGGCTTCTCCATTGTGCACAACTAGTATATCTCTTTGGAGGAGCAGGCGATAGTGACTATAATGTTCTGCTGTCGGAACTAGTGGTTGGTCATGGTTGTATTGTATGTCTGGAACTTTCACTTCTTAATATAATAGAGCCAACACGTTTCATTCATATGTCATATTGTATTTCAGCTATCTTGTTTACTCTAAATGATATATGTATCTATTTTCTTACACATCCATGTGTAGCTATTTTCTGTATATGTATGTATGAATAATATTACTGAAATGTGTTGTTGGTTTAACCATCACTTTGGATTGCTAGCTTACTTGCCTTCTAGTTTGTGATGAATCTTTTCTCGTGCGGTCCCTTCTTAACTTCATGCTTTCACAGGTTTCCAATGGGCGCACTCACCTCACCCTCCATGTGTTAGAACTGCTCATGCACCTTCCTTGACTTGTTGCACATGTCACACCCTTTCTACCAACAAGGACATCTTACTTTCCTCTTCGCACAACCGTTATCAAGGCAATACCGTACGACCCACTGTTGGGACTCCTACACCAAACGGTTTGAGGTCTAATTGGGAATTCTTATCAGGGAGATCCCTTGACATGTTGGTGGGTCTAGCACCTTCAACAGGTCCCTATCACTATTGATGAATCATCAAGTAAAAAGGAAGAAGTAGGACCCAGTGAAGGAAAGTTTGAGGAGGCCACTCCTCCTAATACCAAAACCAAGTCACTTGTAGCATCTGTGGATATGCCCACCACTAGGTTAGTGACCTTCAAGAATCCTAGGACACAAGCTGCCTTTGAGAAAGAAAAAGAAGAGAAGCTACAAGAGATACATGGTTTGCTATAGGAGAGACAAGGTTTGAAATAAGAGGGGCACAGCCTGCTAGAGGAGTAATAGGGGAAGCTACAAGAGCAGAAAAAAGAGCTAGAGAAGGAAGAAACCACTTCAAAATTAGTTTGAAAGGACGTCTAAGAGCTCCAAGATCATGATCCATAGCCTAGCTTTGGGTCCTACTACAAATTTGTTAAAGGAGAAAGGATTATCCCTGAAAAATTTGTAGTACCACTCCTCTATGAGTTGGAGATAGAGAGAGGCACACACAGGTGGATGAAAATTTCCAAATACAAGAATGTGGAAGATGTGGCCCTCATGGAGGATAAAGTTATTAATATGGGTAAGGAATTAAGTGACATGAGACTAAGAGATTCTGTTACGAAGGAGAAGCTACAGGCAGAAAACATAAGGTTGAGAGAGTGACTGCAAGAGAAAGAAGCACAACTTGCCACCATGGCAAGTCTCTCTATGGAAGCCCTGCCATGCAGGAAGCCATAAAAATATGATGCTCTCTTCCTCAAAGTACTGTGGTTGTAGTTCCAAATAAAAAATATAACACAATATTGGTCTCTTCCTTTCCAGGACTACAAGTAGTTTATTGATTTTTGAAACCAATATAGTATGGAAGACAGGGAAAAATTAGCTGAATCTACATGAGTAATTTCACTTTGATAGATCTAAATTTTTGGGATCCCAATTCAAGATTGGGAGACATGCAGCTAATTACTTTATCATCTTGGTTGAATCATGAGGAGACAAGGGATGAGGAGGTGAAAAAGGTAATGACAAAGGAGGATAAGGAACCCTTGTATATTAGAGCAGAGCTAGTGAGCCCTATGGATGTCATCATCAATCATAACCTCATATACAATGATGCTAATTTAGCACCCAAATACATTGCAACCTAGGAGAACACAATTCTGCACTTTGAATACACCTTTAGAACGTTGGGAACATAGAGTCTGCAAGATTGCTAGATAATATGGCATGCCTTACCCCACAGTCTACAAGTAAGAGAATATCACTCTCTTGAACGGCTAAGGAATTCCTTGGAGAGGACACCATTGTACAAGAGAATAATGTAGAGGATGAAAATCAGATGGATGGGACACAAACTTAGTCCACCCTTGCTGCTAGGCTAACAAGAAGGAAGAGATGAAACAAAAGAGAAGAGGGAGTGGACTAAGATAGAAACAAATGCAAGTTTTTACCCACAAGAAGGCACACCATCTAAGGAGTCTTGGGTTGTCCATTAGTAAAAAATTGCTAATTAGTTACTAGAAAAAGGACTAAAATTTTCATATAAACAACTATTTTTCAGTCAGTGACCAATAGTAGCTAATTTATAGTATCTTATAACGCGACCAATTTTTAGTCGTTTTTAGCTTAGTTATCAATTGATTGTTTCAATTTTATTATCTAGTAGTATATTTAGTCATAAATTTGGTCATTAATTTAGTCATTGATTTAGTCATTAATTGCCACAATTAATGACCAAATATACAACAAAATATATTACTAAATGATCACCCGAGAAAACCAATTAATGACTAAAGAAATATGACCAAAATGTTAGTCGTGTTATACGATATTGTAAATTAGTTACTAATAGTCATATATATGAAAATTTTACTCATTATTTGAGACCAATTAATGACCAAATAAATAAGACTAAATTTTGGTCGTGTTATAAGATATTGTAATTTGGGTACTAATAGTCGTATATATGCAAAATTTAGTCGTCATTTGTAACACAAATTTATCACTTGCAGTAATCGTTTATCTTTTTTTGGTAGTTTCATATTCATTATATAAATGACTGCTTTAGTAGTTTATAGTCGTTTCATTTACTTTCATTAACAACTATTTCAAGAAACTAATTTAGTCGTATATTCATTTTATTTGTGATCATCATTAATCAACATAAATTAATTAGTATGATTTTGCAATTAAATTAAAAAAAATGCCATACAATATACATGTTCATCCAATATGAAAACACAAATTTACAAATGTTAATTATAATACTAAATAATATCAAGTGCAACTATACATAATTTCAACCACAAAAATTATATCGTATAAAATGTCAAGTATTACAATATGAGTTTCCAACTTAATATTGGTTGGAGTAAAATTTACACATGAAATATTGTTTCATCACTTCAAAACATTATCATTGTGTTGTCAGTGCATTGAAGGTGAATTCACCAACCATGAGGACTTGACCATCAGTGTTTGTGTGTGTCTTATGTGGGATATTGGCTCTATAAGTACCACTAGACCAATTCTCTTCTCTCTCTCTTTAATTTGCATTTTGTCACTCCAGTGTTATTGTTCTCCTCTTTCTTCAATTCCTGCTTCTTACCATCAATACTGAGTTCCTTTTCTGAAAAATAAAGAAGATTCAATTTTTATGAAACCAGCTCACAAAAATATAGAAAAGATAGATCAACGCCTTAGAATTCAGCCTCTTCGAGGAGGCAACTTCATTTACATTACACAAATTAATGATTCTTTGATGATTCAAATGACAAAACATCCTTTCTATATATAGGAGTCTACGGAGTCACAATATAATCCAGCTGACCTAACAATAATAATATAAAGGAACAAAAATAACAATAGAGGGATTCTATGGGGCACAGTAATAACAATATGGGTGTTAGCGCCTAAATCTACCTCAGGCTGAGAAAGGCAAGATCGAGGGTAACATCAAACCACGCTTAACCTGGTAGCTAGCCCTACCAGGTCGGGAGAGGGCTCTCTCCTTGTCAATCTCAGGAAAATATGATCAATGAGGTTTGAGATGACTGATATAAAGACTGATTCTAGGCTAGGTATATGCTCAGAAGAGTTTGATTGAATTTAATATTGGTTTGCTGGCTCAAATGTGAAAGGCAGATATGGGTCTGAGGAATGGACACAGTCTTATAAAGGTTTCTGTGGGGTGAGGTAGGAAAATGGTTTAGTACTTTGAAATAAGTGAGATGGAGAGTCTTAAGATTGGTGAGGAGTTGGAGAGGGCATGAAAGTCTTAGGGATCCTCTTAAAATAGCTGAAAACATAAATAACTAAACAAACCCTAGGTAGAGCACTGCAATTTCAATGAATTCTTGCTTTATCCTTGTTTCATTTAGTTAAGATGAACACAGAGAGATGATGGTATACATAAAACACATGTAAACTTGCAATTTCAGAAGGAAACACAATGCCAAATCAAGTTGCCACAAGAATCCCATAAAGTGCTACAAATCCTAGTCTATTCCTTTGCCAAACTGTTGAAATGAGTGTACAATAATCCTCAAAGCATTCACAAAAGTCCAACCTTTACCAATGAATGAAAAACTACTAGATATAGGCAACAAACAACTCATGCTAGGATTTAGGGGTTGAATTCATGAGTTTAGGAGCCGTTTCAACAAGATTTAAACTAAGAACTGAAAAGTAGGCAGTGGAACAACTTGCCTCTAAAACCTAGGAAACTGATTCATTCAGTTGCAAACTACCTTTTCATGATGTATCTACCTCCATGAGTGAAATTTTAGCATATTTACATCAAATTCCATCAAGTTACATAAAATTACATGATGAGTTTGACTATTAGATAGAAAAAAGTCAAATTGAGAAAAATACTAGGCAATTTTGGAGGCCTTCCCATGCACCAAATTTGCTCCAAGTGGGCTTGTTGGAAAGGTACGTCTGTCTACTTTCCAGAACAAGTGGAATATCTAAGTTTGGTGTCCATTTTACCTTCCAAAAATGAGTTCTCCCAACACTGCTTCCTGTGTGGCAAAAAAAGGGCAGAAAGGGCATTTTTGAGGTGTTTTTGACCCTTTTGGAAGCTCAAAATTTGAGAAAATTTCTTGGCTATGTGTGAGAATTCATATTTTTTCCTGAGGTATACACAAATTCTGAGTTTTACTCCAAAGGAGGTCCCTAGAAAAAGCGCGCGCCAGGTGGCGCGGCGCACCAGGCAGAAAAACCTGTGTTTTGCTCCAAAAATTCAAAATTGACAAAAAGTATCCCAAATTTCTTAAAATTTGGGCTGAATGTCTTGCATCAAGTGCTATATTGGGCTAAGGAAGTCTCAGCAAAAATCTTGACCTTGTCTTGCTCTTTCTTCTTCCTCAAAGCTTTCCTCAGCTTGGCCTTCAAAGTCCTAATTCTCGCTTTGCAAACTTTGTTTCTCGCCAAATAGTGATAGACCATGTGCCTTAACATCTTTTTCTCTCTCGTAGCCTTCTCTAGCATCTTTTCCAAGTGCATGTTTTCCCTCTCAAGTCAAGACTCCTTGTCATTCTCTATCTCTTGTTCAATGGAAGTCAAAGTGACATGGTCCTCTTCGTCATTTTGCTTCTTTAATTTCAAAATTTCTAGCTCCATTAGGCTTTTCTTATCCTCCAACTATTTGTTTTCTTTCTTGTTTGTCATCTACATTATCCTTGTGCATCTTCTCTTTGCCTTTGCTTTTCTGCTTATATTTCTCCATAGAACTATCACTGAGTGTTTCTTCCTCATAGTGCTTGTGTTAGGAAAATGATGAGATGGAAGTATGGTGTAAAAAATGATGATGAAAGAGGGATGAAAGAGGACAATGGTGATGAGTATGAAGAGATTTTACTCTTGGGAAATGAAATTGGGGAAAGAAGGGAATAGTTTTGGGAGATTAGGGTTTAGTGAGGGATTTAGGGTTTTATGAGGGAATTAGTTACTTTAGGGGAGTGGGATATGGGAAAATAGGATAAATGGAGTGTATTAGGGTAATAAAAGAGTGAAAAGGGGTTTTGATGCTGGATATAGTGGTTTTTAGGGAGTGATAGGGTTTGGGGATGCCAATTAGGGTTTGGGAATAGTAGGAATTAGGTATTAGGGTTTTGGGGATAGGGGGATAGATGAGTGTGAATGAGAGGGGTAAGGGATATGAAATGAGGGGAGTGTAGTGGAGGAATGTGAAAATGATTGCAGGGAGCAAACAACAACAATGACAATTTTTGCAAACCCTAGACAACTTTTTCAATGGACTGTGCAACAAACTAGGGTTTGAATTTGCACCTATCTAAACACCATCAAGGAGGATGAAAACTCTTGCAAAGGCACTTTAGGATGTTTCACTTACTTGGAAGGAAGAATTTTGCAAGATTTGGAGACTTTGCAAGATGATTTGAGTGAAATTTGGGCTAAGCAGGCAGGTGCACCATGCCACTACCCAGGTGCGTTGTGCCTTTTTTCAGACCAGTTTTGGAGGCCTTCCCGGTGTCCAAATTGGGTGCGGGATAGCTCGTTGGAAATATTATTGAGTCTACTTTCCAACAAAACTTGATTTTTCAATTTAGAGTTCATTTTCCCTGTCAAAAGTCAAATCTCCCAAGACTAGTCAAAATGTGAAAAATGAGGCTGCCTAAAGGCAGAGTGTTGTTGCAGTCAACTTTTGAAGGTCTTCTTTAGCCCCAAATTGAGCTCATGATAGCTCATTGGAAAGAGATTTGTGTCTAGGTATAATTTGACTCATCAAAAAAGTCATTAGGGCAACCAGGCTAGGAGAAATCTTTATTTTCCCAAGGTCACCTTACAGGTGCATCAATTCTCCTGAGGCAACTATATTTTTGACATTTCTCTAAAGCCATGACACCTGTGTGAAATGTGAAGGTGTTTTTTCTTCCTTGGCATATGTGGGAAAAAAATCGCTCTCATTTTTCCCAAATTCATCTTTTCTTGCTCAGAAACATCATTGGAATAAAACCTATCCCGATGTGTGGAACAGGGGATTTGTCGAAATGAAGTGAAATGAAGGGGATAAGGGGCTTCTAAATTCTTGAGAAAACTTTGGAAAGTAGGGAGAGATGTTAGGAAGTAGGGAAAAGTGGAATTTCACAGATTGAGTGAAGGAAAAGGATCCAAAAGGGCAAAACACAGGCCTAGCCTAGAAAATTGTCAAATTGTAGCAAGAAACTAGGGTTTGTGTGAAAATGAGGAATTTGAGGGATATAAGTGATGGGAAGTGTTTAATAAGGTACATTAAGGATAGGGGAAGGTGTATGAACATCATGATACAAGTTTTGCTGATGATTTGACCATACAAGAGAAATTACCTTCAAAACCCTAGGAGAGGGAAATGAACCTTACCTAGGCACAACTGAAGCATGAACAAGGTGTAAAATGACCCATTGGAACCTAACAAGATGATGAAAACCCTCTGAATGATGGTACACTCATTTGAATGGTGACATGGACCGACATTTGGACAAATTTGAAAGGAGTGAAAACAAACCCTAGACCTAATACCTAGTGACCAAATTTTGCTTGAAGACTCACTAAAATGACAAAATTTTACCTTGACACCTTAAAATCACTTTCTAAGAGCATATTTGATCACTGGAGGAAGGTTTCAAAGACTAACACTAACATTGGCTCCAATGGGGATGGTAGCTCCTTAGAGGTGCCAAGAACCGCAGTTCTTTGGGAGAGTAGACAAGTGCCTTCATACATTGGGCAATGGAGTCAATAACTTCAAAACACCCAAAAACCAATTACTATGAAACTTTGACTCAAGACTCATAGTTGAACTGACTAATTCAAAACTGAAACAAGACTCTCAAAAGCTGAAACTGGACACTCAGCTGAAACTATCTTTAAACTGACTGAAACAAAAAATGACTCAAGACTAAAACACAACTGACAAACTGGAAAATATGCTCAAAATGGAGCTTATTCAATACAACCTACTCTAGTTGTTCCATTCATCACCTGATCAAGTGAAATGAAACAACCAATGCAACCAAGTAAGAATTCTGGTTGCTGGTTGCATTCTCCACAAGTGCTTGCTTATGAACAACAAGAGAGAACTACTGAAAGGAAACTCCCATGAAAACTTGTGAACAGATTCGTTGAATACTATGGATTCTCTATCCGCCTCCAAAAACACTACATAAGGATCTTGAAATTCATGCACACTGGGACTTAGCTCATCCAATGGATTACTTCTCTTCTCCTCATACCATGAATGCAAACTTTCATCTGAGCTTTGTGACGAGACTCCTGCTGAAAATGACAAAGAAACCAGCTGCTGGATCAAGTTTGTATCAATACTTGCTTCAAGCTCACAGGTAGCTAATGGAGAAGGACTTTGACTGCAGACATCATCCAACACATCAGCTATTGGATCGTGAAAAACTTGAAAATACTGCTGCAACCCATTTTCTATTGTTTCCGATGAGATTACATGATTTCCTACAGGCTACTCATTTGAAGATATACTATGTAGTTTTCTTTTCAGAAACTGAAATGATTCAAAAAAAAAAGGTACGGAATCATCTTGCATCATTTGATCATATGTGCCAGCTTCCAAGTCTTCATCTGCAACTTGACAATCAATGGGATTCGGGGGCTGCAAATCTGGATATGAGAAGTCTTGAACAAGGTTTTCATTACCCTCAAGATGGTCCAGATCAAAACTTATCGACAATTGATTTCTAATTGCATGAAAGTTGTCTTTGATGAACTGAAACGAAGCAAAACAAAAAGGCAAAGATCCTTCACTTACTTCAAAATTTGCTACACTTTCCTTGTCATTTCCATAGCTGATATGCATCGGTTGATCAATGTATTCTAGCTGTTGAAAGTGAACTTCCTCCTTCCACAAACCAGCTACTAATTTTTCTGCAAGACTATTTTCTGTTTGGAGAACATAATCATCATCATATTGATCAAACTGAGGCAAATCATCAGTAAAATATACATCATCAAGCATACATGTCATATCAATAGATCTCTCTTCTCCAAGATGATATATAAAACAATCATTATCAGATCTATGACAACTGGGATAAGAAAGAAGATGTTTTGGATCAACAACTTGTTCTTCTTCAATTAGTGAGCCATGGGCTTGAACACTATACTCATTCCTTGTGGTGATCCTTTGCATAATATCTTCCACTGCACTTACCAAAATGTCAAGCTTTACCTCTAAAGATGTCAATTGCTCCGGATCTATGTTTTTCATCTCTTCTTCCTTCAACTTTGCCCTTCAGATCAGCAAATGAGCCTCTGCACTGTTCTGCATCTCTTCAAGTGTTGCAAGATTCATTTCTATCAACTGAAACTCCATTTCCGAATCAAAGGCACCCGGGTAGTGCAAGAGAGTGGATCCAAGAGGAGGTCTGATATTAACCAGCATTGAAAAATAGACTTGGTTAAACCTGGCAGAAAACTGTTGTACTGTCTCCCCTGGCAATCCTTTCAGTTGGTTATACTCTTCTATAATCAAGAAAGGGTTTTGTCTGACCACTCACCTGTCGAGGAAAACTTTGATGAACTGCTGGAAATCTGAGATGCTCACATTAGGCAGGGTTTTGAACCAACTCTTAACTTTGCCTTGCAAGGAAAGAGAAAAAAGCCTAATACTGACATCTTTTTCATCAACTTCAAAAAGGTCAAGAAAGGACTCAAAATTCAATACATGTCTCT
Organism: Pinus tabuliformis; assembly: GCA_031772625.1. Lineage (NCBI taxonomy): Eukaryota > Viridiplantae > Streptophyta > Pinopsida > Pinales > Pinaceae > Pinus > Pinus tabuliformis. The sequence continues at coordinate 98,980,480 of CM062818.1, read as the reverse complement.
CAGCAATGATATTGTCGCGTTCACCATCAAATCTTGGTAGATATAGGTCATGATTTTTTAGGGAAAGCATGGGATATAGGAGTAAAATCAGAGGCTTGTATCGGTCTAGAATTTTACAAGGTGTAGGAGTATATACAAATGCTGCAGAATCAATCTTGGTCTCTTGAGGTTCATCAGTTTGGAGATGATCATCACAAGCTTGAGAAAAAGGGTCTTGATCAAGATCAAAGGCATGCAATTGTTTGGTATTCACAATCTTAAAAGGGAAGGAATCAAATGAAAGTCGAGGATCTTTTCTCAAATACAATATACTTTGTAAAGCCTTCTTGACATTCTCGGGAAAAGAGAAGAAATAATTTATGACAAAGAACGAAATGTCTTGGATGAAATTCCAACTTGAATACCTAATCTTTCCATATTGTCCTTTCATGTTTCTGCTAGTCAGGTTCATCCTCTAGTGGAGTCCTTGGATCTGATCTCGAAACTGATTTAGAGTCGCCAGGTGAATGATTTCAGCCTTGCGGATTCTAATCGTTGTCCACCATCAAAAATCAGATCTGAACTTGATTATCTTTTGCTGAGGAAACCAGATGTTCAGTTCATAAACTAAACCAGAGATTGAATGAAGTAGCATTCATCTACTATGCACTTGCAGAGCAAGAGCAGTTTGAAGGCCACCTGGCTAACTTCAGGCTCCGTCTGTAGTTTACAAAGCAAACAATGATAATAAAATTTTCATCCCCAGTGGAGTTGCCAACTATGTTATGGCCTAAATCTACCTTAGGTTGAGAAAGGTAGGATCTAGGGTAACATCAAACCACGCTTAACCTGGTAGCTAGCCCTACCAGGTCGGGAGAGGGCTCTCTCCTTGTCAATCTCAGGAAAATATGATCAATGAGGTTTGAGATGACTGATGTAAAGATTGATTTTAGGCTATGTATATGCTCAGAAGAGTTTGATTGAATTTAATGTTGCTTTGCTAGCTCAAATGTGAAAGGCAGATTTGGGTTCGGGGAATGGACACAGTCTTGCAGAGGTTTCTATGGGGCGAGGTAGGCAAATGGTTTAGTACTTTGAAATAAGTGAGATGGAGAGTCTTAAGACTGGTGAGGAGTTATAGAGGGCATGAAAGTCTCAGGGATCCTCTTCAAATAGCTGAAAACATAAATAACTAAACAAACCCTAGGTAGAGCACTGCAATTTCAATGAATTCTACCTTTATCCTTGTTTCATTTAGTTAAGATGAACAAAGAGAGATGATGGTATACATAAAACACATGTAAACATTCAATTACAGAAGGAAACACAATACCAAATCAAGTTGCCACAAGAATCCCATAAAGTGTTGCAAACCTTTGTTTATTCCTTTTTCAAACTGCTGAAATGAGTGTACAATAATGCTCAAAGCATTCACAAGAGTCCTACCTTTACCAATGACTAAAAAAATACTAGATATAGGCAAAAAACAACTCATGCTAGGCTTTAGGGGTCGAATTCATGATTTTAGAAGCTGTTTCAACAAGATCTAAACTAAGAACTGAAAAGTAGGCAGTGAAACAACTTACCTCTAAAACCTAGGAAACTGATTCATTTAGTTGCAAACTACCTTTTCATGATGTATCTACCTCCATGAGTGAAATTTTAGCATATTTACATCAAATTCCATCAAGTTACATAAAATTACATCATGAGTTTGACTATTAGAGAGGAAAAAGTCAAATTGAGAAAAAACTAGGCAAAAAACAGAGATTTTTGGTAAAAATGACAAATTTTCATCTTGTGTGTCGCACTCCTGTCCCTGTGCGCCACGCTACTTTGCAGATGATTTTGGAGGCCTTCCCGTGCACCAAATTTTCTCCACGTGGGCTTGTTGGAAAGGTCTATCTGTCTAATTTCTAGAATAAGTGGAATTTTTGAATTTGGTGTCCATTTGCCCTTCCAAAAATGAGTTCTCCCAACACTGTTTCCTGTGTGGCCAAAAAGGGGCAGAAAGGGCATTTTTGAGGTGTTTTTGACCCTTTTGGAAGCTAAAAACTTGACAAAATTTCTTGGCCATGTGTGAAAATTCATATTATTTCCTGAGGAATCCAAAAATGCTGAGTTTTCCTCCAAAGGAGGTCCCTAAAGCGCGCACCAGGTGGCGCGACGCACTAGGCAGAAAAACCTATGTTTTGCTCCAAAAATTTAAAATTGACAAAAAGTATCCCAAATTTCTTGAAATTTGGGCTGAATGTCCTACATCAAGTGCTATGTTGGGCTAAGGAAGTCTCAGCCAAAATCTTGAGCTTGTCTTGCTCTTTCTTCTTCCTCAAAGCTTTCCTCAGCTTGGCCTTCAAAGTCCTAATTCTCGCTTTGCAAACTTTGTTTCTCGCCAAATAGTGATAGGCCATGTGCCTCAACATCTTTTTCTCTTTGTTGGCCTTCTCCAGCATCTTTTCCAAGTGCATGTTTTCCCTCTCAAGTCAAGACTCCTTGTCATTCTCTATCTCTTGTTCAATGGAAGTCAAAGTGACATGGTCCTCTTCATCATTTTGTTTCTTTAGTTTCACAAATTATAGCTCCATTAGGCTTTGCGTATCCTCCAACTCTTTGTTTTCTTTCTTGTTTGTCATCTATATCATCCTTGTGCATCTTCTCTTTGCCTTTGCTTTGCTGCTTATGTTTCTCCATAGAACTATCACTGAGTGTCTCTTCCTCATAGTGCTTGTCTTAGGAAAATGATGAGATGAAGGTATGGTGGAAAAAATGATGATGAAAGAGGGATGAAAGAGGACAATGGTGATGAGTATGAAGAGATTTTACTCTTGGGAAATGAAATTGGGGAAAGAAGGGAATAGTTTTGGGAGATTAGGGTTTAGTGAGGGATTTAGGGTTTTATGAGGGAATTAGTTACTTTAGGGGAGTGGGATATGGGAAAATAGGATAAATGGAGTGTATTAGGGTAATAAAAGAGTGAAAAGGGGTTTTGATGCTGGATATAGTGGTTTTTAGGGAGTGATAGGGTTTGGGGATGCCAATTAGGGTTTGGGAATAGTAGGAATTAGGTATTAGGGTTTTGGGGATAGGGGGATAGATGAGTGTGAATGAGAGGGGTAAGGGATATGAAATGAGGGGAGTGTAGTGGAGGAATGTGAAAATGATTGCAGGGAGCAAACAACAACAATGACAATTTTTGCAAACCCTAGACAACTTTTTCAATGGACTGTGCAACAAACTAGGGTTTGAATTTGCACCTATCTAAACACCATCAAGGAGGATGAAAACTCTTGAAAAGGCACTTAAATATGTTTCACTTACTTGGAAGGAAGAAGTTTGCACGATTTGGAGACTTTGCAAGATGATTTGAGTGAAATTTGGGCTAAGCAGGTAGGTGCGCCACACCTTCTTGCAGACTAGTTTTTGAGGCCTTCCCGGTGTCCAAATTGGGCATGGGATAGCTTTCTGGAAATTTTATTGAGTCTAATTTCTGAAAAACTTGAATAATTCATTTTGGAGTTCATTTTACCTGTCAAAAGTCAAATCTCCCAAGACTGGTCAAAATGTGCAAAATGAGGCTGCCTAAAAGCAGAGTGCTGTTGTAGTCAACTTTTGAAGGTCTTTCTCAACCCCAAATTGAGCTCATGATAGGTCATTGGAAATATATTTGTGTCGAGTTATCATTTGACTCATCAAGCAAGTCATTAGGCCAACGAAGCTAGGTGAAATATTTATTTTCCCAAGGTCACTTCAGAGGTGCATCAATTCTCCTGAGGAAATTGTATTTTTGACATTTCTCTAAACCCATGACACTTGTGTAAAAAGTGAAGGATGTTTTTCTTCCTTGGCCTATTTTGGACAAAAAAGTTTCTCAGTTTTCCCAAATTCATCTTTTCTTGCTCAGAAACATCATTGGAGTAAAACCTATCCTGATGTGTGGAACAAGGGATTTGTCGAAATGAAGTTAAATGAAGGGGATAAGGGGTTTCTAAATTCTTGAGAAAATTTTGGGAAGTAGGGAGGGATGTTAGGAAACAAGGGAAAGTGGAATTTCACAGCTTGAGTGTAGCAAGAAACTAGGGTTTGTGCGAAAATGAGGAATTTGAGGGATATACGTGATGGTAAGTGTTTAATAAGGTACATTAAGGATAGGGGAAGGTGTATGAACATCAGGATACAAGTTTTGCTGATGATTTGACCATCCAAGAGAAATTACCTTCAAAATCCTAGGAGAGGGAAATGAACCTTACCTAGGCACAACTGAAGCATGAAAAAGTTGTAAAATGACCCATTGGAACCTGATATGATGATGAAAACCCTCTAAGTGATGGTACACTCAGCTGAATGGTGACATGGACCGACATTTGGACAACTTTTAAAGGAGTGAAAACAAACCCTGGACCTAATACCTAGTGACCAAATTTTGCTTGAAAACTCACTGAAATGACAAAATTTGATCTTGACACCTTAAAATCACTTTGTAAGAGCATGTTTGATCACTGGAGGAAGGTTTCAAAGACTGACACTAACAATGGGGACTATAGGGGCACAACAATATTAATAAGGGATACAACTACAATAGTAATGGGGTAATCCCTAGTATTATAGGGACCTAACATGCCCCTCTCCTTCAAAATAGTGTTGTCCTCAATGCTTGAGTAGTTCAGGATGCTTCGGTATAAAATTCTCATCCTCCCATGTGGAATCTTCAGCAGATAAGTTCTTCCACTTGATGAGATACTCTGAAATTGATCGATTTCGTAGCTGTCGAGTTCTTGTTTCTGTGACTGCTTCCGGTACCAATATAATTTTTCCTTCCTCGTCAAGTTTTGGAAATATTGTTTGAACTGGGAGCTTGTCACCTATAAAATTCTTTAAACATGAAACATGGAAAACTAGGTGCACTCGAGAAGCTGCAGGAAGCTACAATTTGTATGTCATAGTACCAATCTTTTGCAACACCTTGTACGAACCATAATACTTTGGTGATAATTTATTATCCGTCTTAGCTTACTTGAGGGACATCTATTTATATGGTTGTAGCCGTAGGAATACCCAATCACCTACATCAAAACTTCTTTTGCTGCGATGTTGATTTGCCTGTTGTTTCATTCTATTCTCCGCCAACACGAGGTTATCCTTTAAGAGTTGGAGGACTTTTTGTTGATGCTCAATGTGATGTTCCACTGCTTGAACCTTAGAATCTTCTCTTAAATATGATGTGATGGATGGTGGCTAATATCCATAAAGTGCCATAAATGGGTTCATTTTTGTTGCTGTATGGAAGGAAGTGTTATACCACCATTCAGCCAGAGGCAACCATTTGACCCATTGTGTCTGTTTATCAAATACAAAGCAATGAAGATATCCTTCCAAACATTTGTTTACTATCTCAGTTTGCCCATCAGATTGAGGATGATAAGATGAGCTATGAGCTAACTGAGTACTGAGATAAGAAAATAATTCTGTCCAAAAAATTCCACTGAAAATTGGATCTCTATCACTTACAATAATCTTTGGGTTTCCATGTAGCTTTTGAATTGTTTCCATAAATGCAGTAGAAACTGTATTATCTTTAAATGGATGTGATAATGAAAAAAAGTGTGCATACTTGGTAAGTCTGTCAACTACCACCATGATGACACTCTTTCCCTCAGACTTCGGTAAACCTATGATAAAATCCATTGAAACCTCCTCCCAACGTTGGCTTGGAATGGATAAAGGTTGTAATAGACCCAGGGTCTTAATTGTTTCAACTTTATGTTGTTGGAAAACCAAACATTCTGCCACAAACATTTGAATATCCGATTTAAGGCCATCCCAAAAAAATTCCTTCTTAACCCTGTGGTAAGTTTTTAAAAATCCTGAGTGCCCTCCTAAGGGAGAAGTGTGCAATTCCATAAGAATCTTTTGTTTGAGTTGGGAATTCTTACAGAGGTATAAGCGATCTTTGTACCATAACGAATCATTTTACCAGCTAAATGTATCAAATGTACTGGAATCTTCTTGTAACTTTTGAATAAGTGCCCACACTTCTTCATCATTCTTCCATTCCTCCCTTGCTTCGTTTATCCAATCTGGTTGGATAATAGAAATGGCGCACAACAATGCTTCCACATCCTCATCCTTTCTTGAGAGTGCATCTGCCACCACATTTTGCTTCCCTTTTTCGTAGATGATTTCAAAGTCATAACCCAACATCTTTGTGACCCACTTTTGTTCCTCTTTAGAGGATAATCTTTGTTCTAAAAGGTATTTAAGGCTATCATGATCCATTTTTATCTTGAAGTGTCTTCCCATTAGGTAGGGTCACCATTTCTTAAGTGCATGTAGTATTGCCAACATTTCCTTCTCATAAATATCTTTGTGTAAAAACTTTCCCTTGATTGGACGACTTTCAAAAGAAAGGGGTCTTTCATCTTGCATTAAAACAATGCCAATTTCATTTCTTGAAGCATCACATTCCACAATAAAGGCTTTTGTGAAGTCCAGTGTAGCTAAGGCCGGCGCTTGGCACATTGCCTCTTTAAGATGTTCTGAGGCCTTTGTTGCTTTTGGAGTCCATGAAAATGCATCTTTCTTCAATAATGTTGTTAGAGGTGCTACTATTCTCCCATAATTCTTAACAAACTTGCAATAATACCCTGTCAACCCGAGAAATCCTCGCAGATGCTTTATGGATGTGGGGATTTTCCATTCCTTAATGGCTTTAATTTTGCTAGGGTCTACCTTAACTCCTTCATGAGATACAATATGACCCTGATATTCCACCTCTTGTACTCCAAAGAAACATTTGGATCTTTTTGCATATATTTTTTTCTCCTCCAATAGTTGTAGCACCCTCTCAACATGTTCAACATGATCCTTCCAAGACTTGCTGTAGATTAGTATATCATCAAAAAATACTAACACAAATTTTCTAAGGGTGGGTTTGAAAATGGAATTCATCAAATCTTGAAATGTAGAAGGTGCATTGGTAAGGCCAAAAGGCATGACCAAAAATTCATAATGACCCTCATGAGTTCTAAATGCTGTTTTCAAAATGCCTTCAATCTTCATTCTGATTTGGTGATATCCTGGATGAAGATCCAACTTGGTGAAGTAAATTGATCCATGCAATTCATCCAGTAATTCATCAATGACAGGAATGGGAAACTTATATTTAATAGTGAGCTTGTTGATCTCCCTATAATTCAGACACATGCTCCATGATCCATCCTTCTTGTGCACCAATAGTACTGGAGCAGAGAAAGAACTTTGACTAGGTTGAATTATACTAGCCTCTAGCATTTCTGCAACCATACGTTCAAGTTCACTCTTTTGGGCATAGGGATATCTGTACGGCCTAATGTTTGGAGGAATGCTTCCTGGAATCAGATGAATAGCATGATCATGATCACGAATAGGTGGGAGACCTTTGGAAGTCTCAAATACCTTGGAATGATTGTCCAAGACTTTTTGGAGATCTGGAGAAACAAATGATTTCGATGTGGAAATATCTAGTGAACATAATTGTGCAATTACACCTCTTTGTTCATTTTTTAGAATCTTTGTCATACCGTTAGAGCTGATTATCTTTCCCGGTTTCCCTGCAATAACCCTTAATTCAACTTCCTTTCCTTCCGTAGAAAATTTCATGAAAATTTCTTCAAAATTAAAAGCTATTGTACCCAAGGATTGTAGCCATTGGACTCCTAGTACAACATTAGCACCTCCCATTGGAATGGAAAGCATTGGGCTAGTCAAAACATATTCTCCCATGAATAGCTTGATATTATGGCACTTTCTAGAGAAATTTATCGTTCCTCCATTTGCAACCATCACTTGACACTCTGGTGCTGGATATAGGAAGAAATTCAATTCTTTTTCTATCTTACGATGAATAAAATTGTGGGTACTTCTTGAATCAATCAACACTATTACCTTTTTCTTCTTGATTTGTCCTTCTATCCTAATGGTTTGAGGAGTGGTAATTCCAGCCGATGCATTGCAAGATATGGTCGGATTTATTTCTTCTTTATCTAGGCTTTGTTCCTGGAGTATATCCTCTTCTTTTTACCTTTCTTGCTCCTTTTCTTCTTCCTCTTCACAATCTATGTAGAATAATTTCTTCTTAGCACACTTATGACCTTTAGTGTATTTGCTATCACAACTATAGCAAAGCCCTTTTGCTCTTTTTTCGTCCAATTGTTGTGGTGTCAACCTTATAGGTTGTGGAAGACTAGGGGCAACAACACTTCCATCTTTATAGTTGTGAGTGGTATGCTTCCTGGTTGCCATAATTTTGCTTTCCATTTTTCTTGCTAACCTGAATGCCTTCTCTAATGAATCAGGTTCCCAAAGGCGAACATCATGTTGGATATTATCCTTTAAATTCCCTATGAACACATCAATCCTATGCTCCTCTGGAATATTATTTACCCTTATGTTCAATTTTTGGAACTCCTCAATGTGCTCCATTATTGAACCCTTTTGTTTGAGACTTATCAATTGGCTAAAAAAAGTGTTGCTTTTTGTATCCTCATAATGTGCTGTCAATTCCTCCGTAAAAATTGCCCAAGTGATAATTTGTTTACGAGAGAAAAGCCATTGATACCATACAAACTGATTTGGTTCCAAATATAAAGTTGCAATACATACCTTTTGTGTGTTTTGCACATTATGGAGATTGAAAAATTGCTCCATCTTTAATATCCATGTTGCGGGATCCTTGCCATCAAACTTCCTCATATCGATTTTTGGAATATTATGGGTCTTTAATCCAACATTAGAGTCTATGTAATCATGATTAACATTTCTTTTGTTCGCATCGTGAGTTTCCTTTACTACCCTTTCACCATTAGTAAGTATTTCTTGTAGAAAATTTGTCAAATCTATCTTCAAATCTGCCATGCCTGTCTTCAAATCTGTCTTCAAATCTATCTTCAAATCATCCATCTTAGCTTCCATGTCATTCATCTTAGCTTCTACATCTTTCTTTAAACCATCCATCTTAGATTCTGTTACTTTTTGTGCAAGTGACATTTGTTGCACTTGGTCTCGTAATTTTGATATATCATGTTGCATTTCTTCCTCTTCTTCATAAGTCATGCTAGAGCTTTCAGGTTGCTTACTAGGTGTTTGCATTTTCTTTCCTAGGAGCATCAGTTAGTGATAATAATGCTCTACTATGCCCTTTGAATTCCTTCAAAATAATTTTTCAAACCAAGCTTAGGCAAAAATTTAAAAAAAGCTACACACCTTTTCTCACTTTGTAGGAGCTTGATATTGGCTCTGATGTATCTCTGTAATTTCGGATCATCCAGTTCTGAAATTGCGACCTGTAGTAGCCCTCTTTGTCCTCTTTTGAATGCCACTAGTCTGATCCAAATTGGATTCTCAAAGGAAGAGTTATGCCAAATCTCCCACAATGACCTGATTATAGACTAGTTCAGTAGAGCGAACTTGTACGACGTGCCACATGTCCCTGTTTCGACCTTTGGCTCTAAAAAATATATACAAGAAACTACAGGCCATCCTCTTTCTACACCTTCTTACGAAATTTCAATCCGATGCTCAGAGAGAAAGTTATGACGATTTTCCCCAAGTCACCTTTTTGGAATGTAATTTAGGAGTCTGCAAAACGACCAACTTCCTTAGATCATATCTCAGCAATTATACCACGAAAAGCTCTGAAATTCGGACCCAAGGTTCAGTACTATTTTGTCTCAAATGGGTTTCTGAAATGTCGCAGAAAAAAAGTTATAGCGAAAATGCCACGATGACCTATTTCGAGCAGTGAAACCATAGAATCCAAAGCTCTAATACCAAATGTTATGAAACCAGCTCACAAAAAGATAGAAAAGATAGATCAATGCCTTAGAATTTAGCCTCTTCGAGGGGGCAACCTCCTTTACATTACACAAATGAATGATTCTTTGATGATTCAAATGACAAAACCTCCTTTCTATATATAGGAGTCTAACGAGTCACAATATAATCCACCCGACCTAACAATAATAATATAAAGGCACAAAAATAAGAATAGAGGGATTCTATGGGGCACAGTAATAACAATATGGGGACAATAGGGGCACAACAATATTAATAAGGGATACAACTACAATAGATGGGGTAATCACTAGTATTATAGGGACCTAACATCAATGCAGAGTATAAGACATGAAAGACGATGAACACTGGAATATAAAATAAAGAAGACGATGAAGGATTTATATGATATATACCTTAACATCAACAATATTATCAATGCCATTTTCTCCCATAAAAGCAAGAAACTTGAACAAGTTTTCTTCAGTTGAGCAATAGTGGCCATTATGTGGCCAGATGACTTGTATAAAAAAAGAAACTAAAACAAAATTATAGAAAATAACACCTTAGTAAACTTAGTATTCAAACTTCAAGGAATGCTAGGTAAAATCATGCCAACTAAGTTATATGCTAAAAAACTCAAGTTGTAGATTACTTATACAGTGTGTGAGTGCAAACAAAACTCTTAGAAAAATCAAAAGCTAAGTCTAGAATAAAATGAAATTAAGTAAAAATGATACAATAATAGGATAACCTTTTATACATGTATATAACTGGATAATGTAGAAGGCGAAGTGAATAAGTCGAAGGTTGGAGGTCGATGATGTCAGGAACTCCCAAGTCTGATGAGCATTTATTCAGATAAGAACTACTATTTCAGTGCATTATCACATACGAATAAGCCAACTAGTCTATATCAACTTATTAATCATTTTCTTATATTTATGGATCACTACAATATAAGTGGATAAATTGCAAAGACAATTCCCTTCCCATTGTGTTCTTGACCTATGGTTCAATATATTAGTTATGATTTGGAGCAAATTTCCAACATCAAAAATATGTAGCAATCACTACTAGTAAATCCTCAAATAGGATTAATTTGGAATGTAACTTTCAGATTCCAGTTGCTATATGATTCTTCAATGGAAAATCCACACTGAATTCCAACACCAAACTTCCAATTTGAGGGAACACATGTTGCCATCCTCAATCACTCAAACTCAAAACATCAGTGATCATTATAATGAAAAGATAAAATAAGAGTAGTTTTGATCTGTTTTGCAGATTTACATGCAAAGCACAAATAGTTTTTCCATATTGACCATACTTGTAATTTACCATATATAACACATCGATTGATCTCTTACAACAAATACTTGATTCAATAAAAACAAGAATTTAACATATTACAACAATACCACCAATGTTTGATCCTCAATTAGTTCAAACTAGTTAGCAAAAAAACTTCAAGAAAGAGCAACAAGTATAAATAATAGATCCATCAATTAATAATCAATTAAAAGAGGATAAGCTTTTTGTTGAAGCTTGATAAACAACTATAAATTATATTGACAATCCACTGCAACTAGTGGTCTTATTCAAAGAGAAATACTATCGGGAGAACTCATCTTCCAAATTATTTTCTCTATTTATGAAGATTTCTACTAATAGAATTTGCATTCAATGTTTTAGGTTTCTGAAGCTTCCCAAAGGCCTTGCCAAATGAAGCTGCCGTGAATTTCATTGATTTTCATAAAATGGTTCTTGTACTGAAAAAATATAGTTTGACCATGTGATAGATAATTCAAGCAAGTAAAAAATTGTGTACAATATTTCTTAGAAGACTTCATGTTAAAAGGAAAACTTGCATATTTCAGATAGAAAAAGAATCTTAATAGAGATGGTCAATATTACAAAACAATAGAGTGGATATAAAACTGCAAGTAGAACTAACAAAATCCTAATTGTAATATAGTTGATTGATTATTCTAAGTGAAGCCAACTAGATACATACAAGTTTTCATTTTCAACTTTCTTTCCCATATCTTTATTGGACATGGAAGCTAACTTGCATGCATCTCGCAAGGTTATTTTAGCAAGAGTATATGTTTCATTCTCATATTCCACACTTTCTTTTCCATGAACAATTGTAGTAGGTATTGGAGGAATTAGTTGCTACATAAGCTGACTTGTCAAGTTTCATTTTCTCGATTACTGTTTTCTTGCATGTGCATTATTTGAGTTTTAGATAAGAAAACAATAGGTATGAAAAGAAAACATTCAGCATGCAAAACAATGACTAATTATATGATTCCAACCCATATTTCTTTATTGTTGGAAGAAAATCAATCAACTACGCTCAACTGACATCATTAAAGTTATCCAAAACCAACCTGGTGGACATTTGAAGTTCTGCTACATGAACTTGTTCCTTTGCGTGGATAAATTTATATTTGTGTGTGGCAAGGGCTATTAACTTTTATGAGAGTGATGACTTATACTTACCATCATATTTTACCATTTTCAACTGATTTTTTAGCATCTTGACAGATAATCTTTTTTGTTGCATCTCAATGGTGTATGATCTCATTGCCCCTAACATATATGACCTATGCATGAGGCTACTTGTACAAATAATATAGCATATATCCAACAATATAAAGGGAATTAATGATTATAGATATCTAAGGATCAATGCTATAGCTTGTAGGAGAAGTTGGTTGTTGCCTAGAGATATTTTGGAAGGCCCTAAGAGAATCAAGCTAGGACTGGTCAATGATCCAAAATTGGACCCACTAATTTAATTATTTTTCTTTACAAATATCCATGATGAATGTTATTAACCATTATTTTTATTATGTAACAAGGTGTGAATTTGGATTATTAATTGTCTTTAGTGGAGATACTTACTGGTGATATTTTCCAACATTCAACACATTCCGTCTATTCATTGTATTTCCATTTTTCTACTTTTTTTCCATTGTGTATGCTCCCATCCATAGCTATAATACATAACTAAAAGATTTCGTTGTATTCATTCTCCTATAAATTCGTATTCTCGAGGCCCAAGGTGATTAATATAATATTATTTGCAAGAAATATGAACAATATATTGCAATAAACAAGCACAAATGTGGTCATAATCTAGCAAGCCAACCAAATAGGAAATAAGAAAAACGTCAAACATGGTTGAGAGAGATGGAGATGAATATATCAAAAATTGATATTTATTTGTGTCATAATTCAAATCACCCTGCATAGATATATCTTAACCACATCCGAGAGGACACCAAGGCCATGAAAGAGCTTCACATGGATGATTACGTTTCTTAGAGGGTGAGCAACACCTTTAGTAAGGGGGTGATGATGAGTCCCATCAATAGGTATAATTTGAAGATCATCATGCCATCCTCCAATGTTAAAACTATCATTTTCTCACATTAATTCACTTTTTTTTGTTATATTATGCTTAGTAAGAAGAGTAAAAGGTGTTTGTCATAATATGTGGCCTAATGTGGTTTAATTGCAAGAAAAAGAAGCATTTTTTAGGAAATTAATATGTAGGGGCTTGATGGAGACAACTGGGAGAGAATCTAGGGGGTTTGTCCACCCCCTTAACTCCCTAACTTGGCTTGGGATCACAATATCCTCTCTCACCAGTTCGAATTCATTGGCGGCTGAGTAACTCCCAGTACAAGTGAAGCTCAAGAGGGACCAGAGCCACCATTTTTTGAGATCAAGGAGGGAATCACTCTTATTTTCAAGGGAGCTTCTATCAGCGACCCTTTTGTATAAATAAAAAAGATGAAAAGCTCATTACGATTTGAAGTTTTGATTCAGCTAGGTGTGGCTATGAAGCTCAGAATTTGACATTGTCATTTTGAAATTTTATGTGATGTATAAGACAAAAAATTTCTGATAATGAGAAGTTGGTAATTAAGTTGCATCTGAGTTAGTTTTAGACGGATGAGACCCTTGGTTTTGGGGCCAACCCAGAGGCTTTGTTCCCTCTTTTTTACTTGTGCTTTTTTCTTGATTCCAAGCATTTCATAGATTTCTTTCATTTCATTAGAGGTTAAGATATAAAAACCTGTGATTGAAAGCTCCTACATCACCTCTCTTGTGCGAGTATGTTTGGAAGGATTCGCAATCGTAGTCCAAAAATATTTTGTTTATGATTTCTTAGAAATAGATGAATGTTGGTTGTTCTTCTTCACATTTTATTTCTATAGCTTACAAGTCAGTTTAGTGATTAGAGTAGTGTCATCGCATAAAATAGATGTTACTTAAATTCAACTTATCTTTTCCGTCATAGTTTATATCACTTTGTTAATGATCAATGGATGTATGCATGTGGTTGGTTTCAAGGTTATGTTGATTTGTAGGGGAAGGCACCTTTTCCACCTCCATCTTAGAATCCTCCATCTTCTTTATCCATCCCTCAATTCTATCCCGAAACTCTGTTTCCATCGTCACATTTCCTAGTAAACTTAGGACATCATGAGCATTCATCCCAATGTGAGACATACCTTTGAGAGGTCCTGGTCTTGGATAGGGGTCTCAACCCAACCTTCCTTCACTCTCTCTAACCTCCATCCACCTCTTCATGCCCTATAGACATCAATTTTACCCTAAAAATCCTCTTGAAACCCCTCCTGTATCATTACAGGCCCTCTTGTAGCAATACAAGACCTCCTATAGTAGCACCTGTAGTAGGCATGTAGCACCACTTTTCTTCACTAGCTTTGAGCCCGAATTCAACCTTAGATCATTCAAGATGAATAATGACCCAAAGTTTTGATTTTATGATCAAGGGAAGCTCTTAGACCACTCCAACCATTCCTTTTGCTCATTGCAAAATAGAGTAGAATTAGTTTTTTACAATCACAAGAATGAAGCAAGTTAGGTTTTTGACTTTCAAGAAAGTGTGAAATAGGTAGATGATACATGCAATTATGTTGCTAGTTTGATGAATTATTCAATATAGAGTAGCTTGATTTTTGTGAGTAGATTAGCCCTTGTCCTTTCATGAAGTGATTACTTAGCATCTACAAGTTGAGCAAATGGGATTTCCACTTTCATATCTAGAATTAGTTTTCAATTGTGCTTTCAGTAACAAACTTTCACTATAGTTCAGTAGGAGGAATGGTCTCTTAGCAGTTTGATATAATGTCATGACTGGGGGTGGCATGAGTAGAATCCAACCTACTATTCATATAGCACCTCTTAGTTTATATGAACCCCGGGTTGATAATTTCAATTGAGGAGCCCTTGGGAGTTGCAATATTCTTGGTGCAATACTAGGGCTCACCAGAAGACTTGGTCACTTAAGTTTTGATAGCCTAATAAAGATCAACAAGATATAGGAAGTTAGAGGATTTCCAAGATCATCAAAGCTTGATAGCCTAGTTTGTAATTTTAGTTTGGAAAGCAGAGAATGACTCAATTTAAGACAAAGGAATGTACATCCTCTAAACCTTTTGAATTGGTTAAGGCGAGGGAAAATTTTAAGGATGGAAATTTATATTAAAGATTAGAAACCTTAGCGAATCTTAATAATCCATAATATGAAAACTATAAAATTATTTGTGATATTTTAGTAAAAATATTCAAATTTCTAATGATTTTGTATAGTCTCTATAAAATTTTGGCAATTTTTAAGTAAAATGTTTTTTCTTATAAAATTTGGGCAAATCATTTTTAGGAAAAAATTGGAATTGGTGAATCTTTTTTTTGGAAAAAGCATGGAAAATTAGCCCATCTGCGAATATTATCCCCTAAAATTATCTCTGGTTCATGATAACATCTATGATCCTACAAGAACAAATAGCCCAAGAGGAGAATGATAATTCATCTCAATTATTGATGATTTTACCAAGGCTACATGGATAATGCTATTGAAATAAAAATCAGAAGCTTTGAGAAAGTTTAGAATATTCAAAGCTCAAGTTAAAAATGAAAAGCATATAATATTAAATGTGTTGGAAATACTGAGAGGGGGGGTGAATCAGTATTCCTTAGCGATTAGCACTTTTAAATCTCTTCAGAGCGTTTAAGTTAATCTTCAATTATTATTAATGTTTATCCAAACACAAAAGTAATCAAAAGAACAAAATAGGCACAATAATTTTAGGTGTAAAACCCCCTTCGGGTCAAAAATCACTGAACACTTTTTTAATAAATTATTTAATCTTAAACCCCAACTGAAATGAAACTTAGAACTTCCTAGAATTTTAGAAAATCATTCTTCTCTAGCTCCCATTGGAAGGACGTCCCAATTCCCTGGTTTCCTCAGTAGTCAACTGAATGGATTCCCCAACATCCTAGACCAACAGACCATCTTGAAGTGTTCACAGGATCCAACCTGTAGGCGACTTCATGCACCTTCCTAACACCTCCCTGCCACCCTATAATGATCAGAAGTGAGACAAGAGTGTGGAATCCTATACCAGGGACAATGATCCACGATACAATATGATTTACAATGATTGTACTTGACCGAACAACCAATCACACTATGACCTGCAACCCAACAATGACTCCTAAACCTCCCAACAATGGCTCTTCGACTCTAGGCATATTGACTCATTTACAATAATGACTCTTTCAATGATGACTCTTTTACAAATTTACAATGATGACTCTTTTACAACATTGGAATTTTGAAAAGACCTGATACTTGACATTTCTTCTTGGATCTCTTACAGTTGTCGAGGTACTATTGTGCTTGCTTCAAGCAATGGTACTTTGGCATTTCATGTCCTTCTAGTATGTGTCCAAGTTGTTCTAAAGTGTCATCCTTCTTGCGCATGCATTAACAAGCAAGACCCAAACAAATACAAAACAATATACTTGCGTTGTCTTGCAAAAAAATATGTCAGAGATGATACTAAAAATTCAAATGCAAACACTAATCATACATACCTTGACGTAGCAGACTTACCCTTGACTATTGATGTGTGGTCCTTGCTGCAGTGATCCTTGAATGCATACATTTTCTTGCCTCCTAGGAGATCGATATTGAATCTATTGTATCTATATATCTTCGGATCTCTAGGGTTTGAAATTTAGTTATGTGGTAGGCCTCTTAGTCTGATTTCAAACCCCATAGGTTTGATCCAGATTAGATTCTTCAAGAAAGCATTATGCCCAATCTCGCATGATGACCCGATTATAGATTAGTTTAGTAGAGTGAACTTGTATGAAGTTCCACGTGTCACGGTTTCGACCTTCAGCCCTAAAAATGATACCCAAGAAACTATATTTCTTCCTCTTTTTGTCACGGTTTACAAACTTTGAATCCAATTTTTAGAGAGAAAGTTATGGCAATTTTCCTAAGTTCACCTGTTTGACATGGAATTCGGGAGCCTGCAAAAACCCTAACTTCCTCAAATCCTATCTGCGAAAATATAGCACACCAAGATCTAAAATGTAGTCAAGAGTTTCATCAATATTTCAGCTCAAATTGGTTTTAATTTCCATTTCTAAA
Organism: Pinus tabuliformis; assembly: GCA_031772625.1. Taxonomy (NCBI): domain Eukaryota; kingdom Viridiplantae; phylum Streptophyta; class Pinopsida; order Pinales; family Pinaceae; genus Pinus; species Pinus tabuliformis. Next base: position 98,963,202 of record CM062818.1, on the reverse strand, counting down.
GATTCGTAGAAAAAACATTATATCGAAACATCCACGATGACCTATTTGCAGCAATGAAATCCAAGAATCCAAGGCTCTAAACATGCTTCAAAACAGACCTTCAAACTTGATCATAATTTTGTACCCTAACCAGACCTCAAAGAAACATTAAAATCCCTAAAATAGATCCTATGTTAGAATCTACTGTGGTCCAAAATGTCACATAGGTATTCTCACAAGATAGTTCATTGAAAAGTGCTTGCTAGAGGAGGATATGAGAGTCACTATTTATAGAAATGTCTTGAGTTGAGAGGGTCCTCAACTAGTGAATGTTGGAGAGATTTGAGGAGCATAAAAAATTATTAATTATTGACTATTCAATGGCCACAACCAATTATGAGTGCCATGCCACAACCCCGTGGGGTTTTATCTCACTAACTGGGGTTCCTAACTTCAAACATGAATAACTCTTAAACTGTGAAGAACTACGTGGTGTGCCATATATCAATGGAATCATATCAACAAGTAGAATCCATCTTGAAGATCCTTGACTCAGAATAGGATGATTTGTTAAGTTAAAATTCCAATGCAATATCGGATTAGCTCTTGGTGCTATTTGGGTTGAAATCAATGAAAACCATTGATCAACAAAATGATTAATATTAGAGAGGGGAGGAGAATTCAACTCAAGAGAGTTTAAATATTTTTGTGAAGAACATGGCATACAGAGCCAATACTCTGTAACCAAAAAACCACAACATAATGGAGTAGTTGAGAGAAATAACATAACAATTTAGGAGATGGATAAAACAATGATGAATTATGGAAAGGGAGACTAGCAGAAACACTTCACAATGTTCGAGAGAAATTGTTATATCTAGAGAAATGACAAATATCTTGGAAAATTGACAATAGGAAGTTTGCATCATCATAAACCTCATATTAACCTTGAACATGACTCCACAAGATGCAAAACCAAGTCTTGTCATGATAAAAGCACCAAAATGACAATTTTTTTCCACACTACTAGGTTGTGCTTAGGCCGGGGCTACCCTACATATTGGATGGAAAATCAATTTACCTAAACATGGAATGTTGTCACTAAGATTGTTTAAGATTCAATCAAGCCTCGACACCCCTTGAGACTATATAACTCCCATAATTTTATCCCAAATCAACCTTCCCATAGTATTTGACTTAAAGAATTGATAAAAACTAAACTCCACACAAACCTCCTGATTTACAAATCGATATCACAAAATAATAAATCACAAGTAAAAAAAAGAAAAAAATTAAAATTTTTAAAAGATAAAATACTAAATTTTTTAAAAAGCACATAACTACACGTGATAGGTTTTCCACTGTTTAAAAAAAGTGATATGTTACTTTCCCAAATATTGATCCTTGGCTAATGTAGAACCTATAGAAAGTGTATTTCTAGGGAGAAATAGCTCGAGTATTTGGTGACAATATGGTTAAATTCAAAGTACCTTTTCAAAAGACAAGTTGAATTTGTGCATTGGAATTTTTTTCCAATTCATCATTCTAGTGGATGATTATGAAACTTCTACATTCTCCCTCGCCCAATTGTAGTGCCTTTCATTCACACTTGGCTTTGACGGTGAAGGAGAATATGAAAACTCAACCACTTCTAACCAAGATCATGAAATCAAATTCTGCCCAAATATCATCAACATATAGGAATATATCCTCGAACCTTGGGGATTTCAAAACAGGAATCGAGCGTGAGAAATCAATTTTCCAAGATCAAGACGACGAACATCCACAATGTTGCAATGAAGAGCCACTTATTAGACTCGAGAGACTAAAGCGAGGCCCCCTTGTGAATGATAATCAAATCCCTGTTTCTAAATCTCACTTTCAAACTTCGGGTCAAGGGATTGAACTGAGAAAACCACCGATCGTTTTTTATGACATTGAATATTTTTCCACCAATGATGAATTTTTCATAGGTTAGTTTAATTTAGCCCTCAAAGAAGATAATTTTTTTGTTTCAACAACTATCTTGAAGTAATTACTATAAGATCATAAAATTCACATCTATTTATGTATGAAATGATGTATACAACAAATTATAATGTACTCACTAAGATTCATTAATATTCGCTGATTTAGAGCATAAACACTTACATGCCAGTCATTAAGACACTGAAATGAGGATCAACAAGAATAATTGTTTTTTGCATAAAAATCTATTTTATGTAATTAAGTCCACTGAAAAGGTTAGGTGACATATTTACCATATAATATGCATGCCATTCTCTATAGGGAGTTAAGTTTTTTGGTGTGATACAAGATTCCAAAACAGTAAAACAATTTCCTAAGGAAAAATATACATACAAAAATTGCTTCCATGTTGTTGACCTCATTAATTTGTAGGGAATAAAACATATTATACCATTAATATGCTTCATACCATAATATAATTATCTATTACTACACAACCAGATCTAGATATCAAGTGATTAGTTGAAAGGAATCTGCATAATGTCTTTCTTTGTACTAAAACTACAACCTAATTGATGTGAACCGACAACTATCTTTTGAGACAACATCACCTTTCCACTAGTAGCATAAAAAAATTGCAAGTTTATATTTAACAAATAATTTTATTTGAACATGAAAAACCCATGTCATGGTTTTAGGAAAAAGTGTGCACCTCATCAAGCATAACCACAAGCTTTTCCTTCTTTATTTGAATCTCTCAGCTTTCTGCCAAACTAATCTCAGTATTATGGGAGATATTGTTTTCTTCAGCTGAATTTAATAATCATGCACTTGTATCCATTATACCATTCTTTATGCAAGTTTATTTGGAAATATTCCATTTGTTAGCAATAGTGCCAAATAATATTTATGATTTCTGATATTTAGCTGACTCAAACTTTCCATACTTTCTAAGATTCATGAATTCATTATGAAACTCTTGGGTTTCTTTGAGAAATTTGAATATTCACAAAAAATTAGGGAACCCAGTTAATCCTCTTGGACTGGAATGTCTTTTTTTGCTAACTCTAGGACTAGGAAGAGAATTTGAAAATACACCTTTCATCATCCCATCTCGAGGATCCCTGCAAATTCTAAATGAGATTTCTTCTTAATTCGTTTGGGCAGTGCCTGGGAAATTCATATCCAACTCAGTGGAGTGATTTTGTAAAGGTGGAAATTGAACAATTGATGCATGTTTTGGAAGAAGACACAGAGACAACCCATACCTCATTCCAGTGGCAGTTGTGGTGGATCTAAATGCAAACGTCATACACTAGGAAGGATTCCCGATTGTTCTTATTCAATATAGGACATCATTTGGGGCCTCATTGCTACATGAGATCTCTCAGCAACTAGGAGACTACCTAGACTAATAGAATTGTTAATTATTGACACAAGAATTGATCACTGGATGTTGCATCTGTTCTCTGTAGGAATGTTAGTTCATTTCCTCCAGATTTCCAAGAATCATAAGCATGGGTTTCAATGTGTGTTACAGATCCATTTGGGCACATCACTCCCATCATCCAAGTTAGTGTTTTAGGGCTCATCAAACCCTAATTTTAGTTGCTACATGCCCTAAACAAGTCACCCTTTTGAATGCCTCCTTCGCAGACAGTTTCATGACTTGAAGACATCTTGAAATCACCTCTAATGGGACCAGTGTAGGTAGGCCCATGTAAGGGTGCACTGAAGAGCAGTTGAGTCCATGCCTGGGTGCTTTGCAGAGCACTAAGGCCCTCTTTCACTTGCGCTGGGTGAGATTGAGTGAAATTCACATAGGGTTTGGGGAATATACTTATCTCTTGGAGTCATCTAGAAGTTTACCTCTCATCCCTTCCTCCATGGAACTAATTCTAAGTATGTAAGGCCATTCAATACCCCCATTTATGACATAACCTCCTTCATCTTCTTATAATTTGAACACTCATCTAAGTGATCAAGGGGCTGGAATTTGATGATTGTAAGGAGATAATGTTAGTTTGAGAATTGAGACTATTGTAAGTGTCGTTATGTCGCCGGATTGTCATGCTTATGATGTGATGTGGATGGAACCAAAGCTGGAGGAGTGACTTCAAATTAGGCTTCATGGTTGTAATTCTTTATTCTATTCAATAAAGTATTTGCACCTTTTTCCATATACTTATCTTGATATGTTATGCTTATATCTATGAATGTATCTGATTCCATTTACTTGTAATCAATAGATCTTTTTCTTTGATTGGTTCTTTGTCTCCTGTTGATGTTTACAGGTACTTCTCAAGCATGTTAAGTATGGGAAGGAGTGATAGGATCGATACAAAGGAGACAAGAGGAAAGCGAAAGTACAAGTAGGTCCTCTAATTCTCTTTGTCTTATCTATTGTTTATAGAAAAAGTTTAAAGTGCTTTAAACTGTTGTGCAAGATATAGCTACTTATCTAGGGAATTTGTATTTATCCGTAGATAAAAAATTCCTCATAACAAATTGGTGAATAGACTGGGGAATGATCATCATTCCAAGTAGCTTATTCACATCCTAGGACACTCTAGTAGACTTTACTTGCCTTCATTGATCTTGTTTCAGCCTTTTTGAAGTGTTTTTGGTCAAAATTTGCACTAAAATGCCTATTCTAGGAATGTGCTATAACGAGAGCACCCTTGGTCAGGGGATAGTGCTCTACAGAGCACCCTTGGCTTAGAGACAGTGCTCTGTAGTGCACTGTCTCCCATTCAGTGTTGCACTGATCCTCCTTAAGCCAAAAATTCTACCTTTGGCTTGATTTTTTCCAAATTTCCTTTTGAAGTGGTTTGTTGAAAGGTCAATGATTGTCATGTCTCTAAAATCAGGATTGTATTTCCTTTGCTAGCCCTACTTTGACTTGATTGATTAATGTTTCTTAAATGATTTATTTGTCATTATTGATTCATCACCAAAGTTAGATTATAGTCAATTAATCTTTGTTCGAAAGAAAGTGTCGTAAAAGTCTTCTTTTCCTTAGAAGCAGAACTGTCGTAAAGTCTTTGTTCTTGCGGAAAGATTGATTGATTGTATGTGCATTAGTTTCCTTTTTGCTCATCATGACATTAAGGGAATCGAAAAGAAAAACTTGTATCGTGCATTGAAAAAGTTTGTGTGTGCTCATAGGAATAGTTTACGGAAATTACATTAGATTGTGCTCTTTGCTCTTTGATTGAAAGAAATCTGATTTCTCTATCCCTATTAGCTAAGATTTTCATTTTTAAATTGAATGGAAAGAATGCTTATCATATTAATTGCATTCTAGGAATTGAAAATACATCATGTGGTGAACCTTGAAAGGCAAATTCCTAAGCAAGATCAACTTAAAATTAACATCAATTTACCTAATGGATCATTGTCATCTAATGCAAAACATTTAGAGGTTCTAGGCTAGAGACGTGTTTTGGCGTTGTAAAACATAGCAAATGTCGCTAACTTGTCTGCAATACATCCCGAGCGTGATACCTCATTCCATGTACGTGAGTACATTGTAGCTGGTCCATATACCTTTGGGTATATAGGGCGGTGTTACAGTATGTAAAGTATATGGGAATGCTCTCACTGTGCAGTTTTGCATTAGACAACGTTAATACGGATTGGACCTCCACGTACTTTCGGGTATATATGGCAAGACAACACTAGGTTTCTATGCATCCTTAGGTAACCGAGTCAGCCGCCTTGTACATTGTGATACACCGAACACAGTATTCAGGGATATTGCCTCTTGTACTTCTCGGTTTTCCCGGAGGTATTATGCAGTTCACAGTTGCTTGGTAAACCTTTTGCCTAGATTATCCCTCTTTTATTTTGTTATGTTACTTTGATTAAAATAAATTTAATTAACCATGAATAACATCCTCCATGCTCACTCCTTAGTTGATCTTAGGTTGAGACATATGGCGACAAATCCGGAGTCCACCGATCAAGGAATTCCTTTTGATGGGAATCCTAGTCCTTTTCCCCCTTTTGGAAATATTGGTGCTCCTTACATGGCTACATTGTCGCTTCCAGGGTTTACCATTGGCTTGCCAGTATGGTTTTTTTCAACCTCCTTAGCTCAAAATGTCATGATTTCTCCACAATTGAGTACTCCTACAACTAGACAAAATCAACCTCTAGTTGATCCTAAAGTTGACCCTTTGCCTTCTTCCTCCCCTTCTTCCTCTTCGCCTGGTGAAAGTATTGGTACTGGTACCGAGGTGGCTAAGAAGAAGAAGAAAGGGAAGAAGAAGAAGAAGAAGAAAATTAAACACAGGGGTAACCAAGCAACCATTGAATTGAATGCAACATCTGATGAGAAACTGTCCGTCAAGCCTCACAAAGTTCGATATCCATGCAAACTTTGTGCGGGAGACCATCTTCTTCAAAATTGTCCTGATATTCCTGAGATCTTAGAAGAGTGTTCTTCCCATTCACATCATCCTGTGTCATCAACTTCTGGAGATCATGCTGGTGACACACCATCAACTAGTGGTAGTAAAGTTCAAGGAAAGAAGGGTAAAGTTAAGTTTCTCTGTAGCTTATGTGAAGGGAATCACCCCATTCACATTTGTCCCTATCTGGATGAAGCAAAAAAGGTGTTGGATAACCGTCATGCTTCTCTACAGAGACTTCCATCTGGTTACATGAGACTCACCCTTAATCCTTCACTAGTTGATGAATTGGATGACCTAAATCAACCGTCAGTCAAACCCACTCTCTCTAAATGTGAATCCCATGAGTCTATATCTGACGAATCACAGGTCGAGGAAATAGTTGACCCAATTTCACCTTCAATTAATCGTACCTTTCCAGTAGAGAGTGAATACGATACCCCTCAGGTTATTTTCGTTTCTTTAGATTCCAATGAGCTTGGGGGCAATCCTCCTGTTCCATCAAGACAGGAGGAAAATCCTCCCGATCTTTTAACTCAAGGGGTTAATTCTCCCGTACTTACGGTACCCCCTCCAAGTACTCTGGTCACTTCCTTTGATTGGAATCGACTAGTAGGATGTCATCTTCCTTCTTATGTGCCTTTCGAGATCATAGTACAAGTTTGTAATATGATTGTACTTGGCACTGTTATAGATGAAGGTACATATCTAAGTATCCTTTCCTCCACCTCTTGGCAAGCACTCGGTTCACCATCACTTGTGTCTATTACCCAGAATCTGTTGGCTTTTAACAGAGGAACCAGTCAACCATTATGGATCCTTCCTCAGTTGCCTATTACTTTAGGAGGAAAAATCGTTTATCTAAATGTGATGGTAGTCCTAGGCCCTTTATATTACAATTTACTTCTTGGGCGTGACTAGGTTTACGACATGGGAGCTATTGGTTCAACACTCCTTCGAGTGATTTGTTTCTCTCATGAAGGCAGAATTGTCACCCTTGACCAGCTTTCATTTCTTGGTCCAAATATGGCTTCCAGTCAACTATCTTCCCTAAATGGTCCTTTTGTACCAATGGTATCATCCTGGTCGTCACAGGTTAATTATGTGGCAACCCATTCCATGCCTACATCAACTGAAGATCAATTCAGTGATGTTGTGGATTATGTACTGGGGGCATTAGAACTAGATCTCTCTATGGATTCCTTGCTACGGATCCCTTCCAGAGCATTGTTCTCCTAGCTGATGAGAACCTCTTGGAAGTCATGAACTCTTATGGGTCGTGATCAAGCAATATGAGGATAGTTCCTAGTCTTGTGTCAACCTCGTTAAAAATGAAACAATGAATATTAGGATAGTTCTTTTACTGTGTCAACCTCATTAAAAAATGAAACAAATCCCATGAGTAGAGTTCCTTGTCTTATGTCAAGCTTGTTAAAAAATGAAACAATGAATATGAGGATAGTTCTTTTAATGTGTCAACCTCATTAAAAAAATGAAACAGGTACCAGAGCATAGTTCCTTGTCTTGTGTCAAGCTTGTTAAAAAATGGAACAAGGAATCAGAGCATAGTTCCTTGTCTTGTGTCAAGATCGTTAAAAAATGAAACAAGGTCCCCTGGAGCAAAGTTCCAAGTCGAATCTTTGAGTAGATATAGTAAATCCCAGTCGATTCTTTCACTTGATCTCGTATATGAACCTTCATTCCATCCACCTCATAGCCACGAGTAGTCTACTTCAGTAAATGCAATGAAGGTTAGGGGGCAACTGTTACAGATCCATTTGGGCACATCACTGCCATCATCCAAATCAGTGTTTTAGGGCTCATCAAACCCTAATTTCAGTTGCTACATGCCCTAAACAAGTCACCCTTTTGAATGCCTCCTTCCTAGATAGTTTCATGACTTGAAGACATCCTGAAATGACCTCTAAAGGGACCAGCGCAGGTAGGCCCATGTAAGGGTGCACTGCAGAGCAGTTGAGTCCATGCCAGGGTGCTCTGCAGAGCACTTAGGCCCTCTTTCACTTGTGTTGGGTGAGATTGAGCAAAATTCACATAGGGTTTGGGGAATATTCTTATCTCTTGGAGTCATCTAGAAGTTTCCCTCACTTATCAAATCCTATGAGCTCAAAAATGGATGAGGAATGAGTTAAGATGCATCCTATCCTCTCATCCCTTCCTCCATGGAACTAATTCTAAGTATGGAAGGCCATTCAATATCCCCATTTATGACATAACCTTCTTCATCTTCTTATAATATGAACACTCATCTAAGTGATCAAGGGGCTGGACTTTGATGATTGTAAGGAGATAATGTTATTTTGAGAATTGAGACTATTGTAAGTGTTGTTATGCTGCTGGATTGTCATTCTTATGATGTGATGTGGATGGAACCAAAGCTGGAGGAGTGACTTCGAATTAGGCTTCATGGTTTTAATTCTTCCTTCTATTCAATAAAGTATTTGCACCTTTTTCCATATACTTATCTTGATATGTGATGCTTATACGTGTGAATGTATCTGATTCCCTTTACTTTTAATCAATAGATCTTTTGCTTTGATTGGTTCTTTGTCTTATGTTGATGTTTATAGGTACTTCTCAAGCGTGTTAAGTACGGGAAGGAGAAACAGGATAGATAGATAGGAGACAAGAGGAAAGTGAAAGTACAAGTAGGTCCTCTAATTCTCTTTGTCTTATCTATTGTTTATAGAAAAAGGTTAAAGTGATTTAAACTGTTGTTCTATATATAGCTACTTATCTATGGAATTAGTACTTATTTGTAGATACCAAATTCCTCATAACAAATTGGCAACTCAACTGGGGAACGATCATCGTTCCAGGTAGCTTATTCACATCCTAGGACATTCTAGTAGACTTTAATTGCCTTCATTGATCTTGTTTTAGCCTTTTAAAAGTGTTTTTGGTCAAAATTTGCACTAAAATGCCTATTCTAGGAATGTGTTGTAACCAGAGCACCCTTGGTTAGGGGACAATGCTCTATAGAGCACCCTTGGCTTAGAGAAATTGCTATGTAGTGCACTGTCTCCCATTCAAGGCTGCGCTGATCCTCCTTAAGCCAAAAATTCTACCTTTGGCTTGATTTTTTCCAAATTTCCTTTTGAAGTGGTTTGATGAAAGGTTAATGATTGTCATGTCTCTAAAATCAAGATTGTATTTCCTTTGCTAGCCCTAATTTGAATTTATTGATTAATGTTTCTTTGTCATTATCGATTCATCAGCAAAGTTAGATTATAGTATATTAATTTTTGTTCAAAAGAAAGTGTCATAAAAGTCTTCTTTTCCTTCGAAACAGAACTGTCGTGAAGTCTTCGTTCTTGCAAAAAGATTGATTGATTGTATGTGCATTAGTTTCCTTTTTGTTCATCATAACATTAAGGGAATCAAAAAGAAAAACTTTCATCGTGCATTGAAAATGTTTGTGTGTGATCATAGGAATAGTTTACGGAAATTGCATTAGATTGTGCTATTTTCTCTTTGATTGAAAGAAATTTGATTTCTCTATCCCTATTAGCTAATATTTTCATTGTTAAATTGAATGGAAAGAATGCTTATCATATTAGTTGCATTCTAGGAATTGAAAATACATCACGTGGTGAACCTTGAAAGGAAAATTCCTAAGCAAGATCAACTTAAAATTAACATCAATTTACCTAATGGAGCATTGTCATCTAATGCAAAACATTTAGAGGGTCTAGGATAGAGATGTGTTATGGCGTCGTAAAACATAGCAGCTGTCGCTAACTTGTCTATAATACATCCTGAGTGTGATACCTCATTCCACATATGTGATTATATCGTAGCTTGTCCATGTACCTTTTGGTATATAGGGCAGTGTGACAGTACGTAAAGTATATGGGAATGCTCTCACTGTGCGGTTTTGCATTAGAAAAAGCTAATACAGATTGGGCCTCCATGTACTTTTGGGTTTATATGGGAGGAAAACACTAGATTTCTATCCATCCTTAGGTAACCGAGTCGGTCACCTTGTACACTGTGATACACCGAACACAACATTTGGAGAGATTGCCTACCCATACTTCTCAGTTCGCTGGGAGGTATTCTGCAGTTCATAGTTTCTTGGTCAACCTTTTGCCCAGATTATCCCCTTTTTATTTTTTTATGTTAATTTGATTAAAATAAATTTAATTGACCATGGATAATATCATCCATTCTCACTCCTTAGTTGATCTTAGGTTGAGACAGATGGCGACAAATTCAGAGTCCACCGATCAAGGAATTCCTTTTGATGGGAATCCTAATCCTTTTCCCCCTTTTGGAAATATTAGTGCTCCTTATATGGCTACATTGTCCCTTCCAAGACTTACCATTGGTTTACTAGTATGGCTGTTTTCAACCTCCTTGGTTCAAAATGTCGTGATTCCTTCGCAATCGAGTAATCCTCCAACTAGACAAAATCAACCTCCAGTTGATCCTAAAGTTGACCCTTTGCCTTCTTCCTCGGTTGTTTCTTCCTCCCCTTCTTCCTCTTCACCTAGTGAAATTTTTAGTACTAGTACCCATGTGGCTAAGAAGAATAAGAAAGGGAAGAAGAAGAAGAAGAAGAAGAAGAAGAAAATTCAGCAGAGGGGAAACCAAGCAACCATTGCTTTGAATGCAACATCTGATGAGAAATCGTCCATCAAGCCTCACAAAGTTCAATATCCATGCAAAATTTGTGTGGGAGACCATGTTCTTCGAAATTGTCCTAATGTTCCTCAGATATTAGAAGAATCGTCTTCCCGTTCACATCATCCTATGTCATCAATTTCTGGAGATCATGCTGGTGACAAACCATCAACTAGTGGTAGTAAAGTTCAAGGAAAGGAGGGTAAAGTTAGGTTTTGCTGTAGGTTCTGTGAAGGGAATCACCCCATTCACCTTTGTCCCTATCTCGATGAAGCCAAAAAAGTGTTGGATAACTGTCGTGCTTCTCCACAGAGAATTCCATCTGGTTACAGGAGACTCACCATTAAACCTTCACTAGTTGATGAATTGACTGACCTAAATCAATTGTTGGTCAAACCCACTCTCTCTGAATATCAATCCCATGAGTCTATACCTGACCAATCACAGGTCGAGGAAACAATTGACCCAATTTCACCTTCAGTTAATCATACCTTTCTCATAGAGAGTGAATATGATACCACTCAGGTTCTTTTCATTTCTTCAGATTCCAATGAGCTTGGGGGAAATCCTCCCATTCCATCAAGATAGGATGAAAATCCTCCCACTCTCGTAAGTCAAGGGGTTAATTCTCCCATTCTTACGGTACCCCCTCCAAATAGTTTGGTCACTTCTTTTGATTGGAATTGATAGGTAGGATGTCATTTTCCTTTGTATGTGCCTTTCCAGATCATAGTACAAGTATGTAATATGATTGTACTTAGCACTATTATAGATGAAGGTGCATATGTGAGTATCCTTTCCTCCACCACTTGTCAAGCGCTTGGTTTGCCGCCACTTGTGCCTCTTACCCAGAATATGTTGGCTTTTAACAGAGGAACTAGTCAACCATTAGGGATCCTTCCTCAGTTTCCTATTACTTTAGGAGGAAAAATCATTTATTTAAATGTGATGGAAGTCTCAGGCCCTTTAGATTACAATTTACTTCTTGGGCACGACTATGTTTATGACATGGGAGCTATTGTTTCAACACTCTTTCAAGTGATTTCTTTCCCACATGAAGGTAGAATTGTCACTGTTGACCGTCTTTCATTTCCCGGTCCAAATATGGCTTCCAGTCAACCATCTTCCCTAAATGGTCCTTTTGTACCAATGGTATCATCCCTACCACGGGTTAATTATGTGGCAACACGTTCCATGCCTACATCAACTAATGATCAATTCAGTGATGTTGTACATTATGTACTGGGGGCATTCGAACTAGATCTCTCTAATGGATTCCTTGCTATGGATCTCTTCTAGAGCATTGTTCTCTGAGCTGATGAGAACCTCTTGGAATTCATGACCTCTTATGGGTCGTGGTCAAGGAATACGAGGATAGTTCCTAGTCTAGTGTCAACCTCGTTAAAAATGAAACAAGGAATATGAGGATAGTTCTTTTACTGTGTCAACCTCATTAAAAAATGAAACAGCTCCCATGAGCAGAGTTCCTTGTCTTGTGTCAATCTCATTAAAAAATGAAACAAGGAATATGAGGATAGTTATTTTACTGTGTCAACCTCGTTAAAAAAATGTAACAGGTATGAGAGAATAGTTCCTTGTCTTGTGTCAAGCTTGTTAAAAAAGGAAACAAGGAATCAGAGCATAGTTCCTTGTCTTGTGTCAAGCTTGTTAAAAAATGAAACAAGGTCCCCTGGAGCAAAGTTCCAAGTCGAATATTTGAGTAGATCTCGTAAAATCCAAGTGGAGTCTTTCACTTGATCTTGTATATGAACCTTCATTCCATCCACCTCATAGCCATGAGTAGTCTACTTAGGTGAATGCAATAAGCTTGGGGGGCATGCACCTAGAATCGAGTCATCATGCTCGGGGCATGAAATTGAATCCAAGCATAGTTTTTTGTTTCAAGCTTGTGTAAAAATGAAACTGAATCCAACCATAGTTTTTCGTTTCAAGCTTTTTTTGAAACTGAATCCAAGCATAGTTCCCTATGGTTCAATCTTATGTAAAAATGAACCCATCTCCATTTTAACCCTCATGATTTCCATTGTATCAGCATCTTCCGTCATATGAGCCTTGGTTTTCTCCTTCCATCGTCACTATCTGCTTGGCCAATCATACGCTTTCACTTGGTTGTTTTACCCTTTTTGAGGAACAGTTGCAATGAGTGGTCTTATTAGGCAGCCTCTTCACATAAATCAACATGTTTTGAGAAGTTCCAACATCACTGGAACCAGTTTCTATCCTAGACACCACTCGTTCCTCAAAGTGGAGTTCTCTTTAAGCTCTTTTCAGACTCAAAATATGAAAAGATTGCCAACCACTTGTCCTTTTTAGCTTGTTAATGGATTGGAAATGACATCTACTTAGTATAAGTTTAACCATTTTCTAGACTGAGATAGATTATTTACGAAAAAGGAATACGTTGAGTGAACATGGTCAATAGGTTCTTTCTCATATTTTTTTATGCTTTTTTGGGCTTGAGAGACAAATCTACTAAAAAGAACTTGTGGAGTTTTCTTTTCGTCCCTTTTGAGACTCTCTAAACATGAAAAGGACCAAGTTATATTTGTCATTAAACTCGTTAAAACATCAAATAGTGACAAACTTGTCCATCATGACAAGACTGAGTTTCACCTTCGCTAGACTCATTAAAACATCACATAGTGATGGATTCACCCGAAGGGTGGAATTATACAAGAAACATATGTTATCCTCCTCAAGCTTGATAAAAATAAAGAGGTATTGGTTAGCAATGACTCGGGAAAATGGAAATAGGGGTAAACTACTTTTGGTAGCAGGTCGCTCTTGAACATGACACTTTCACTTCATCACCGTGACTATTTGGGTTGGGTTATCAGTGTGACAGTTATTATACCATTGGTCTATCATACCATCCATCACTTTGTTTTGGGTCAATGCTACCAATTCATATTAGTGTCGTCAAAATGTTCAAGAGAAGTCATTCAGTTAAAATTCATCCTTTGAAATATCGTAAACCTTCATTTTCATGACCGCCATTCCTGAACCTTGTGTCATCAGTCACATTTTGTCTCCAAAAATCATTACACTCGTTTTGTGTCGTTGATGTGGGATACATCAAGGCCCTTCTACGACGAGTCACTTCTTGTCGACATTAGCTTATTATCCAAGAAGTTGACTTAGAAACACCCTTCCAGTACCTTGAGGCTTGCATACATCAATGGCAGGTTTCTCGCTTCCGGCGATAGGTTGACATCAATGGCCTTCGACCGAAAGACTTTGTATGGTGTTCGACATCAAAACATCTATTCACACCATGCAGAATGTACTGCAGTACCTTGAGGATCATTATCATTATCGGTGATTTCTCTCACGTCTGTTAACGGCTCACATCATTGGCTGGTAATCAAGTGGTGTCTTCCCATGTTCGACTTCAGATCACATATTCACATGGTTAGACTCATACTTGAGCGAATGATTGGATGAGATAGAATACCCTGGATCTAGTTTCATCCATCTGGGTTGTGATTTCAAGAAATGTACCAAATCATCCGTACAATGGCTTTACACTGATGGTCATTCCGATCATGGGTCTGTAGATGACTGTCTATGTACTTGTAATGAAAGTTTATATGCTGAGCATGGGTATGCCTTCCCTCAGCAATCCATGAGAAAAAATCAAAATATCATGATATTATGTATTGTAATCGATGCAGGTCACCAACCACTTCGGAACCTCTTCATCACATTGTAAAGCATTTCACTCGACATTACATTTTTGACTTCATGCTTTAGCGGGAAAATGTTACAGATCCATTTGGGCACATCACTCCCATCATCTAGATCAGTGTTTTAGGGCTCATCAAACCCTAATTTCAATTGCTACATGCCCTAAACAAGTCAACCTTTTGAATGCCTCCTTCCCAGACAGTTTCATGGCCTAAAGACATCCTGAAATGACCTCTAGAGGGACCAGCGCAGTTAGGCCCATGCAAAGGTGTGTTGCAGAGCAGTTAAGTCCATGCTAGGGTGATCTGCAGAGCACTTAGGCCCTCTTTGACCTGTGCTGGGTGAGTTTGAGCGATTCACATAGCGTTTGGGGAATATTCTTATCTTATGGAGCCTTCTAGAAGATTCCCACACTTATCATCTCCTATGAGCTCGAAATGGATGAGGAATGAGTTAAGATACATCCTATCCTCTCATCCCTTCCTTAATGGAAATAATTCTAAGTACGAAAGGCCATTCAATACCCTCATTGATTACAAAACCTCCTCCATCTTCCAATAAATTGAGCACTCAAGTGATCAAGGGTCTGGAATTTGATGATTGTAAGGAGATAATGTTAGTTTGAGAATTGAGACTATTGTAAGTGTCGTTATGTTTCCGGATTGTCATGCTTATGATGTGATGTGGATGGAAACAAAGCTGGAGGAGTGACTTTGAATCAGGCTTCTTGGTTGTAATTCTTCCTTCTATTCAATAAAGTATTTGCACCTTTTTCCATATGCTTATATTGATATGTGATGCTTATATGTGTGAATGTATCTGATTCCATTTACTTGTAATCAATAGATCTTTTTCCTTGATTGGTTCTTTGTCTTATGTTGATGTTTACAGGTACTTCTCAAGAGTGTTAAGTACAGGAAGGAGTGATAGGACCAATACAAAGGAGACAAGAGGAAAGCGATAGTACAAGATGGTCCTCTCATTTTCTTTGTCTTATCTATTGTTTATAGGAAAAGGTTAAAGTGCTTCAAACTGTTGTTCTAGATATAGCTACCGTCTAGGGAATTAGTGTTTATCCATAGATACCAAATTCCTCATAACAATGTGTGATGTGAGTATACTTGAAGTGGCACTTTTTTGTTCTATAGGAGAATTTTTGATAGCCCCAATAGAAGAGTGGTTGGAAGGAGAAGCATTCGGAACTATGATTCTTATGAAATGTTTCTGATCCAAAATGGATCTTGGATAGACTTCTAGGTCTAAAGTGTTCCTCATAGAGGAAACGAAAGTCCAAGGATGCTCCTGGAAATAGTCCCATTACGTAGATCTTTTCATTCTAAATCTACTGCAATTTGAATGGACTAAAATGGACCTTTGATGCAGAAGTTATCGTAGAAAGAAGCTGCCCTTTTTCCTTTGAAAAAGAGGAAAAATATTCAAAAAATGGCCTAAAAGGCTTTATAAAGTAAAATTGCATCGGAGTGGTCCAAGAGGCGGACTTAAAGTGGATGCAGAAGAGACCCTCAATTACTGATCCCAGACATATCGGGTTGGAGGCAGGCACATGCAAATAATATAAGGAAAGGACCCCAAGCCAATGCGACATTGCGATTTCTGATGAATTGGATCGGCGGATCGGCATCGCCGATGTACATAACCCTTAAGCCATATGTGATGCGATATGCGATAGTGATCTATGGTGTGTGATCTCAGCCGTCAGATCATAAATGAGATCAACGACCAGGATTAAATCAGTGGTTGGGAGATCGGTGATCCCCGACAGAAAGGGCCGATGTGATAGCGATATGCAATGCATTCTGGACCATTTGATCGGAGATTAGATCAACAGTCCAGATTATATCAGCAATCGATGATCAGCGATCCCCAATAGTAAGGCTAATGTGATTTTCGATAGCGATAAGTGATAAGGGCTGGACCCGACAGGGATTATGGACCCGATTGCATAAAATTTAAAGTCCGAAAACACAAGATTTCTTTGTATTTCCTGTATATTGGGTTTTTGGATCATTTCACCATGCGATAGCGAATTGCAATAAAATGGTGGACCCGATGGGCTTTTAGGGGTGATTCAATAATATTTGAAGTTCGATTAAACGCTCCATGAGTTGTTTTCTTGTGTATTTCCTTTATATCTCTGTGTATTAGGAAATATGGTTTTTTTTGGATTTTCGCTTGAAGAAAGGCCCTCGATTCCTTATAACTGCCCCTGATCATTGCACCACGCTACAAGTAGGTGTTTTATAGGAAATGATGAATTTGTAAGGCCGAGCGAGCCATAAAGCCACAGAGCCATATGGCCAATCGAAGAGATAGGGAGCAAAAGAAGCCACAGAGCTGTAGAGGAGTGATTACATGTAGAGAAATGGTTGGGGAAGCTGCAGAGCTGAAAGAGGCCTGACAAAAGCCATTGATGCTTGTAGAGGCAGCGTGGGGAGTTTAGAGAGTAACTTGGAGGTTGAGTGAACCAGAAAGCTCAATTGACAGCAGCAGAGATTGCTGAGGGCTGCTGGAACATTGCTAAGGGGCGCTTGGAGGTCAAGTGATCCATTGATGCATGCAGAGGCCGAGAAAGAGCTCAGGGAAGCCAGAGCCAAATAGCCAAAGCCAGAGCCAAAGCCAAAGCCAAAGCGAGAGCTAGAGCTAGAGCTAGAGCCAGAGTCAGAGCCAGAAAGCCTGAGAGCTTCAGAGCCAGGGATGAGATGGTCTTCTAAGCCCATTGTTTCTGTGTAATATAGTGGAGTTGAGCGTGGAGCTTGTACAAGGACCTTTCCATAATCCCAGAGAGCCTAGGCGAGTTGACTAGAGCTCAAGGAGACGTAGCCCAAGAGTAAAGGGTGAACTCAATATTATATTGCTATCTTATGGTTGGTTTACTTGCTACATCTTATCACTTTGTGTATGATGTCAGTTTGCTGCACTATCTCACTGTTACATGCTGCATATTAGTTTAAGTAAATAAACTAAAGGCATTCGTTCAGTTAAGGACAAACACAAGCATACACCTATTTCAAGCACATATTTAATTCTGCAATTGGTTAATCATAATATCTTGGGAACATTTAAGATTTGGAAGTTGGAGAGTTTCTTGTAAGAGACAAGAAGCCTTAACTACCCCATTTTCAGATCAGGTGGTATCAGAGCTTGATATTGATTAACCCCACCTTCAAAGAAGGTTATATTAGAATACTTGATTGATAGGGAAAAGATTTATTGTATGAAAGGTGTTTGGGTAGTCAAGGATTGATTGTCTGATTGATTGTATGCTTGTTGCAGAATGACTATTGTTTTAGTTTGGAGAGGTGAAGGGAAAGCTATTGATTGTCGGATTGATTGTATGCTTGTTGCAGACTGACTATTGTTTGAGTTTGCAGAGGTGAAGGGAAAGCTATTGATAGCTCAGTCCAGGAAGGACAAAAAGGAAGAAGGGCTGAAGGTATTCTTCTATCCCAAAGGACCTCAAGGCAATCCTTGAAGCACAAGAGGTTTGTTGCAAAAGGTTGCTGAATAAGCTCTTCATTAATCTTGTTTGAAGTTCTTTTGTTCATTGGCATAATGACTACTTCTACAAGTGAGTCCTCAAATTTCTCCTTCATCACAAGAGTCTTTGATGAAGACATGAAGCAAGACTTGGCCACCATGATGGATATAGTGAGAGAAATGTATGAGGATGGAAGGAAGAGCAGCATACTTTGAGAGTAGTTGAATTCCATGGAGGAAGAGAAGTAGATGCTTTCTGACAAATTGCAGGAAATGGAGAGGCAACTTCATATTGCAAATATGAACCTCAAAAGGATGCATGAGTTGGAGACCTAGCTCTTTGTTGCCAAAGAAGCCTTAGTCAAGTATCAGCTTAAAGAAGAGGTAAACCATTATTGTTTGTCTTCAAATTCTTCTAAGAATGCTTATATTGGTTCTTTTGAAAAGCATACCAGAGGCATAGGTTCCAAGCTAATGTCCAAGATGGGCTATGAGGGAAAAGGCTTGGGTAAACATGCACAAGGTATTGTTGAGCCAATAATGGTTGAGGAAAGGCCTAAGTATTTGGGTCTTGGCTATGGACAGTCTTATGGAGGAAGTTCCAAAGCTGCCATGAAGGCCATTGAAACAGTTCCAAGAAGGAGTTTCATTTCAGGTGCTCTCACTCAAGAGTGTGAAGATTGTATTCCAGAGGAATGTAATTGCTTGAAACATCATTTGCAGGATGCAGGTGTTCATAAGCACATGCTTGAACCAGAGAGTTGTGGAGACTCTAACAACCTTGAAGAGATTGATGGTGTTCCAAAGGAAGCCACTTCCTCATTTGCTTCACCTCCTCATGAAAGAAATAAAGGTGAAAGAGAAAGGTATAAATCTGGTTCTAATCATCTTCCTTTTGGTTTTGCAAAGCATGATAAATTTCCACATAGATATGGGAAAATAATTTCATGTTCCTTTTGTGGTTTGGATAACCATAATGTTTCTAGATGTTGGAAGAGAAGGGCCACATACAGGAAACTTTTGAAGGAAAGGAAGCAAGTAGCCAAAGGTCCATTGGACAAGGCAAATCATGTTGTCAAGAGGATGCACATGTGTTGCACCTACTGCCATAAGCAAGGGCATCTTGCTGAAAAGTGTTGGACTCTGAATCCCACAATGCTTCCAAAAAAGCTAAAGAAAGTGGAAAGAGAAGATGGAAGAAATGGAAAGGAAGATTCCATGATTGATGTGTTTCAAGATGATTCACATGTGTAGACAAAGGTAGTACCTTTGAAAGGGATTGGTGAGAAATGGTTAGAGTTCTTATCCAATTAAGATTGCATGTCTATTGATGCATCTATTTGCATTTCTTTTTTAATGGAATGCAAGTTGCAGGATTTTACCAAGAAGGTGAATGGAGAAGTTGAGTAGGAGACTCACTTTGTTGCTGAAACATTATATTTCATTTCATCTTCGAAAGTACAGTGTTCTTAAGCGAAATTTGAAGGATGAAATGCATGCATGAGGATGTTGTGCATGAACACAGGGATGCTGATGATTTACTTGTTTTTGAACATGTATGTGTAATTAACTTACATGGTAGATTGCTTTGACATGCATGTGATGCAATGTTGACCTGGGAAAAGTTAACTTGGTCTCCAAGATGGAGATGATGATGAAGTGTTTCACCTTTTGAAAAAGATTCCTAATGGTATTTTTCTACATGCTTGACTTGAAGAGTCATTTTTTTTAAAGGCATGTTTTGTGGGCTTGTTATCTAGTCCATCATTTGTATGTAGATGTAAGACATAGAGGTGTTCATAAGATGTGAAATTTGTTTCTTTTGTTGCAGTAGGAGTTTAGGCCATCCTGTTGTTGTCTGTATTTCTATTGTTGTTAACAGTTGTTGTTGACAGCTTTTCAAATAGGTACAAATGAAAGTTTTGTGGAGCAGATGTACTTCACATTTGTTTGAGCCACCTTGGATCAATGATCAAGGTAGAGAAGTTCAAACTACCTTCTATGACCATTTCAGCAGGAGTTCTGTAGGAAGGCAATGAGGAAGGCAGTGCTTCCCAAGAGGACTAACAAATCCAGGAAGGGGAGTGGTCAAAGGCTTTGGTTTAGAGGCACTATGCAAGGAATGTGTATGGAGGCTGAAAGAAGAGGGTGTTGTTACTCTCATTTACTGTTCAGATCAGTATGTCAGCCTTTTGGAGACTAAAAGTTCTTTTAGTGGGAAGGCGTGATCCAAAATGGATCTTGGATAGACTTCTAAGTCCAAAGTGTTCCTCACAAAGGAAAATGAAATTCCAAGGATGCTCCTAGAAATAGTCCCATTGCGTAGATATTTTCATTATAAATCTACTGCAATTTGAATTGGCTAAAACTGACCTCGGATGCAGAAGTTATCGCAGAAAGAAGTTGCCCTTTTTCCTTTGAAAAAGAGGAAAAATATTCAAAAAATGGCCTAAAAGGCTTTATAAAGGAAAATCGCATCAAAGTGGTCCAAGAGGCGGACTTAAAGTAGAGGCGGAAGAGACCCTCGATTACCGATCCCCGACATATCGGGTCGGAGGCAGGCATATGCAAATAATATAAGGAAAGGACCCTGGGCCGATGCAACATTGCGATTGCCGATGAATCAGATCGGCGAATCGACATCAATGATGTATAGAACCCCTAGGTTGTATGCGATGCTATATGCGATAGCGATCTACAGCATGCAATATCAGACATTGGATCGAAATGAGATCAACGGCTAGGATTAAATCGGTGGTTGGGAGATCGGCGATCCCCGACACAAAGGGCCAATGTGATAGTGATATGCGATGCAATCTAGACAGTCCGATTGAGGATCAGATAAATGGTCCAGATTAAATTGGCGATCAGCGATCAACGATCCCTGATAGCAGGGCTAATGGAATTTGTGATAGCGTTAAGCAATAAGGGCCAAACCTGATAGGGATTATGGACCCGATTGCATAAAATTTGAAGTCCGGAAACACGAGATTTCTTTGTATTTCCTGTGTATTGGGTTTTTGGATCATTTCACCATGTGATAGCGAATTGCGACAAAATGGCAGACCCGATTTGTTTTTAGGGGTGATTAAATAATATTTGAAGTCTGATTAAACACTCCATGAGGCGTTTTCCTGTGTATTTCCAGTATATCTCTGTGTATTAGGAGATATGGTTTTTTTTTCAGTTTTTCACCTGAAGAAAGGCCCCCAATTACTTATAACTGCGCCTGATCATTACGGCACGCTGTAAGTGGGCGTTTTATAGGCAATGATGCATTTGTAATGTTGAGAGAGCCATAGAGTCAGATGGCCAGTCGAAGAGACAGGGAGCAGAAGATTCCGTAGAGCCGTGGAGGAGTGATTACACACAGAGAAATGGCTGGGGAAGCCGCAAAGCTGGAAGAGGCCTCAAAAAATCCATTTATGCATGCAGAGGCAGCGCAGGGGTTTCGAGAGTCACTTGGAGGTCGAGTTAACCCAAAAGCTCAATCGATAGCAGCAGATATTGCTGATGGCCACTGGAAGGTTGCTAAGGGGTGCTTGGAGGTCAAGCAATCCATTGATGCATGCAGAGGCCGAGAAAGAGCTCAGAGAAACCAAAGCCGAAGATCCAGAGCCAGAGCGAGAGCCAGATCCAAAGCTAGAGCTAGAGCCAAAGCCAGAGACAGCGCCAGAGCCAGAAAGCCTGAGAGCTTAAAAGCCAAGGATGAGATGGTGTTCTAAGCCCATTGTTTCTGTGTAATACAATGGAGTTGAGCATGGAGCTTGTAAAAGGACCTTGCCATAATCCTAGAGAGCCTAGTCGAGTTGACTAGAGCTCAAGGAGATGTAGCCCAAGAGTAAAGGGTGAACTCCATATTATATTGCTGTCTTATGGTTTGTTTACTTGCTACATCTTATCGCTTTGTGTATGATGTCTGTTTGCTGCACTATCTCACTGTTACATGCTGCATATCAGTTTAAGTAAATAAACTAAAGGCATTCGGTCAGTTAAGGACAAACACAAGCATACACCTATTTCAAGCACATATTTAATTCCGCAATTGGTTAATCATAATATCTTGGGAACATTTAAGCTTTGGAAGGGGGAGAGGTTCTTGTAAGAGACAAGAAGCCTTAACTACCCCATTTTCAGGTTAGTTTCTATTATTGTTTCCCATTGCCAAAAAAATTATGAGTTTCTAATGAAATTCTTGTTGTATTGTTAACAAGTACCATGTTCCCATAGGGCAATGAATCTACATAACCTACAATACCTTGTTTCCTTAGATAAAGTGTTTTCATGGTGTCAGTTTGGATACTTGAGCCTAGAAATATGTAGCCATGCTTCCCTATCCACCATTTGATCCAAATGAATTTGTCTTCATGCTTGAAGAAACAAACAAATATGTTGTCGAATTACTATTGATAGTTAGGGATGATGGAAAATTCAGGAAAGCATTATGATTAGTCATCCCAAGCTGACGGCCTCTAGAACCCCAGCTTCCTTTTTTTGATGCATTCACCTTAACATAGAAATTAGGTGTCAGAGATTGTACATGATGTATGGTTTCAAAAAAAGTATTTTGTTTTGGAAATTGTGTGTGAAAATGATCGGTATTTTGTGGCGGTGAAACCTATGATTCAAAATCAACACGAAGGCTATAGTTATTAGAATATGTCATGTGAATATTGTGGCCATGAAATACATTTTTTATATTATCTTGATAAATATGTCCTAAATATCCTTGCAAGTATCCTCCAAAGCATTCCTCATAGGCATGAATTACTTGTTTTGAATCCCCACTAGGTACATACAAACTTATTGTCATCATTTTTTCCTCTTTGCCATGAAGTGATCTCATATATTTCTCCATCCCTTGCAAAACAAAATTTGGAGCAAGGAAAGGAGGACATCGAGAAAGATTAAAACATGCATAAATTAGCGACATTAAAGAAATAGAAAATTTTACACATGAGATCATCCATCACATTCCTCAAATTAGTATCCATACACAACATTCCTTCTTGGATCCCATTGAAAGAATGTTGATTTCTTCATCTTATAAGTGGCTAGTTTGAAACATAATGGGTTTCAAACTAGCCTATGCCTTCAAAACAATGTTTGTGAACCAGGGAGTATCACTCGAACTAATCAACATTATGCCAAACTTGCAAGCCATTTTGACTCCAAGATCTCTATTAACATTTTAAAAGTTTATAATCCTCAACCCCCTGCCTCTTTAGGTTTGCAGACATGACCAAAACATTTCAAAATCAAGAAAAACCTTGCAAAATAATTCTAGGAAACAAAAACTTAAAAATAAACAAATGGGGAAAGTTTTGCAATTGTTTCCTACTTGTTTTGGGTTGTTTCATTTCAGGAAGTGTTTATTGGCTAGAAATGGATAGAGCTCGTGGGGGAATTCCTGATTCATATGTTTCCTGAATTCCCTTTTGAAGTGGATTCTTCGGTAAGGAGTAATTTGGCTATATTTTAATTGGTCTTGACATCTCTAGCTAAAATAGGCTAGATATTGAAACTAGATAGACTTATAGCAAACCCACTTTTAGTGTTTTACAAAAATATAATCTAGGGTATACTTAACTAGTAAGTTTATCCAATCATCATTGAAACATAACTAAAATTATACTTAACTAGTAAGTTTATCCAATCATTATTGAAACATAACTAAAATTTTTCTTGTATTATTGACTCAGTAGTAAGTTCAAGGTTAATATGAGATTTCTTTATGATAAAGACATTCTACATATTTTTTTGTATGCATTGAATCTTATAAGCCTCATGGTGTTTATAGTCATATTTTTAAGAATTATGACAAAAATATTATACAACAAAGATTTGTTTTAGTTATCTTGCAAATATCTTGATTCATCGAGTTGTACTTGGCCTTCTCATTACTCTTAATTAATGGTAGATTCATGTGTGAGCCACCACTTGTCAATTTTTATGTTTTCCTCCTATTTTTTTTTTTTTAAATAGTATTTGTACATGGAGTTTTTGTTCAAGTATGATTTAATGCTACAGATGATAAATATATGTTGTTGTTGGTTTATCTTGTAAGTTTTTTTTTCTTTTAACATGTTTTGTAAAGTTTCATAACTGTGAGCATGAAGCTATGGGAGAAGAAGACAATATCGCAAAAGGTATAGGTATAAAAAAAAATAATGAGGTTATCATGGCGCTAGTACATTCACAACACCCTATATATGTTCAAAGAGGAATAACAATGTTGGGAGTTTCGTGAATATTCTTAGCTCAGAGTTCTCTAGAATGCAAAGTTGCAAACTGTTGTTGCATTTTTGACTTAATAATATTTTTCATCAATATACTTTTCTTGAAGTCAACTTGTTGGAAGCATTCTTATGTATGTGGTCTACATCTAGGCAAAACCATTTTGTTCTCTAAATCTCTATGGAATTTTATGGTGCCCTTATTTTTTTTCCTTATGAAGGCATGCATCTTATATTATGGTTTACCTTAATGAATTAAAAGATCCATCAAGTGATACATAAGAGTAGAAATACATACTCCAAGCAGAAGCTAAATAAACATCCCCTCCCATATATGGAAAAAGTGGTAGTGTGCCAACCTTTGGTAAGGATTCTTATCTCATGAGACAACTAAACTTCTATGACCAAAACGATAACCATTCCCACAAGTCCAAGATCCCTCAACAAATCTCAAAATATAAACTTGATAGTGTCAGACATGGTTTATTGTAAAACCATTTTCAATCCTTCCAAATTAATCCTTGAACATTCAGATAAATCTTGAAGAGAATATATCAAGGTAAAATATTGCATAACTCAAAAAAAGCTTGTTTCTCTGTGACAAAAATTGTTGTGATTTATTCACCACTCTCTGCTCCAACCAAAATCCATCTTCTTGTCCCACAAATACTAATATGCTCGCTTGTAAAATGAAATGTCCATATGAATATTACTGCCAAATCTGAGTCATTTATTATCCTGTTGAACTCCTAATGTGAGTTGGATAATTTACTAATGCCTGCTATATCCTTTTGAATAGAACTGAACCTCTAAGATTGGAATCATTAGCTCCTACTACATCACTAGTATTAAAAATCCCTTTGATACTGCACAAATTATCAATATTTCTAATATTGCATAAAATAGTAATTTTCCAAAGGACACCCCCTCCGATGGCTCTTATATTTGTTCAACTATATGGACTGTTAGTTAAATCAAATATTAGTTACAAGTTTATAGCTAATAATCCATTTCATTCCTGCTAGGTTTTCCTAATGGAAACTCCTTATAAGTCATCTAGTTTTATTTAGCCATCCATAGATGGGGTAAAGGAAAAAATAGTAGAATTCAATGAATACAGGAAACCCACTGGCCTGAAACCGGTCTATGACCTTATGGAAGCATGCATGATGAAAACAGGCAATTATATTTTATTGTTTGCAAGTCATCACAAAAGAGGGGCTCTTTGAACTTACTAAGTTACAAACCAAATTCTTGAGTAAAACATCCAAGTAATAAATTCAGGATTAAAAGTTTGTTGGACAATTTGGAAACCAAATTCTAGAAATGTTTTGTCCTGTTTAATATTAACGAGCTAAAATATATTCTGAAAGGATGGGTTAAAGAATCCAAGCATTATTCTGGAGAAGAAAATGGGTGCCCGATAAGGTGCTTTGAGGATATTTTTTACAATAATAATATAAGTAACAATGAGATTTTGTGAAGGCAAACATTTCATTACTCCAAAAACTATTGATGGCTCATACATAGAATCCAGAGCAACTCATGGCAAGGAAAGGTAAACAACCCTCAAGACTCTATGGAAAGAATGAAACACACCAACATTTTTCAAGAAGGTAGTGGAGGATGAGTAATGTTGTTATTTCCTCGTAGCATACTTACAAATATGTAAGGAGGACAAGAAAATTATCCAAGACAACCAATCCACACAGGTGCTCATGGTGGATGACAATTTCTATTATGATAGACTAGTATAATATGCAACATAGATAATGAATAATTGACGAGATAAAGATAAAGAATAAGAGATTGAAAAACAAGAACACCACTACATCAAGAAGAGAAAACCATGGTTAGGAAAACTCTATTGGTATCTCACACTCACATATCCACTTTTTTTTCTTTTCCTTAGAATTGTATGGGAGATGTTTTTCTATTAATAAGATTATATTTTCCTTACAATTGGTATCTGTAAATGTGCCAAACATTATTTTAGATATAAATTAATATTTAATAGAGCTGGGATCGTTTAAGGTTCTAGAGGACTTCGACAATCAACCAGTGCCGAGTTCACCCTTGACACCCTCCCCCAACAGACTCAGGAGAACCTGACATGATCGATCTCATCATTTAATCTCTCTGTTTCTCTAACCCTCTCTTTCTTGACAAGTTCTTGGGTTGAGTTGTTCACCTTTCTACTCTTGGGAAAACTCACTTGGTGTTTTGTATCACTATATCTTTGTCATTTTATTATACATATGTTCTGATGATATACTTATGTGGACCTATTTCTTCATATTATTTTCAACTTTTTTTGAGAGATGTGCTTGCACTCCAACATTGTATTTCCTCATTGTACTCTTCCGCCCCATTTCCCTACTTTTGTGGAGTTGGAAATTAATAAAACTATATTATCTTATTAGAGAGCTATATATTGTTTGTATGTTGACAAAGTTCATTTCAAATGTCTTGTATCTCATCTTTGCAAGTGTAGCTAAACTGAGAAGATAGCTAGTAAAAAGTATTTCAAAATCACTACTTTGTAATTTTTACCCATGAAATTTCCTACCAGGAGGGATTTTAGTGAATTGATTAATCTCCTTAGAAGAATTTTATGTTTGGCTATCCTTTTGTTGCTCTTGAAACTGTGAAAGTATGTTTCTTAATACATCACTGCATACTTCAAAGTTAATTCTTTCATTCAAGTGACAAATGGGTAATTATTGTGGATGGTCAAAAGAAGTTGCTCTACAAATGTGAAAGTAAGAAATCTTAACTTATTGTATTGTAGTAAAACATATTCTTCATGCGTTTTATTTTGTATAGGGCATAATGAAAAAATTATCAACTTGCAAGGCACCATGATTGGGCCATTTTGTACCTTGGGTCCAGCAACAAAGCTTGGAAATTGTTGTCAGTTGCATCCTGGTCGTCATATCAATGGAGAAGGATATGTATTACTCACGTGGGTTACCCATAGGACCAATGCACTGCTATTTCATAAAGTTTCTTTAGGAGAAGGATATGTAGCATTTTAAAGTTAAGTATTCTACAAGACAAAAATTTATGAACTTTGGAATGCCTTAGCGAATGCTAGTTCATTTTTGTAGATTGTTTACAAAACCATACAGATCAGTAAGGTTTCTTATTTATATGATTGATTTGTTTTGTTGCATTTTTGTCAAACAATGGTGCAATTGTTACAAGAAAATTAGAGGAGCCGTCATGGTGGACAGAGTACTCACAAATCAATTTATATTCTTCACAACAAATCTAAATTACAAGCCACATAAATAGTGGTCATTAGATCCAACAATTTCTAAGATAGGAGAATATTGTTGAGAAAATTTCTCAACAGACTCTAACCAGTAACAATTTTTTTTTCCTACATTCTAATGTAAGCATTATCCCAAGTGCCCCCTTTAATGCTTACATTTACATCATTACAAAAATTAATAAAAAAATGACAAATTACAATTCACATGACACATCTGTCTTGCTGGTCTTCCTCGACACTTATCCTCACTTAGAAGTCTTTGAGTAATGCTCTTTTCACAACCACAATAATCAAGCTTCCCATTCAACCCATTTAATACATAATCACCTCTAACCATCTTTGATGAACTTTGTATAATTAACACTTATCAATCTCCAAAAGGAAAATCTCGATATTGGACTCTATCCAGCAGTCAATGATGCAACTCACCTTTCTACACACATGGATCTCCTAACATACCCTGTAACTGATGCTCTTGAATCCCAAAGCACAAAAATATCCATCAATATATAACATATTCATGCAATCAAACTAGTGATACGTTCTCTCGGTACCGAAGAAAGTCGAGAACCACTAGTTTAAATATATTCTTCTATTCATTATTTGGTTCTGCACTTTTTAAAAACAAACAAACTTCTTAAAAAAGAAGAAAATAAAACCAATCACACTCCCTAACTAGTCTCCTCTATTCCACCCTACACAATGTGAAAAAATCTCTTCAAAACTGGTTCATTGGTGAAAATTAATTGAAACAAATAGTCTGGACAAATGGCCACGTTCACAGGATATGGGAGGAAAATAAAAGGAGAATTATGCCAATGAATGCAAACCAACTACCTGGATATGTTCATGCCTAGAACAGGAAACCACACGGACTATATGGGGTGTTCAACAACTATTTTGTGTTGTATCTGCAACAAAAAAAACTCTCAACAATCTCTATCTCTGTCAATTTTGATGCAACTTTAAAGGCGACTTGCAATTTTAATAGACTCGTTAACAGAAGAAGAGGACATTAGATTGAACGCACCAACACACTCACTAAAAGAGAGTTTGTTGGCTTAGGTTGGGCTGACCTAGGTTCAAATTTTACTTTGCACCAACAAAACCCTCAACCATTGGCCCTCTCACCAACGACCTACAAGCAGATCGCAATCTCACTTGAAGTGATTATGGGAGGTTGGAGAGCCAATTTTTGACATCCTGAGGGATACTGCGTTGTGGCACTCTTGTATTTTCTTATGCTTCAACACTTACTTACTACTTCATATTCACAAAATACTTTGTACTTATACTTTATTTCACATATTACATTTATCACTTAAACATATCATAAACATTCATAAACTTTACAATACTGAAATAAAGTGAATATATTAAGAAAATAAACACATGTAGACATTGATTTTACCATGGCTCATCCCAATGCAGGACTACGTCCACAATAACTATTGCTTATTATATAGAGTTTGTACAACAAATAGCTCTTGACCTGCACACACAGTTGTAGACTTAGGCCTCTGCGTACTCATCTACATAGCCTTTCCTTCACCACCAAACCCAATCACGCAGACTCAGGCATTCAATACATGATTTCCATCATAATGATGTTGCTTTGCTTATTTTTTATTCATCCCTATATTCTATTACATCGCTACATTACCATGGACCACAGACCATGATTTCCAAAATACAAGGGACTATGGTCCAAAACCCTTCAACTTATACAATATTGTATGTTTTTACAAAACGAAAGAGGCTTCACCATCAAGAGCCCATAATGCATATTGAGTTTTCTACATGGTCCTTTTGTGCTTTGGTGCTCTGCTGTGCAGTCCACTTTTCACTTTGTACTGCACGCTTTCTCCCCAAAATTCAGCTTCTTTACCCAAAATCTGGCTAAGTTAGGTTGCACCCAACAGACCCCCAATGTTCACCTGTGACTCATCCTGAGTCACTTAGTTTTTGTGCCTATAATCTTTTCTGTAATACTATTATAGGCCTGGTTGAACAATTGGAGCACTTCTGTCATCTGTTTATCCTCATTGTGTGCTTCCTCCAACAATGCTTCTATTAGATGCTCTACAACCATCTGTAGCGATGTGGCCTCCTTCTATCAAAGCTCCTGGAGCTTCTCATCTACTGTCTAGGAGAGTTCAAGGATCTTGTCTTGCCAAGGCTAAGTTCTTTCTATCAATGTATGCTCTTCCCTCTTTAGCTCTTGGATCCTCTTCTACAACATCTTCACTTCATTGATCTTTGCGAGCTTCTGGGATATAGGAAATGTCTTCGTAGATGCTCCACATTACTCCAATTGTTTTTTATTTTGTTGCATCTCCTCCTGCACTTTCTGAAAATTTGGATCTTCCTGCAGTGAAGTCCCAATTTGCATACTCTCATCCAGTAGTATGTTGTATTCCGCAAATGTTGCGGAGATGCTATCCATGACTAAATTCAGGTTAGCCTCCCTCTGGTCCCTTACATCTTATGACATAGCTAGCTGCAACTTCAATTGCAACTCGTTGATTTTCACTTCATATTCAAAATGTACCGAATAAAATTTATACTTCTGCTCCTTGATTGCAACGTCGAGCTTTGTGACCTTTTCTTCTGCTGATTCCTCTTTGCGGGCCTCCATGTCTGGAATTCCTTTACATGTTGTTTATACTACATCCTTTAGCTGTTGATATTGTTTTTCTATCTCATCTCTCTCTTGTATTGTTTGGTCGAGCTTCTATGACAATGCGGCCCACTCCTTTTCCAACTGTATATTGAGCTGTGACATGGGTTGTTCCCTTAGCTTTAACTCCTCTATAATTTCTTCATGCAGCTTATGTAACATTGGTAGTGGTACTGCTGCAATGTTCATGTTTATATGTGTCCACTCCTTGGCCTGCTGCTAAATTTCTGCTGACTCGAATTGTAGAGCCCCTGCAGGTATTTGTGTCAGCCTCGCTGCAAGGTTAGGCACTATTAGCCTTCCTTCTATAATATTTTCTTTTATTTGTGTGGGCTATCTAACGGATAATTCCAAAATATTCAACTCTGCGATCCTTTCTTGCACACCTATAATAAGCTCGCCATAGCAATCTTCCACCCCGTTCTAAGATTCCATTCTGATCTCCTGAACCTTATCTCCAATTTGGTCCAAGTCACCCTCAGTGAGAATCATTGGTGTGACCTCCTTTGACTTATCTACCTTATGCTTCTTTCTGGCCTTGGTGGAAGCTTCA
The DNA here is from genome assembly GCA_031772625.1 of Pinus tabuliformis. Lineage (NCBI taxonomy): Eukaryota > Viridiplantae > Streptophyta > Pinopsida > Pinales > Pinaceae > Pinus > Pinus tabuliformis. The sequence goes on along the minus strand of CM062818.1, from coordinate 98,932,244 downwards.
CCTTGGCTCTTCCTTTTCTTTGTGACAAATTTCTCTGTTTCTGCCTTCTTTGCTTCCTTAGTTGTATCTTTTCCTCCTTGAGGCTCCTCCTCATGATGTTATTCATCATGGTGTTATTCTTCATGATGTTCTTCTTCCTCTTCCTCTTTTTCTTCCTCTGATTCCTTCTCTTTATCCTTTCCACTGGCTTCACCATGGTGTGAAGTGTCATTTCTTCTTTTACAGTGCTATCCCTTTCTTCCTCCAGCGAAGTCATCCACTCTGCGGTCCATTTATGTATTAATGTTGTGAGATCCTCCTCTTTGACCATATATGAAAATGCATGCTATTCTTTGTGTCTCTACATGTCTGGGATGCCACTTTATGGAAATCGACCTTGAAACTCGCCATAGGGCTGTACTGTTTGTATAAACTTGGCGAGAGGCATAGATACTAGTTTATGAGCATGTGTGATATGAAACCAGCTCAAGAAAAGATAGAAAAGATAGATCAACGCCTTAGAATTCAGCCTCTTCGAGGGGGCAACCTCCTTTACATTACATAAATGAACAATTCTTGGATGATTAAAATGACAAAACCTCCTTTCTATATATAGGAGTCTAAGGAGTCACAATATAATCCAGCCGACCTAACAATAATAATATAAAGCCACAAAAATAACAATAGAGGGATTCTATGGGGCACAGAAATAACAATATGGGGGTAATAGGGGCACAACAATATAAATAAGGGGTATAACTACAATAGTAATGGGGTAATCACTAGTATTATAGGGACCCAACATGCCCCTCTCCTTCAAAAAAGTGTTGTCCTCAACGCTTGAGTAGTTCTGGATACTTCTGCATAAAATTCTCATCCTCCCATGTGGAATCTTCAGCGGATAAGTTCTTCCACTTGATAAGATACTCTGAAATTGATCGATTTCGTAGCTGTCGAGTTCTTGTTTCTGTGACTGCTTCCGGTTCCAATATAATTTTTCCTTCCTCGTCAAGTTCTGGCAATATTGTTTGAATTGGGAGCTTGTCACCTATAACCTTCTTTAAACATGAAACATGGAAAACTGGGTGCAATCGAGAAGCTGCAGGAAGCTCCAATTTGTATGCCATAGTACCAATCTTTTGCAACACCTTGTACGGACCATAATACTTTGGTGATAATTTATTATCCTTCTTAGCTTGCTTTAGGGACATTTGCTTATATGGTTGTAGCCGTAGGAATACCCAATCACCTACATCAAAACTTCTTTCACTGCGATGTTGATCTGCCTGTTGTTTCATTCTATTTTGTGCCAACACGAGGTTATCCTTTAAGAGTTGGAGGACTTGTTGTTGATGTTCGATGTGATGTTCCACTGCCTGAACCTTAGAATTTTCTCTTAAATATGATGTGATGGATGGTGGTTGATACCCATAAAGTGCCATAAATGGGGTCATTTTTGTTGCTGTATGGAAGGAAGTGTTATACCACCATTCAGCCAGAGGCAACCATTTGACCCATTGTGTCTGTTTATCAGATACAAAGCAACGAAGATATCCTTCCAAACATTTGTTTACTATCTCAGTTTGCCCATCAGATTGAGGATGATAAGATGAGCTATGAGCTAACTGAGTACCAAGACAAGAAAATAATTCTGTCCAAAAATTTCCAGTGAAAATGGGATCTCTGTCACTTACAATAATCTTTGGGTTTCCATGTAGCTTTTGAACTGTTTCCATAAATGCAGTAGAAACTGTACTGGCTTTAAATGGATGTGATAATGCACAAAAGTGTGCATACTTGGTAAGTCTGTCAACTACCACCATGATGACACTCTTTCCCTCAGACTTGGGTAAACCTGTGATAAAATCCATTGAAACCTCCTCCCAACGTTGGCTTGGAATGGATAAAGGTTGTAATAGACCCGGTGTCTTAATTGTTTCAACTTTATTTTGTTGGCAAACCAAACATTCCGCCACAAACTTTTGAATATCTGATTTAAGGCCATCCCAAAAAAATTCCTTCTTAACCCTGTGGTAAGTTTTTAAAAATCCTGAGTGCCCTCCTAAGGGAGAAGTGTGCAATTCCATAAGAATCTTTTGTTTTAGCTGGGAATTCTTACAGAGGTATAAGCGATCTTTGTACCATAACGAATCATTTTGCCAGCTAAATGTATCAGAAGTACTGGAATCTTGTTGTAGCTTTCGAATAAGTGCCCACACTTCTTCGTCATTCTTCCATTCCTCCCTTGCTTCGTTTATCCAATCTGGTTGGATAATAGAAATGGCACACAACAATGCTTCCACATCCTCATCCTTTCTTGAGAGTGCATCTGCCACCACATTTTGCTTCCCTTTTTTGTAGATGATTTCAAAGTCATAACCCAACATCTTTGTGACCCACTTTTGTTGCTCTTCAGAGGATAATCTTTGTTCTAAAAAGTATTTAAGGCTATCATGATCCGTTTTTACCTTGAAGTGTCTTCCCATTAGGTAGGGTCGCCATTTCTTAAGTGCATGGAGTATTGCCAACATTTCCTTCTCATAAATAGCTTTGCTTAAAAACTTTCCCTTGATTGGACGACTTTCAAAAGCAATGGGTCTTTCATCTTGCATTAGAACAGCACCAATTCCATTTCCTGAAGCATCACATTCCACAATAAAGGTTTTTGTGAAGTCCGGTGTAGCTAAGACCGGTGCTTGGCACATTGCCTCTTTAAGATGTTCAAAGGCCTTTGTTGCTTCCGGAGTCCATGAAAATGAATCTTTCTTCAATAATGTTGTTAGAGGTGCTGCTATTCTCCCATAATTCTTAACAAACTTGCGATAATACCCTGTCAACCCAAGAAATCCTCGCAGATGCTTTATGGATGTGGGGATTTTCCATTCCTTAATGGCTTTAATTTTGCTAGGGTCTACCTTAACTCCTTCATGAGATACAATATGACCCAAATATTCCACCTCCTGGACTCCAAAGAAACATTTGGATCTTTTTGCATATAATTGTTTCTCCTCCAATAGTTGTAGCACCCTGTCAACATGTTCAACATGATCCTTCCAAGACTTGCTGTAGATTAGTATATCATCAAAAAATACTAACACAAATTTTCTAAGGAATGGTTTGAAAATTGAATTCATCAAACCTTGAAATGTTGAAGGTGCATTGGTAAGGCCAAAAGGCATGACCAAAAATTCATAATGACCCTCATGAGTTCTAAATGCTTTTTCGGAATGTCTTCAATCTTCATTCTGATTTGATGATATCCCGAACGAAGATCCAACTTGGTGAAGTAAATTGATCCATGCAATTCATCCAGTAATTCATCAATGACAGGAATGGGGAACTTATCTTTAATAGTGAGCTTGTTGAGCTCCCTATAATCCGGACACATGCGCCATGATCCATCCTTCTTGTGCACCAATACTACTGGAGCTGAGAAAGAACTTTGACTCGGTTGAATTATACCAGCCTCTAGCATTTCTGCAACCATACGTTCAATTTCACTTTTTTGGACATAGGGATATCTGTACGGCCTGATGTTTGGAGGAACACTTCCTGGAATCAGATGAATAGCATGATCATGATCACGCATAGGTGGGAGACCTTTGGGAGTCTCAAATACCTTGGAATGATTGTCCAGGACTTTTTGGAGATCTGGAGAAATAGATGATTCCAATGTGGAAACATCTAGCGAACATAATTGTGCAATTACACCTCTTTGCTCCTTTTTTAGAAGCTTTGTCATGCCATTAGAGCTGATTATCTTTCCTGGTTTCCCTGCAATACCCCTTAATTCAACTTCCTTTCCTTCCGTAGAAAATTTGATGAAAAGTTCTTGAAAATTAAAAGCTATTGTACCCAAGGATTGTAGCCATTGGACTCCTAGTACAACATCAGCACCTCCCATTGGAATGGAAAGCATTGGGCTAGTCAATACATATTCTCCCATGGATAGCTTGATATTATGGCACTTTCCAGAGCAATTTATTGTTCCTCCATTTGCAATCATCACTTGACACTCTGGTGCTGGATATAGGAAGCAATTCAATTCTTTTGCTACCCTACAATGAATAAAATTGTGGGTGCTTCCTGAATCAATCAACACTATTACCTTTTTCTTCTTGATTTGTCCTTCTATCTTGATGGTTTGAGGAGTGGTAATTCCCGCCAATGCATTACAAGATATGGTCGGATTTATTTGTTCTTCATCTAGGCTTTGTTCCTGGAGTATATCCTCTTCTTTTGACCTTTCTTGCTCCTTTTCTTCTTCCTCTTCACAATCTATGTAGAATAATTTCTTCTCAGCACACTTATGACCTTTTGTGTATTTGCTATCACAACTGTAACAAAGCCCTTTTGCTCTTTTTTCTTCCAATTGTTGTGGTGTCAACCTTGTAGGTTGTGGAAGACTAGGGGCAACAACACTTCCGTCTTTATAGTTGTGAGTGGTATGCTTCCTAGTTGCCATAATTTTGCTTTCCATTTTTCTTGCTAACCTGAATGCCTTCTCTAATGAATCAGGTTCCCAAAGGCGAACATCATGTTGGATATTATCCTTTAAAGACCCTATGAACACATCAATCCTATGCTCCTCTGGAATATCTTTTACCCTTATGTTCAATTTTTGGAACTCCTCAATGTGCTCCATTATTGAACCCTTTTGTTTGAGACTTATCAATTGGCTAAAAAAAGTGTTGCTTTTTGTATCCTCATAATGTGCTATCAATTCTTCCGTAAAAATTGCCCAAGTGATAAATTGTTTACGAGAACAAAGCCATTGATACCATACAAACTGATTTGGTTCCAAATATAAAGTTGCCATACGTACCTTTTGTGTGTTTTGCACATTATTGAGATCGAAGAATTGCTCCATCTGTAATATCCATGTGGCGGGATCCTTGCCATCAAACTTCCTCATATCGATTTTTGGAATATGGTGAGTCTTCGATCCAACATTAGAGTCTATGGAATCATGATTAACATTTCTTTTGTTCTCATCATGAGTTTCCTTTACTACCCTTTCACCATTAGTGACCATTTCTTGTAGCAACTTATTCATATTTATCTTCAATTCTTCCATCTTATCATCCATGCCATCAATTTTAGCGTCCATGCCATTCACCTTAGCTTCCATGCCATCCATCTTAGCTTCTACACCTTTCTTTAAACCATCCATCTTAGCTTCTATATCTTTCCTTAAACCATCCATTTTAGATTCTGTTGCTTTTTGTGAAGTGACATTTGTTGCACTTGTTCTTGTAATTTTGATATATCATGTAGCATTTCTTCCTCTTCTTCATGAGTCATGCTAGAGCTTTCAGGTTCCTTACTAGGTGTTTGCATTTTCTTTCCTCGGGGCATCAGTTACCGATAATAATGCTCTACTATGCCCTTTGAATTCCTTCAAAATAAATTTTCAAACCAAGCTTAAGCAAAAATTTAAGAAAATCTACACACCTTTTTTCACTTTGTAGGAGCTCGATATTGCCTCTGATGTATCTCTGTACTTTTCAATCATCTAGTTCTAAATTTGTGACCTGTAGTAGCCCTCTTTGTCCTCTTTCCAATGCCACAAGTCTGACCCAAATTGGATTCTCCAAGGAAGAGTTATGTGAAATCTCCCACAGTGACTTGATTATAGACTAGTTCAGTAGAGCGAACTTGTACGACGTGCCACGAGTCACTGTTTCAACCTTTGGATCTGAAAAATGCATACAAGAAACTAAGTCCGTCCTCTTTCTGTACCTTCTTACGAAATTTCAATCCGATCCCCAGAGAGAAAGTTATGACGATTTTCCCCAGGTCACCTGTTTTGAATGTAATTCAGGAGTCTGCAAAAAGACCAACTTCCTCAGATCATATCTCCGAAAATATCACGCAAAAAGCTCTGAAATTCGGACCCAAGGTTCAGCGCGATTTCTTCTCAAATGGGTTTTTTTTTGCGACTTCTGAAACGTCACAGAAAAAAGTTATAGCGAAAATGCCACGATGACCTGTTTGGAGCAGCGAAACCCTAGAATCCAAAGCTCTGATACCAAATGTTATGAAACCAGCTCAAGAAAAGATAGAAAAGATAGATCAACGCCTTAGAATTCAGCCTCTTCGAGGGGGCAAACTCCTTTACATTACATAAATGAACAATTCTTGGATGATTCAAATGACAAAACCTCCTTTCTATATATAGGAGTCTAAGGAGTCACAATATAATCCAGCCGACCTAACAATAATAATATAAAGCCACAAAAATAACAATAGAGGGATTCTATGGGGCACAGAAATAACAATATGGGGGTAATAGGGGCACAACAATATAAATAAGGGGTATAACTACAATAGTAATGGGGTAATCACTAGTATTATAGGGACCCAACAATGTGCAGATCCATATGGTATAATATGAAGAAGATTTTATTTTACTGGGCTCATGATGGTTGAGTAGTATGCCACAATGAAGCATACTTTGTAGCCTCATAAACATCTATAGACATCGAAGGGAACTGTGTATTCTCTGACTTCCTCCATCCTAATAGCGCGATAATTAAAATCAACCAAGCATAGTGAAAATGGGTACCTTTTTCCTATACCTCGCGACAATCATCCAGTAATTCTTTGCATAAGTATGCAACCTAGTTATACTGGACTCCATTTTTTCATTGCGTGGTTAAAGCCACCACTAACATAGGGACTTCATTTGCACAACACTTCCTTATAATCTTTTTAGCCGGAATATGTGTCGTGACACAGACTGATTGGTCACTAATAGAGTTTATCCCATAGCCCCTGTGGTCTTCGACCAACCCATACTTCTGCTTCATGCCTTTTACCAAGGCGCAATGTTGTTCCTTCCAGATGAGCTCCTCTACAGGGTTCCGCCCTTGGTATGGTAGCTTTGTGATTCTCCAGATCATCATTTGGTCTATAGGGATTTTGCCCCAATCCATAGGTGTCCGTCATGAATTAACAACAATAATTGGTGCACACATGCTATGTTCACTGAAATCCTACTGAAGTGTGGCACATTCAACATGTTGAGTAGCCTTGACCATGCCAACCCATTGGCCTACTGTTGGGGTTCCAACCTTGTCACCCCGTTGTCTGGGTAGTGAACCTATTGCAAGTACCCATCTCCCATGAACTATGGGTACTTCATTCAGTCATTAAAATCATTTTCCGTTAACTTTAGCTACATAATATTTCCTAAAATCTCTCCTTCAAATGACACATCCTTCAGAAATAGTGTTGTGAATGTCCCATACTTCGCATCTTTGGCATCCTTTACAGGCTTAGCGTTTGACTTCCTCGGTGGAATATATGAGGGTAGAGGCGAGATGAACACTGCACTCCCTTCATCCACCTATATTTCTTCCACTTCTTCTTCCTCAATGGTGACCTACTCTGATTGTTTCTTAGGTTTGACAGGTTTGGCAGGCTTCTTGTCTTGCTTATTTTTGGATCTTTCTTCCTTAGTTTTCTACTTTCTTGGAGATTTCTGTTGTTTCTGTAGTGTCGATGCTGCTAGTGAGGGTGTTGCTACTATGGGTGGTACAACTGGTGATGCTGTTGGCACATCATCTATTGTTGTGGTGGATGCTTCCATAACTCCTAAACCTTTCTCGTTAAATATTCACACAAATTCTTCAGTTGACAAGATATTCATGCAAGAAATCTCTGCAACTACTTCGCACTATTACTCTCTCAAACTCTTGATTCAACAAATTTCTTAATCGGCGTGGGATTCAGCTATTTATAACAATTCCAACCTTTGAACCTCATCATTAGATTTGATTTTGTCCCGATTCTATTCATATTTCATCATTAAATGCATATTTATCCATAAATTTTGCCAATATGTCATCTTAAATGCGACTTTACGTGTGTCTTTTCCATTTTAACGGTCATATTTCTACTTTTCTGGTGGGCTTCGACACGTTTCCTATTGTAGCACACCTCTGTCTTACATTGCGACTTCCTGTGAACTTCGACATATTCCTGATTGTAGCGAAGTACTTTCTTCATTGAAGCTCTCTCTACAACGTAGTTTATAGTCCAGTGTCCACTTTCAACTGCATGTGACACTAAGACTTTCCTTCTTTCTTCTTTAGGGTGAAGCTGTAGGGACAGGGTTGTCCCTGTACAACTTCAATCTACTTCCATTCACTTTTCCTTGAATTAATTCTCCATTTAACTTTGCTAATTGTGTTGTGCCTCCATCAGTAATATACTTAATAACATATGGGCCTAACTAGTGTGTTTTGAATTTCCTTGGAAATTTCACAAACTTACTGTCATAGAGGAGAACAAGGTCTCCTACTTGAAACTTCTTTTGCTTAATGTGCCTGTCATGCCAAGCCTTTTCTCTTGCTTTTTGCACTTGTTGATGAAATCTTGCTAAAAACCTGTCTTCTTCTAGAGCCAGTAACTGTGACATTATTTCTTCCATTATGTCAGGGTTTGCCATATTTGTAAAAGCTACAATTCTTAGGCTAGGGATAATGTATTCCATGGGCATCACAACTTCTTTCCCATAAACCAACCTAAAGGGTGTCTGACCTGTCAAATTTTTGCATGTAGTCCTATAAGCCCATAATACTGCTGGAATTCTAAGATCCCAGTCATCCCTATTCACATTACATACCTTGGTCAGTGCATTCTCCAAAATTTTATTGAATGCCTCCATAGTTCCATTTGCCTGAGGATGATAAGGAGTGATTTTTTGGTGGTAAACTTGAAATTCCTTAGTTAATGCTTCAATGGTCTTATTCAAGAAATGTGACCCTTGGTCACTCATCAATATCTTTGGGCACCCAAATCTGGACAATATGTATTCAAAGATGAACTTTGCAGTAGTTTTTGTGTTGCAATCCTTCATTGGCTATGCTTCAACCCACCTTGTCAAATAATCAGTTGCAGTGATTATATACCTCACACCAGTCCTTTTCCCTGGTGGATTGATAGGTCCGACAAAATCAATAGCCCATTTGTCAAAATCCTGCAAAGTTACTTGTGGCACTAGTGGCATCTCATCTCTCCTTGAAGGTTTTCCTGTTCTTTGGCAGATATCACAAGCTCGACAGTACTCCTTTGCATCTTTGTGTAGTGTAGGCCACCATAGTCCTGCTCTTAAAATTTTCTATGTAGTAGCTTTCCCTGCATAATTTCCACCAACTGTGCCACTATCAACTTCTATTAAAATTATATATCTTTCATGATTAGGAACATACTTGTGTAGTATTTCAAATGGCCCCATTTTATACAAATGTCCTTCTATTTGTGAAATATATGCTTACCTTAACCACCAATTATTTCTTCTACTGCGTAGTGTATTATGAAGGAGCCATCCTTGTGGTTAAGAACTGAATAATATCAATGAAGTGATCATCTGCTATCCTAATTGCAAACAACTATGCATCAGGAAGATTATCCTCTATATTCATTGGTTCTTCTCCTGTCTCTAACCTTAACAAATGATCAGGTCCAACATTTAGACTTTCTAGCTTATCAACAACTTCAAAATCATACTCCTGAAATAATAATAGCCATCTGCAATTTTTTCCTCCTAAAACAAGCTTATTGACCAGGTACTTTAGTGCAAAGTGGTCTGTGAACATCTTAAAATGTGATCCCAACAAATACTGTCTAAATTTTTGAAAAGAATATACCATATCTATTCCTTCTCTTTTTGTAGTTGTATAGTTATTTTCTTCTTTAGATAGTTTCCTACTTGCAAAAGCTATAGGCTGATCGATTTCTCCTGCACCAGGCTATGCCAAAACCACTACTAAATCTATGCATGAAACATCCACATGAACATGAAATTCCTTATTCCAATATGGAAATACCATTATAGGAGTAGTTACCATCTTTTCTTTTAGTGTGTGAAGGCTCTTTTGACATTATTCGTTCCATATGAAAGTAACATCTTTCTTTAGCAGTTTTTCCATAGGCGCAATAATCTATGCATATCCTCTAATAAATTTGTTGTAATATCTTGTATGTCCCAAAGTGGTGTGAAGCTGTCTCACTATTTTTGGTGGAGGTAAATTCACAATAATATAAATCTTTATAGGATCCGTCATCAATCTTTGCTTGCAAACAATATGCCCCAGCAATATACGAAAAGGTACATAGAATATGCAGTTCTTAATATTTAGAGAAATCTAATACTATTTTCATGTGTTGAACATCAGTCTTAAGCTTGCAACATGTTTATTCAATAACCCAAATATTGTCCAATCATCGAAGTATACTTCTAAGAACTTGTGAATATATTCTTTGAAAGTTGCAACCACCACTCTTGAAAATATGGCAAGGGCATTCTTTAGTCCAAAAGGCATCACCGTATATTGATATGATCCCCATTCTATAGTGAAGATAGTCTTATGTTGATCTTTTGGTACAATTCTAATATGATGGTATCTTGAAAATCCATTTTTGAATGAGTAGGCTTCCTATCCACCTATATTATCCAACACTTCATCTGTAAAGGGTGTACGGAAGGGATCATGCACACATGCATCATTTAATTTCCTTAGATCCACACAAATCCTGATTTCTCCTTTAGCCTTCTTTTCCTAGACCACCATGGGACTTACCCACTCTGATTCCTCCACAGGTTCAATGATCCATACTGCTATCATTTTATCTAACTCTTCTTTTACTTTCTCCTTATATTTTCAATTAATTCTATAGGTTCTTTTCTTGATAGGCTTCACATCAAGCTTTAAAGGAATCTTTATAACTCCCAAGTCTTATACTATGCCCTTCATATCAGAGAACTTAGTGGGGTGGCTCCTGGTGATCAGGAGCTCAGGACCAAGTGTTGTAAAATGGTCAAAAATGAAAGTGCTTAGAACTGATTGGAACCTAAACGACCGGATAGAGCTCGTCTTTCTGATTCTGGTGCCATGAACGGTTCGAAAAATGGTCGCCGTATGAGAAAGTTATGCCAAAAACAAAATCACCCAATAACCCTTAATTTTTGAATTTTTTCAAAAAAAAATTAAAAAAAAATATTCCACAGAATATTCCTTAGAATATTCCAGAGAATATTCCTTTTGGGAAACGAATCAAAAGCTGCCACGTGGCAGGCCCGGAGGCCACCACATGGCCTGGATGACGTCATCAGATGGGTGGATGTCATACGTTAAAAATTTTGGTGGGAGGACAATTTGAACCCGCGACCTGTCCAGTACAAGGCATATGTTATACCGTTGGGCCACAATAGCGTTTCTTGTTATGGAGCACAATAGAAGTGTAGTTAAGGTTCAATAATCATTTGGGCATGGAAAAAGAAGGGGGCCAGCCCCCCATACCATGTGACCGGCGACCCATGACCAGGTGCCAATCCATAACCGCCAGTTCTTAAAGGTGGGCACGGAATCCTATGCAGCTAAAACCGCCAACGAACTGATCACATGCATTTAACCAAACTCCAGTTGCATTAAACCATAACAGTTTGTTTGGCGCGATTCTTGGCGGACCGCCAAATTTGGGCGGTCCCACCATAATTGGCAGACCTATCTGGACCTCCACTATAGTTAGTTGGAGTGATTTTAGGCCAAATTGGAGGAAATCTTCAATGAGCCATAACTTTGGCTAGGAAAGTCCTTTTTCGACGAATTGTTTTTTGATTTTGGGTGCCTTCGACCTTCTGAAGCCATTTGAACAGGTTTTACAACCATCTGAGGTCATTTGCAGGTGTTTTAGCTTTGTGAAAGTTCCAGGAGCCACTAGGGCCAAATCAGTTTGGGAGTTGCATTGGGAATTGTGCAGCCATTGAATGTGGAAAGAAGGTCATTCCTGAAGGTTTTCAGCATTCTGAATCCATTTCTACAACTCGTTTTTCCTGTTGAGGCATTATTCTCACTTTTTAGCTTCAGGGAAGCTTTCAGGGCCACTAGGGCCATTTTAGTGCTTGAGCTGTTTGGGGCTGTGTTCATCCATCTTTGGTGATTCAAAACCCTATGTCTACTATTTTCGACCTTCTGAGTCTAATGGCAGAGGTTTTAGAACCAATTGAGGTCATCTTCACCTCGAAATTCTCCATGCAAGTTTAAAGGGCCACCAGGGCCAATTGGGGAAGTACTGTATAAGGTACAATTTCACTGTTTAGTGTTTGGGAAAGAGCATGTTTAGCTAATTCCTATCTTATGATTCTATATTTATAGTCAGATCTGTCTTTCGAGACACTCATATTCTTGTATTAGCCTTTGTAGCATTTTAAATACAAGAGGAGAAGCCTAGTTTGAGAGGTTTGGTCCAGCAGATGTAGCCCAGAGGGGGTGAACTGCTTTATCATTTTGATGTCTTTATTTGCTGAAGATGATATGCTAAACAAAACTGATATAAAGTATTAAACAACAAATATACATAACTTTCATACACACATAATCACCTATTCAGCTGGAGAAACTGATTTGTCTTATTCCGCAAGACATCAAACTTCAAGTATGTGTATGTCAAAGACTTCTAAGTGTTTACTTTGTTATTTCTTTAGGCAGAGCCTGTAGAGGGCTGGAACTCATCCTCTCTTTAGAGGTGACATGTCTGGTGAATGCCCCTACAGTCTATCTTTGTATAAGAAATAATAAGTTTTCACATTTTCAGAGGTCACTTGGAGTGTATAGCTCACATTTGCAATTATGGGAAATGGATACCTTGCACCCTTAAACAAGTACATTCCATTTTCAGATCACCTGGTATTCATGTAAAAGATCTGTCACTTTGCTAATTGTTTCTTCATCCTAGTAATCTCCTATCGTTGCAAACTTCGGCTCATCTTTTGACCCTATATTCACCTTCCTTGTCTTTAATGGCTTTGTTATATCAGGCATTTCTAATTCAGGTCCATTCACTTTGTGGTAGCCTTCAGATTATGCTATGTCAATATTGCGAGGGTCTTCATCTTCTTCTACAGTGATGTTGTATCATTCCAGTACATTATGTAGCTATGCAGCCCAATCAGGCTACCAAGTGAGTGGAATTTCGTTCTCAAAAATCTTCTTTTTAACTATTTGAAGGGATGAATCTATATATGGACAATCATCTTCGAAGTTAAATGTCAATATAAACCCATCAACCATCTCCACCTAGCTCACAGTACCATGTTGAAGTTCTATTTCCAAGTATCAGTTTTCAGGAATTGTCTCCAATGTATGGATGAACCCATACAACCATTCTTCATGTGGAATCTCCTTCCATGTTGTCATACAAAGTTGGATGTGCTCTCTAGGGTCAGTTTGACCATCATATTTATCTTCCAATTCTATTTCTACCTGACCAAACCTTATCCATATCAACATTCAATATTCCTGCCAAGTTCCTATATTATTCTTATGTGTACCCCACCATCTAGCAGGATTAGCTCTTAATGCTAGATCCCGAGCTAACAATATTTGACACTATGGTACCTTTCTTCATATTATTCAAGAAAAGTATTTATATTACCCAAACCATCATAAAAAGGTAAGTCACATAACTAAGTTGTCATACAACGAACTGCTTTAGTAATTTTTTCACATCGCCTTGTAGACACTTCATGTAACATGTTTTGCCAATTTTCCAATTCTTTTTATGAATTTGAAGTGTAGGAAATATCTTGTTCCCAACCCAAATTTCCATTTGCAGTGGGATTAATCCATTATTCTTCTTTGGCTGTTATCTAATAAATGTTGTCTATGTTTGCTGCATTGTACTCTTCTTTCACTTGTTCAGTATACCTTGCTCCTTCTGATGGATCTAATGGAACAATGACTCTCATATTGTTGCTTTCAAATATCATTTGTCTCTTCTTTAATTTCATTATAACCATGTTAGCAAATTCCCAATCCAATCCAATTAGTGCAGGATAGGGGTTACTGTCATCCACAATTTCTATCACTTAAAAATCAGTAGTAGTGCGCACCACTTCAATGTTTATTGTAATGCCTGATAATCTTCCTAGAGTAAAAATCTTTTGTTCATTCACCATTCTTAGCTGAATAGGTGACCATTGTTGTTGGCATTATGATGCATGTGTTTTCCTTGATGGAAACTCACTTGTAACAGAACAAGTATATGGTAATTGGATGAATCCATAGGTCAGTTTAGAAGTGACAGAGTGATGGAATCGAATAATAGAATAATGGGACAAAGGTTTACATATTAGAATCAGAGGTTAGATAAAGGTGAATATTTGAAGATATATATGTCGGTTCCTCAAGGCCAAGTCGTGTATACACGCAGGTACAGAGAAGAAAAGTTGTGTATATGTTGGCACACTAATTTAAGAATACCAAGGGTCCTTACCATGGTATTAGTCCATAATATTGAGTGCAATAATGGTTACTTGATCCCATCCAAGATTAGCACCGGTACTAGTGTATTTTTTACCCATGCTATTGGCTAAGTCTCTAACCTAATAAGGAGGTGAAGATCAAAGTGCTAAGTGTGCATGTGAAAGGGGTTTTGATGAATACTTCGATCTAAAGTATATTTGCATTGTAAGGGCCATAGTTGACACATAAATCTGAAATAATTATGCACCGATGAATACAACGGTGGATCAGGATCATGAGACCTGAAATGACTTTGCATTGTATGATATGCTCATGGATTGACTAGATCTAAGTATTGAAGCATGCTTTTATCTCTGGATATTATGATCTAGGTCTTTCTAAAGTTCTAAATAGCTGTGCAATTTTAGTTCAAATTTTGCAGAATCCGTATGCAGGTTGGTCTCGGTAACGTCACGTATACACGCGGGCTCATATCTTTGAAGTCATGTACATAAAGGAAGGGTTCTAGGTCAAAACTTGCAGATCTGTATGCAGGTTGGTATCGGTGAAGTCACGTATACATGCGGGTTCGTTTCTTCAAAGTCGTGTATATAAAGGAAGGGCTTAGGTTCATAAATGATTGATCAACTTGATTAGTGCTATTGTATCTTTGTTGTCTGTCAATTATGTCCTCATATTGATTTGGGTTGAGTGATAATCTCTGAAGTAAAACTGATTGAATGATGAAATTGAATTTGGTTACATGTTGATTGGTTGAAAAGATTATTGATGCTGCTAACCGTATGAGGGTTCTGTAAGCTAATAGAATATTTCAGAACAACACTGGTCAACTCTGTGTCTGATCCAGAATATAAGTTTTAGTATATTGAGATCTGTATGTAGGTTTCTCTACAGAAAAGTGCGTATACCCACAGGTTTCCTTAAGTGAAGTAGCATATACATGTTGCATATGAATGGTCAGGGTTGCAGTTGATTCTGTGTGTTGATGTAGTATTCTGTGTTCAGTTCTGTGTTTTGGTTACAGTGATCTCACTATTCTATTTTAAGTTGGTGTTTTCTTCAGTTGATCTACAAGTTGTGATGTATTAAAGTAGGTGGATCCAGTGTGAAAATTTATGAAACGTGGTCCACGGATGTTGCTGAGGGTTGGAGCCTTTAGTGAGGAAGTTGAAGCTTCCTACCAACAGTAGATTGTAATCAAATCATGGGGTTGGATCTCCCTTCCATTAGGAGATGGAGAACGAATGAAGGTTGTAGCTTTCAGTAGGTGGGTGCCTAAATAGTAGCATGAGTCTGCACCAACACAAGAATGTAAGAAGTTTTTAATATTAATAAGTTTGAAGACTGAGACAACAATGACAGTGTTTTTATCCCGCATTAGGTTTCCACCTTAAATCCTGGTGTTTGATATGGGGACTAATGCACAGGTGTAAGGATGTCGTAGTAACCCTCAAGGATCTTCCCTGGATCCTTGATAGACAGTCGGATTATTTGTAGCTATCACAAAGAGACATACAAATCCATGTTTAACAAATGAATATAAAAATGAGAAAGACTCATTACCTCGAGTCTTAGTGTGTTTTTGCTGGAGAGCACAATGCAGCTAGATGGAAGACCTCTGAGCTGGCTCCAGATCAATACCTGCACATAGAAAATACACGAGTAATGACAGCATATGACTTTGATAAACAATGTACGAACATATAAAGATATCTAGTTGTATGTAACTAAGCCACTCATGCTAAAAGATATTGAATAAACACATAAACAAGTTATACAACCAACATCACGGAGTGGACAACACAACTGCAGTTCTATATTAAAGTGGAAAGAGTGATTACAACCATCATTTGCATCAGCCTTCCTTTACCCCTCCAGCTCCTCTCTCTCTCTCCCTTCTTAACCTCTTCTAATGCTTAAGTCTGAGACTTTGCTTGACAATCAAATAAGCTATCCTTTCAAATGGTTCAACCCCATTCAAAATAGCCCTAGCCTTGCATATATAGCATGTGATGATAGGGTTGCTAAGTCCTTCATGAGTTCTTTTGGGCAAAAGCAGTGATGTTGCCATGCTTTTGTGCTCTTTCATGTTTTCATACTCCATTAGGAATTAGTAATTCCCCCAACCACGTCGAGTTTTGATGTTTCCTTGCTTTTGTGAGCTAACATAGGAGAGAATCTCAGGATATTTCTGAGTTAATGCGCTCCTTTGACCCATAGAAACTGATGTAGGGTCACTAACTGTTGGGCCTCCAAATTAACCTTAATTTTCACTCCATTTTCACCTTTATCCTCATTTTGTCACCTCATTTCATCATATTATGATTACATAACCCTATATTTCCATTACCATATGAGTTTATATTTTCATTTTCCAAAGTTATTAATTTCATGTATTTAGAGTGAATTTATGATTAAAAGTTAGAGAAATAACATGTATTTGCTTATACCTAAAAGTGGCTTGAGTTTGATGACATGTGTAGATCATTTGGAAGTTCCAAGGCACCCTTATGTGGCCTCCCAAGATCAAATTCGAATTTCAACTGAAGAGGTGGACCATATTCCAAGGAGAAAGATCATGGATATTTTGATGTGTCATGGGATTTGTATCTAGTATTTAGGGATAAGTTGAGACAAGTATGGGTCTAGTGGATATTTAGGGGATCTAAATTTATTGAGTAGATATCCCTAATTCATGTATAAATAAGAAGAGCATCCTCCAAATCATGTAATGATGGGAGGAGGGAGAGAAAACAATTATTAGTTATTCATTAATAACCAAATTTATGATTGTTCATTCAACATGAATAATATCATTTCTTCAAATCATGAGTTATGAGTGTTGTTTGATTCTTAAGGTGTGCTAGTTGTTCATGTGTGCTCATTGAAGAATGGAAGGATACCCATACTGAGATAAGTGCACTTTGTTGTAAAGTAATGTTGTGAATATACTAATTTTAATTATGATGTTCATCTTATTTCTTTCTTGTAAATACTTGTAGATAATTTTAGTATGAATTCATGTTGTGGCCATGTTTTTTTGTGTGAAGGTTGATCTCCTTTCAATAACTAGTTTTGATGTGAGAAGGAAAACCAGGAACTCCTAAGTTAGGAGTCCCTTCTTCATGAGCTAGATTAAATTGAAATAAGATTTACTTTCTCATATGCTTTCCTAGATTACATTTATGTGAATATTGATTCCCTTTCAGTATCTAGAGAAATCAAGTCCTCCTAAGTTAGGAGACTCTTCTCCATTAAGAATTGAATTGAAAACAATATTTACTTGCTTTCATTTACATGCTTTCTTTCTTGCTTTCTTAGGTGTTTGGTAATGTTATTATAGGAAGATTGTAGAAGGACAATCAAGACTCTTGAACAAGAGACTCTTCTCTATCTTCTAAAGTAAAATAATTCCATTGATCAAACATGTTTTATGCTTTCATAAAATAGATCTGATAGTTTAGATTTGTAATATGCATTTCCATTCTAAACAAACTTCTTACATCTGTTTCATCTAAGGTCCCATATATATTGGTTTGCTTCTAAGTTTACGATTCCCCGGATTGATAAATTAAATGACAGGGATTTAGCAGACAACTAAATCGCCCAACACTAACGCTCCTCCCGAGGTAACAAGTAGAGTTACCCTAGGCACTAACACACCCTTGGGCTTGCTGAGAAGATTTATAAAGTAGGTTGTTAGTGTCTAGACAACGTTAGCTTGACAACTGGGCTTGTGAACTTGGTCAGTCCTTCAGTCATCATGTCTTTATCCGCTAAGTTGATGACGAGGTCATTTTCCTGTATAGCAGATGCCCCCTAAAGTGTGAGATCAGAGGCTATGATGATGGACGAAATACTTTATATTTAACTGTCCTGTTCTTTCGAAAAGAGAGAGATAGGATTAGAGCTTCGAGTGGTACGAGAAACCTGATACAACACATATATAAAAAACAACTAAAATCATGTCTTGAGTTAGGGATTCCCATGCTCAATAGCTATGTCAGAGTGATTTTCTCAAAAACGAGATATGATGATGATGGCCGCTGATAAGCACAATGCGGAACCTGTTTCATAATAGGATCACTCTGATAAGTTGTCTCCAAAAAGCAATAACGCAACTTGGGAGAGGAAACAAGGTTGAGTGATGCAAGCCTCTACCCAAGGTCTTGATTTCCGCTTCACCGAAAAGATCGATACATGTGAATATAGGCGTTGATGTCGAACATGCATGAAATCGTCTGATTACCAGTCAATAATGGAGACCATTAACAGACACGAGGATGGCCACCTTTAATGGTGATGGTCTCCAAGATTCACAGTACAATCTAGCGAGTGCGAATAATGTTTTTGTCATCGAACACTCGTAGAATCGTTTAACCAGGAGCCAATAATGAAAACCCCTAACCAAACACAAGGTAACCTACCACTGAAGTCTGCAAGTATGAAGGCGCTGAATTGTTTCTAGTTCTTTTTCCTATATAGAGTGTTGAAGTCGAGAGGAAGAGACTTGTTGAAAGGTAGGCAATAAGGTGTCCTACATCAGTCGACATGAAGCAGGACAAGAATGATTTACTTTTTGAGGAATCCTTTGAGCATTGGGTCAAAGTGACAGAGGGCATGATGGTAGGATATGTTTGATGGGTTGATGGAGGAAACAGAAGATAAAGGTTTTCCCTTGAACAATAGAAGGCACGACAACGGTTTTAACTATGCAACACTAGACTCATGAACACCAAAGAGTGTTAGGATACAGAGATGCAAGAACATTGGGGTATATAGGCTAAACTCATAGGATGGTAAGATTCATATTGAGAGGTCGTCAGAAGGAAGGTTTATCTGAGGGAGTGTCATGTTCAAGGGAACGACGATTGCCAAATAACTCTTTCATAATACAAAACATAACGCAATTGCTGTTGATCTAAAGATGATATGAGGTTGTCATTGATTTCAACCCAAGCAACACCAAGGGCTACCCTGATCTTGTAATGGAATTTTGACTTGAAAATTTACTCTATTTTGAGTCAAGGATCTTCCATATGGATTCCACTCATCGAGATGTTTCTGTTGATATATGGCATGCCAAGTAATTCTTCACGGTTTGATAGATATTCATGTTTGAAGTTAGTAACCCCAGTTAGTGGGCTAAAACCCTATGGGGTTGTGGCATGGCACTCATAATTCGTTTTGGTCATTGAGTAGTCAATAATTAATAATTTTTTAAGCACCAAAAATCCCTCCAACATTCTCTATAGAAGCCCCTCTCAACTCTATAAAAAGAAATATCATATATCCTCCAAACGTAGTGATTATGGCATTTTCTCTATAACTTCATTTTATTCGAAATGAAAACCCATTTGATTCGAAATCCTGATGAACGTCATGACCGAATTTCAGATGTTGGTTCGCTATATTTTCGGAGATATGATCTGTGGAAGTTAGGGTTTTTGCAAGCTCCCAAATTTCATCTCAAAGAAGTGACCTTGGGAAAATCGTCATAACTCTCTCTCTGAGAAGAGGATTGAAATTCTGTAAAAAGTGGCGGGTAGTGCATGGACTGTAGTTTTTTTTATCAATTTTAGAGCTAAAGGAGGAAACAGTGACACATGACATGTCGTACAAGTTCACTCTATTGAACTAGTCCATAATTAGGTCATTGTGAGAGATTGGGCATAACTTTGTCTTAAACAGTCCAAATCGGGCAGACCTGTGGCGTTGGAAAGAAGACTCAGAGGGCTGCTATAGGACCGAAGATCACATATTGGGGATTTGAAATCATAGAGATACATCAGATTAAATATTGTGCTCCAAGAAGACAAGAAAAACTAGATCAAGTGTTGTCAAGAGGTGCAAAGGACCAGACTTTCTAGGGAAACAAAGAGCAAGGTGCAGCAAAATGATGCAACAAAGGTAAGCTATATGTAAGTAACATCTGTATATGTATTTTCATCTCTTATGTTAGTGTCGGTATCTTCATCCCTCCGTCAGTGATCAAATTCTCTTGTTGGATTGCATGTTAGGTGTCTTGCTCAATCAGCTGCATTCCATTAGGATCATGGATCATCTGATAGTAGTGGCTTGTTGTACATTTTCCCTCGTGCCCTTTAACTACTAGCACATTTCCATTCATATAGATCATCTACAGTCATTTTTTGTTTTTAAATCGGCAAGAGTCATTTTTAGGGTTTCCGCTTCATTAGGTCTAGGGTTTCATCAAAAAGGTCTTCAAAATGTTCAATAACGGTCAGCAGGTGCATGAGGAGGTTGAATAAAGTTCCAATACCAATAAATTCCATAATCACATGCTCAGAAATGTATTTTTCCTCAAAAACCCTGTTTTGAGGAAAAATAGAGTATTCTATGTTTTCATGAATAAAATTTGATGTAATTTCAGTTTTTCAGCATGTAACAGCTTCAGTGGAAACCCTGATCACCTTGCCAAGCTTTAGCATCTCCATCACCTGCAAGGCAAACAAAACGTTAAGTCATTCAGTTTAGAAAAGGCAAAATGAAGCAAAACTACCTAAAAACAGAGTTTAAAAAGAAAGTGTCCAATGTAAACATTACAAGAGTGGGTTTTATGAGTGAAAAATTAAAGTTTCTTGTATACAAGCCATTTCTTGTGTTTGAAGAACTCATTTGCATCCAAGAGATAAAGGGGAACTCAGAGCAAGGTCGTGGAGGGAAAATCGGAGCAAACAGTTAAAATTTCAGAGGCGTGGCGCATTGGGTCACTAGCATGGTGCATAGGGTTGGCGTGGCGCATTGGGCCGACCTCCACAGTGCAAAAACTACATTGGCGCGACGCATACAGCAGGTGCAGCGCATAGAGCTGCAAGCTGTTTTCACCCACGAAATTCATCCAAATGCTAAATTTTCTCGATTGCCACCTTTCCAAAGTAAGTCAAACAATCTTCCAATGCCAATGAATGTGTGTCTTAAGATGTTTATGATGATTTAGTAAAAAAAAAAATTCAAACCCTACCTCCTTGCAATTTTTGCTCAAAAAACAATTACTTAGGGTTTGTAGTTGTGTTTTTTTTGTCAAGTTTACTCCATCACTCCCTCACCCTTAGATTCCTTGATTTATTTCTAGTTTCATCCCCATATCCCTAAATTCACTAACCCCTATCCCCAATTCCCATTATCCAAAACCCTAGCTACAAATTCCTAAAACCCTAATTGCTATCCCAAAGCCTAATAATTGTCCCCAAAACCCTTCTATTCCCCAAATTCTAGTCAGCAACATTCCCAAAACCCCTCTTACCCTCTCCCTTCACAGTCCCTCATACATTTTCATACATTTGGCAGCAAAAAATCAAAGACACCTAAAATCTCTTCATACTCATCTAAGACAACTCAAATATTTGGAAAAAATGGAATCTAATCCTTCCTATGATCGAGATGAAGAGACACACAATGACTCTCCCACAGAAATGCCTGCACCAAAGAGACCTCACAAGGGTGGTAAACATATACAAGAGGAGCCTACTTCACTTACCGAGCTGCAGCCCTGCCCTCTTGGTGTCACGTGTTTTCAACACCAATCCTGTTATCAGTTCTATGAGATGGTAGAGAGGATCCAGTACCATCATGAGTTGGCTAGGTTGTTTGTGCTCCCTTTACATAATGGCCAAGTCACTCTAGTAGGTGTGACATTCACCTTGACACCAGAGTCTATTTCTCTAACAACTGGCATTCCAAATGTCAGTGATCAGTGGAATAAAAGGCACCAGATTGACAGAGAATAGTATGAGCCTTACATCAAGGCTGGTTATTTGAGACATCTCAGCAGAGTTTTTCCCTTCCGGTATCTGAAAGACTCATATGCTCCCTTGATGAAACTCATAATTAAGTATTTCATTTGTGAGGGCTGGTTTTCTCGCCTGTATGCCTACCATATCAGATTGTTGATGCACTTCACGAGGGTGAGAATGATGAATCTCCCCTACTTTATTTGCCGGAACATTGAGAATATGGCCACTTTAGTGCAAAGGAAGACTCCTCAACAGTAGTATAACAACATATATCATTTTACACTAACTAAAATTATGGTCATGCATCAGCTTGGTTTGCAAAACATCCCGTGGGAGGATTTCATTTCTCATGAGGTATTCAAGGCTCCTCAAATACCTCCAACAGTTTTTCATGAGACAGGTGGACCTTCACATCAGCGGGAGAGTCATGAGAAACAAACCGCTAGTGTGCCAGTGTTTGTCACCTACCAAAAGGGCACTAGACGGTTGTTTGCAGCAGCAAAGCGAGTATTATCTCCACTCGGGGTGGAAGGGGTCTCACTTCCTCCATCAACAAAATAGGTACAGGACAAGGGCAAGTGGCCATTACAGGATGAGGGGCCTTCAGGAGGGCAGGAGACAGATTTCATTCTCATTCAGGATGATGACACTGATTTGGGCTCACAAAGCTCAAAGCTCAAGGAAATCATTTAGGAGAAACAGGCGGACATTAATGATTTGTCCCTCAAAATAGAAAAAGCCAAGTGGATAATCAAATATCTGGAGCAAAGAAACAAACAACTAGAGGATCAACAAACTATAATGGAGCTAAGAAACATATGAGAAAACCGGCAAGCTGCCAAAAGGAGGAAAGTCAAGTTCACAACACTTGAACAAGAAACCAATGCTGATCGCGAATCTTGGTTGGAGAGGACAAATATCCACTTGGAGAGAATGCTAGAGAAGGCCATAAATGAGAAAAATATGTTGAGAAACATGGCATATCACTATTTGTCAAGAAATATGGTGTGCAAGGCAAGAATCAGAAACTTGAAGGCCAATTTGAAGAAGACATCGAGGAGGAAAAAAGTGCAAGATAAACTTCAGATCTTGGCTGAGGCTTCCTTGGCCCAGCATAGCACTTAATGGAGGACAATCAGCCCAAATTTCAAAAAATTTGGGACACTTTTTGCATTTTTGGAATTTTTGGGCCAAAACATAGGTTTTTCTGCCCAATGCGCCGCGCCACCTGGTGCTCGCTTTTGATGGAGGCATAATTTTGAGAAAAATCCAACATATTTGGATTTTTCATGAAAAAAATATGTATTCTCACAAATGGCCAAGAAATTTTGACAGGTTTTGGGCTTCCAAAAAGGTCAAAAACACCCCAAAAATGACCTTTCTGCCCCTTTTTTGACACACATGAAGAAGTCTTGGAAGAACTCAATTTTGGAGGGAAAAATGGAGGCCAAATTCAAATATTCCAATTGTGTTGGAAATTCGACAGGCATACCTTTCCAACAAGTCCACTTGGAGAAAAGTTGGACACCGGGAACGCCTCCAAAAGAAGCTGCAAAAAGACGCTACGCATAGGGAAATCAACGCGGCACATTAGAGGAATTTTGCTCAGTTGGACTAAAAATACTCTATTTTTCGCCTAGTTTCTTGACAGTTTGACTTTTCTCCTTCTAAATGTAAAACTTATGATGTAATTTAATGTGACTTGATGGATTTTGATGTAATTATGCTACATTTTCACTAATAGAGGTAGATTCATCAATGAAAAGGTAGTTTACAATTGAATGAATCAGTTCCCTAGTTTTTAGAGGCAAGCTATTCCACTGCCTACGTTTTAGTTCTCCGTTTAGAATTTGTTGGAACAGCTCCTAAAATTGTGAGCTCGACCCCTAGAGGCTAGTATGAGTTGTTGTTTGCCTATATCTTATGTTTTTTCAGTCATTAGCATGGTTGGACTTTTGGGAAAGCTTGGAGCTTCATTGTATACTCATTACAGCAGTTTGGCTAAGGAATAGACCAGTGGTTTGCAGCACTTTATGGGATTCATGTGCAATCTTGCTTCGGTATTGTGTTTCCTTATGTAATTGTAAGTATACATGTGTTTTTTGTATTCCATTATCTTATCTTTTAATCATCTTGACTAAAACAAACAAGGATAAAGGTAGAATCCATTGAAACTGCAATGCTCTACCTAGGTTTTGTTTAGTTATCTATGTTTTCAGCTGACTGAAAAGGATCCCTGAGTTTTCATGCACTTTTCAACTCCTCATATGTCTAAAATCTCTCCATCTCACTCAATTTGAAGTACCAAATCACTTGCCTACCTTGCTCCATAGAGATCTCTGCAAAACTGAGCCTCATTCCCTAGGCCCAAATCTGCCTTTCACATTTGAGCCAACAAAATATCATCAAATTCAATCAAACACCTCTGCACACATACCTAGCCTAAAATCAGTCTTCACATCAAGTCATCTCAAGCCTCATTGATTATTTTTGCTGAGATTGACCGGAAGAGAGCCCTCTCCCGATCTAGTAGGGCTAGCTACCATGTTAAGCATGGTTAGATGTTACCCTAGATCCTACCTTTCTCAGCCTGAGGTAGATTTAGACCCTAACATCTTAATTCCATTAGGTTCCTTTTATTCTAATTTGTTGTTTTTTTTAGCACTAACATATGCTCTGCAGGATGAGGTAAGTTTTGCTATTATCATGTCTTGGGTATTTCCTTGAAGACTTTTTGCAAGTATTATATATTCATCAAGAGAAGAATCAATGCATAATCTAATGTTTTGAAGAGCGAGAAAGGGTAGCATGATAAAAGCAACAATCAAGGTGCAAAACAGCAACAAGAAGTTCACCACATGAAGTATTCAAGTGGGAAGCACTGCATACAATCATTGTAAAAGTATCATTGTACAGAGTAATTGTAAAAGCATCATTAGGTGGTTGTGTCATAGTTGGGGTTATGGTCTAGTGTGTCTTCTTCTTCTACATCATTCTATATCATTGTAAAGTGGACCATTTTCCCTGGTACATGAGTCCATTCTTCTTTTATTCCTCTATAGGGTGGTAGGGTGGTGCTAGGCTGGTGCATGAAGTCACCAGTAGGTTCAAGCCTGTGAAAAATTCATGGTGGTAGGGTGGCGCTAGGGTGAGTTGTAGTTCATTGGGTGTTGGGGCATCCGTTCAGTTGACTACTGAAGAATCTCGAGCATTGGAGCATCCATCCAGTGGGAGCTGGAGAAGAATTCTTTTCTAGAATTCTAGGAAGTTGTTGCTTTCATTTCAGTTGGGGCTGAAGATTAAAGAATTTATTAGAAAAGAATTCAGTGGTTTTTGACTCGGAGGGGTTTTCCACCTAAAATATTTGTGCCTCCTATGTTCTTTTATTTACTATTATTACTGCATAAACATTAATAATAATCGAAGATTAACTAATGCTCTAAAAAGATTTAAAAGTGCTAATTGGTAAGGAATATTGGTTCACCCCCCTTCTCAATATTTTCCAACAATTGTATTGTCCACTTTCCCCTTCTGATTAGTTTAGTGAGTCCAAACGGGTAAACTCATCTATCTTTTCATGTTTTGAGAGTTTGAAAAGGACCAAAAAAAGAGAGACTCTATGTCCTATATGATTAGTTTAATGAGTCCAGACAGGCAAACTCGTCGACCTTTTCATGTTTTAAGAGTCTGAAAAGGATCATAAAGGGAGCGACTCTATCCTTCATCTGTGTAACTGAATGAGTCAAGATGAGATAACTTGATGGTCTTTTCATATTTAGAGAGTCTGAAAAGATTGTAAAGAACAACTCCAAGGTGGTCCCTTTGTCATAGTTGTTAACCGGGCACGACTAAAGTTTAATAGTATACCTTGAACGGTTCCTTTTTCGTAAGTTAATCTACTGAGTCCGCATAAAGAGAAAACTATGCTCAATATATTTTGGCCTCATTTTGTTACGAGTACGAGGAGACTGAGTAAATCCGATATTCGTCATGAAATTTTAATGAGTCACCCGACGACAAACTCAATACCTTCATCGAATTTTAACGAGTCAAATGAAGAAAACTTAAGGTATAATTTTTAGTTTAGTGAGCGAGGAAAAAGAGGTAAATAAATGATCATTCCTTCTTCGTAGATTTAACGAGCCCGAAGAAAGGAAAAGCTTGGGGATTTTTCGATTTAAGAGCAAGAAATAGTCCCAAAAAAGAAAGCGCTCATATTGTCGTGGTAAGTGTTTAATGAGCCCAATGACCAAAACTTGGAGTTTTCTTAGTTTAACAAGTGAGAAAAGTTCCTAAAAAGAATGCCAGAGCTTCTTCATAAGTTTTTAATGAGCCTAAAGAAGGAACTCGAGATTTTTTTGGTTTTACGAGTGAGAAAAAAGTCCCAAAAAAGAATGCTCAATCGATCTTTTTCAGTGTAGTGAGCTGGAAAAAGAGGGAAAAATAGTTGCTCGGACCATCATCGTAAGTGTTTAACAAGCCCAACGATGCAAAACTCAGGGTTTTTTCAGTTTTAGAGCGAGAAAACATCCCATAAAAGAAAGCGCTCATAGATAATTGAACATGGTCATTTATGTCGTTCAATCCTGAAAATTCTTTCATCAAAACATGAGCAATGTCTACCAATATGGGGTCATGGAGCATGATAAATATCATTGGAAATGGACTACTTCTACTTTAATCACTTCAATTAAGATAATTCATGTATCCAAAGTGACTATAAGGGAGTTCTTGAGCCTCCACTTACTTGTTCTTTCGCTTTCCCTTTGTCTCCTTTGTATGGCTCCCATCGCTCCTTGAACTTAACTCGCTCGATAAGTACCCGCAATCATAAAAATAAGACAAAAAACCAATCAAAGCAAGAGATCTATTGACTATAAGTAAATGGAATCGAAAGCATATACACATATAAACACCATATATCAAGATAAGAATATGGAAAAAAGTGTAAACAACTTTATTAAGTAGAAGGAGGAATTACAACCATGCAGTCCGATCCAATGTCACCCTGCAGCTTGGGTTCCATCCACATCACATCAAGAGCACAAAACTCTGACAGCATAACAATACTTGCAATAATCTCAATTCTCAAAGCAACATTATCTCCTTACAATTCATCAAAGTCCAGCTCCTGATCACTTAGATGACTGCTCAATTTATAGGAAGATGGAGGAGGTTTTGTCATAAATGAGGGTATTGAATGGCCTTCCATACTTAGAGTTATTTTCCATGGAGGAAGGGATGAGAGTATATGAGGTTACTTAATTCATTCCTCAGCCATTTTCGAGCTCATAGGAGATGATGAGTGTGGGAATCCTCTAGAAGGCTCCAGAGGATAAGAATATTCCCAAAATCCTATGTGGAATTCGCTCAATCTCGCCCAACCCAGGTCAAAGTGGGGCTAGGTGCTCTGCAGAGCAGGCTTGCATGGGCCTAAGTGCTCTGCAGCACACTTACCCTTGACCAAGACTACGTTGGTCCCTTTAGGAGTCATTTCAGGATGTCTTGAAGCCATCAAATTGTCAGGGAAGGAAGCATTCAAAATGTTGACTTGTCTAGGGCATGTAGCAACTGAATTAGGGTTTGATGAGCCCTAATAGTATTGATCTGGATGATGGGAGTGATGTGCCCAAATGGATCTATAAAAGCTTCCCCCTAAAGCATGAATTCAAAAATATTAATGTCGAGTGATATGCTTTACGATGTGATGAGGAGGTTCAGAAGCGGATGGTGACCTGCATCAATTACAATACATAATATCATGATATTTTGGATTTTCCATGAATCACTGAGGGAAGGCATACCTATGCTTAGTGTATAAATGTTTCATTACATGTACATAGATAGTCGTCTATAGATATAGACCCCTGAAAGGATGACCATCAATGTAAAGCCATCATACATATGATTTATTACTGCTGAAATTGTAGCCTGGATGGATGAAACTAGATCTGGGGTCTTCTATCTCATTGAATCATTCACTGAAGTACGAGTCTAACCATGCGAATATGTGATATAAAGTCGAACATGGGAAGACACCATCAAATTACCAACCAATGATCTAAGCTGTTAATAGACGCGAGAGAAATTACCAATAATGATAATGATCCTCAAGGTACTATAGTACATTCTGCATGGTGTGAATGGATGTTTTGATGTCGAACACCATACAAAGTCTTTCGGTCGAAGGCCAGTGATGTCAACCTATCACCGGAAGCGAGAAACCTGCCGTTGATGTATGTAAGCCTCAAGGTACTGGAAAGGTGTTTCTAAGTCAACTTCTTGGA
Source organism: Pinus tabuliformis (assembly GCA_031772625.1). Taxonomy (NCBI): domain Eukaryota; kingdom Viridiplantae; phylum Streptophyta; class Pinopsida; order Pinales; family Pinaceae; genus Pinus; species Pinus tabuliformis. Next base: position 98,903,948 of record CM062818.1, on the reverse strand, counting down.
TAATGTGCTGATGTCGACAAGAAGAAACTCGTCTTAGGAGGGCCTTGATGTATCCCACATCACTGATACAAAATGAGCGTAATGATTTTTGGAGACAGAATGTGACTGACGACACAAGGTTCAGGAATGGCGGTCATAAAAATGAAGGTTTATGAGTATTGCAAAGGATGAAGTTTACTAAGTGACTTCTCTTGAACATATTGGCGAGACTGAATGGATTGGCATCATTGACATAAAACTAAACTGATGGATGGTGTGATAGACCATAAGTATGATAACCATCAAGAAGATAACCCAACCCAAATAGTATGAATTAATTGGAAGCATTGACCCAAAACAAAAGTGATGGATGGTGTGATAGACCGTAGGTATGATAAACATCAAGCAGATAACCCAACCCAAGTAATCACATAAATGAAGTGAAAGTGTCATGTTTAAGAGCGACCTACTACCAAAAAGTGGTTTACCCCTTTTCCCATTTTACTCAATCATTGTTGACTAGTACCTCTTTATTTTTATGAAGCTTGAGGAGGATAACATATGCTTGTTGTATAATTCCAGCTTTCGGGTGAATCCATCGCTATGTGATGCTTTAACGAGTCTAGCAAAGGTGAAACTCGGTCTTGTCATGATCAACAAGTTTGTCTCTATTTGATGTTTTAACGAGTTTAACGACAATGATAACTTGGTCCTTTTCATGTTTAGAGAGTTTGAAAAGGGATAAAAAGGAAACTCCAAAAGTTCTTTTTCGTAGATTTGTCTCTCAAGTCTGAAAAAGTGTAAAACAATATGAGAGAGAACCTATTGACCATGTTCGATCAATGTATTCCTTTTTCATAAATAATCTATCTCAGTTCAGAAAAGGGTTAAACTTGTACTGAGTAGATGTCGTTTCCAATCCATTAACGAGCTGAAAAGGACAAGCATTTGACAATCTTTTCATATTTTGAGAGTCTGAAAAGAGCTTAAAGAGGACTCCATTTGAGGAATGAGTGGTGTCTAGGATAGCATACTAGTTCCAGTGATGTTGGAACTTCTTAAAACATGTTGATTTATGTGAATAGGTTGGCTAATAAGACCACTCATTGCAATTGTCTGAAAAGGACAAGCGTTTGACAATCTTTTCATATTTTGAGAGTCTGAAAAGAGCTTAAAGAGGACTCCATTTGAGGAATGAGTGGTGTCTAGGATAGCATACTAGTTCCGGTGATGTTGGAACTTCTTAAAACATGTTGATTTATGTGAAGAGGTTGGCTAATAAGACCACTCATTGCAATTGTTCCTCAAAAATGGTAAAACAACAAAGTGAAAGCGTATTATCATCCAAGCAGATAGTGACGATGGAAGGAGAAAAACCAAGGCTCATCTGACGGAAGAGGCTGATAGAATGGCAATCATGAGGGTTAAAATGGAGATGGGTTCATTTTTACACAAGCTTGAACCATAGGGAACTATGCTTGGATTCAGTTTCATTTTTACACAAGCTTGAACCTTGAAAAAACTATGCTTGAGATTGGTTTACATGCCCCCAGCATGATGACTTGATTCTAGGTGCATGCCCCCCAAGCTTCATTGCATTCACCTAGGTAGACTACTTTTGGCTATTAGGTGGATGGAATTAAGGTTCATCTACAAGATCAAGTGAAAGAATCGACTGGGATTTTACAAGATCTAATCAAAGGCTCGACTTGGAACTTTGCTCCAGGGGTCCTTGTTTCATGTTTTAATGAGCTTGACACAAGACAAGGAACTCTACTTAGATTTCTTATTTCATTTTTTAACGAGCTTGAAACAAGACAAGGAACTATACTCTGGGACTTGTTTCATTTTTTTAATGAGGTTGAGACAGTAAAAGAACTATCCTCATATTCCCTGTTTCATTTTTTAACGAGCTTCACACAAGACAAGGAACTATGCTCTGATTCCTTGTTTCATTTTTTAACGAGCTTCACACAAGACAAGGAACTATGCTCTAGGACCTGTTTCATTTTTTAATGAGGTTGACACAGTAAAATAACTATCCTCATATTCCTTGTTTCATTTTTTAACGAGGTCAACACAAGACTAGGAACTATCCTCATATTCCTTGTTTCATTTTTTAACGACGTTGACACAAGATAAGGAACTATCCTCGTATTCCTTTTTTCATTTTCTAATGAAGTCAACACAATACTAGGAACTATCCTCATGGACCTGTTTATTTTTTAACGAGGTTGACACAGTAAAAGAACTATTGTTTCATTTTTTAACGAGGTTGACACAAGACAAGGAACTCTCCTCCTAGACTTGTTTCACTTCTTAATGAGGTTGACACAGTAAAAGAACTATCCTCATGTGCCTTGTTTCATTTTTTAATGAGCTTGACACAAGACAAGGAACTATGCTCATATCCTGATCACGACCCATAAGCGGTCATTACTTCCAAGAGGTTCTCATCGGATGGGAGAAAAATGTTCTGGAAGGGATCCTTAGAGAGATCTGGTTCCAATGCCCCCAGTACATAATGTACAACATCAAGGAATTGATCATCCGTTGATGTAGACACGGATTGGGTTACCACATAATTGACCTGTGGCAGGGATGATACCATTGGGAAAAAAGGACCATTTAGGGAATATGGTTGACTCGAAGACATATTTGGACCAGGAAATAAAAGCTGGTCAATGGTGACAATTTTGCCTTCATGCAAGAAACACATCACTCGAAAGAGTGTTGAAACAATAGCTCCCATGTCATAAACATAGTCGCGCCCAAGAAGTAAATTGTAATCTAAAGGGCCTGGGACTACCATCACATTGAGATAAACAATTTTTCCTCCCAAAGTAATAGGTAACTGAGGAAGGATTCCTAATGGTTGACTGGTTCCTCTATTAAAAGCCAACAGATTCTGGGTAACAGGCACAAGTGGCGGCGAACCAAGCGCTTTCTAAGAAGTGGAGGAAAGGATACTCACAGATGCACCTTCATCTATAATAGTGCCAGGTACAATCATATTACAAACTTGTACTATGATCTAGAAAGGCACATAAAAAGGAAGACAACATCCTGACAGTCGATTCCAATCAAAGGAAGTGACCAGACTACTTGGAGGGGGTGCCGTAGAAACGGGAGAATTACCCCCTTGAGCTATGAGAACAGTAGGATTTTCCTCCTATCTTAATGGAACAAGGGGGTTGCCCCCAAGCTCATTAGAATCTGAAGAAATGAAAAGAACCTGAGTGGTATCATACTCACTCTCTACGGGAAAGGTACGAATAACTGAAGGTGAAATCGGATCCACTGTTTCCTCGGCCTGTGATTGATCAGGAATAGACCTATGGGATTCACATTTAGAGAGAGTGGCTTTGACTGATGGTTGATTTGAGTCAGTCACTTTATCAACTAGTGAAGGATTAAGGGAGAGTCTCCTGTAACCATATGGAATTCATTGCGGAGAAGAAGGATGGTTATCCAACACTTTTTTGGCTTCGTCTAGATAGGGACAAAGGTGAATGGGGTGATTCCATTCACATAACCTATAGGGAAGCCAAACTTTACCCTTATTTCCACGAGCTTTACTACCACTAGTTGATGGTGTGTCACTAGCATGATCTCCAGAAGTTGATGACACTGGATGATGTGAACAAGAATACCATTCTTCTACGATCTGTGGAATACCAAAACAATTTCGAAGATGATGGTCTCCCGTACAAAGTTTGCAAGGGTATCGAACTTTGTGAGGCTTAACGGAAGGTTTCTCGTCAGAAGTTTCATTCGAAGCAATGGGTTCTTGGTTGCCCCCCTGTTGAATTTTCTTCTTCTTCTTCTTCTTCCGTTTCTTCTTCTTCTTAGCCACCTGGTTACTAGTACCATTACTTTCACTAGACGAAGAGGAAGAAGGGGAGGAAGAAACAAACGATGAAGAAGGCAAAGGGTCAACTTTAGGATCAACTAGAGGTTGATTTTGTCCAGTTGTAGGAATATTCACTTGCGGGTGCCAAGGAGATTGAAAACAACCAAACTAAGAAGCCTATGGTAAGTCCCGGAAGGGATAATGTAGCCATATAATGAGCACCAATATTTCCGAAAGGAGGAAAAGGACTAGGATTCCCATTAAAAGGAATTCCTTGATCGGTGAACTCTAAAGTTTTTTCCATATGTTTCAACCTAAGATCAACTAAGGAGTGACTTGGAGGATGTTATCCGCAGTCAATTAATTTATTTTAATCAAAATATCATAACAAAACAAAAGAGAGATAATCTAGGCAAAAGGATTACCAAGTAACTATGAATTGTAGAATACGTCCCGGCGAACCGAGAAGTACGAGCAAGTAATCTCCCCGAATGTTGTGTTCGGTGTATCACAGTATACAAGGTGGATGACTCGGTTACCTAAGGATGGATAGCAACCTAATGTAGTCCTCCCATATATACCCAAAAGTATGTGGAGGCCCAATCTATGTTAGCGATGTCTAATGCGAAACCGCACAGTTAGAGCATTCCTTTATACTTTATGTACTATAACACCGCCATATATACTCGAAGGTACGTGGATGAGCTACAATATACTCATGTACGTGGAATGAGTTATCACACTTGGGATGTATCGCAGACAAGTTGGCGACAACTGCTATGTTTTACGACACCAGAACACATCTCTAGCCTAGTACCTCTAAATGTTTTGTGTTAGGTGACAATGATCCATTAGGTTAATTGAGGTTAATTTTAAGTTGATATTGCTTAGGAATTTGCCTTTCAAGTTCACCACGTTATGTATTCTGAAATTCCTAGAATGCAACTAATATGATAAGCATTCTTTCCATTCAATTTAACAATGAAAACCTTAGCTAATAGGGATAGAGCAAACATATTTCTTTTAATCAAAGAGAAAAGAGAACAATCTAATGCAATTTCCCTAAACTATTCCTATGAGCACACACAAATTTTTCAATGCACGATGCATGTTTTTCTTTTCAATTCCCTTAATGTTAAAATGAACAGAAGGAAACTAATGCACAAACAATCAATCAATCTTTTTGCAAGAACGAAGACTTTACGACAATTCCTTTTCGAATGAAATGAAGACTTTTACAACACTTTCTTTTGAGCAAAGATTAATCGACTATAATCTAACTTTGACAATGAATCAATAATGATAAAGAAATCACTTAAGAAACATTAAACAATCAAGGTCAAAGTAGAGCTAGGAAAGGAAATACAATCTTGATTTCAGAGACATAACATTCATTGATCATTCAGCAAGTAGAAACAGAAGGAAATTTGGAGAAAAAACCAATCCAAAGGTGGAAATTTTACCTAAGGAGGATCAGTGCAGCCCTGAAGGGGAGATAGTACACTTCAGAGCACTGTCCCTAAGCCAAGGGTGCTCTATAGTGCACTATGTCCCGACCAAGCTTGTGCTGGTGACAAAGAGCCATTCCAAAAGACATTCAAACACAGTTGTTCACCAAAAACACTTCAACAAGGCTGAAATAAGATCAATGGAAGAAAGTAAGGTCCACTAGGGTGTACTAGGATGAGGATAAACTGCCCAAAATGATGATCGCTCCCCAGCAGAGTCACAAATTTGTTATGTGGAATTTTGCATCTACGAGTAAATACAATTTCCCTAGGTGGGTAGCTACACCTAGAACAACAGATTTAAAGCGCTTAACCTTTTTCTATAGAAGATAAATAAGACAAGGGACTTACTTGTTCTTTTGCTTTCCCTTTGTCTCCTTTGTATGGCTCCCGTCACTCCTTCTTGAACTTAACTCGCTCGATAAGTACCTACAATCATAAACAGAAGACATGATCCAAAATGGATCTTGAATAGACTTCTAAGTCTAAAGTGTTCCTCACAGAGGAAAATGAAAGTCCAAGGATTCTCTTAGAAATAGCCCCATTGCATAGATCTTTTCATTCTAAATCTACTGCAATTTGAATGGGCTAAAATGGACTTCAGATGAAGAAGTTATCGCAAAAAGAAGTTTGCATTTGTCCTTTGAAAAGGAGGAAAATTCTTATATAAATAGGACTTAAGGGAAAAATGTGTTTTTTAACATCAAAACCCTTAAAACCCATCACATCGCAATTCTTTATCACATCAAAATAAACAAAGGTAAATGACTTAAAATAGGCGCAAAGGCCCTTTAGCGGATCTGACGGATTTATAAACCAAATAGGCAAACCTTTTGAGTTATGAAAGGAAGGGAAGTAAGCGGTATTTTGGGCGGACCTCAGGTGGTAAGCAGTATTTGATGGGCTCCACCTAATTCCATACATTAACTGACATGTGGCATGGTGGAGGAGAGAGGAAACCACTCTTTCGAGTGGTTAAACCCTATGTAAGTTAGGCACCCGAAATGGACTGTCAGTTGTCAAATTAGCGGTCACAGATCAACGGTTAGGATCTGATTGACGGATCGACGATCGGCATGACCAAAGGGAAGACACCCGATCCAATGTGATAGCGACATTCGATGTGCAATATCAGCGGTCAGATCAAGAAAGGAATGGATGGTCCAGATTTAATTGGCGATCGGTGATCCCCGATGCCAGGGCTGATACAATTGTGATTGCGATAAGTGATTAAGGGCCAAACCTGATGGGAATTATAAGCCCAATTGCATAATATTTGAAATCCGGAAATTCAGATTTTCAATATATTTCCCGTGTAAATGGGTTTTTGGCCATTTGGCCATGCGGCGATACGATTACAATATTACGATGGATGGCGAACCTGAAAGCGATTATAGACTCGATTTCATAACTTTTGAAGTCCAGATTTATGGGATTTCTTTGTATTTCCTGTGTATTGAGGTTTTTAGACCTCCCGCCTAAGCGATAGCGATAAGCGATATTTGGATGGACCCGATAGGTTTATAGGGCTGATTCCATAATATTTGAAGTCCGGGCTAAAGGCCCATGATGTGTTTTGCATGTGTTTCCTGTGTATTTCCATTATTTGGCTGACATGGCCAGAGGAAGGCAAAACGACCAGGTTTTCCTGCCCGCCTGTTCTTTTCCATTTGTAAACGGATTCTTGTGAGGAAACAGTCAGGTTCTTCAATGATGGAGGACTATAACCGATGCATGATAAAAACACAGAGAGCATAAATGATGAAGGGAGCTGAAGGTTGCCAAGGGAGAAGGAGGACTAGAAGGTTGCTGAAGAATTGCTTGGAGGTCAAGTGAATTATAGAGGCATGCAGAGGCCGAGAGAGAGCTCTGAGAAGCCAGATCTGAGAGACAAGAGCCAGAGCCTGAGCCAGAGCTAGAACCACGAGCCAGAGCCAAGAGCCAGAGCTAGAGCCAGAGCCAGAGCCAGAGCTAGAGCCAGAGCCAGAGTTAGAGCTACGAGCCAGAGCCAAGAGCCATGTTACACTAAAAAATGTCACCATGACTATTTACAGTTAGTATGGCTCAATCAACAGTCATGCTACCCTCTTAGGAAAGTCTTATGCCTCTGCTCTCCATGTCAAACTCCAAAAAAGAGAGAAAGTCTTGTATAAATGTATTTATCTCTGGGGACACAGGTTCTCTCAAAACTTACCTGCGGGGACGCTCCCAATGTTCACAAAAGCTGCGTCCAAAGACGCTCTGTATGTAAAGGGACAGGTGCGTCCCCCAGTAAAAGTTAGAATGCGCAAGTTTCATCTTTAAAAAGTTACTTGTGGTCATTTCTAGAGCATTCTAGAAGGTTGTTCGACGTGTATTGGGCGTCTCCAGATGGTTCATGCACTCCTATCAAAGAGGAACTTATCCCATCAATAAGGGAGCTATCCCACCCAAAGAGGGGATTATCCCATTGATGGTGGACCTGATTAACCTCCTCTTGAGCACTATAAATACAGGCATTGGGCCAGAAGGAGGAGAGGTTGAAGCTATACATTTTCTAAGGGTAAATGCTGCAGGAATTAGGACTCCCATTTAGAAGCTTGTGAGGAGAGATTGCCATCTTTGCTTGTTCTATTTGGAAGTGGGTGAGCTTTGTCAAAGTAGAGGAAGACTCTTGTGGACCCTGGAAGGAGCTTGCACAACACCAAGGCTCAGGTTGTAATGGTTCCTTTTGATTACCTTTAATGCAAATTGGTCCATTCTTCTCAATAACTTGTTGTTTATGGGTTATTTCATGTACTCCTTGGTCTATATGTTGAATATGCTTTGTTTTATGTTATAATCAGGTGCTATTTAATTGTTTGACTGTTGGTGATTGAAGGTTTTGGAGAAAAGGAGGAGCTCATCCAGATCAACAAAGCTTGGACTTCTACAACAGCGTTTGGACAAAGGTAAGAACGAAACACTTGATTTCTCATATCATAATGCATGTTTAGAGAAGGATAGCTCCAGTTTGTTTTGGTTGTCATTAGAATGTCTTAGACTTCTAGGAAGGTCGGTTGTGTCCGCACTTTTGACTGATTCCGTGTGACAAATTGGCGACTCCGCTGGGGAAACCATTAATGAGAAGAGTCTTTTCTTTTGTGTGAACTTTGCTTTGAGAAAATTGGTTTATTTTTCTGGTTTTGGCTCTGTGATTCTGTCTCTGGGTGGGTTAGCTTAGGATTAGTTTTATTTTGCATTTTCTTGAGTTTTTCAGTAGGACGCACCCTCTGAGTGCTGCACAGTGCGTCCCTGGACGCACTTTTGCTGTGTGCACAGAGCGGGCCCGCACCTGTGCTAATGGGTTGCCTGCGTCCCCCTGCTAAAATTTGAGAAAACTCCATTTTTTGCTTTTTTACTCTTAGATTTTGTTGTTTATTAGTTTTTTCTGCCCAGATTCATTAGTCCCTTGCCAAGAATCTTCACCTGAACTTGTTTTCATAGCATTAAGTGTTTTAGTGGATTTCATTGAAATTTAAGCCTAGGGTTTGATTTTTGAGTAGATCCTGTAGTGACTTTAATGGTGGAAGTTGTCAAGCCTTAGATCTCTCTGGTTTGGTCAACCTTCTTAAGAGTCGGATCTGTCGTAAGTCTACCCGTGTGAGCAACCAACCTGTTGAGTTGTCTCTTTGGTCAAATTTCAAAGTGCTTGTTTAAGTCTTGAATTCCATTTTACAAAAAGAACAACAAGATTTGAGTTTTGTTTTGATCAGCTCTTGATTCTGCAATAGCTGGTCCTTGATTTGATTTTGGTCAAGTAAAACAACCTAGAAACATCCTTGTAGGTTTTGGCCTCGTTAAGTTTGCTTAGAGTAAATTTACCTTTTAGTTTGCTTGTGAGTGAATTTTCGTAGATTTTAATAGTTGTTAAGATTTATTTTTGTTAAATTAGATTTATTTGCTTTATTAAAAGAAAAATACAAAAACATCTTCTTTAAAAGTCTTGTTTCAAGTAGCTTTGAAAGTTTTGAAAGAAAAAGAGTTTTTCGTGCAAGTAAAGAGTGGTCATGTTTGTGTGCTTGAAAAGAAAAAGAGAATTGTTTCTTTGATTGTCTTTTCTAAGGAAGTTGTTTTCTCTAAAATTTGCATTCTCTCAACTCTCTTAGTTAAGAATTTCATTGAAAAAGCAAAGTAGCGTAAATCATCTTAGGTGCATCTTTGTAGTGGTTGGAGTCGAGTCTACACACCATTGGTTTCACTTCCACTACCTTGTGACTTTAAAGAACAACCATAAAAGTAACGCTTAAAGTAAAATTGAAATAGTAACTTTTATTTACTAGGGCTCTGAAGCACCAATTTAGATCAGGCTAGTGTCTTGGAGTAGGTGAGTAATTAACTCTCCAAGACAACAAAACCAAACAAGTAGCTTATCTTGTGATAGAATAAATCCAATTGTCTCACTTGTACTCTGGGAAAGCTCCTCTTAAAGGAGAAGCACGAGCTCGTGTCCGAACCAGTGAGGGGATCATTCCCCCCTCGTTGGGAACGACGCCAGACACGCACGTATTACAAACGGTAAACCTCGGATTAACCATTGTCGAGGAGCCAGGGGTCACTTGTCGGTAAACCTTGGATTATTGTCAAGGAGCCGGCAAGGGGATTGAGCTTGCTACTCTGCCCTTGCGTGCTGTCGGAGTTTAGACTGTTCCCCCAGGTGCATTTGTTGCGGTTGGTAACCTTAGTGGCCATTATCTTTAGGATTCTACCGAGGTGACGGTGGAGGGAAGGTCCCACTGTACCTGGAGCAGACGTCGGTTATACTCACTTGGATTTTCTGGGGGGTTCACTTCACTCGAGACGGTTAAAGTGGAGGAACTTGGTCCAGTCTATTCATTAAGCAGGTTGTCGGGGTAACTGTTCCACCCGCCATTTCTGTACTGAATCCAGCGAGGTTGGGCTTCATCACCAACTAGCGCTTTTGGTCCGGAAGACTACTGTTTGTGTTTGGTTTGACGCCCTAGATTCTTTAGGCGTGTGATTCAAATTTGTTTGGTTCTTTAGAGACTTTAGGTGGTTTGATTTGAAATTTTATTTTGTTTTCGTGTGTAGTAGTTAAAAGTTTTTAGCTGTGGCGGAATTACCGAGACAGTCCCGTAGACTTCGGGGCCAGTCTCCTGAAGTTGTTTCTGTGGCCGAATTGTTGAGAAGATCCCGTAGACTTAGGGGTGAACCTCCTCAAGACGAGTCCAGTCATTTAGAAGGTTTAAAGGTCCTTGTAACTCCTCCTAGTGGCAGTAGAGTAGGTTCACCTGAAGAAGGAGAATCTTCCTTGGTGGTCCATCCAGATTACCAAAGTTTAGAGACAGGTTATAATCCCGAAGCTGTTACAGTTTCTGAGCTTGTTGGTAGTTTTTCGTCTGCTAGTGATACAGGCGAAGAACCAGAAATATCCGAACCTGTTACTCCGACTCCTAGTGTTCCTGATTCACCGAGAATAGAAAGAATTATCACCGAAAATCTTCCTGTTGGTTTGATTGCTATTGAAGAACTTGTTCCAGAGGAAGAAATAGGCGTCTCTGATCCTGAAGATCAAATTACCCTTGATCTAAGGGAGCGTGAATCTATCTTTTACAGTCCTCCTAGAAGTACTACTTGGTACCTTTCGTTAACCAATTATTTAGACAACTTTGGGCTAGGTTTTTCTACACCTCGTACTCCTTTTCCACCTGGAGGTATTCATACTCCTGTAAATATGTCTGGTCAGTCGTCCGTGTTTACACAAAGTCCTGAATCTTTTTTACATGGCGGTCCTTCTGTTCCTACTGGGTATCAATCTCTTTCTGGTACCTTTGCGGGAGCATCTCCTCAACCCGTTGATCATGGGTTATTAGTTGGAAACAGTGGTAATGTACCATTGGGTGTAGGAGACATTTACATGATGTCAGGTTCAGTTCCCGTTTCCCAACCTCAAGGTGGCCAATTACCGCCTGGGGGGCAGCCTTCGTTAATGCCTGGGGGGCAACCTCAAGGTACTTCATTCGTGTCTGGGGGGCAACCTCAAGGTCAGTACGCTCCTATGGGGCAATACATACCTCAAGGTCAACCCCAGCCTCAATATGTACCCCAAGGTCAACCTCAGTATCAATATCAACCTCAAGGATGGCAACCTCAAGGATGGCAACCCCAAGGGTATCAACCTCAAGGATACCAACCTCAAGGTCAAGGTCAACCCCAGTACCCGTATTTACCTCAAGGTTATCAACCTCAAGGTCAATACTCAGGTCAAGGTTATCAACCACCTCAAGGTCAATCATATGGTCAAGGTATGGGAACTGCACCTTACAATTATCAATCCTATCCTCAATCCGGCTATGGATCTCAGTATCCTCAACCTGTTATGGGTCAATACCCTGGAATGTTAGTGTGGGATCCTTCACAGGGTCAACAGATGTTGCAGCCAAGTATACAGTCGGTACCTCAAGCTGGACAACCTGTAGTTTCTGGTCCACCCCAGCAACCGCAACCTGTCCAGTCAAGTGTTCAAACCTCTGTAACTTCGGTAGTTACTCAGCCGCCAATTGCACCTAGTACTCCATCTCAAACGGCTGCTGCAACTACCGCTACATCTACCATACTTACTTCTGGAGTATCGACGGCTCCGGTTTCTACTGTCCCTGTAACCACTCCTCAGACATCTTTACCGTTGTCTGGATCTACGATTCAAACCACGGTCCAGATGCCTGTAGGTCAGCCTGGTATAAGTACGGTTGTCACTACTCAACCTCAATTTGTTCAACCTCCGTACCAGGGACAGTATCAACCTGGGCAAGCTGTCCAACAACCGGTTTACCAGTATCAACCGTATCCTGGGTACACTTATCAACAACCTCAGCAACCCCAGTACGGTCCGGTTAATCCTGGTTTTCCAGGAGGATATAATATCCCAAATGCGACTCCTGTTCCTAGTTATCCTGGATATCCTCCTCCTGGGGCTGGTATTGTGACCCAGAGTTTTAGAGATCCTAACCGGCAGTTACCGTTTATCGCAACTTTGGATTTACCAGACTTGACGCGCCTAACGAACGATCCAATTCAATATCTTCCGTTCTGGCCGCCAATGCCAAATAAGTTGCCCAGTGATATACCCAAGTTCGAAGGTAAGTCTGGAGAGGATCCGTCCAATCACGTGATGACTTACCACCTCTGGTGTGCTTCAAATTCTATCTCGGATGATTCGATCCGCTTACGTCTTTTCCAGCGTACACTCATTGGTCTCGCGGCCAAGTGGTACATTGAGTTACCACGGGCCTCTTTTTACAATTTTAGCCAGTTAGCTACCTCGTTCTTAACTCACTTTCAGTTACCGGTCAGATACGATAACGGTACGGAGTTATTAACTTCACTAAAACAATCAACCTCCACGTATATTTCTGATCACATTCATGAGTGGAGACGTCGAAGAAGGCTAGTGAAAGTTTTTATCCCGGACCAAATCTTAGCTGAATGGTTTGTTAAATCATTATTACCAAGGATTACTGAAGATGTAGCTAAGGCCGGAGTAGTTACTGAGGAGCAAGTCATTGCTCAGGCGCAATACCTTGACTTAGTTTACACTCAGTCGGGTACGTTACACGAGAAGATTCCGGATCTTCCAAAGTCGAATCAAATCGCTGCTGCTCCTTCGGGATCTCATGCCGCTGATGGTATGATTGGTATCGTGAATACAAAGAGCAAGAAGAAGTCTTCCAAGGCTTCAACTACTCCTATTATCACTTTGCCTGATTCCCGACAGGAGAGTCTTCTCCTGAACTTACCGCCGATATTCACGCTGTAGAGTCATCTACGGCCAAATCAAAAAACGGTGGAAAGAAGAAAGGAAAGAAGAAGGCTAAAGCAGACAAGGCTCCGAAGGAGAAAACAGAAAAGTCGGAAACCAATGACGAAAAGCGCAAACCTCGATATCCTTGTCTTATTTGTGAAGAGGATCATTTTACGAGAGATTGCCCTCATCGGGCCGAGGTAGTGAAAATAGTCAAAGGTTCTCCCACTCCTGCTGTGTTAAAAAATCCATTTCCGGAGCAGGAGAATAAGATGATAGGTTCTTCCTCGAATGCCAGTGAAGAACCCATTTTGATGATGTCTCATGTGAGGATTGCGACTCGATCGCAAGATTATGGTAGTAAGAATCCTGTTGATGGTAAGGAAGCAGAATCTTCTCACTCTAACCCATCAACCTCAGCTCCTGGTTCCGATCCACTACAGATCGAAAAACCTAACCCAGACTTAGTAATTAAACCGCCCGCCAAGGGTGTACTTCGAAGGTCTGCTTTCAATCCACATGCGAGAGCGGCCCAGAATTACAACATTGTTGAGGACTTAGCTGTTTCACCCTCAGCAATGTCGGCGTTAGAAGTGCTGCAATCATGCCCAGCACAACGAAAATTGCTTTTGTCGGCTATAGGAGCTGTTGATGTTCAGGATCCGAATCTAATGATCTTCGATCTAGAAAATAGTACACCGCGTCTCCCCCATCAAATGGCTTTCCAAATTCCAGTGATAGTAAAAACAGGCCTATTCATAGGACTGTGATTGATGAGGGAGCTTCTACGTGTATTATGTCGATTCAATGTTGGAGATCCCTTGGTTCTCCTTCGTTGAACCAATCCCCCACCATCCTTAAGGCCTTTGATGGCCGTGGGTTCCGTCCGTTTGGTATTCTACAGGAATTGCCTATAGGGGTAGAAGGTAAAACCGTTAGTCTGGATGTGGAAGTGGTTGATGCCCCTCTAGACTACAACCTTCTTTTGGGTCGAAGTTGGTCATATGCTATGACAGCGGTCGTTTCATCGGTCTTCAGAGTAATTAAGTTTCCACATAACGGTAAGATCGTGACTATTGATCAGCTGACATACTTTTCATCCGACCCAGCCTCTTCAGAGAGTATCCAGCATGTCGGTAAGACGACAATCCCTTATAGGGACGTTGGTGTAGGTTTAGTTAAGGATTCCGGTTTACTGGGAACTTTTCCTCTCCCTCCACTCAGCGTAGAACCTTCGTTTGCAACAATTCATATGATTACATCAGAAAACATTATTTATGATGATCCTTGGTTTGTCCCATCTGACTCTGAGATAGACTCATTCGGTGATGCTATGCCCTTGAGTCCATATGAAATTGCTTATGAAGCTCTCATGTCTTTTACCGACTTTCATTCAACCGAGGTCGACCAAATGAATGTGGTCAGTGAAGAATCACTTTTCACCTCACCCTTAGAACGGATAGCGTTTCCCGAAGTCGTGTCATCTGACGAACAACTTCGCGAAATCCTAAGTGTAGACGATCTACCATGGGAGGATCTCCATCACAGATCTTCGTTTTTACCTAAGGATGATGCATTTGAAAATGATTTTTCATCTATCTTTACCGCTGAATATGTCAAAGACGCTCAGGATCCAACGAAACATTCTGATTCAGAGTTGAATTTAGGGAATATTTCTCGTACTATTCCCATTGATATTTCAGTGAAGCCCGGAATTGAGGAGAACATTCATATAGGTGCCGCATGTACAGAAGAAATTCCCTATTCCAAGAATTCCGCGATGTGTTTGCCTGGTCTTACGAGGAAATGCCGGGAATCGATCCTGCCATTGTTGTTCATGAAATAAAGACCTACCCGGATGCTAAACCCGTCCGGCAACGGTTGCGTCAGATTCACCCTCGAAAAGCGGCTGCGATTAAAGCAGAAGTCGAAAAGCTGTTGAAAGCAGGTTTCATTTATCCGATCCCGTTAACGGATTGGGTATCGAATATTGTTCCCGTCAACAAGAAACAAGGAACAATAAGAATCTGTATCGACTATAGGGATATCAATCGAGCTTGTCCAAAAGACAACTATCCTACGCCTTATATCGATCAAATTATTGATGATTGTGCCGGAAGTGAAATGTTTTCCTTCATGGATGGTTTTTCGGGCTATAATCAAATCAATATTCTACCTGCCGACCAACCAAAAACGGCATTCATTTGTCCATGGGGGACATTTGCTTATTGCAAATTACCTTTTGGGCTTAAGAATGCCGGGGCCACTTTTCAACGGGCGATGTCTTATGCATTTCATGACATCAAGCACATTGTGCAACCGTATCTCGATGATTTGCCTGCTCATTCTTTACATCGAGCTGATCACCTTGTCCACCTACGAGCAATCTTTATGAGGTGTAGGCATTATCGAATTCGGTTGAATCCCCACAAGTGTGTTTTCTGTATAGAAACAGGTCGATTGCTGGGATTTGTTGTTTCAAAAGCCGGCATTCGCGTCGATCCCTCGAAAGTCGAGGCTATCATCAAATTGCCTCCTCCTTCGAGTTTGCGCCAACTCCAAAGTTTGCAAGGGAAAGCGAACTTTTTACGCCGATTCATCCCAAACTACGCCGAGGTCACTAAAGGTTTTACACGGTTGTTGAAACAGAACGTTCAATTCTTTTGGGACGAGATTGCCCAACAATCTTTTGATGCACTTAAACACGCGTTGACCCATGCACCGTTGTTGCATCCTCCCAACTACAACCAGGACTACTTCTTATACCTCGCAGCTTCGCATTCCACCATTGGAATGGTGTTAGTTCAAGAAGATGAATTCGGAGCGGAGCATGTGATATATTATCTTAGTAGGACCTTAAATCCCACTGAGCTAAAATATTCGCATGTGGAGAAATTGGCCCTGGCAGCCGTTCAAGCTGTCCAGCGTTTTCGTCACTACATTCTTCTCCGTAAAACTACAGTTATTTCGGATTGCAACCCTATGATTTATATTTTGACAAAACAATTGCTAGGGGGCAAGTACTCTAAATGGATCGTTATCCTGCAAGAGTTCGACTTGGAGTTCGAGAAGTCCAAGTCTAAGAAATCCTTAGTTTTTGCGGAATTGATGTGTGATTTCCCGAGTGCTGACACAGAGACTGTGGCAGAAGAGTCCATTGCGGACGAATCTTTGTTTCTTATCAGTACTTTAGATCCGTGGTACGGGGATATAATCATCTATCTCCAAACCCAAACCTTTCGGCCTGAAGCTTCCAAGGCGGAACGTCGAAAAATTCGGTTTCAATCCCAGCAATACAAAATTATTGGAGATACACTTTATCGCCGGGGGGCAGACTTAGTTTTTCGACGTTGTTTAACTCACGAAGAGGCTGAGAGAGTTTTGAATGATTGTCACTCTGGAGCATGTGGCGGTCATATGTCTGGGTATGCCACAGCTCAGAAGGTGTTGCGCGCTGGTTACTTCTGGCCATCTATGTTTAAAGATTGTATCATTGCAGTCCGGAAGTGCCACAACTGCCAAGTGTTTGATCGAAAGATGCGCGCACCACCTGCTCCTCTCCACCCTATAATTGCCGTTGGTCCATTCGCCAAATGGGGTATCGACTTTATTACTTGTAACCCTCACTCGGCCGGGGGGCATGCGTATATCATCCTCGCGGTTGATTATTTCACTAAATGGGCCGAGGCGATGCCTACATTCGACGCAAGCGGCAAAACAGCTGCAGTTTTCATATTCAATCATATAATAACTAGGTTTGGTGTCCCACAAGCAATCATTACTGACCATGGGAGCCATTTTCGAAACACCATGATGACTGAACTTACAAGCCAGCTTGGTTTGCGCCACGACAGCTCTACTCCTTATTATCCGCAAGCCAACGGTTTGGTTGAGTCTATCAACAAAGTTCTGGTTATCATGATCCGACGAACCATTGGTATTCATCGGTCGAATTGGCACAACATGTTATTTTCGGCGCTATGGGCATACCGAACCTCAGTGAAAACCTCAACAGGGTTCACTCCTTTCCAGCTAGTTTATGGCTTGGAAGCAGTGTTACCCATTGAATGTGAAATCCCATCACTTCAAATGGCTGTCGAATTACTCCCAGCTACTTCCGAAGAGGAGAAACGTTTATTGTACTTAGCTAAATTAGATGAGACTCGACGTGACGCTGCATTGGCAATCGAGACTCACGCAAAGCGAATGAAAGCTCAGTATGATAGAAATGTGACCCCTCGAAGTTTTTCGGAGGGAGACCTAGTGCTTTTATATGATCAAGCTAACGATAAGCTAGGTGCTGGAAAATTCGTTCCTATGTGGCATGGACCCTATATTGTAAAGCGAAAGCTAGCAAAAGGGGCTTATGAGCTGGTAGATTTTGATGGGGACTCTTTGGGTAAACCCAGAAATGGACTTTACCTAAAGAGGTATTATGCTTAAATGGTGGGTATGGAGAATTTTTAGTTAGGTTAGGTTTTCTTTCTAGCTAGTATGATTGTTAGTTAGTCAGTGTGCTTAGCTTAGTGAGTGTGTTTTTCGTCGTTATTCTGGCTTATCTTGGTTTTACTCTTGATATTGCAGATGTCGACGCCTCTCCAAACATACATTGGATTTGCTGATGGTGCTTGTCGTAGTACACGGAATATCTCTTCCGCAGCTTGGGTTATCTATTCACCCTCTGACGAGTTAGTTTCTATGCATGGGGTAAGCCTCGGTCAAACAACGAATAACATTGCAGAATACAGTGCAGTGGTTGAATTATTATCCGAATCTATTTCATTTGGAATTCGACGTTTGATAGTGAGGTTAGATTCTGAACTTGTTGTATTACAGCTTAATAGAGTTTATGCCATTAGAAATCCTGTGTTATTAAGGTTGTTTTTGAGAGTGCGTCTCTTGGAACGTGAATTTGATTACATTGAATATCAGCATATTCCAAGGTCCTTAAATACATTAGCAGATGCAATTGCTTCTCGAGTGTTGGACAGACATTTACGATAATCATGCAAGTAAATTTAAAAACATTTCATCATACATGTTAAACAAGATAAGCCGGTAATAGTGATATATATATAGATAGGAGTGTGTCAAAAAATATACATCGTCTTCGATCATAGGTTGAAAAACACCTTATGATCGGCAAAAATGATAGAGTACAAAAAGTCAAAAATGTCACATGTGTCTACAAAGTGACTAGCCAATCACTGGTGGTGCTCCCTGTACGACACCACTGCACGGGCTACCTTACGCAAAAATCTCCTAAACGGTCCAGGGACCGCGACTACATAGCGCTGAAGTCTGATAGGAATGTCATCCATAGTAGTCTCAGGTATATCCGCCGTCAGACGCTGTAGATCATGCTCCAACTCAGCTAGTACCTCTGCAGCCGCCGTGTCCTGTGGGGCCGGTACCGGTGCAACTGGATGTCTCCTCTCAAAAGGCCGGAGGTTGGCTGGACGCTGTGGACCAACATCTGCATTTTGAAAATTTTACTGTCAGTTTTGAGACGATATATATAAAAAACAAAAAAAAATACATAATTTGAAAACTTGTGAAAAATAAAGTACCTCTGTCATCCCATTGTTCTCCCTGTGGAAGAACCATGTCCGGATCACCTCGAAAATCTACTCCGGCATACGGAAAGTCCTGGATCGAGAAAACCTGGTCCTCCAACCAGTGAAAGTAACTATCAGAAAATCGAACAACTGCCGCGCCCTCGTCAGGATGCCGGGCCATCACCGCAACCCATCGTACCAGCTTTGGCTCCCGAGGACCCAAGATATCAACAGTGAGTTGCTGAGGGATCAGCATCGGAACTCTCTCTAAGGCAAAGCTCACGACTAAAGGCCCATATCCAAAAGTTTTTAGTCGTCCGTTCTTTGCCTTAGTCAGTTGGCTCTTCATATTAGCCGACACAGCATCACACCAGTTGAAAATGGTGCCTTGGTAACAGTCAATTGCCATCCGCATTTGGGACCCAGAAGCAATGTGTAAAGCGGCCGCGCCGCAAATTCTGGTAACCGTGAAAGCAATAACTTTGAGTTCACGCAGAGAGATGTGTTTTATCTCCACGCCTTTCGAATGGTGTGCCCCAGGTGTGCACCAATCTTCCCGAGACTAACAAGGGATTGGCCACCCGGCCTAGTCCCGGCTAGATTGAGTTGCTCGCCTCTGTTTGGCAAGCCAGTGAGAAAGTATACATCCGAGGGCTCTATCTCGAGCTGGTGCCCTCCTATGTAAAAGCATTTCTCTTGAACGTTCCATCTCTCAACCAGCCATTCTAAGAATCTTACCTGAGCCCTCATGCCCGGTATGGCCCAGTATTTGTATAACCCGCATGCTTTTAGGGCATCCAGGGAAGGTTGGTGTTCTATTGCAGCTTCATCAACCTCTTCGTGCTCTCTTTCTCTCCAATCCAACATGGTGAGTGCCCTACACACCAAGAAATGATGATTAGAATTAATTTGGGGAAATTTGAATGGTTATTTGTGAGGATTGGGGTTTCAATTCCGCGTTCCACGGAGGACGCACCCCGCGTTTGGAACACAGGGCGTCGGGACGCAGCTGGCCTGAAGGTGGGCTGCGTCCCCCGACCATTTTCCTGTATAGGAAAAAGTCGGGGGACGCAGGTCACCCGAAGGGCACCTGCGTCCACCGAGAAGCGCATTTTGAAACCTAAACCCTCCCAAAAAACAAAACTAAAACCTAAAAAACAATTTTAATCGGATAGAAATGAAGAGTAGGATGTTGTAAAATACCTGGAAGAGACGGCGTTCGATTCTGACGGTCGGATTTTCCGCAGCGACCACGGGAAGTTTCTTGTCAAAAGCTCCTTTTTCAACCTCAACAGTCAAACGGTAAAAATGACATGGTAAAAAGTCTTTTTATAGGTTTTTTGGATGAATTTGTTCATTTTTCACCATGGAAAGATGTTTTTCGATGTATTTTTGCCTATCTTAAACAGGTATGAGTAATGTGTCGCTTTTGTGCAGGACAAAGGGACTTAGAGGGAAAATTGTCATTTTTTCACGAACAAAATATCAGAGTCATCTTTTAAGCCCTTTTCTGACTCCTAAAATATGAAAAGATTGCCGAGCGTTTCTTTTACACTCGTTAAAACGGAATTAAAAGACGGTCCCCTTATAGCTCTTTTCTGACCAAAAAATCAGGAAAAGTTTGCCGGGTTTTTGTCGTTTCAAACTCGATACGGAAATAAAACGACGTGTCCTTGATCGCTTTTTACTTTTCAGGTCAGTGGCACTAATTATGAAAGTACTCCTTGGTCGCAAGATCAAGCGGTTCCCCCAGGTATTATTTTATACTTTTTCGGGCTTGAGGGACACAAATCTACGAAAAAGTTCAACTTGGAGTCTTCTTAAGTTTTTCAGACTCTCTAAAATTGAAAAACACCGAGTTTCTCCTATACTGGGCTCGTTAAACATTTCACAGTAAAGGACCTGTTCAATTACAAACAGGAACGAACCACTCCTTCCTAGGGTTCGAATCAAAACTAGGTTGGACTCATCCGAAGGATGAGCTTATAATCAAGCATATGTTATCCTCCTCAAGCTTGTTAAAAATAAAGAGGTACTTGCCAGAAATGGTGGGGGAAAAGAGAGAAGAATGAGCCTATTTGTTACCTTTTGTCTCAGAAGAAACTTTATTACCACTCTTGAACACGACACTTTTCATTCACCTGGGTTGGGAAATTCTTTACCTCACAGTTGATCAAACCACTTTGAAAGTCTTTAACCGGGTTCCAGGGATTAACTTTGAGTTATTTGTCACCAAGCCATCTGTCGTGTCGTTATGTGTTCAAGAGGTCTGCAAGCAAAACTTTCATCTGCAAAATACTTGTCATCCATTTGACCATCCCTGAGTCAGTCCTTACAACAACATTTCTTCAACTTGAACAATGATTTCGTGTTGCAGGCTTGCTTGCAACGAGTCGCTTTCTATCGACATCAGCACATTATCTAGAGAGATGACTTAGAAATCGTCAGTACCTTGAAGTCTGCATGCATCAATGGCAGGTTTCTCGCCTTTGACGTCAGTTTACATCATTGACTTTCGATCGAAGGATTCCGTGAAATGTTCGACATCAACTCATTCATTCACATCTCATGGATTGTACTGGGTACTTTGAGAACCATTGACATTACTGGTGGTCTCTCTCACGCTTGTTAACAGTTTACATCATTGACTGGTAATCAAGTGGTTTCTACCATGTTCGACATCAACTCATTTATTCGCATGGCTAGAATCGTACCAATTCGGGAAGTAGAAATGAAGACCCTGGATCTAGTTTCCACCATCCAGGCTGCGAGGAGTTTTGTATTCATTATCTAAGTAGACTAATCATAAACAGATGGCTGCGTCCATACTGTGTCTACAAAAGTCTATGATTGTGATGTACTGCAAAATCATTCCTGTATCAGAGTAGTTAGTCTGTTAGTTAAAGTTTTGATCTGAGTATGGGAATGCCTACCTCAGTGATGATATAATCTTATACATGTATTTTGTGTTGAAAATTGCAGGTTCTGACCAGGCTCTCCACGGGATAATCCTTGAAATGATAAAGCGCTTCACCCTTCCTAGATATTACAAACCCTAATCTATTCCAGGCTTCGCACTTTAGGGGGCAATCTGTTACACTAAAAAAATGTCACCATGACTATTTACAGTTAGTATGGCTCAATCAACAGTCATGCTACCCTCTTAGGCAAGTCTTATGCCTCTGCTCTCCATGTCAAACTCCAAAAAAGAGAGAAAGTCTTGTATAAATGTATTTATCTCTGGGGACGCAGGTTCTCTCAAAACTTACCTGCGGGGACGCTCCCAATGTTCACAAAAGCTGCGTCCAAAGACGCTCTGTATGTAAAGGGACAGGTGCGTCCCCCTGTAAAAGTTAGAATGCGCAAGTTTCATCTTTAAAAAGTTACTTGTGGTCATTTCTAGAGCATTCTAGAAGGTTGTTCGACGTGTATTGGGCGCCTCCAGATGGTTCATGCACTCCTATCAAAGAGGAACTTATCCCATCAATAAGGGAGCTATCCCACCCAAAGAGGGGATTATCCCATTGATGGTGGACCTGATTAACCTCCTCTTGAGCACTATAAATACAGGCATTGGGCCAGAAGGAGGAGAGGTTGAAGCTATACATTTTCTAAGGGTAAATGCTGCAGGAATTAAGACTCCCATTTAGAAGCTTGTGAGGAGAGATTGCCATCTTTGCTTGTTCTATTTGGAAGTGGGTGAGCTTTGTCAAAGTAGAGGAAGACTCTTGTGGACCCTGGAAGGAGCTTGCACAACACCAAGGCTCAGGTTGTAATGGTTCCTTTTGATTACCTTTAATGCAAATTGGTCCATTCTTCTCAATAACTTGTTGTTTATGGGTTATTTCATGTACTCCTTGGTCTATATGTTGAATATGCTTTGTTTTATGTTATAATCAGGTGCTATTTAATTGTTTGACTGTTGGTGATTGCAGGTTTTGGAGAAAAGGAGGAGCTCATCCAGATCAACAAAGCTTGGACTTCTACAACAGCGTTTGGACAAAGGTAAGAACGAAACACTTGATTTCTCATATCATAATGCATGTTTAGAGAAGGATAGCTCCAGTTTGTTTTGTTTGTCATTAGAATGTCCTAGACTTCTAGGAAGGTCGGTTGTGTCTGCACTTTTGACTGATTCCGTGTGACAAGCCAGAGCCAGAGCCACGAGCTAGAGCCAAGAGCCAGAGCCAAAGCCAGAGCCAAAGCTAGAGCCAAGAGCCAAAGCCAGAGCAAGAACCAGAAAGCCAAAGAGCTTCCGAGCCAGGGATAAGATGGCATTCGAAGTCCATTGTGTTCAGTGTAAACTGGTGGAGTTGAGTGAGGAGCTTGTAAAAGGAATTTGCCATAATCCCAGAGAGCCTAGTCGAGTTGACTAGAGCTCAAGGAGATGTAGCCGAAGAGTTTTGGGTGAACTCCATTTTATATTGCTATTATGTGTGATTGCTTGTTGTTGCATTGTATTTGCTGCTTTATTTGTTGTTATATGTTTTATATCAGTTCAAGCAAATAAACTTAAGGCACATAAACAGTTTAAAGACAACCACAAGCATACACCTATTTTCAAGCACTTTTTAATTCCGCAATTGGTTAATCATAAGGTCTTGGGAATGTTTAAGCTTTGAAAGTGGGAGAGGTTCTTGTAAGCAGACAAGAAGCCTTTAGTGCCCCATTTTCAGATCAGGTGGTATCAGAGCCTGAGATTGATTAACCCCACCTTCAAAGAAGGTTATATCAAATTGCCTAATTGACAGAGCAAAGATTGCTTGTCTCAAAGGTGTTGGGCAGTCAAGGATTGATTTTCTGATTGATTGTATGCTTTTTGCAGACTGACTATTGTTTGAGTTTGCAGAGGTGAAGGGAAATCTATTGATAGCTCAATCCAGGAAGGACAAAAAGGAAGAAGGGCTAAAGGCATTCTTCTTATCCCAGAGGACCTCAAGGCAATCCTTGAAGCACAAGAGGTTTGTTGCAAAAGGTTGCTTGAATAAGCTCTTTGTTAATCTTGTTTGAAGTTCTTTTGTTCATTGGCATAATGACAACTTCTACAAGTGAGTCCTAAAATTCCTCCTTGATCACAAGATTCTTTGATGAAGACATGAAGCAAGACTTGTTCATCATGATGGACAAGGTGAGGGAAATGTATGAGGATGGAAGGAAGAGCAACATACTTAAAGAGTAGTTGAATTTGGTGGAGGAAGAGAAGCAGTTGCTTTTTGACAAATTGCAAGAAATGGAGAGGCAACTTCATATTGCATATATGAAACTGAAAAGGATGCATGAGTTGGAGGCACAACTCTTTGTTTCCAAAGAAGCCCTATTCAAGCATCAGCTTGAAGAAGAGGTAAACCATTCCTGTTTGTCTTCAAATTCTTCTAAGAATGCTTATATTGGCTCTTTTGAAAAGCATACCAGAGGCATAGGTTCCAAGCTAATATCCAAGATGGGCTATGAGGGAAAAGGCTTGGGTAAATATGCATAAGGTATTGTTGAGCCAATAATGGTTGAGGAAAGGCCTAAGTATTTGGGTCTTGGCTATGGACAAGCTTATGGAGAGAGTTCCAAAGCTGCCATGAAGGCCATTGAAATAGTTCCAAGAAGGAGTTTCATTTCAGGTCCTCTACCTCAAGAGTGTGAAGATTGTATTCAGGAGGAGTGCAATAGCTTGAAACATCATTTGCAATATGCAGGTGTTCAGAAGCACACACTTGAACTAGAGAGTTGTGGAGACCATAACAGCCTTGAAGAGATTGATGGTGTTCCAAAGAGAGCCGCTTCTTCATTTGCTTCACCTCCTCATGAAGGCAATAAAGGTGAAAGAGAAAGGTATAAATCTGGTTCTAAACATTTTCCTTTTGATTGTGCAAAGCATGATAAATTTCCATATAGGTATGGGAAAAGAATTGCATGTTCCTTTTGTGGTTTGGATAACCATAATGTTTCTAGATGTTGGAAGAGAATGGCCACATACAGGAAACTTTTGAAGGAAAGGAAGCAAGAAGCCAAAGGTCCATTGGACAAGGCAAATCATGCTGTCAAGAGGATGCACATGTGTTTCACTTACTGCCATAAGCAAGGGCATCTTACTGAAAGGTGTTGGACTCTGAATCCAGCAATGCTTCCACAAAAGCTGAAGAAAGTGGAAAGAGAAGATGGCAGAAATGGAAAGGAAGATTCCATGATTGATGTGTTTCAGGATGATTCACATGTTGATGTTGATGTGCAGACAAAGGTAGTACCTTTGAAATGGATTGGTAAGAAATGGTTAGAATTCTTATCCAATTAAGGTTGCATGTCTATCGATGCATCTATTTGCATTTCTTTGTTAATGGAATGCAAGTTGCAGGTTTTTACCAAGATGGTGAATGGAAAAAGGTTGAGTAGGAGACTCACCTTGTTGCTGCAACATTATATTTCATTTCATTTCATTGCATCTATTTCATTTCATTGTGCTTAAGTGAAAGTTGAAGGATGAAATGCATGCATGAGAATGTTGTGCATGAACACAGGAATGTGGATGTTTTCCTTGTATTTTAATATGTATGTGTAATTAACTTGAAGGGTTGATTTCTTTGTTGTAAACATGCATGCAATATTGACTTGGGATAAGTTAACTTGGTCTCCAAGATGGAGTTAATGATGAAGTGTTTCATCTTTTGGAAAAGAGTCCTAATGGTCTTTTTCAACATGCTTGACTTGAAGGGTCATTTGTTTTAAAGGCATGTTTTGTGGACTTGTTATCTAGTCCATCATTTGTATGTAGATGTAAGACATGGAGGAATTCACAAGATGTGAAAATCTGTTTCTTTTGTTGAAGCAGGAGGTTAAGCCATCCAACGTTGTCTATATTTCTGTTGTTGTTAACAGTTGTTGTTGACAGCTTTTCAAACAGGTAAAAATGAAAATTTTGTGGAGCAGATGTGACTTCACATTGGTTTGAGCCACCTTGGATCAATGATCAAGGAAGAGAAGTTCAAACTACCTTCTGTAACCTTCTCAGCAGGAGTTCTGCACGAAGTCAAGGATGAAAACAGTTCTTCCCCAAGAGGACCAGCACATCCATGATGGAGAGTGGTCAAAGGCTTTGGTTCAAAGTCACTATGCAAGGCAAGTGTATGGAGGTTGAAAGAAGAGGGTGTTGTTACTCTCATTTACTATTCAGATCAGTATGTCAGTCTTTTGGAGATCAAAAGTTCTTTTAGTGGGAAGGTGTGATCCAAAATAGATCTTGAATAGACTTCTAAGTCTAAAGTGTTCCTCACAGAGGAAAATAAAAGTCCAAGGATGCTCTTGGAAATAGCCCCATTGCGTAGATCTTTTCATTCTAAATCTACTGCAACTTGAATGGGATAAAATGGACTTTGGATGAAGAAGTTATCGCAAAAAGAAGTTTTCCTTTGTCCTTTGAAAAGGAGGCAAATTCTTATATAAGTGGGAATTAAGGGAAAAATGTGTTTTTAACATAAAAACACTTAAAACCCATTGCATTGCAATTCTTTATCACATCGCAATAAACAAATGGAAAGGACATAAAATAGGCACAAAGACCCTTTAGCAGACCAGACAGATTCATAAACCAAATAGGCAAACTGTAGAAATTTTGAATAATATAACACTTATTCACAGAGATTATCCTGATTATACACTATTTTCGGAATGCATGCATAATACATAACCTCCTCTACGTTGATCATCAATTTTGTGGAATTAAAAACAATGAAACATCAATCGCATGCTTACATTAACACAGTATGTACTGGGGAAAGCATACAGCTGAAAACCCCCAACTATCTGTATATTATAATGATAGAGAACATGTAACAATACATAGTACAATACTCCTCACAAGTACTCAGTACTATCTCCACCTGCTACACACAAACTAGCTCAAATCTGAATCAAGTCACAGGTTCAAATCTCCTCCGCTGTCTACCTGCCTCTACTGTCCAATCCAATGTGAGAATAGTTAATGATCCAAGCTCATTTTCCTTGGCTTGTACTGCGCAATCCTCATTGGCAATCTCCATCATTGATTGTGCAAATCTCATGCACAGCTATAGTCACAACTGATAGTAGTCTCCACCTCTAACACCTGTCTCCACTGAACTGTCCATGCACTGAGTTAACTGATGTATTCTTTAGTTGCTTTATGAGTTAATAATTAGTGAATTAATTAATAATTAATTCACATCACTCATTACTAGTGTATTCTGTAGTTAGACTAAATACAACTAGTTCAACCAAGTCAAACTGAACACAACTCCATCAACTCCTCAATCAAATCCACCAAACTCAATCACTTGAGTTCTAACTGAAGTCCATCATGCAATAGCTCAACTGACCCATAAGAAAAGCATATTTCTTTCTGGAAGTTGCATGTGCCACATCTGTAGCTTGAACTAAAGTGCTCCAAGAGGATAAGATAATGTTTATAGTCCAAATATTGTTAAGAGCTAATAATATTCGACTGTTCTATTTTTAGCCTGGCAGTCTAAAAATAGACTCCGCCCATATGTCTAAAAATAGAAGTCCATCTATTTTTACCAACATGAACAATCATCCACAAATAGCATCCTGCAACTCATAGACCATGATCCATATGTCTAAAAATAAACATAGTCTAAAAATAGACTTTGCGCCAAAAATAGCCTGCGAGCCCACTTAGTGAAGGCGACTCCTTTCCACTAAGCTCTGTCATCTTGTTGCATTTTCAACACTCCCTCTCAACAAGATATGGATTATCTGCAACCCCTATCCTGCAACTCTGGAATGTTCTTCATGCAACACATTTTCCCGGTCCACTTGCTCCAACAACACTTGTAACAAAAACACTCCCAAATGACCACTCTGTTGGGCTAGTAACATACTCTGATGCTGAAGCTCTACCTGCTACTGACAAGTGCTCCCTCTCTGACATATGCGCTACTGCAACATCTCCATGCATCTCGCACCTTTGCACACTTCTCTGGGCCACCTAGCACTGTTCAAAACACTTGTACCTCGCGCATTGCTGCAGCCTGCTAGCTATTCGCTATCCTGGGACTCCCTACACTGTCGCTCTCCCTACCGCTCCATCCGCATATGTCTCTACCCAATCAGTCAGTTCCTGCTACTCCACATCGGGGCTCTCATAGCAAGGTCTCATCCAAGAGGTTGGGTACCTCAAGGATCCTGCCCCTCCTCCTTTGGATGATCAATCCACATCACCCCACCTCCTACCTGGAGGTATGGTTGCATGCGATCCCTCAGCCCACCTGGCTCGAAGTTTCCCCCTAGTGGAGGTCTCTGCATGAGTAGATGTCTCTACTCGATCTCCTCTCATCTTCCCTTGTTGTGGCTGCTCCACAACCTCCTGAAGCTGCTGCACCAATCATGGCTCCTCCACAATCGTCTGAGACTTCTTCTGGCTCTGCATGTTGAGAGGTAATATACACTCCCTCTCAACCACCAAGTCTCCATCAGTTTCCTCGCTGCTCAAGGCTTTGCATTCATCTTGAACCTCAAGAGCATACAGGTTCTTGACCCGTGAACCAATCTGCTTCACCTATCTAGTGATGATGTGTCTAAGGAAAACCTTTCCCTTACTAAAGACTACATCATAGCCTCTGTCTTCTAGCATCGGGATCAACACCAAGTTTCTCTCCAGTCCTGGTACATACTTGACATCGGTCAAGGTAAGGTGAGCTCCATGCTCCCTCTGAAAAATAACCGTGCCTGCACCTGAGACACTATACTTCTCATCATTGCCCATCGCTATGAGTATCTGAAGATCTTTCTCCTCCAAAGTACTGAACAAACTCTTGTTACCGGTCATGTGGAAAGAAGCTCCACTGTCAAGAAACCAACCACTTCCCACCATGGATGAAACCATGCATGCGAAGAGTGTGAAATACAACTGAAACTGTGAAGCAAGTGACTCACCTTCAGATGATTCCCCAGATCCCTTCTTGGATTTCCTCCGTGGACAATTTACAGCATAATGGCCCACCTCATGACAATGAAAGCATCTCACTTTCGATTTGTCAACCTTCTTCCCATCATTGGAAGAACTGGATTCAGAAAGAGAACCCTTCTCTTTCCCCTTCTTTTCTTTGGCAGCCAAAGCGTAATTTTCTTCATCAGATGCCTTTGATGAAGATCTGTCCCTGGTATTCCGCCTGATCTCCTCTTGCACAAGATCTGACCAAAGTCTCTTCCATTCTGGCAATTTCTCCCAACCATTGACAGAGTCCTGATATGAATGCCAACTCTTCAGAATACCAACGAGAGCCAAGCTCACCAAGTCCTCATCATCGACAGTCACCCCCACACTTCCCAGCTCATCTCGGCATTGGGTGAACTTCGTGAGATACTTGGGCATACTGTCTCCTTTCTCACACTTAATGTTTGTGATTTTATCCTTGAGCGGCAACTTCCTCTGATCACTCTTGCTTTGGAATAGATCTATCAATGCTTTCCACATCAAGTATGGATAAGCCTTTCCATGCAGGCTGGACACAATGTGATCCTTCACGCCCTCCAACAGAATCCTTCGACACTTTGCTATCTTCTTTTGCCAAGCCTCAACTTGAGCAGTATCAGTAGGCTTTGGGACCTCAGCCTCTATGAACTCCTTCAACCCATTGTCATCTAACACTGCCTCCATCCTGTCCTTCCATGCAATATAATTCGAGCTGCCTTCAAGGGCATACTCCAATCGCAATCTGTTGAAAGACATTTCAGCTTTGACACCAAGAAACCACTGCTGCAAATTCGAATTCCACCAGCTCAAAACTCAACCGCTTCTGATCTAAAATTCGTGAGAACAAAGTATTTCTCGTACAGAGATTGACTATATGGGCTTTTACCGGATATCTCACCTTCCAAAAGAAGGATGAATCCAGAGGCTACCTGGCCCGATTACAGACTCTGCCTGAAGAAATAATATGTAATCAATTTTTGAATAATAGATTTGATGATCAACTCTGCTTCGATACCATGTAGAAATTTTAAATAATATAACACTTATTCACAGAGATTATCCTGATTATACACTATTTGCGGAATGCATGCATAATACATAACTTCCTCTACCTTGATCATCAGTTTTGCAGAATTAAAAACAATGAAACATCAATTGCATGCGCACATTAACACAGTATGTACTGGGGAAAGCATACAGCTGAAAACCCCCAACTATCTGTATATTATAATGATAGAGAACATGTGACAATACATAGTACAATACTCCTCACAAGTACTCAGTACTATCTCCACCTGCTACACACAAACTAGCTCAGATCTGAATCAAGTCACAGGTTCAAATCTCCTCCGTTGTCTGCCTGCCTCTACTGCGCAATCCAATGTGAGAATAGTTAATGATCCAAGCTCGTTTTCCTTGGCTTGTACTGCGAAATCCTCATTGGAAATCTCAATCATTGATTGTGCAAATCTCATGCACAGCTATAGTCATAACTGATAGTAGTCTCCACCTCTAACACCTGTCTGCACTGAACTGTCCATGCACTGAGTTAACTGATGTATTCTTTAGTTGCTTTATGAGTTAATAATTAGTGAATTAATTAATAATTAATTCACATCACTCATTACTAGTGTATTTTACAGTTAGACTAAATACAACTAGTTCAACCAAGTCAAACTGAACACAACTCCATCAACTCCTCAATCAACTACACCAAACTCAATCACTTGAGTTCTAACTAAAGTCCATCATGCAATAGCTCAACTGACCCATAAGAAAAGAATATTTCCTTCTGGCAGTTGCATGTGCCACATCTGTAGCTCGAACTGAAGTGCTCCAAGAGGATAAGATAATGTTTATAGCCCAAATATTATTAAGAGCTAATAATATTCGACTGTTCTATTTTTAGCCTGACAGTCTAAAAATAGACGCCGCCCATATGTCTAAAAATAGAAGTCCATCTATTTTTACCAACATGACCAATCATCCACAAATAGCATCCTGCAACTCATAGACCATGATCCATATGTCTAAAAATAGACTTTGCGCCAAAAATAGCCTGCGGGCCCACTTAGTGAAGGCGACTCCTTTCCACTAAGCTCCATCATCTTGTTGCATTTTCAACACAAACCTTTTGAGTTCTGAAAGGAAGGGCAGTAAGCGGTATTTCGGGCGGGTCTCAGGCAGTAAGAAGTATTGGATGGGCTCCACTCAATTCGATACATTAACTGACGCATGGCACGATGGAGGAGAGAGGAAACCGCTCTTTCGGGCAGTTAAACCTTGTGTAAGTTATGCGCCCGAAATGGACTGTTAGCCGTCAGATTAGCAACAGCGGATCAATGGTCAGGATCTGATCGGCGGATAAGTGATCGACATGACCAAAGGGAAGACCCCTAGGCCAATGCGATAGCAATATGTGACATGCGATATCAACCGTTGGATCAGGAAAGGAATGGATGGTCCAGATTCAATCGACGATCGAAGATCGGTGATCCCCGATGCCAGGGCCGATACAATTGTGATTACAATAACCGATTAAGGGTCGGACTCAATGGGAGTTATAAGCCTGATTGCATAATATTTGAAATCCAGAAATTCAGATTTTCAATGTATTTCTCGTGTAAATGGGTTTTTTTCCATTTGGCCATGAGATGATGCGATTGTGATATTAAGATGGATGGTAGACCCAAAAGGGATTATAGACCCGATTTCATAACTTTTGAAGTCTAGATTTATGGGATTTCTTTGTATTTCCTGTGTATTGAGGTTTTTAGACCTCTCGCTTAAGCGATAGTGATAAGTGATATTTGGATGGACCCAATAGGTTTATAGGGCTGATTCCATAATATTTGAAGTCCGGGCTAAAGGCCCATGATGTGTTTTGCATGTGTTTCCTGTGTATTTCCATTATTTGGCTGACATGGCCAAAGGAAGGAAAAATGACGGTTTTTCCTGCCCGCCTTTTCTTTTCCATTTGTAAACGGATTCCTGTGAGGAAACAGTTAGATTCTTCAATGATGGAGGACTGTAACCGATGCATGATAAAAACACGGAGAGATCAAATGCTGAAGGGAGCTGAAGGTTGCCGAGGGAGCTGGAGGACTGAAAAAAGTCACTGGAAGGTTGCTGAAGAATTGCTTGGAGGTCAAGCAAATTATAGAGGCACGTAGAGGCCAAGAGAGAGCTCCGAGAAGCCAGAGCCTAGAGCCAGAGCCAGAGCCAGAGCCAGAGCCAGAGCCAGAGCCAGAGCTAGAGCCATAGCCACGAGCCAGAGCGAGAGCTAGAGCCAGGGATAAGATGGCATTCTAAGCCCATTGTGTTCAGTGTAAACCAGTGGAGTTGAGCGTGGAGCTTGTAAAAGAACTTTGCCATAATCCTAGAGAGCCTAGTCGAGTTGACTAGAGCTCAAGGAGATGTAGCCCAATAGTTTTGGGTGAACTCCATATTATATTGTTGTTACGTGTGATTGCTTGTTGCTGCATTGTATTTGCTTCTTTATTTGTTGTTATATGTTTTATAATAGTTCAGGCAAATAAACTTAAGGCACATAAACAGTTTAAAGACAAACACAAGCATACACTTATTTTCAAGCACTTTTTAATTCCACAATTGGTTAATCATAAGGTCTTTGGAATATTTAAGCTTTGGAAGAGGGAGAGGTTCTTGTAAGCAAATAAGAAGCCTTTAGTGCCCCATTTTCGGATCAAGACAAAAAATCAATCAAAGCAAGAGATCTATTGACTATAAGTAAATGGAATCAAAGGCATATACACATATAAACATCATATATCAAGATAAGATTATGGAAAAAGGTGTAAACAACCTTATTAAGTAGAAGGAGGAATTACAACCATGCAGTCTGATCCAATGTCACTCCTCTAGCTTGGGTTCCATCCACGTCACATCAAGAGCACAACACTCCGACAGCATAACAATACTTTCAATAATCTCAATTCTCAAACCAACATTATCTCCTTACAATTCATCAAAGTCCAACCCCTGATCACTTAGATGAGTGCTCAATTTATAAGAAGATGGAGGAGGTTTTGTCATAAATGAGGGTATTGAATGGCCTTCCATACTTAGAGTTAGTTTCCATGGAGGAAGGGATGCGAGGATAGGAGGTTACTTAACTCATTCCTCATCCATTTTCGAGCTTATAGGAGATGATAAGTGTGGGAATCCTCTAGAAGGCTCTAGAAGATAAGAATATTCCCAAAATCCTATGTGGAATTCGCTCAATATCGTCCAGCGCAGGTCGAAGTGGGCCTAGGTTGTCTGCAGCATAGGATTGCATGGGCATAAGTTCTCTGCAGCGCACTTACCCTTGACCAAGGCTGCGTTGGTCCCTCTTGGAGTCATTTCAGGATGTCTTCAAGCCATGGAACTGTCAAGGAAGGAGGCATTCAAAATGTTGACTTGTCTAGGGCATGTAGCAACTGAATTAGCATTTGATGAACCCTAATAGTACTGATCTAGATGATGGGAGTGATGTGCCCAAATGGATCTGTAATAGGGCTGACAGAGATAACCGGGTGCAGTAGGGCCAGAGGAGCGTGCATTTTCTTTGTAAACACTTGACAAGGATGGCACTGCCGGATAGCCTTGATACAATATTTGAACAAGGTTGTCCAATAGTAGTCTATGCGCAAAATTTTCTGAGCATTAGATATGCCAGAAATATGACCGCCAGGTGCTTCAGCATGGCAGCCATTTAAAACGTGTTCTTCCTCCTCATGAGTGGGGCAACATCAAAAAACTGTATCAGCACCACGATGATGTAACGTATCGTTATGCACTAAATAATGTGGTGCTTGGTGGCGGATGTGACGAAAGTCACCTAATGATAACTTAGGGCATAAACGTTGCGCTTGGAGGTAGACAAGAATGTCACCATACCAAGGGTCAGTGG
This sequence comes from Pinus tabuliformis, assembly GCA_031772625.1. Lineage (NCBI taxonomy): Eukaryota > Viridiplantae > Streptophyta > Pinopsida > Pinales > Pinaceae > Pinus > Pinus tabuliformis. The sequence goes on along the minus strand of CM062818.1, from coordinate 98,870,397 downwards.
TGTTAATAAGATAGACAGCTTCATTAGGAAGAGGATCGTGGGTTATCTTGTTAGGATCGACAATGGGAAGATCCAATAGAAGTTCAGTGAAGACTAAGGAATTTTTTGCCTTGGTAGCAGTGAAAACCAAATCAAATTGTTGGAGGATCAATATCCATTTGGAATATTTCCCTCTGATGACTTGATGAGACAAAATATGTCTCATGGGATTCTCCAAGGCGATGACAGTAGTCTGTTGCAGCAGTATGTAATGTCGGAAGTAGTTGATAGAAAAGACATTTGCCAAGGACAACTTTTCCACATGTGAATATTTGAGTTTGGGTCTAGCCAAGCCTTTCGACAAATAGTATATCACATGCTCACTTCGGTCATCGTGAGTTTGAACTAAGACCATTCCTAGAGAGGATGGTGAGGCTGCCAGGTAGAGAATAAAGTTGTGCCCATAGTTGGGAGCACTAAGGAGTGGGGCTAATATAAGCACCTTTTTCAAGGCATCAAATGATCATTGAGCTTGATCATCCCACAGATATGGCACTCCCTTCTTAAGTAGGCGCATAAAGCCTTTTGTCAACTCAGCATAGTTTACGATGAACTATCATAAGAAGTTTGCTTTCCCTTGCAAACGTTGGAGCTGTAAGATGGATTGTGGTTCAGGAAATTGAGTAATTGCCTTTACCTTATCGGGATCAACCCTAATCCCGTACCTGGAGAAAATGAATCCAAGTAAGCGTCCAGACTTGACAAAGAAAACACATTTATGAGGATTCAGATGTATGTTATAAAACCGAACCTAAGAAATATAGCTCTTAAATGATCTAGGTGATGTGCTCGCTTCTTGGAATGGGCTAGGAGGTCATCCAAGTAAGCTTGAATGATATGTTTGATATCGTGAAATGCGTAGTCCATGGCCCTTTGAAATGTTGCTCTAGCATTCTTTAAACCGAATGGGAGTTTTCGATAGGCAAAGATTCCCCATGGGCAAACGAAGGTGGTTTTGTGCTGGTCTTTTGGTTTTATAGCAATCTGGTTGTAACCTAAGAAACCATCCATGAATGAGAATGATTCACAACCAGTGCAGTCGTCGATGATTTGGTCGATGAACGGTGTCGGATAATTATCCTTCAGACACGCGGTGTTCAAGTCTCGATAGTCGACACATACGTGGATGGTTCCTTGTTTCTTATCGACAAGAACCAGATTGGAAACCCATTCTGTTAAGGGAACGAGATAGATGAAACCAACACGTAACAACTTTTCCACCTCAGTCTTGATGGCTGCCATTTTGCGGGGGTGGACTGGTCAAAGCCTTTGGCAGACAAGTTTAGCATTGTCGTATATCTTGATCTCATGCTTGACAATAAAAGGATCTATGCCAGGAATTTCCTTATAACATGAAGTGAATACATCGTGGAATTCCTTAAAAAGGCAGGTGAAGCTTGCAATTTCCTCAGGAATGCAATCTGCTCCAACCTGGATGTCTTCAACGATGTCTGTCGTGACAGAAATATCGATGAGCAATGTCTTTTAAATATTGCCCATGTTTCCTTCAAATTCCAAAGTTTGGGTTGTCGTATAAGGTGAGGAAACAATTTCTGGCATGTCAGATGACAGGATTTGGAGAGGCATCATGTCCAAATCAGATATCGAAACACGATGGTGCGAGTCCTCCCATGGTCACTCTTCTAAACTCATGATCTCTCTAATAGCTTCGTCCGTAGGTAGGATTTGATTTAGGATATCGAAAGAAGGAGCAATTATGGGAGGGCCGATGGTACCGTTGGCTGTCACCAAAGTGACTGGAGATTTTGATGCAGATTGAATGGCCTGGTAGGCCAATTCAGCTGGTGATAGTGGCATTTTTTCTCTGTAAGTGTCAATATCTGAAGGGGCTAGTAGGATCCAAGGATCGGTCGATTTGTGAGGAATGGATGAAGCCATATTGACCATCTATGGAACCGTGGGTGGTAGAAGAGGGAAACAACCCATGAGGGAAGATCCCTTCAATAGACCGGTACTGATATTGATGTAAGAGTTAGGTACACCACCCATTAAGGGTACAGAGCCACTAGGTAACAAGGAATAATCAAGGGTGGAAAAGGACAACTGGTCCACTATGAATATCTTTCCATCTAATGGAAATAGGATGATACGAAAGACAATAGACACGACGACAGTCATGGCATAAGTCCAACTGTGACCCAATAATAAATTATAGGAGAGCTTTCTATCTATGACTTCGATGTCCACCATTATAGTTTTCCCATTTAAGGTGATGGGGTAGCTAGCTGGGTAACCTTTTGGGATGAAAGTGTGTTCATCGAAAGATTTAAGGGAATTCGATGGTGGGGATAGGGTTGGAGAACCCAAAGCGAGCCAACATGAAGGTGACATTACGCAGGTCGAAGCACCTTCCTCAATGACTATTCTATATATTCCTTTCCCTTTTGAAAATATTTGCACTTGAAATGCAATTTGGTGTGAAAGGGGAGGTTTACATTTTTCCATGTCGAAAATTGCAAGAATGGTATCTTGGGGGTCGATACCACCAATAGTCAAAAGCAGAGCTTTCCTTTGTGCTGGATAGGTTTGTAATACTTCGAGTGCCGACATATCAGACGATGCTTATGCCAATTCTTCTATGATATTGTAGTTTTGGGAACCATGTGCAGATGTATTTTGCGTTGTGCGACGAAGTGCCCCTTTTGGGGGGCTAATTACAAGATCAGCAACTGACCTTTCGATACACAGATCATCAGGCGCCAATGGGTTTTGACTTGAGGAGGGTTCCTCTGCATGAGCGACTGGAGCTCCATAAGATTTTGCTTTGGTTTGTAGATCTAACATTTCAAAGGTGTAAACGGTAGATGGTCCTTCACCAATTGAAGGATGTTAGGGTTGGTTTGTAATAAGGTGTTGTTGCTGCTGAGCAGGGAAAGGATTATTTAGGACAACGAGGGTCCTGTGAGTGTCTGTTTTAGCAATGAAATCTATGCATTCTTGAAGACACGGACAATGATAGGTCATGTGGTCTTCGGAATAGATTTTGTACGGGAATCTAGTGGGTTTATCCTTTCCATCATCAGAGGGTGCAACAGCCTTCTACTTTGGGTTGTACTGCTTTGTTGACTGCTCTTCAGAAGGAGCGGTCTTTTTCTTATTCTTCTTGTTCTTACCACCGGGTTTTTGTGTAGACTGCATAGAGTTGATCGCGGTGGTAGGAAGAGCAGTTGATTTGGTAGAGGGGTCAACTGACATCTGAGCAATGTGACGAATGAGTTGTTTTATAGCAGCCCTGGATGTTGCGCCGATAATCCCATCGGCATGCGCTCCGATTTACTGAGTAGCGGTAGCATTGGAGTTGTAGGGGAATTGGGGATGACGTCGTATAAAGTTCCAGACTACGAATATATCAGATCTAAGTGTTGGGCACGACGAATGGATTGGTCTTATATGACCACATCACCTAAGGTGACATCTTTAGTGATTTGGGGGAGTAGAGACTTGCAGAACCAATCCATTAATAGATAGTCTAGGAGGGGAGCTTTGACTAACCTCCGCTTACATCTCCATTCATGTATATGATTAGAGATGTGGGTGGTGGTGTCCTGATGTAATGAAGTGAGGAGTTCTGTCCCAGTTTCATAGTGGATGGGTAACTGGAATTGCTTTAAGAATTCCATTGCTAGAGCACCAAAGGTATTCACTAACATGTGTGGTAACTCAATGTACCACTTGGTTGCATTGCTATTAAGGGTGTGGGGAAAGAGATGTAACCAGATACTATCATCCACCATGGAGTTAGAAACACACTATAGATGATAGGTGGTGATGTGTGTACCGAGATCCTCCCCTTGTTTCCCTTCGAACTTCGGTATCTCTGTTGGTATTTTATGTGGTATTGGCGGCCAAAGTAAGTTGTGGTAGATGGGGTCATTTGTGAGTTCGTACAAGTCGAGGATATCAAGCATTACCAAGAAAGGAAAGGTGTTTGATGCCCCTGAATCAGACCAAGGCAATGACATATGACTTGAGGATCCTTGTGGTCCTCCCATTGTGTTGTTTCCAATATTATACACAGGTTTCATGGTATAGTAAGTGCCTTGGGGTATAGTATTGTACTGTGGGTTTCCATAGGGGTTACTGGATTGGGGGTTGGAAGTGCTCCCAGGATAAGGAGTGCCCCCTTGACTCACTTGAGGTTGTGAGTAGGGTGTCCATATGGATTGATTGGGACCTTGTTGAGGGATCTCGCTCACCACGTAACTAACTATAGGTCCTTGAATGACGAAAGGAGGGTTCATGTCAATCAATGACTGTCCCTGCAAACCTAAAAACAGAGGGGGAACTATTATGTTCCCGACCGGTATATGCATATTGGGAACTGTGCCCCCAAGTATCTGAACCTAGGGGTTAGAACTATACAATGGATGCAAACCATAGGGTTGGTTGATGGGACTTGTGCTAACTATGCTACATTGAGCATTATAAGGAGCGCTATATCTAGCACTTGTAGAAGGTCCAGGGGCTAACACAAAAGGGGCGGAACCTGGAATGTACTAGGTTCCATTCGTGGTGGGTGTCATGATGGGGTTTGAACCTAGGACAGATGGGATAGTAGAATTTTCCATCAGAGGTGTGGTACTGACTATTGACTGGGGAGGAGTGGTGGACCAAAAGTGTCCACAAAAGCCCATGACCCTTTAGTCATCGCTGGGACGAATGGAAATGTTCCAATGGAAGACAAAGGAGGTACTGATGCAATGGGAACCAAGAGTGGTCCCAACAAATTTGTGATCGGAGGATTGTATGGAGGAAGAAATCCTTCAGTAAAGAAATCCTCTGGTAAGCTTGAATCGTGGGATGTCCAAACTGATTATGTGTTCGATCTCTGAGACTAATTGCCTGAAGATGGGGAATTTGGCTCACTGGTGCTCGGCGGATCCTCCACAATGAGTGGGGGAAGTCATAACAATCGTTTAGATTGACGACGAGGGCTGGATGTAGCCATAGTGGCTGATAATTTTTATCAGTAAATTTTATAGTGATGTTTATTAAAGTCTCGATGATCACACTCTAGCATTGAAAAAATAAAAAATACACTAAGTAAATCAATCAACAAGCAGATGGAAATGACCCTATCTGATAAGCACCGATCACTGGAGATGAAACCTAGTATCACAATGAATAACAGATAAAGTTGGCCAAATGTATAGTTACAGTTACTCTTGACCTTTGCCCGAACCTTAGATTAAGGGGCCAAGTAATCTCGTGAAGACAAGCACCCTCCCAAGAACCGAAGACAGAGTAGGTCCATCTATGTTAGGAACTAGGGCAGCCCACCCCAGTCACCTTGTGTTAGTCCCTATGGCCACTAAGGATACCTCAGATCACAGACACTATCAGGGGGGACATAGTCACAGACAGTACGCTGTGTGGGCAAGATACCTGAGTCCCCGACTCAGCTCCGATATCCCCGAAGGGATCCTCGATACACAGAATACCCAAAGGAGATGTAAGAAAAGGTAGGCTACCTTCACTTACAGTTCGATGTTGTCTCGTATTTAGCTCTGATTTTACTAGAGTGGTCCCGTGTAGGAGGATTTCTCTCTTTAATGACACTAGTTTTGGTGTATGATCTTGGGCAGTTAACTCACACTGCCTATCCCAAGATCGTAGCCTAAAATAATGTGTGTTTACTCTAAAAAGAGTTGCTAATTGATTTTATTAGCTAGAATTTAAATGTACTTCATTAGAGTCTTTAGTAGGGGTGTTAATGTATGAAATTATATGGGACTTTGACTCAAATTATGCAAAAACAATGCTTGTAAATTTTCATTTTTGATGAATAAGCTTCTTCTACAAAGGGAGAGTCATTCATACATCAATATTTATGCCATGCATCCTAATCAGTAAAACACTAGCATAACCGACAAAACTACAATGCTCACTAACAACTATTGAAACCAAATAATGAAGATCTAAGCAGCTAAGCAGAAAACAGTAAAAAAAAAGTGTATTTTTTTCTTTAATGAAAACAAAAAATTTAAGAAGTAAAGCTATTTTCTCAAAAAAAAATAATCTTTTCAGGACACAGATCAGTCAAACAAGTGCAGCTGTAGATCCCTGAGCAATCTATAAGTATATTTCCCAACCCATGAGTTCACAGAGCAAGTTGTTTATCAAGAGAGACTATAGAGAGTTAGTTTCAGCACTAACCCTCTGTTTGTGCAGACACAGTGCTTTATAAAGCACTATTTACACTAATAACCTACGTTAGTGAGGAAAAATACTTAAAAATTGGGCTGTGGGGATCAGATCTAGGGCTGAGCACTAAGAGAAGGGTGTTGTATGGTCTTGAGTGGTCAGAAAGGGAATGAAGAAAGAAGTACAGGAAGGCCTGGAAGAAAGAGAGATCTAGGAACTTTCTGGGAAAATCAGGAACTAAGTTTAGTCCCCAGTAGAGTCGCCAATTCTTCTATAGGGATTAATGCACGGGTGTAAGGATGTCATAGTAACCCTCAAGGATCTTCCTGAGATCCTTGGCAGATAGTCAGAGTATCTGCAACTATCACAAAGAGACATACATATTCATGTTTAACAAATGAATATCAAAATGAGAAAGACTCATTACCTCGAGTTTTAGTGTGGTGTTGCTGGAGAGCACAATGCAGCTAGATGGAAGACCTCTGAGCCGGCTCCAGATCAATGCATGCACATAGAAAAGACACAAGTAATCACAGCATATGACTTTGATAAACAATGTATGAACATATAAAAGATATCTAGTTGTACGCAACTAAGCCACTCATGCTAAAAGATATTGAATAAACATATAAACAAGTTATACAACCAACATCATGGAGTGGACAACACAACTGCAGTTCTATATTAAAGTGGAAAGAATGATTACAACCATCAGTTGGATCAGCCTTTCCTTACCCCTCGAACTCCTCTCTCTCTCTCCCTTCTTAACCTCTTCTAATACTTAAGTCTGAGACTCTGCTCGACAATCAAATAAGATATTCTTTCAAATGGTTCGACCCCTTTCACAATATCCCTAGCCTTGCATGTATAGCATGTGAGGATAGGGTTTCCAAGTCCTTCATGAGTTCTTTTGGGCAAAAGTAGTGACGTTGCCATGCTTTTGTGCTCTTTCCCCTTTGCATACTCCATTAGGAATTAGTAATTCCCCCAAACAGGTCGAGTTTTGATGTTTCTTTTCTTTTTTGATCTGACATAGGAGAGAATCTCAGGATATTTCTCAGTCAATGCGCTCCTTTGACCCATAGAAAGTGATGTAGGGTCACTAATGCTCCTCCCGAGGTAACAAGTAGAGTTACCCTAGGCACTAATGCACCCTTAGGCTTGCTAAGAAGCTTTATAAAGAAGGTTGTTAGTGTCTAGACAACGTTAGCTTGACAACTGGGCTTGTGAACTTGGTCAATCCTTTAGTCATCATGTCTTTATCCTCTGAGTTAATGAGGAGGTCATTTTCCTATATAACAGTGTTCATGTGTGTTGCTTATGTGTGATACTTTCTTCTTCTCTTACTACACCTGCTTATTGCTTATCAAATGCCTAATAAATCTCTTGCATTCTGGTTTAAGTTTAACAAATAAAGAATTAGTTGTTTTACAAGTTTACTAAGAATACACTAGTTTCTTTTACAACAATCACGTACATATGCAAGTTAGGTTTAGTAAAGTCGCATATATATATATATTTCAGAAAAGAAAATTATTATTGTGAGTTTTTGAAATATTGATTCGCCCCCCCTCTCAGTGTTTTTCCCAACAATTGGTATTAGAGTAGGTCCTTCAAAAGAAGCTTGATCGCTTGAAGGAAGATCTCCCAAGATGAGAAATCAAGACGAAACGACATCTATCAGACCACCACTCTTCAACAGAAATAATTTAATATATTGGAAGACAAGAACCAGATCCTATATTTAGTCCCTTGGAGCAGATGTTTGGGAAATTGTGGAAGGAGGTTACCAATATCCAGCCGCAGTTCCCATAGATGCAGCAGAAAAGAAGACGTATGAAACCAATGCCAAAGTTGTCAATGCATTATTGGGAAGTCTGACAGAATCATAATTTGTCAAAGTTATGTAGCTAAACACAACAAAAGAAATATGGGACAAAATCATTCAAAGCTATGAAGGGGATGCCAAGGTAAAAAGTGATAAACTCTAAACTCTCAGACTGCATAATGATGAAAGTATTATTAGTTTTTTTCTACGTATAGATGAGATTGTAAATCAAATTTAAAATCTGGGTGAAGAAATAAAGGACACCACTTTAGTAGATAAAATATTAACATCTCTAACTCCTAAATTCAAGTCAAAAGTGTTTTCCATTGAAGAGAAGCAAGATCTGTAGATTCTTACTATTGTTCATCTTCATGAGATCCTTACTTCTTTTGAAATGAGGAAAGGAGGTCCCTAAAAAGTCATAGAAGCCACATTTAAAGCATCTCCAAAAAGAAAAGAAAAGGAAGAACACAAGGAATTAGGATATTTATCAGAAGAAGATGAGGTGAAATTTGTAAAGAAACTTCAATTCGGCATCAAAAGGTTCAGAGGTAGGCTTCCCTTCAAATGTTTTTCTTGTGGTAGAGTTGGTCATTATGATGCTAAATGTCCTCATAAAGACAATCATGACAAAGGGAAGGATACTGCAAAAGGTAATAGGATATAGTTTAAAAATAGAAGAAGTTATTATACTCGTGAAGATAGTGATGGATTGCAAATAGTGAAGAAGGAGAATCTGATCAAGATCTTAAATTATTCATGTCTTTTGAGAAAAATACTAATGAGTCTAATGATAAATTTGTGGATGCTTTAGAGGAAAAGGATTTCTTTGAAGAAATTACTTAACTCAAAATTTTCTTGGAGGAAAACAAAGTAGCCATAGATACATTGAAGCATCAACTCATAGAAAAAGAAAAGCATAATGAGAAGTTAGAATGTGAAGTAGTAAGTCTAAGAAAGGAACTTGATAAAATAAAAACTCAGAATCTTAGATTTGGTAAAGGATCTAAAACATTAGATGAATAATCAAGTTACAATGCTCTTCTCTTATGAAGACAGGTATTGGATACACTGAAGAAACATCTCAAACAAACAATTCTTCATCCACCACCAGAAGCTATCTAAATGTAGCAAAAACCATTCAACAAAGCTTCAGTCAAAAATAAAAGTCTTCAACCACCACTGGAAACTATCTAAATGCAGCAAAAACTAGTCAGCAAAGCTTCAATCGTCAGCAAAATAATAAAGGCATTCCATATGTAAATCATGTTCACTCTAATACAAGGAAGAACAACAACAAAAGCACCAGTCAAAAGGTAAACAACACCAGAAGATTCTATGATCACAAAAATTTCTTCTTTAATGGACAATGTTTCTCATGTCATAATTTTGGTCATAAGGCTGCTCAACGTGTTGCATACAAAAACATCATGACTAGAGAAGAAAGAAAACAAAGGAATGGGACAGGAGTCAAGAAGAACAATTATAATAACTTCTCACCTCTTAAAGATGAAATTGAATTCTCATTTTGCAATAACTTTGGACATGAAGAATCTGAATGCAGGAGAAAATTACAACCAACATCTCAAAAAGAGAAAATATCAACAAATTATAAGGTATGGAAAAGGAAGGAATTACAGTCTACAAGCTGTGGCATAGCATTGTTTGCAAAAGGACAACAAAATCAGTGGTACATTAATAGTGGATGATCAAAACACATGACAGGTGATAAAGATAAACTTATTTCATACAATGATTTAGAGAAAGAAAAGAATGTCACTTTTGGAAATGACTCACTTGCTGTCATTAAGGGTAAAGGTTATATTTTTCTAAAAGAAAAGGTTAAAGATGGTAATGTTATGTATGTTGATGGATTAAATCATAACTTGTTGAGTGTTATCCAAATGTGTGACCAAGGAAATGAGGTGGTATTCTGATCAAAAGAATGTGTGGTTTGTGAACTTGACACAAGAAAGACCATAATAAAAGGAACAAGAACCCCGAGAAATCTGTATATATTGAAAGGTGGCCAAGAACAATGTTACCTAGGCAAGGCAGAGGAAAATTGGTTATGGCATAGAAGGTTGGGACATCTAAGCTTCTCTCAAATAAGCAAATCAAGCAGGCTCAAAGCTATTCGTGATCTACCCAACATCACCCTACCAGAAAGTACCATATGTAAGTCATGTCAATTTGGTAAGCAAACCAGAGTTCAATTCAATGCCAAATAAGGATAAAAAAGTAAGCCTCTTGAACTTATACATATTGATTTGTGTGGACTAGTAAGGAAAAAGTCAGCTCGTGGAGAACACTACTATATATTTTCATTGATGACTTTTCTAGAATGTGTTGGATCGGTTTATTGAAACACAAAGATGAAGCATTTGATAAATTTAAAGTCTTCAAAGAATTAGTTGAAAATGAATTAGATCTAAAAATCAAATGTCTTAGATCTGACCAAGGAGGAGAATACATATCAGATGAATTCTTTGATTTTTGTGAACAACATGGCATAAAAAGACAATTTTCTGTAGCTAAAACTCCTCAACAAAATGGCGTGGCAGAAAGAATGAATAGAACTGTTCAACAAATGGCTCATGTTATTCTTGATGAGTCTAGAACTCCTGACACCTTCTAGGGTGAAGCTGCACATACTGCAGTAAATATTCTCAACAAGGCTCATGTTCGTGTGAATAGTGATAAAACTCTGTATGAACTTTGGTATGGTAAGCCTCCCACTGTAAAGCATTTTAGAGTTTTTGGAAGCAAATGTTTCATAAAAAATAATGATGAAAAACTTGGTAAGTTTGAAGCTAGAGCAGATGAAGGAATACTTCTTGGTTACTCATCTAGAAGCAAAGGATACAAATGTTACAATAAGAGACTTCAGAAAATTGTTGAATGCATTGATGTTGTGATTGATGAAGCATGCATAGATCCCAAAAAGGTAACATCAGCAAAAGAGGATGATGATGATGAATGCTTTCCCACATCAAATCGTAATGATATAAAAGAAGAAACTAATGAAGCAGTAGAAGAAGATACATCAAACAAAGAAAATGCTCCATCCAGGTATGTTCAAAAGAATCATCCAGAAACTCAAATTCTAGGAGAAAAGGAATATGGGGTAGAAACTAGAAGAACCCTTGTAGGATCTCCTAGTTATCTAGCTTTATTATACTCCATTGAACCACAAAATGTAAATCAAGCTGGTAAAGATGAATGTTGGGTTAAGTCCATGAACGAAGAACTTGATCAAATTGAAAAGAATGATACTTGGGAATTGGTTCCAAGGCCTCATGATAAAAATGTTATTGGGACAAAATGGATATTCAAAAATAAGTTGAATGAAAATGGAGAGGTCATTGGGAACAAAGATAGACTTGTGTCTAAGGTATATGCTCAATAAGAAGGTATAGACTTTCAAGAAACATTTGCACTAGTAGTCAGATTTGAAGCCATAAGAATGTTTCTTACATTTTCAAGTTTTCGACATTTCAATTTTTATCAAATGGATGCAAAATATTTTTTCCTTAATGGAGATCAAGAATAAGAAGTATATATTGAACAACTAGAAGGATTCATGTTCAGGAATGATGAAAACCTTGTATGCAACCTCAAAAAGGCTTTATATGGGCTAAAACAAGCTCTGTGGGCATGGTATTTTCACCTTGACAAATATCTTCAAGAACAAGGTTTCACAAAAGGGTATGTAGATAACAACTTGTACACAAAAGATGAGGGGGATGAATCACTAATTATTTTTGTTTATGTTGATGATATCATCTTTGGCAGTAATGAAGAATCTATGAGTCAAAACCTTGCTTCTGTTATGTAGAAAGAATTTGAAATTCCTTTACTTGGGGAACTAACCTATTTTCTTGGTCTACAAGTGCGACAAGCAAAAGATGGCATCTTTCTCTCCAAAAAAAAATATCTCAAGCACATTCTAAAGAAGTATGTGATGGAAGATTGCAAGCCTTTATGTACTCCCATGATGACAGGATGTAGCCTTAGTTCTAATGATGATTCTCCCACAGCAAACAAACTAGAGTACAGGTCTATGATTGGAAGTTTTCTTTATCTAACAGGTACCAGACCAGATATAATTCATGTAGTTTGGATTGCTGGCTATTTCTAAGCCAATCCAAAGGAGTTACATCTTCAGGAAGTAAAGAGAATATTCAAATATCTCCAAGGAACCCAAGAATTTTCTCTATGGTATCCTAAAGATGTAGATTTTACCCTTCATGCATACACAGATGCAGATTGGGTTGCAAATGTTGATGACTGAAAAATCACTAATGGAGGTGAATTTTACGTGGGGCCGTGATTGGTATCTTCGTTCAAGAAGAAACAAAGTTACATTGCCTTATCTACTGTGGACGAAGAATATGTGGTTGTTGCATCTTGTTGCACACAACTTCTCTGGATGATGCAAACATTAAAACGTATACAAATCAAATGTTCTCCACCCAGATCCATCCTATGTGATAATACAAGTGCTATTAGTATTTCGAAAAATCTTGCTATGCACTCCAAGACCAGGCATATTCCAATTAAGTATCACTTTCTATGAGAACAAGTGCTTTATCAAAAGGTTAAATTGGAGTATGTTCCCTCCAAAGAACAAGTTGTTGATATATTTACTAAACCTCTTCCCAGAGAAGCATTTGAATATATCAGATAGAAATTGAGAGTTGTGTCTGTCTCATTTTGCTTCTAATCTACTATGCCCAGTCTACAAGTGAAAATTCAAAAGGTGGTTTCTATATGCGGGTTTCATGATGTATAGTTGTGTATATACATGATTTTCTTTGCAAACAGTCGCGTATGTTTTTCTCTGATAGAAAAATAGTGGGACAGACTTAAGATCAACCTCTGACATGCTACTGACAGCTATGATTTGATTTTTCTTGGTTTGGTGTTGATGGGTACAGTCTGTTGATATGGTATTGAGTTATGTTTTTCTCATTGATATTTATCTTATTGATAAATATGCTTTGATGAATGAGTTGTTGACAATGAACACGTAGCACAGGTCCAGGGGGAGCATTATCCTTGCAGAATATAATGCATTGTTGGCATTATCATTGTTGAACTATGCTACTATTAAGATCTTTTGGTCTTAGTTATTAATGTCATATCTGTCATTTGATGTAAAGGTCATATTCAATCATGTATGGAATTTTGAGGTCATGTCAAATATGTAATCCCACTTGGCTGGGTAGTAGTGTAAAAAATGTATCCCCACTTGGTTGGGTGATTAATGTAAGTATGCATCCTTGGTGATAGGAAGGTCATAATCAGTTGAGTTCTAGAGTCGTGTTCTTTGTTTGAAATCATTATGAAGATTCAGCATGTGTTGAGGGGGAGCATGGAAAATACAAAGTAAATTAGATCCAAAGGGGATCTTTGGTCCACCCTTTACGCTTGATTTCAAAGGGGGAGAGTATCTTGGTGTTTGAATAATGGTTATTATATGTATCTAATAGGTTTCTACAAGTTCATGTGTTTGATGTATCTAACAGGTTTCTATAGGTTGAGGTGTTTGATGTATCTAACAGGTTTTTACAGGTTGAGGTGATCAACACCAAAACGGTTGCCATCAAGTCCAAAGGGGGAGATTGTTGTCATTATGATGCATGTGTTGTCCTTGATGGAAAATCACTTGTAACAAAACAAGTATATGGTAACTAGATGAATCCACAGGCTAGTTCAGAGGTGATAGAGTGATGGAACAAAATAACAAAATGATGGGACAAAGGTTTACAAATCAAAATCAAAAGTTTGATAAAGGTGAATATTTGAAGATCTATATGTTGGTTCGTCAAGGCCAAGTCACGTATACACACAGGTACAAAGAAAAAAAGTCACGTATATGCTGGCACACTAATTTAAGAATACCAAGGGTCCTTACCATGGTATTAGCCCAAAATATTGAGCGCAGTAACGATTACTTGATCCCGTCCAAGATTACAACCGGCACTAGTGTATTTTTTACCCATGGTATTGGCTAAGGCTCTAACTGTATAAGGAGGTGAAGGTCAAAGTGCTAAGTGTGCATTGATGAATAATTCAATCTGAAGTATATTTGCATTGTAAGAGACATAGTTGACACATAGATCTGAAATAATTATGCACCGATGAATACAATGATGGATCAGGATCATGAGACCTAAAATGAATTTCCATTGTATGATCTGCTCATGGATTGACTAGATCTAAGTATTGACGCATGTTTTTATCTTTGAATGTTATGATTTGGGTCTTTTTGAAGTTATGAAGAACTGCACAATTTTAGGTCAAAATTTACAGATATGTACGCAGGTTGGTCTCAGTGAAGTCTCGTATACACACAGGTTCATTTCTTCAATGTCGCGTACATAAAGTAAGGGTTTTAGGTAAAAATTTGTAGATTTGTACGTAGGTTGGTCTCGATGAAGTTGCGTATACACACGGGTTTGTTTCTTCAAAGTCGTGTATATAAAGGAAGGGTTTATGTTCATAAATGACTGATCAACCAGATTAGTGTTGATGTATCTCTGTTGTTTGTCGATGATGTCCTCATATTGATCTAGGTTGAGTGATAATATATGAAGTAGAACTGATTGAATGATGAAGTTGAATTTGGTTACATGTTGATTGGTTGAAAATATTATTGATGCTGCTAACTGTATGAGGGTTTTGTAAGCTAATAGAATATTTCAAAATAACATTGGTCAACTTTGTGCTTGATTCAAAATTACAAGTTTTAGTATATTGAGATCTGTACGCATGTTTCTCTATAGAAAAGTATGTATACACTTGGGTTTCCTTAAGTGAAGTAGCATATACATGTTGGCATATGAATGATTATGGTTGTAGTTGATTCTGTGTGTTGATGTAGTATTCTGAGTTCATTTCTGTGTTTTGGTTACATTGATCTCACTGTTCTGTTTTAAGTTGGTGTTTTCTTCCATTGATCTACAAGTTGTGATGTATTAAAGCAGGTGGATCCAGTGTGAAAAATTATGAAATGTGGTGCATAGATGTTGCTGAGGGTTGGAGCCTTAAGTGAGGAAGTCAAAGCTTCCTGCCGGTAGTAGCTGGTAATCAGATTAGGGGTTGGATCTCCCTTCTAGTAGGAGCTGGAGAAGGAGTGAAGGTTGTAACCTTCAACAGGTGGGTGCCTGCATACTAGCATGAGTCTGCACCAATACAAGAATGTAAGAAGTTTTTGATATTAATAAGTTTGCAGAATGAGACAACAATAGTGGTGGTTTTATCCCACATTGGGTTTCCACCTTAAATCAAGGTGTTCTTTTTTGTTGCTTATGTGTGATACTTTATTCTGTTCTTACTGCACCGACTTAATGCTTATCAAAATTTCTGATAAATCTTTTACATTCTGGTTTACGTTTAACAGATAAAGAATCAGTTGTTTTGCAAGTTTACTAAGAATAAGCTAGTTTCTTTTACAATAGCTGTGCACATACAAGAGTTGGGTTCATTAAAAAAATTAGAAAAGAAATTATTATTGTGAGTTTTTGAAATACTGATTCACCCGCCCCCCTTCTAAATATTTTTCCCAACAATTGCAACTTCAGTTTACCCATTAATTCCCATGTTTTATTTGTCAAGACATTAGCTTTAGATCCCATATCTAAAATAAATTGGTGCATGTCATATTCTCCTATTTGTACACTAAGCCTCATTTCTTTTCCAGTTCTTTTTTGTCTATGTAAATTGTTAACTTCACGCATCTCACTTCGTGATACTTCTTTTGATGTTTATCAATTCTTGAAGTCCTTCTATATCTCTTTGATCTTGCAACAATTTCATACAAGTTTGAAGAAAATATTTTAGAGTATCTACCTGATATGCTTCATCTTGTTCCTATAGTGTCAGAGCTTGGCTCTGTGTTGAAGATGATAGATCACAACTATTCTTCTGATTTTTCTCCACACTGGATATTGAAGCTCTTACATCTATAAAGATTCACTTCGCTTCCATAGAGACTTTTGTTTCCCTTTGAATATCAAACACATGGACTTTTTCAGTAGTCTTTCTTACCCATGTAGCTTCAACTTCCTTCTTCCCATCTTCTTTATCATCCCCATTCGCAGCTCCACTTCTTGTTACAATATTTATGCGAGGTTCATCAATCCTTAGTTTCATAGTCATCATTTGGATGTTTTGTGCCAGCTGCTGGTTCCTCTTTTCATGCATTTTTTCCATAAGTATCATACACTCTTCAATTACATGATCGAAATTTTTGCAATAATTACATGTCGTGGTAAGATTCTGACAGTCTCTCGTGAAGTGTCATACCTGGAAGTAGTTATAACAGATAATCCGTCGTCATCCTTGACCAAATCCACCACCTCAACCTCGACCTTGATAACCGCCTTGACCATTTTGTTGTACAGTTCCTCATGTCAATGTTCTTTGGCTTGCATCCTATATGCATCAACACTTTGATCCATCATTAGTTCATAAGTTCGACAATTGCTTTCATCATGTCCCACTGATTTGTAAAACTTGCAATATATGTTCCTTAGAGTCTGCACATACTTTTGCAACAAGCAACAGTCTTGAGCACAATGTTCTCCTCTACTTTTACATATCTCACACCATAAGATGGATTCGGGATTTAAAAGATTCATTGCTCCACTAGCCATATAGTTTCTGAAGAGAGGACATTGTTCCTTAGAATGGCCTTCTCCTTATTCTCGAACTTCTTTATGTTTCTTCATATCTTCTATCTACAGAGTCAAATTTTCTAGCTAACTCTGGATCTGCTACATACCTGCATTGGTATCCCCTATCGACGAAGCTTCTAACTTCATCGCAAGTTCTAAGGCTTCAGCTTGAGTTTCTATCTTCTGTTGTGACAAAGGAAATCTTATATGTGGAAGCAACACAACTATAAACCACTCTTTATGTTACTGCGGAGCTATTTTGAAGCTCACCTAATCCAATAGTATCTTGAATCTTTGATCAAATTCCCAAACAGACTCAGTAGGCTTTTGTTTGATTTCTTTTAGCTCTGTGATGCACTGCGACTTAGACTTCGGCTTCTTGAATTCTTTTACCAGTGTTGTTTTAATGTCTGCAAATGGTTTGTTCTGATTTCTCAAATACTTCATGTACCATGTCAGTGCTCTATCTCGAAATGTTGTAACAAGCTGCACTTTCTTCATATTTTCATCATGGACCTACTTCGCTGTCCATATTGCTTCGCATAAGAACCAAAATTGCTCTGGATCCTCTGATCCAATCCCTTTAAAAACATGCAACTTAATATCATCGACCATATTTCTTCATGGTGGGGGAGGGGGAGGGGGATTCGTAAGGGGAGGGGGATGAGGGGTAGGTGGGATAGGAAGGGTAGGGGGGACAGAGAAAACCAGAAATACCCTGATTATTACTTGATTCTAGCTTCGACAAACTTTCAGGTTGGAAGGGTGAATATTGTGGGGTTACTTCAGGGTTCTCAGGATGGTTTTCTTCACTTTCAAACTCACTTAACAAAGGGCTATAGTTAGTTTCTATAAAATTATTTGGATCTTGGCCATGAGATCTCTTTCTAGTGTCTATTCTATATATTTTTCCACTTCATGTTGTCCCAGTCTCTTCTTCGGATATTCTAAACATAAGTAACTAATAATCTGACTACATTCATAAAATCCCCTTTTCACACAAAAGAATCTTAATCCAAAGGTTTAGAGATTTTAAGAACTTACCTCACGGTCCTTTGAAAAAAATTCGTTCTGCTTCACTGTAGGACACAATCAAGTCTACCGTGAACTTAGTAATGAATCCTCCTAAGATGCTATCAATCCAGAAATCAATAGCTCTTGAGATCCTATTGTCGATGTTCTTGAGTTGTTGTATTAATTTAGGATTCCACTCCTTAGGTTTGTCTCCTTTGAAGCAGTATTTTCTTTCTGTCAATCTAGATATCACTCATATAGCTCGACATGAAATGAATCGAAGAATATTTTGTATTTATCTTCAAAGATATACTTCTCCAACCACCTTTTAGATGACAGACGAGGGCTTCTATTTTCTTTTTCTGCAAATTCTCGTTCCTTCTGTTCTACCCAATCTTGGATTTCTTTCTTCGATAGATGCCACATAAACATATCCCTCAAATAGATCCTAGTCCCGACAATGGAACCATTTGTTGTCTTAGGTTGGGTTGACCTAGGTTCAAAGTTTACTGCACACCAACAAAACCTTCAACCACTGGTCCTCTTAGTAACGACTTGCAAGCAGATCGTAGTCTCACCCAAAGTGATTATGGGAGGTTGCAGAACCAGGTTTCTACAACCCGAGGGATACTGCACTATGGCACTCTTGTATTTTCTTATGCTTTAACACTTACTTACTACTTCACATTCACAAAATACTTCACACTTATACTTTACTTCACAGAATTACATTTATCACTTAAACATATCATAAACATTCATAAAATTTACAATACTAAAATAAAGTGCAGTTATTAAGCAAATAAATACATGTAGACACAAATTGTGCCATGATTTATCCCATTACGGGACTACATCCACAAGAACTGTTTCTTATAATTTAGTGTTTGTACAACAAGCAATTCTCAACCTACACACTCAGCTATAGGTTTCCTGCTCACTAAGCAGTACACTTAGGCCTCTATGCACTCAGCTACAGAGCCTTTCCTTCGCCACCAAACCCAATCACACAGACTCAAGCATTCAATACATGATTTTCCATAATAATGATGTTTCTTTCCTTCTTTTTTATTCATCCCTATATACTATTACATTGAGGGATTACATCACTACATTACCATGGACCACATACCATGGTTTCCAAAATACAAGGGACTATGGTCCAAAACCCTTCAACTTATACAATATTATATGTTTTTACAAAAAGGAAGGGGATTCAATACGAAGCCCACATACTGTGTGGTGAGTTTGCTGCATGGAACTTGTGTGCTCTGCTACTCTACTGCGTGGTCCAATTCACACTTTGTACTGTGCGCTTTATCCCAAAAATTCATCTTCCTTGCCCAAAATCTAGCCAAGTTGAGATGCACCCAACAGAGTTGAGGTATAAACATCGTTGGCAATGATTCGATCCCATTTGTCATTTTTTTAACTAGTTGAACAATACAAGGAAGCCTTAGTTAATTTATTAACTTATGGGAGAGAAGACTGCAACTTAATCAAATGTGCATGATCTCCTTGGTAGCACCTACATCAACATTTTGATAGTCATAGCATGTAAAATAGTGGCAACCATAAGAAGCTCAATGATTACAGACTATGTCCCCTATAGTGACAAGCTTCCTGCCATTATATCAAACTCTTAGCTATCTTCTAAGTCCTCATTGTGTGAGGTGCAAAAATATGAGAGATTTATTTTATACGCTTGTTGGTATATGTTACTAGTAGGGTCTTGATGATGTCGTTTTATGCAAAGGTGTACCAATAGCAAGAGGTATATGATTTTTTGTTGGCTGGTATACGCCGATAGAGTGTAGTATAGATGATGTTGTCTCCAACATTAATGCCCAAAATTCCAAAGATAACATTTTACACGTTCGTGTGCCTGACCCAGAAGTGAAGCATGGAATCTTGTGTGCCTTACTTAAACTAGTAAAGATCAGGCTCATGCTTTGAACTCCAAATTGTGCACTAATTGGCATAGAACTGTGTAACAAGGTAGCACACAACAAAACCAAAAGAATCTTGATTGTGAATGGTGGAGCTACATACTGGAAAAGAGAGTGCATGATATGCATAGGATCCTTTGTTAGGCTGTAGCTCCACCATTCACAATTAAGCTTCTTTCGATCGTTTTCTATAGCAGCTCCTTGCAGCTCGACTCCACATGGATTTTAACCAACAAAAATACATTCTTGAAACAAAATGGCACATATTAAAATGTAGGCCAGAGTTCCCACTATTGACTTCTCCAACCCATTTCATATGATACCACAGATTATGCTCAGAGCTTCCAAATCGAACCCACCAACATCGCAACATTAGCAACGTCTTATCGCTCTCTAACTCTGTGGATACAACTACTATGAAGGAAAATCCCCTCTGTAGATTGAGGTGATCCCTGTAGCCTAATGAGTGGGTCTAGCAACAAACTAAACAAACTAACATACACTTTCCCAGCTTATGTTTGAAAAATGCAAAAGGAAGGAGAAGCCTACCTCATTCTGATGCTAATCACTCGATCCTTAGGGATGGATTTGAATCTTTCACTCCAAGCCTCGCTCCTTAGTTTTTATTCATGTCCGAGAACCTATAAGGAAGATCAAGGTAATATGAAAGATATGAGAGCATATATAACATACATCAAACATAAACTACTTAACAAATCAAGGAACATTAAGCTAATAACATAAACATTTACACAATTATGGAAAGTGAACATCAGATGTATATATTAAGAAACTAAAAAGGGAAGTATACAACCTATGACTTGATGTTGGAGCCCTCCTTTTGGTGGATGTCCAAGTCCAAGAAAAGACTCTTCAAGCACTCCTTCTCCAAGCTAGAATGGGTAGCATGTAAGCATAATCTCAGCATAGGGATGCAACAATAAATGACCAACCATTTGGGGATGGAAGGGAGTGAATTTATAGGAAGGGAGAGAGAGTTAGAGATTCAAAAAAGAGGGAGGAAGGTACCCATCTCAAGGGGAAATCCCATGATGATAAGATCAAGAGGCCAAAATGAGAGAGCTCGACCATATCAACAAAAACCAATATCCAACTCATTCTTCCTGAAGGTTCTAGTGAGCGAAGCTTCTCCTCCAGTTTAGGAAAACCTGCCAGAAGAGGTTCAGTGTGAGTTTTCCTATGAAAACCCATGTTGGAAGTGCGAGTGTATAACTGAGCAACCTACCATCAACACGGGAAGACAATGGAGCAATATGCGCTCATGCCAAAAATTTGGTTTTTAGGCAACCTTCTCCAGAATGGATTCAGGGAAGTTTTCCTTTGATTCTTCTGGGAGGTTTTGGCCTGTATATCATGATGGATATGGTGCGTAGTAGTCAATGTTTTTTCACTTCGGGATATGGTATGGGAAATGAACATGAGATATGACAAAATATTATGTAACAGATGCCCCCTAAAACATGAAGGCAGAACAAGGAGTCATGGGTGAGATGATTTACAAGTTAGTTCAAGGACGAGAACAATGCTATTAAGAGACTGGAAAATGGAGCATATACATATAAATATATGTATCTGACATCTTTGATGATCATGCCTAACAATACAGGAATATGCATCTAATAATACATGAATCCGCGGTATGGACGCAACCATCTATATAAAAGGGATCATGTACAAATATCCTCGATATGGTCGCAACCATCTGAATGGAAAGGATCATGAATAAGGACCCATGGTATGGTCCATATTATACCACTCTCGATAAGGATACTCAAGAAGGATTAAATTTGAATCCACCTGGAAGAACGAGTGGTACAAAAGGATAGAAACTGGTTCCCATGATGATGGAATTGCTCAAAACATGTAAGGGTCAAGAGCCTACCTAATAAAACCACTCATTGCAGAGGTTCATTAGGCAAGGGTAAAACAACCAAGTGAAAGTGTATGATCTGCCAAAGAGATGGTGACGTTGGAATGAAAAAACCAAGGCTCATCCAGCAAAACAGGCTGATAAAGATGGAAATCACAAGAGGTAATGTGGGAATTGTTTCATTTTTACACAAGATTGAAACATGAGAAACTATGCTTGAGTATGCCTGAAGATGGTTTCATTTTTCACAATCTTGAAACATGGGAAAAAATATGCTTGGATTTGGTTTCATTTTTACACAAGCTTGAAACAAAGATAAACTATGATTGAGATAAGTTTGCATGCCCACAATATAAAGACTCAATTCGAGGTACATGCCCCCCAAGCTTCATTTCATTCATGTAAGTAGACTACTGGTTACTAACAAGTGGATGGAATGAAGGGTTACTTATGAGATCAAGTGAAAGACTCGACGGGAATTTTACGAGATCTAATCAAATACTCGAATTTTAAGGGGATTTGTTTCATTTTTTAACGAGCTTGACACAGGAAAAGAACCATGCTCATGACACCGTGTTTCATTTTTTTAACAAGATTGACACAAGTAAAGGAACTCTACTCTGATACCTATTTTATTTTTTAACGAGCTTGACATAGTAGAGAACTATCCTCATCTGAGTAATCGTGGATCTCTGGGCACTGGTGGATCCACTTCCAACCACTGATAGTGGAACAACGACACACATTCCAAGATGAACGTCACTAGAACAGATCTGAAACTGAATTTTTTCAAACTCCCCCTCTTGCACTTGGTTAGTTGGCGCTTCATGCACACCAACAAACCTTCACACAAATTGAAAACGATGGGATTTAGGCACTGGTGACCCACAATGGGTGAAACTCGCATTGGTCACCCACGAATGTAATTTTTTTTCAAGTCTTCCTTGTAGCCTACCCTATGGATTAAAATGCATAAAATGACTACCAAAATGAAGGGAAATGATAGATCTCTTATTTGCAACAAATGAATCGACAAATGGTGTCCTGGATTGATCATGCTCCTTACCTAAAAGTCGAGGTAAAATGAGGTAAAAATGCTTTCACAATTGCAAATTGGTAAAATGGTAAAAATGACTTACTCTTTTCCCTATTTATAGTTTTTAAATAATACTTTTACCAAATTAGGGCATATTTCACTCATTGTTTAATATTTTTCTCGAAAACAGTAATGTGCATTTCCTTGTGCAGTGACAGGTCATATGTCCTTGGTGACGATGATTCATCTTGACTGATTCAATAAGTTTTATTTTAACACTTTTTCGGACTCGTAAAAAATAAATGAAAAACCTATCCCCAGTGGAGTCGCCATTTTGTTGTGAAGGAAAATCCCCTCTACGGATAGACGCAATCCATTTAGCCCAATGAGTGGCTCTAGCAACAAACTAAACAAACTAACATACACTTTCCTAGCTTTTGTTTGATAAATGCATAAGGAAGGAGAAACCTACCTTGTTCTGATGCTGATCACTCGATCCTTGGGGATGCCTTTGATTATTTCACCCCAGGCCTTGCTCCTTAATTCTTCTTCAGGTTTGGGAACCTGCACGGAAGATCAAAGTACTATGCAAGATACAAGAGCATATATAACATACATCAAACATAAACTACTTAACAGATCAAGGAACATTAAGCTAATAGAATAAACATTTACACAATTATGGAAAGTGAGCATCAGATGTATATATTAAGAAACTAAAAATGGAAGCATACGACCTATTCCTTGATGTTGGAACCCTCCTTTTGGTGGATGTCCAAGTCCAAGAAAAGACTCTTCAAGCACTCCTTCTCCAAACTAGAATGGGGAGCATGTAAGCATAATCTTGGGATATGGATGCAACAATCAATGACGAACAATTTGGGGATGGAAGGGAGTGAATCAAGGAAAATTTTAAGGATGGAATTTTTTCTTGAAGTTTAAAAACATTAGCGAATCTTACTAATCCCTAATATGCAAACTATAAAATGTTTATTGATATATTTGTAAAATTATTCAAATTTATAATGATTTTATATATAGTCTCTATATAATGTTGGCGATTTTTAAGGTAAAATAATTTTATATCCTAAAATTTGGGTGAATCATCTTTTATAAAAATTGGAAATTGGCGAATCTTTGTTTGTGCAAAAATCATGGAAAATTAGCCCACTAGGCGAACATTAGCCCCTAAAATTTTCCATGGAGTGAGTTTATAGGAAGTGAGAGGGAGTTATGGATCCAAAAAAGAGGGAGGAAAACCCACATCTCAAGGGGAAAACCCATGATGATAAGATCAAGAGGCCCAAATGAGAGAGCTCGACCATATCAATAACAACTAATATCCAACTCATTATTCCCAAAGGTTCCAGTGAGTGAAGCTTCTCCTCCACTTTGTGATAACCTGCCAGAAGAGGTTTAGTGCGAGTTTTCCTATGAAAACCCACATTCACAGTGTGAGTGTATAACTAAGAAACCTGCCATCAGCACTGGCAGTTAGTGGAGCAAAACACATTGGTGTCAGAAATTAGGTTTTTAGGCAGCCTTCTCCAGAAATGGATTCAGGGCAGTTTTCCTTTGATTCTTGAAGGAGGTTTTGGTTTGTATATCATGATGGATATGCTACACAGAAGTCGATGTTTTGGTACTTCGGTATATGGTACGGGAAGTGAACAAGAGATATGAAAAAATATTGTGTAACAAGCACATCCAAATATGCTAACAAAATCCATATGAACAACCAAATGGATATCTGATGCAGACTTGTCCTTATATATTCATTGGTCTACTTCCTTTAGTTAACATAAATCTTCTTCGACGCTCCTTCCCACCATGCTCAGCAAGACACCAAAAATAAACAATATCAACAATGCAATAATGTGAAAACAAACACTATAACACTCTAGCTATCTATGTACAAAAAACATTAGATCTCATATCTTTTTCATTTTCCTAAACCCTCCCGTGAGGGAGATAGGCTCAAACCTACTATGATACCAAAAAGAAAATTGGAAGAGCAACCACGATGGACAAATTACTCACAACTCAATTCATATTATTCACAACAAAGCCAAATTACAAGCCACATAAATAGTGGTCACGAGATCCAACAGTTTCTAAGACAGAAGAATATTGTTGATAAAATCTCTCAACCAACTCTAACCACTAAAAAACAAAATATGCCTACTTTTTAATTTAATCATTATTCCAAGTGTTGGTTTTGATCTACCAGGATGTATTTTTATTGGAAATAACAATTTTATTGGGTACCATGCAATGGTTGGAGTAAAATGTCAAGATCTGAAATAGTGAGTAAGAGTTATATTGTGGGCAATTTTTTATACGTATCACACTTTATTTTGTATTTTGTCATTGAAAATTGTAAGAACAAGGGATCTTGATATATGTTCAATTTCTTGTTCTACTTGGTATTATATTGAAAAGTCTAGCCTTACCACATTGTAATTTTGTTATGGTTGACTTTTTTGGAAACCTCACATCCCAATTAGAATAATATGAACATTTGTGTGCATATTCTACCCTACTCACTAGTTGTGTTTCTTCATATATATTTTTGGTCTTGGCTAAGACCATATATATGTATGGTGATGAACTTAACACATAGCAGGGATGTAGAATGCTACCAATTTTAATAAAAGTATTATTGGGATGGAAGAAAGTAATCACATATTAGATTTAACAGTAAAATTAACAACTGAATTTTAAAAATCACAACATCTAATGTCTATGATTACAGAAGGATGCAAATATTTTTGGAAAATATTTGTCACCTAGATTCTAGACCTATGAGTAATGGGGCTTTACTAGGAGAAAAAAGACTCTAGAATAGGTATTAGAAGGTTTGTTAAATGTTTAAAACATAAAAATTTATGGAGAGGGAGGCGATCTTGTTGGAATAATGTTAAAATGATGCAACTAGATAGAGTTGATGAGTTGTGTCTCATAGTTAGTGTTTAAGTCTATCTGTCATGAGTTGTGTCTTTGTAGTTTGTGTTGTGAGTTGGTGATCCAAATTATTTTGATCTATAATTTCCTAAAAGTTTTATATGTGTGCCTATATAATGTACCGGTTGTCCAAGAAATTTTATCAATGAGAAATGGTTTTATTCATGTGAATCTCTCTAATTCTCTATTTTCTTAAGCCTTGAACAATTACTGAATTTTGAAGTCACGACATCGGGACATGGGTTAACTACATATGTAGACCCCTGAAAACACAACACGTATCAGTAAAATAATATTATTAAAATTAATAAAATAAAATAGACATAAATATGTAAATGTTGGGAACATACATAAAATAGAACTACATCATGATCAAAAACATGTCGGGACACATCTCCACACATTTATTGATTTTTTTTGAACATTTAGGATAGTCCAGCTTGGCCCTCTTAACTCAGGCCATTTTTTAGATACATCATCAAGTTATTGGGGTTTAAATAGTAGTTGAGGAGACAACACGTTCCTCTGACTCTAATGTAGATAAAAATCCTTTGCATTGGGCCTTTTGCACTTGATTCGACCAACTCCTTTTGTCATGTATGTTTTCTCTTCTCTTCTTCCCTCTCACACTAGACTGGTCTCTACATCATTGTCTTGGGTTTTCCTTTCTATATCGCTATTTTTTTTTCCTTCCTCTCATCTAGATTTTATATTTTTTGCAGACGCTGTAGGCACTCCTACATGGGCTTTGTAACCTACTGTACTTTGGTCATTTATAGACATTAACATGTATTCTTTCTTTATTCTTTTCATTGATCCTCGACTCTGATTTTTGAGAAAACTAAACTGCAGTGTAGTCTGATATTTATCCTCATTGGTTCACTTGGTGATTTCTTCTCTGAATTGTTTTCACTAAAACATATAATTTAGTTTGTTAGCAATCACTCTCATTTTGTATATAACAATGAGTGACTTTGAAAGTGGTTGATTGGAATTAAAGTTTCTAATTGCACAGGATGGTGATTGAAAATTCAAATATATTAGAGACAACAATGACATCAGAGAACATGTTATCATTCATAGATCATCTAAGCCAATGGATCAGACGGTAAAAAATGGTTGATGAAATTTGTTCTTAAAAATTCTGCAAATGCCTTTGAATGTCTGCTTGCAGTTGCATATTTGTAAAATATATTTTTCATTCAAAGTGATTAAGCCTCACACAACAAGACTTATATTGGTAGGTCATTGGTGACAATAATCTTGTTATGCGCTCCTGTCATATTTCTTATGATTGCAAAGTGGGAAACCACAATATTTTTGCAAATGGTACACTATTGGGTGGCCATGTGGTGGTAGAGGTAAACTATTTGTCTCTTCTATGCAGAGTTGAATGAGGAAACTTATCCATTCATGAAAGTCTTTATGTTTCAAGTTGATTATTTTATGTATGGATAAGACTCCAAAGTGATTGGATTTGATGTTTGAAACATCTGTGGGGCACACAAAATCATTCTCATACTGGTGGAGCAGTTGTTGTTCACCAATTTTTCTACCTAATATTCTTTGCATATACTGTTGGAGTTTATGTGGTAAATTCAAGTCATTGGACTTCGTGAAATCCCTTTTCTTGAGCTTCTTTTATCCTTATCATAAATATCATTTATCAATTGGAATAAATACTCTGAAATGGCATTAATCAAAGGCTTCATAATAATATGTGTGTGTCCCATATTTTGTACCAAAGTTTATATTGAACCTTGAAATTATTCTATTTATTTTATTCAAATACAATGCCTGTCTTACTTCATCGTTCTATGCTGCGACATTGTATTCTTGATTACTTAAAGGTTTGTTAATATCTCACATTGAAGTTAGTGAACTCATTTCATGTAATGTAGGTTACACATGATCTTCCTATGTACATAGTGGTAGCTAGAGATTGAGCATAAATTAGTGGATTGAATTTGGAGGGTCTTCATCGTTGTGGATTTTCTGAGTTGGAGGTTGGTAACACATGATATTAGTTCAGGAAAATTCTTTTGTAGTTTCTAATGTAGTTAAGCATGGTTTCATGTAGATGTTGGAGGAATTTATACTTTAGCGATTAATTATTTTCCTTCCACAATTCCTTTCACAAGTGCATTGATGGAGATGCATGTCATCTTTTCGATACTGTAACAAAAGTCCATAACTCACAATATTTTAATGAATGCATGAAATTCAAAGAAAAATAAAGTCCACAATTGTAATTTCAAATGTCATTTCAGATATCTTTACTTGGAGAATATAGTTCCTATTTTTCTTAGTTGTGATGCTTTCTAAGCATAGGAGTCTGTTCCTCGTATTTGGGAGTGTGTTGAGGTCTAGCTGGTTGAGATATTCTCTCCAACTAGTTAGCTTCCCAGATTGGTGTGTAGTGGAGATATTCACTCAACCAAGAGTTTGTATGTACAAGATAGATTAGCTATCTCGAGACATAGCTTCTTATATTTACATTATATTATTATTGATGTGAATATAATTTTTTGAGTGCCTTATTCAAATTTAAGTTAGTATCAGAGCCCGTATGGACCTGGGCCTTGGCCCTTCCTAAGACAAGGGAGTTTCTTGGGCCAAGGGAGTAGGAGAGTAAAATAAATTCTCTGTAAGCAACACGTTTTGTCTCTGCATCATATTAAATGAGCAGTGTGAGCTAGATTGTCACAAGTTGTGTTATCCGTTCGTCTGTGTAGTGTGAATTGACTGTTGTACAAAGTTGTGTTGTGGATGGTGTGTGGACGCAAATCATATAGAGAAGCATACCGTTCGAAGAAATCCATTGATATCCATGGATCAGAGGTGGAGGTGTGATTCCATATCCATAATCAGGGGTGTGCGTTGAGATATGTGTTGGAATTATGACACAAGTTGGCGGTATGGCACTGGTGTGGCACAGGGGTTGTCCTTGATGGCAACTCACTCTGGTGACAGATCTCAGTTTAGGCTCTTAGAATGAAAGAAAAGATATATACGCAAGTTCACCTAGACGAAGACACGTATACACGCGGGTTAGACGTTCCAAAGGCGCATATGCGTATACACGCACTTTCACATAAGGAAAAGCAAGTACATGTGGGAGAACTTACTTTTGGTCCGTGGTATTTAGTCCTTGGTAATTGAACCTATGGTTTTGGGGCATGGTATCTCGTCAGAAGTGTTGATCCCAAGTATTGGGTCCATGGTATTGTTTTGTTATGGTTTTGGACCGTGGTATTGTGAAAGGCCTAAGACTATAAAAGAGGAAGGAGATCATTTGGCAAGGGATCATCTGAATTATTGAATATCTGATAAAGTGCTAGATCTGGTATACTGGTGATTGGGTTATGGTGCAGATCTGGATCTGATTGAAGGAGGAACCTAAGCGCAAGGAGAAAGATAAGTTCTGTTGATGGGTCATAATCTTAAGGCTTGAATAATAGCATCTTTGTATGATTTTGATCTGTTATATGTGGCACATGCTTGATCTATAAATCTAGTAATCTGGGTTAACTAATGTCTGAATATTTGAAGGAGTGAATTATCCTTTATAGATCTGTACGCAGGTATAGTGAATCGAAGGCGTGTATACACGCTAGTTTTGTGAGTAAAAACAGTGTATACGCAGGTTGGTCCAGACACAGAAGCATATGCACGCGGCTTTCGGGTTATTGAAGTAGCGTACGTCTCTTGAATTGTGTTCTAGCTACTTCTGTTTATTGTTGCAGCATTCTGGGTTCAGAATTTGGTGTGTGGTTACTATTATTGTGTTCTGGGTACAGCTGTCAAAGAAGTGTCTATGTGATTCAGTTTTAATTGGTGAAAAGGAGATTGTTTGATGTAGAAATTCTTGATGTTTGATTGATGTTCATGGATCCAGTCTTAAAATTTATGAAATGTGGTCCCTGGAAGAAAGAGAAGGTAGTAGCCTTTTATAGGCCAGCACCTACGTACTAGTATCTTGGCTAGTGCAAGAGCTAAGGGGGTTGTAGCTCCCTTCCAGGAGAAGCTGGAGAATGAGAGAGGGTTGTAGCTCTTTGCAAGTTGCAGCCTACGTACTGGTAAAGGACTGCACCAGTACAAAATCATTGTAAAAAGAAGTTTCTAATTGAAAAGATAGAGACATATTGCAGCAAGTGGTTTTCACCCACATTGGGTTTCCACCTTATATCTTGTGTTCTTGTGTGTGACTATCTACATTTTTCTTGTTCCTGGTTATTGTTTCTATGGTTCTGACACACAGATTTAAAATCAACATCTGAAGATTAATTAAATTACAAGTCTGTAAGTTATACGTAGGTTTCCTTTACTGTAGTTGCGTATATACGCGATTTTCTCTAACTGAAGTAGCGTATATGATCTGGGTGTGAAAAAGAAAATAGTTGACTTGATAATACTGATTCACCCCCCCTCTCAGTATTATTTCCAACAATATGTTGAGCACAACACAATAGTTGCATTCATATCTGTTGAGAGCATTGATTATGAGGTGCACTAGTCATGTGCCATGTTGGAGCGAAGTTGTTGCGAAAAATACTGAGAGGGGGGCGGGGTGGGTGAATCAGTATTTTAAAACTCACTTAAAACTTTATTTTCTTATTCATATTTCTGTACGAGACTATAATGAAGCAAACCTACGTATGTATGAGACTGTTATGTAGACAACTAGTGTATATCCAGTTAACTAAGTTTTCATTTAATCCATCATATGTTTAACTTGAACCATTGTATCAGTACTTCATTAGGAATTAATTAAATAGTAACCATGTGTAGTAAGAACTATCACACATAAGCAACACATCAACACACATGAAAACCCGTATTTTTAGGTGGAAACCTAACATGGGAAAAAAACCCACTATCGCTGTCGTCCATGTCTTCATATTTTATTATAATGAAAAAGTTCTTACAATATTGTATTGGTGTAGACTCATACAGGCACTCAAGCACCCACCTATAGAAGGTTACAACCTTCTCTTGTTCTCCAACACCCACTGCAAGGGAACTCCAACACCCCGATCTTGTTTACCGGCACCTATGGGAAGGGAGATCCTACCCCCTAATTTGATTTACCAGCTACCACTGGAAGGAAGTTTCGACTCCCTTACAAAAGGTTCCAACCCTTAACACCTCTGTGGACCACGTTTCATAAATTTTGACACTAGATCCACCTGATACGAAACATCACAACTCGTAGGCTACTTTTCATCAAATTTTCAGACTGGACCCACTACCATCATTTAAGCCCAATACCAAATATCAAAACTGAAACTGATCATTGCAACAAATCACTCAATCACTGAACCAACTGAGACCCAAATCAATCAACTTATTATTGAACAACTAAAGAAGTTAGATCATTGTAACTAGAATACCAATATTGAACCCAAACACTACATCAACTCACTGAATCGACTGAAAAGCCTAATTAATAAAATGTCAGAATATATACTCTACTTTTTTTAGAAAATCTGCATGTATACATGACTTCCTTGAAGTATACCTACGTACAGATCTCAAAACATTGAACCCTAAAACTAAATCACTGTCATTCTGAAACAAACACTGAGTTACACCTTGAACCACTGAATTATTCTGAATTCATCATAGAACCATCACAAATCTTCAATAAAATATAGCTAGAAGCATTATCACTCTTCAATCAATCAATTCAACTTAAAACATCACTATTAAACCTAGATCATCGAGTAAGACTTCATTGACAGACAACAGAAACACAACAAGACAGATTAGACTGGCCAGAAATCTTATTATACAAAACCCTAGCTTATATATGTGCTTTCCATAAAACAGTTTTGCATGTATACGTTCTTTTCAGGAATCAAACCCGTGCACAAATTTTTCGAAAGCGTAGAATCGATACATGACTTACTAGCATTAAACTCGAGTGTGTACATGCCTTTCAGGTTATCAAATCCATGTACATATTTGCAATTATTGACTAATAGCTTTTTTTCATATCAGACCACC
The DNA here is from genome assembly GCA_031772625.1 of Pinus tabuliformis. NCBI lineage: Eukaryota > Viridiplantae > Streptophyta > Pinopsida > Pinales > Pinaceae > Pinus > Pinus tabuliformis. Next base: position 98,838,818 of record CM062818.1, on the reverse strand, counting down.
ATAACAAACCCATCTCTTGACATACATAATAAAACAAGCGTTAGACATAAATATTATAGATCAAATCAATCCATTATCAATAGTCATTTCAGATCGATTGGATCTTATCCATCATCATATTCCCCAGTGCATACTTAGTTTCAGATCAAATAACTCATTAGTAGCCCATTACATGCACACTCGCTTCAGATTTAACTATTCATGAAATATTCATCACTGGCACAACAAAGTATTTTGACCTTAATCTCCTTATATATCTTAGCCCTTAGCCAATGCCATAGGTCAAAACCACACTAATTTCGATGGTATTCTTTGACAGGATCAAATCTCTGTTGCTAAACTCAATAATATAGGTCAATACCATAGTAAATATGCTTGGTATATAGAATACCATGGTGCGAAAACTGTACACGACTTTTCTTCTTCAAACCCGCGTGTGTACACGACTTTGCTTCACAAAACCCACGTATGCTTCTTAAAAAGTAATCTTTGTCATTCCTCTGTCTCTCAACTGATTTTCCTTTTCTGTCACATCTGTATTGGCATGCATATTCATCCCGCTGCCATCATGTTGATATGTTAATTAAGTAGGTTGCCATCTAGAAAAATAAAATTGTCATAATGTCAACACGAGTATGAGTTGAGTCATTTACTGTTTAAAATTGTTACATATTAAGGTGGAGCCTAGTGCACCATCTATTTTCTATAGTTTGAAGAAACTGAAAACAAACAAGCCATCTTTGACTGTCATCCACCAAAGTAGGCCTAGTAATTCGAAGTTTGATGATATAAGTCTAGCTTCTAGTTGGATTGTGACCGCAACATTTGAGTTGCTAAAAAGAGTTGTTGGTATTAATAAATTTTTTACTATTCGTTTTTATTTTGATGTGTCACATGCAAAGATTTTTTCCTTCATCCAGTAGAGAAAAGAATGTATAAGATCTGCCAGTAGATGAGAAGAATGATAAGGTGTCAGTCGATAGAATGGCATTAGTGAAGAGATGGTCATTATATCTGAGTGACGCATTGTGTTTGGAAATTCTAACTCCAGTGTCGAAGCTAGCACTGATACTTGGGTAATTGTTGGAAATCTTCCTATGCTTGAATTCATTACAGTAGACATAGTGGATATTTGTTCCCAAGGATAGCCAAAAATATAATAGCGTTCATAATGATGAATTGTACCACTACGACTGTGAAATAAAAGGTTCTTTTGTACAGCCTGGGACAAGGTCTCCAACGCTAGTATGTTGAGGTGCTAAGAATGATGTTGCATGAAGGAGCCTAGAACCAAACTGTGAAAGAATCCAACACATTTAATTGGAGGTTTTGAACAATTGTTGTGCTAGTGTTGAAATTTTTATGAATTCCAATTTGATGAGATAGCTTAATAGGTATGTCCAACCTATTGGAGCTATGAAAACATGTGGACATTAGGGTGAGATTTTTTTTTCCTTTTGTCTTTGGAAGCTTCAATGTATTGAAGCCTATTGAGCCTAGCTAACTCAATATAGGTATAGTCATTTTGTTAGAATTCATGACTCTAATTGATGACAGGTAAAGAATGGACATCTAAGACCAGTATGATAAAGTTAAAAATGAAGATGCCAAAGACTCAAAAGTACAAAGCTTGTGATGAGTGAATACCATGATGGAAAGATTCAAGTGAGAAATAAGTGGTGTGCTCCAACATATGAATAGTGTGGTGTATCCAAGATGAGTGTTAAAGGATCCAATCAATAAAGTATCGAAGTTGATTACAACATCAATATCATAGTGAAATTTTGTTTGTAGAATAGACTCATGACTGTGATAAAGTATGAGTCACACATTGTAATTATAAAAAATCTACATGTCATATATTGCTTTGTAATGGTCCTTTGTGGTCCTTGAAATGCTTTATGTACCTAGTATATTCTTAGGCATGGAGTGTATTAAAAGGACACATGGCTATATGAACGAGAGAGGGATCCATACCCCTTTGTTATGTGTTCCCTAGTGACATCAAGTTGTGGAATCAACCACTCAGTAGGTACGAGTGTAGCAGGTGTACTTGTATCTAGATTGATATGTAATCAAAGAATTTAGTCTTCGATTAAAGGGGGGACTTGTGAGATGGAATAATCTCAGAGTGTGAAGGACCAAGTTAAAGTGATTTCATCAAGAAGTTGGATGAATCATGTATGTGAAGGAATTCCTACTAGACTAATGGTTGCGGCAGTTAGGTACCCATGCATTTTGGTGGATGGTTGTTCCTTTATATGGATTTCAACAACTTGATGATGTTTGCATGAAAAGGGTACAAGGTGTTATTGCAAAATTGGACTAGACATAGATCTTGCTCATTTAGATCAAGACAAGTAGTAATTAAGGGGGTGACTTGGAAAATATAATTCCTACTTGTCTTAGTTGTGATTCTTTCTAACCATAGGAGTCTGTTCCTAGTATTTGGGAGTGTGTTGAGGTCTACTTGGTTGAGATATTCTCTCCAACTAGTTAGATTCCTAGATTGGTGTGTGGTTGAGATTTTCACTCAACCAAGAGATTGTATGTCCAGGATATATTAGCTATCTTGAGACATAACTTGTTATATTTATGTTGTATTATTATTGATGTGAATACAATTTTTTGGGTGCCTTATGCAAATATAACTTCTTTGCAATTTGAAATACATGTTTTTAATCATATACAGTATATGGAAGAAATGAAAATAGTTCATAACAAGAAGTGGGAGGATCTCCAATGAAATTTGAGGTGGATTGATTTCTTAACAAAATTCTATAGCATATTTTCCTTTTGAATCACTCATTTTATTATGTTTATGGTACTATTTGGCTTAATTTTTCATAGGAATGTGCTGCAAATGGTAAGAAGATAATTCTTGGAGATTTTTTCTAAAATATTGATGGTTTCGGTTGATCCAGGTGGATGTTGGTGGCCACCCACCTATCCCACTTGGATCCCCACAACTGTCTCTTTCAGTTTTTCAGTTTCCTTAATTGTAGCACAATTTACTATTTTTAGCAGTTTTTCAAGTCCTGAACTTCCAGAGCCGTTTTGAGGCCCTAAACGATGTTTTTTTGGAAATCTGAGAGCAACATGGGTCCATGGACCGATGTTTCTCTTCCCCAATTTGTAGTGCTTGGATAGATATTTCTAACGAGCTATTTTACGTGTCAAACGAAGATCTGGTGCCAAAGTTACGACCCCGGGAAGTTGATGTACCAACTTACCCAAAACGAGGCCCACAATTTGGCATTTCATCTTCTAGGGTTAGGTTTTGGGATGTTAAGGGTTTTACATTGTTTCTCAATAATAAATAGGCCTTCGAGCCTCATTGTAACATAGTTCAGAGGCATGTAGCTGCCACATCTCTTCTTAGAGATAAGCTACCATCGCCCTAACTCGTTTATTTCCGTTGTTGTTTGTAAGCATATTTCAGTATTTTGCATTAATGAAATGAAGTATTATTTCCACTGCATATTTATGTTTATGGTTATCTCTGTAATTTGTTGTGTTCCTGTTTAAATATGGATTAGTTGTATCAGAGCGATCTGCTTTTTCTCTGTTTTTATTTGTATGTCCCCAACGAGGTTGGGATATAAGGAGTTAGGGCTTGAACTGGTCGAATCTTTGCAAGACCAGCCTCGCAAATCCCGATGCCCTCCCATGGCAGATGAAAAAAAAGATGAGGGGGTAGGAGATCCTATCAAAATCTTGCTCGAAGAAGCCCTCTAGCGACAAAGGAACGTGATGATGGACAACTTTGCCCAGATCCTTTAGCGGCTACCCAGAGGCGACGCATCGGCTTCCAACAGCTACTCTAGAAACGCCACACCCTTTAAGGTACAAGATAATTTTGAAATCCCCATCTTTGAGGGTCAAATAGACACAAATGTTGTAGATAAATGGTTAAATCTTCTAGAAGGGTATTTTTCTGTTCATGAATTTTCGAGTTAGGAAAAGATTGTTTTCGCTCTTCTCAAAGTAGCCCCCCACATCAAGGATTGGTAGGAAACCTACTGCGAGCAGAAGGATGAAAGTACAGGCTCACTATTTTCAGTGGTACCCACTTGGAATTCCTTCTGGGATGCCATCAAGGAGCAGTACTACCCTGTGAAAAGTTATGAGGACAAATACATAAAGTGGACCATGCTGCGGTAGGGAAGGGACCAAGATGTGATGGAGTTCATAGACATTTTTCATACCATTCGCACATAGTTGGGTATCAAGGACTCTTAGCTACATTTGGTACTCAAATACTGCAGCTACCTACACAGATACATCCAGGAAGAGATGGAGTTCCTGAACATCTCCTCGCTCAGCACGATGTACCGATACGCTGTCAAAATCGAGGAAAAGTTCAAACAGAAGAAGCTAGACTTTGGATCTGCAAATCCGAAGACCAAAGGACAAAGCCAAGGCGGGGTGACCCAAGACAGCCCGTCGAAGCCACAATAAAAGAACAACACCACAAAGTTAAAGAAGGACATAGGAAAGTGGTGTGAGTTCCAGAAGAGTCCCACTCATAACATAAGTGACTGTCAGACCAAGCAATCGCTGGTGGCCGAGTTGAAGGCTTTCGAATCAAATGCATGTTCCGACCCTGAGTCAGAACCCGACAAGGGGAATGGCAAAGGGAAGTAGATCATTGACGTGGAGCCCAGCACCACTGTTGCCACCGCTAAGATCCAGAAGAATGAGCCCGAAGATCCAGAGGAGGGGGAGCGTCTTTTCCACTCATAGATGTGGGTGAAGGGTTCGCCGCTGCAATTCATTGTTGACAGTGGGAGCCAGAAGAACCTCATTTTAGCAGAGGTCGTGAAGCAGTTGGACCTACCAACTACACCACACTCGCAACCGTACAATATTGGGTGGTTTCAGGAAGGACGAGATCTCTGAGTCCACCAGTAATTCCACCTTCCCTACAGCATCAAACCCTTCACAGATGAGCTATTGTGTGATGTTACACCTCTGGATGTTTGTGATGTATTATTAGGCCAGCCATACTTGTGGAGGTGACATGTTGTGTATGAGTCAAGGCCTCCCACTGTTATTATTTATTTGGGTAATTCATTATACAGGATACCGGAGGCAGCCCCACCTACCGCCACCTCTTTGATCATTGCTAAGAAAGGCAACAAGCTCATCTCATAGACTAGGAAATTTATTTTCTGTCTAGTTCTCTCCCAAAGTAAGGGGAAGATCGTTGCCACATCCATGACCCCCGTGAAGGGTTCCTACACGCAGAAGTAGCAGCAGTAAAGGGATACGGTCATGGCAGAACATAGGAACAACTTCTCCTCACCCACAGGGGTACCACACAAGCTTCAGCTGGGCAACAAAGTCTGGTTGCATTTTTAGAAAGAACGCCTTAAAGAGCCCATCAGAAGCTCTAACCACACCGAAATCATCCTTACACCATTACCAAGGCTATGGGAAATAATGCTTTGGACCACAACATTCCTCCATTCCTTCGCCTGCACCAAGTGTTCAATGTGTACTGTGCTCGACCATGCTTCCCACCATTACTGGACACATCCGAGATTGCAGAACAGCTCACCAGGGACCAGGTTCAGCAGATGGAGGAACTCAACGCAATGGGGACCATTGATTCCTAAGGGGGGAGAAATGATCAAGGTGGATGTTGGTGGCCACCCACCTATCCCACTTGGACCCCCACAACTATCTCTTTCAGTTTTTCAGTTTCCTTAATTGTAGCACAATTTACTATTTTTAACAGTTTTTCGGGTCCTGAACTTCCAGAGCCGTTTTGAGGCCCTAAACGACATTTTTTGGGAAATCTGGGAGTAACATGGGTCCATGGACCTATTTTTTTCTTCCCAAAGTTGCAATGCTCAGATATATCTTTCTAACGAGCTATTGTACGCATCAAATGAAGATCTGGTGCCAAAGTTACGACCCTGGGAAGTTGATGTACCAACTTACCCAAAACGAGGCCCACAATTTGGCATTTTATCTTCTAGGGTTAGGTTTTGGGATGTTAAGGGTTTTCCATTGTTTCTCAACAATAAATAGGCCTTCGAGCCTCATTGTAACATAGTTTAGAGGCATGTAGCTGCCACATCTCTTCTTATAGATAAGCTACCATCGCCCTAGTTGGTTTATTTCCATTGTTGTTTGTAAGCATATTTCAGTATTTTGCATTAATGAAATGAAGTATTATTTCCACTGCATTTTTGTGTTTATGGTTATCTTTGTAATTTGTTGTGTTCCTATTTAAATCCAGATCATTGGTAGCTTAAACATTAGAAAGAGTTAATCTCTTTCTTATCGATCTCTCATATTCAATATATTTGACTTGTTTTTAAAGTTGTATCTTACATGTGTTCACTACTGCTAGAAGAGGCAACAAGTGCATTGGACGACCAATTGGAGAATTCCTTAGCTTAAGCACAATTAAGATAATCATTCTACATTTTCCTCCATACTAATCGGCAAAAACTAGGATGAACATTTACAAAAATGTAAGCTTCAATCTCATTTCCCAGTTTCTCTGTCAACGATGTTGTAGGATAACATCTGCCTTCAATCTTGATATTTCTCTTTTTGTTTCCTAAAGGATCTAGCTTTAAGAGATTGCATAAGCTAATCATTCTGCATTTTTCTGCTAGTCCCTTTGATAATACTAAATGTTATTTCATCTCCATTCTTAGTGTTTAATGGTGCCTTAAAATATTACATTGCCATTCTGATATACTATGGATTTACATCTCCAATTCCAATCTTCTCGTGCTTCATTATATATTGTCCATTCGTGTAGTGATTGTTTTTCTCCAACTAATAAATTGCTTCTTCCAATAGATTAAAAAATAAATTATCATTGTAAATTACCAATCAAGAAGAATTGTTTATTTCCTTGGAAACCATATAGGTTCTTGATAAATATGGTGGTTTTTTTTCAGAAGGTAACATCGAAAGTGGTGCAAGATAGGTAATGGATTTGGGTGGTCAAACCATGGGGTTCCCTATCATGGTGGATAATATGAGACAACCCCGAAAATTTCTTATAGAGGTCAGTTAAATTCTTAGATTAACAGGGTTTTTATATGCACTCAATAACTCATTTTTGTTATTTTGACACACGGTTTAACATTGTCATGTTACCTTGTGCTGGTTTTCACCAATATTGTAGATGCTTTATGAGGAGTGGGGGCTCTTCCTTGAAATATATGACATCATTTGAGGATAGAGATTTATGATTTTAAAGGGACTCATGGAAGCTCTCAATGATAAGATTTGGGCTCGCTTTCTTGTTAAAGTAATGCCATGGTTGCAAATAAGATAATTAATTCTTAGACCCTTGATTCCATGTAAATCTTCCTCTTCTATTTGTGTTTGGTTGCTTGAGAAAACCATAGATCTCAATAATTGAAATTTGGATTTACAATGAGAACAGGGTATGCAATTTATTCTAAGCATGTGCATGTTTATAGAGTTGGAGAAAGGTGTCAAAACAAACAAATTGTTATGGTTGATGCTTAATAACTAACAATTGGAGATTGTTCTTGGGAATTTGATTGTGTAGGGTTGTAGACCATAAGATACTCTAGCTATCAACCTTTATATTTCACCATATGTTGATTTGTCATGTTGTGTAATTTGGTAGTTTCACACTATTTTTGCACAGTAGTGACTTCTTGGATTGGAAGTGAAACTATAATGATGTAAAAAGATTAAAGTTATTCTAATAACTGCACTGAAATTTGAAAATCACAATTTTGATCTTTAGTGAGTCCTAAACATGCATGTTACTAAAGACTACTTGCACTTAGCAAAAGACGAGGTAAATCAATGAAATTGTTTTGGTAGACTTAGTACTCTCACTTGAAGGTGTAAATTATAATTATGGAAGTGTAGGAAGATGCACATGGAGAAATAATATAGAACTATATTTTACGACTTCTCCATAGGTACATCTGTAGGAGGTTGTGTGCAATCAGGTTAAGCTATAATGCAGATTTTAACCTAAGAAATGCAATTTTTCCACTTTGCATGCAATTTTAACACTTTGGGGTGCATTCTTAGTATGTAATATGATGTTTCATGGCATATATGATAGCCCCTTTTCCTTATCATCCATCAAGTTTTTAATTTATGTACATGGCATGAATTTTTAATGTAAATGGACATTTTGGCACTATGAAATAATATGAAGAAATAAAATTTGGTCTTATAGAAATCATAATTTTTGCCATGGGAGTATAATAAAGGTAGGATATGGTGTTGGTGAGAAATATGACTAGGTGTCTCATCAAAAGTGGCATGAAAAAAATAATCATAGAGGCTAAGTTGGAAAATTTCCCATTCCAAATACCTCTGAGCATGGGATTGGTGATCAAGTTTGACTTTGCCAAACTCAAAGATGACATATTTCATGGTAGGATACTTAACGGTTTTGGAACTTGTATTTTAACCATTAAGGCCCAAGAGAAAGAATACCATATTTGACATTGTAAAAGAGATTAATGTTGAGGGCTGCAAATTACTTCCTTGATTACCAATGGATGAGAGGAAAGATGATCATATTTGACTTGATCAAAGGGATAATATATATTTATTGTAAAATAAACTTTGACTTTGCCAAACAGTGATGGTTAGAAATTATATAATCATTTTATACTTTGTCAAACCAATCTACATTGAGGATATTGTAAAATATGTAAATAGGGGTAGGAAATTCTTCTTTAGGGGCTTGGATTTTTTGGAGTTTAATCCCCGAGAGTTTGGAATAAGACCATAAATGATCTCTTAGGGAAGTACAAAATCTGGGTAGCCATGGTTGTGCCATTTATCGTTTTCTCTTTTCTATAGATTAGGATTATATGTTAATGTTGCAGCCAGAAGTTTCTATTTATTACTTTATATTTATATTTCATGTAAATGGATTCTTTCCCTTGATACTTTTGAGTAGAGAAAGAGTAGGAGTCATGATTCATTGTGTATCTTCTACTACTCTTTGTAAGCTTAAAACAGTCCAAGATATCATGTTCACACAACACTATTAAGAACCTTTGGTTAATCAAGTTCTTGGTTGTTTTCCTTACATGGTCCATAAATGATTATGGTTTGAAGTGAAAGGTGATTCATCCCAAACATTTTCATTCCACATTAATACATAAATTTGGTTGATTTGAGTTATAGGATATATTTTTATCATTAGAATTCCCCACTAAACTTATCCATCATTTGCAACAACTTGGGCATCTATGTGCAAGTAAAGGAATCCATCACCCAATGAGAAACAACTATTCCTAATTGAGATTCATATTATTAATCATTGATATATTCAAATCCTTGTTATGAAATCTAACATATTACATTTGAACTCAAAATCCATATCAAAAACAAAAAGAAACCCCCCTATAGCTGGAAATCCTCTAACTGTGAAGTAAGGGAGGTGAATATTGTGGTGACTGGTTGAAGGGAAAGTACCCCTAGGATCCTTTGGGCTAAGACTCTACCAGACTGAAAATTGCTTATTCAAAGAAACACACACAACCATTATCTTTACTTTAAGCAAATTCTAATGTTAAGGGTACGTACCTAAGGTCCTACGTTCGAGAAGGCCTTTAGGGTCCAAACCCTTCTTGGAGTTCCCTTCTTCTTCCTTTGACCTATAAAACAAACAAATCAAAGAACACAACAGTACATGGACAAATACTTATATATAAACCATCTTCATGCTATAAAGTTAGTTATAAAAATCTTTAAGTAACTACTTGCATAAGAATTCAAGACAAGAATCTCATAAGCATAAAGAAAGATTGTTTCGGGAACCAAGACGTGTTTCTTTTATATAAAGGCAAATAAAGTACATATAATGGAAAGATATCACCTGAAACACCTTCAGCAGGCTCCAAGCAAAGCTTCCTCCCGGATTCGTTCCAGCCTCAAGCCTCCAACAAGAGCTCCTTCCAAGTCCTACTCAATGATGACATAAAGGATGAATGATCACCAATACACATGGAAACAAGGGTTTCCTATGCAAAATGGGGGAAGTGCAGAAAGCACCAAGGACTTCAGACCTGGTCTAAGGGGAAAATCTCAGCATAATAATCTTGCTCTCATTTCTCTCTCCCTTAGGCCTTCCCTTTGATGTCTTTTTATACCATCTCCAAAGTAGTTTTTTAGTTAGGAGTTGGTTGGGAACAGTTGGGCCACGGGCACTAACAGGTGATCAGCAGGTAAAACCCGCGATCTCCGCCCGAAAATAAGGAATTATTTATTTTTTTAAGTGTTTTAATACATACACGCGGGTTGGGTATACACAGACCCACGTGTACACGCGTTTAACTCAGGGCAATGTCGCGTATAGGGAATAAAACACTGTTTTTTAAATTTTTGGACCAGGTCTGGAAGGAGGGGTTGCCCTAGGCCATGAGTGCAGCATCACAAACCATAAGAGTGAGATTTGGAGCTATAACAGATGCCCCCTAATGTATGAGGTCAGAAGGGAAACATGATGGCCGAAATATATTATGTAAGTACATGGAAAGAAACTCTGTCGAAAAACCGAGGAGGACTACACCAGAATTCAGCCTGCCAAGCCACCAAAAGGAGATCAGAAAGAAACACTGTCTGAGGCGAGCATACCCATGCTCAGAAAAATTAAAGCATGTCCGCATATCAAGTACAAGCGGATCCACTAAGTATACAAGTATAAATGACTGGAAGATACATAATGGATCATCTGATCATAATGAGTAAGTACATGTCTGAATATCACATATAAAATTGTCAATGATGCTGAAAGATGCAACGGATCACTGATATCAAAGACTAATCCCAAAAGGTACCAACTGAACATGATGGAATAGGATGGTACTACACTGCAAACTCAGGTGCCAGCATATAGAATGTCGCCATGACTGACTGCAACATATAAGGTGGAGTGGTATCAACTAGCAGCAACAGGAGCAACTGTCAAGTGAACCAATGAATGCTGATACAACCTGAGGTCTTCACCGACCGCCGTGGTACATTTATACACCATGGGAATAAATGATCTGAAGTCGACCACGTGAGAAATCGTTTGATTACCAGTCATTGATGTATACCGTTAACAAACACGAGACTACTCACTGATAATGATAATGAGCGTCAAGGTACCCAGTACAATCTAACAAGTGTGAATAGATGAGCTGAAGTCGAACACCTGTAAGAATCTATCGATCAGGAGACAATGATGGTTTCCCACTGTCGATAGCGAAGGATCTGCCACTAATGACTGCAAACGCCAAGGTACTGCCAAATGGACTCTAGATCTTTGCCCCAGAGTAATGAGTCAGAGTCGATAGGGAAAGATCCGCTAGAAGGAAGGCATTAAGGTATCCTCCATCAATCTAGCGCGAGTGTAACCCGTAGGCCAATAATGTGGAAGGAATCGAACGAAAAAGATGTAGTAACCCAACCGAAGTACGTTTCCGGCGTACACAAGATGTGGCTAGCGCACGGCAGAAACCCTCTGAACCAACCAATAATGAAAGCTGACACAGAGGCGAGGTATCCACCAATAGGGTCAAATGGAAACCAAGGTACTACACGAATCCCAATGTGTGATAATGTATGCTGATGTCGAACACAAGGGAAACCACTCAGTCAAAGACCCATGATACTGATCGATGCTGAGCACAAGGTGACCTATCAATAATGGAAATAGGGCCGGGGTGCGGCTCTAGGCCTGTCCTCAGAGCAAGGTGTCGTCGTCGATAAGGACAAGATCCGCCAGCAAGAAGTCAATGGGGACCTTCTCAAACCGGCACGAGTAAAGGACCAATATAACTGATGTGATGATAGACATGACACTGACAACCAGGGATGGCCGACTAAAAAATGAGTCAAGAGACACCGCAGAAAGGCCGACTTAGGCTAACTTCCCTTGAACAAAAGCACGACTCAATGTGACTATGTGGCAGCATATGATGAATCTGTATAAGTTCGTCATGCAGGAGGCACGAACGAACCCTCCATATGATTGGAAGAGATAACCAATCGGGGGAGGACTGACTCGATAACAAGGTTATAGCGTACCTAAGTCAAACTACATCCCACCCATGCGGAGGAGACTTTGTTTTGAGTGCTTTTTTCAAGGGTGACACAACTGACTCTAGCTGCCAACAATAAATGGAAATAATGTCCCTGTTCCCGCTCTTTTTGGAATATTTATTTTTTTTGTCTTTTTCTGATAAGCCGGAAAAAGAATAAAAGAATGCTATAGTACATTGGAAAGAACGAGTGTCGGTGAAACAGATGATCTAGTTCCTGGTAAAGGAACGTTCCTATGCTCAATGCAGGGAGGTGAAAACTAGTCAGTGACACTCAGAGGTATGTTCCTTCCATGGATCTGGGTATGTCAAGCTGCAGAAGTCAAAGGTATGCAAGGTTGATTTTGCAGACGTCATGGTTAAAAGTTGGCTTAAACACGAGTCCAAGTGAAGCCGGCTCTAGGCCAAAAGGTGCAAATGGTCAACATGCAATGCAGAAATACAACTCGACACACATAGGAGCCTCTAGGGTATAAGGCCAGAACGAAGCGAAGAAGCAAAGAGGAATGAGTCTTCAACGCATAAGTCATGGCGGGACTACAGAGGACTCCCGAGCCTACTCAAAACGAAGCAGCATGGGCAACAAATGTCAGTGAGGTGCTAACTAGGATGCCCATGTAAAAGGATGGCTCTACCATCATGTCATGATTTAAAGAATCGGCGAGTGAAAATGGCTTACGAACCATAACACGATGGGGTCGACCCTACGGCAGATGTATCGGTCAAATGGAGGCTAGTATGCATAATGCAACGGAAAAATGGTGTCCCTAACCTATATGCCAGTGAGAACACGATACCTGCCATGACGGGTCAGCAGTCATGGAACCGTCTCGAACCGTCGAAAAATGTCCAAAATGTCCTGAAAAACAACCCAATCTCGACATTCCAAGCTCCCAAGTTAAAAGTGACATGAAACCAAACAAAATAAAATTTTGAAAAAATTTTGCATTTTCAAAACTTATAAAAAGAAATTTTGGACTTACCATTTTCACCGTTTGACTTGGAGAGAAAAAATTGTGGAGCAAAAGGAGCAAACTTCCCTGTGACTTATTCAACTATTCAAACTTGCCGAAAACTTCCAGGTAAGCACTAAACTTGTCTTGCAATTAATTGTGATAGTTTTTAGGAAGTTTAATTGATGTTTTACCGTTGGATTTTTGCAAAAAATTCCTTTGCGGCGTACGCGCGGGTTGGCTGTATAGAACTTGTGTATATGACGGTCCTACATGCGACTATATAGAAAGGAACCCGCGTGTGCGCAGCAAACTAATTCTATACACAAAACTAACGGATGAAAATGATTTTTTCCTTCCAGGATGACTCTCACATGGCGTGAAAGAGAGCACTCAGCTGTGGACAATGAAGTTATGGGCAATGATGAAGCATTAGCTGCTTTATGGGGATGCGGATTGCTTATGTTCTTCAAATTGCCAAATATGAAAGCAAATACGCGTTTTCTCGAGAGACTCATTGATTATTGGGATGTCGATGAGGAAGCATTCATCATTGATCAGATGCCACTCAGGGTAGAAGTGGAAGATATATATTTTATCACGGGCCTTTCCCGAAGGGGAGAGGTAGTACATTCCTAGGGCAGGACACGGAATAGCCTCAGTGTAGACGACTATGAAGAGATTTACTGCCCGGGTCACCGAAAGGTCGGGAGCCAGATCTCTATCCCACATGTGGCGAGTTTGTCACTCAGGATAATCTTGTTCACCATAGGTCGAGTGAACGGATCATCCTCACTACATCAGGCGTCACGGGTAAACATGAGCGTGGTAGTGGACTGTCTCACTACAGTGTTTGACTGGTGTACTCCTCTCCTTGCCAACATGAAGGAACAACTCACTTCTATCAGGAGGGGACAGACCAAGAACTTTGGGTTCGGAACCATCTTGTGCACTTTCTTCTTGGAGAAGGTTCCCACACTCCGCCCCAGGGTAGCAGTTTCCATCAGTAGTCCACGTGATCCACGCATGGGCCGGTGGGCTGACTTGATGAATTGTCTGGGGGGTGGGGAAGTCCCTCAGAATGCATTCGACGATGATTTCTTTACCTGGTGGGAGCAGCAAATCATCGCCGTGGATGATTACCCCTATGCCGGACTGGATTTCCGAGGAGATCCTGATCTAGTGTTACCACCGGATGCAGCATGGGGCGAGATTGGTAAGATTTTTGATTTTTATGATTTTATGATTTTTTTTTTCTTGGATTTTTCAAATATAATGATGAACTTTGAAAAATATTTTTTGATGAGATTCAAATGACTAATATGATGATCATGTTCCAGACATTGGGCCCGTACGACCAGATGGATTCCTGCGGCATGGATGGCGTGGCCGAGGAGCCGAAGAGGCGGTTGCGGATACGGAACGGACCTTAAACAACGTCCAGCGACACTTGGCGAGATTGAGCTGCCGAGTATCGATGGCCGAGATAGAGGACCTTCCTCCGGATATGCAGCGTCATGTGGTTGGGATGCCACGTGACTGGGTTCGCGTCTTTCGGCGCGTGGCCAATGCTATAGTTACATATTTAGACGCTCATCCTGAGCCGAGGCGTTAGATATGCCTGACATGATTATGGGCAATTGAGTCCCAATTTTGTATATTTTTGGACACACATATGTACACTCGAGACGCTTTGCGATATATATATATATATATACAGTTTGACTTTTTGATGCATGATTTTATGATGATGAATGATTAATATGCCAGTCTAATGCTTGATTAGCGATAGAATCAGCTAACCAATTTTGAGATCTTGGAATGTGCAAATAATTAATGTAAATAAATGATCTTTGCAACAACCTCACTCTTAAATATTGGCGATATAATAATGGATCTCTAACCCGATAAATGTTATTTAACTGAGACACTATCAATTGAGAATCAAGATATACTACCAACGAGTCGATCCCATAAGAGATTGCCTTGGATAATAAATTGATAACAGTTGTATACTCGGCCATATTGTTTGAAGCAGGACCGATACACACGCCTCTCGATATCATCAACTGACCAGTTGGGTAATAAAGTACCCAAGCTGTGGAAGCAAGATTCCGAGTGTGCCGACTAGCACCATCGGCGAATCCAAAATAGACCAAATCATCCATCAGCACCTGCCACAGCAGACCAAAAAGCACTGATATCAGAAAACGCTCGACGATATATGTATAGATATATACATAAAATACAAAGAAGTCATCGCCCAGCCTGAACTAAGCAAAGTACTTCTTTAGGTAGAGCCCGTCAGGGGGCTCCGCCAACTGACTCCTAGGGATGTTTATAGGTACGACGATCGAACCAATCAATATACTCTCTTCGGCAAATAAATGTGTTGGAGCCAAAGGGACTGTACAAACATCACTAGTCGAACTGGAGGACCGAGATTCTACTTGATGCATAGGGGAATGAAAGTGTAACCGATGATGTAAATCTTCCAAAGGTCGATCTACGACCGTCATTGCTTCGAATACCACTTCATCCGATGGAAAAACAATATCCGAGCAATCCGATGCAGAGGTGGAATCAAAGGTCTGCAAATGAGTCACATCACCATCTATTTCTTTCCCAGAGGAAATAGTAGAATGGTTATCTACAGAGTTATCGATAGATTCACATCTAGGTTCTACTGCAGACATAAGAGATTCTATTCCATCCACCTTGTCGTCACCTGATGTGGTCACAGATGAAGCTAAGGTTCCAGGATTCGAAGAATAAGGAGTTTGGACAAACTCTCTTCGTAAAGGATCCCTGGAGGATGAAATTGTATCTATACCAGCTGTAGGAGGGGGAAGATTAAACGTACCCATCAATGAAGAGTACATCCTGACTCCTAGACTCTCAGTAGGCGGACGGGGATTACCCACTAAAGGAATAGTAGAGTCAGAGTTTGCTTGAGGATCAACTGGGCAATAGTCCAATTGGTCAACCTTAACGATTTTCCCCTCATAAGGAAAGCAAATGACACGAAACAGAGTCGAAACAACGGCATCCATCCCGTATACCCAGTTCCTTCCTAAGAGGAGATTATAGTCTAGGTTAGCATCTATGACTTCTACTTCAATATTAACGACCTTTCCTCCAACACATATAGGAAAAGCCGGGATAATCCCGTATGGCCTATGAGAGTGACCATCAAATGCTGTCAATAGGGTAGGTGAAGGAACAACCGACGGTGATCCAATGGCCTTCCAGCATGACATAGACATAACACACGTGGAAGCCCCCTCATCCACAACCGTCCGAAAAATATTCGTTTTCTGGTAGGTAGACTTTATCTGGAAAGCCATGTGATGAGGAAGTCTCTTTTTGACATTACTCATATCAAAAGTGAGAGCTAAGGAATTACTTGGATCTACTGCCCCCATTGCCGATAGCAAGGCACTTCGTTGAGCAGGACATGACTGGAGAACCTCTAACGCGGACATAGCACATGGACTCTGAGCCAGATCCTCCAGAATGGAGTAATTCTGGGCTTCCCTAATATTAGGGTTGATAGTCGCGCGTTTAGCAGAACCTTTCGGCACCCGAGGTATAGTCTCAACAGAAGGTCGCTCAATATGAAGTGGGTTGTTAGTTTCGGGAACTGATTTACCCTTAGAATTTTCACCTTCACCATAATCACGTGACCGTGTGGCCACATTAGCGTGAGCACCCATCATGAAAACATTCGATGACTTGTCCCCTTCCTGGTTGCCCCCTGTGGAGGTACCAGGGTTTGAATTCGCACCAGCAAGAAGTTCCTGCCCTTGGGGAAACGGGTTAGTTAACACAGCTTGAGAACTAGAAGTTCCTTGCTGCCCTAACAAGCGCTGAGCGTCTTGAATCTTGGGGCAGAGATGAGTTAGATGGTCTCCATTGCACAATTTGCAAGGAAACTTGACTTTCTTTCTCGACTCATTTCCACCACCACCAGCGTTGTTGCCGAATTTATTTGCATCGGGCTTCCCATCCTGGTTCTTTTTCTTACCACGTCCTTTCTTTTTCCCATTGGAATTTTTATTTCCTTTGGGGTTATCGGATTGGATGACATTAATTGAAGAAGTTTGGGAAGCGGGAGGATTAGACAATGTGACTTGGTTTGTTAGAAGCAGTTTGTAATGACAACTGCTGCAATTGATTCAACAAGTTCACTGTAGTCGAGTCTACTGACCCAACGATACCATCCGCGTGCGGACCTGGCTTTGGCTTAGCTAAATCAACCTTAGATCCAGGAGCATCTGCCAAGTACTTTTGGAGGATCCCAGACTGAGAGTAAATCAGTTCTAACTGCTGGGCCCTGAAAATGGCTTGCTCCTCAGAATAGACCCCAGACATGGAGACATCCTTGGAGATCTCGGGTTGCAAAGACTTCAAAAACCACTCTAGACGGTACTCCGGAGGGATTTCAGCTTTAATGAGCCTCTTTCTCCATCTCCATTCTTGAATGTGATCAGAAATGTGGGTTTCCTTATCCTGACGAAAGGTGGCCAGAAGTTTGGTTCCGACATCATAGCGGACAGGCAACTGGAAGTGATTTAAGAAGATATTGGCTAAGTCAGCGAACAATGTAAAGCTACCCCTTGGCAACTCTATATACCATTTAGCCGCATTACCAGTCAAGGTGCGCTGAAAGAGTCTCAACCTAATCGAATCCTCGATGAGGGAGTTGGATGAGCACCACAAATGGAATGTGGTTACATGATCGCCTGGATCTTCACCACTCTTCCCTTCGAATTTTGGTATATCCGAAGGAAGTTTGGTTGGGACCGGAGGCCAGGCCGGATTGTATCTGATAGGATCATTTGTTAGCTTAGTGAGATCTGGCAAGTTTAACGTTGCCAGAAATGGAAGCCTAGGAGGACCTAGGGGATTCCACCCAGACTGGGCAGAACTCCCAAAGTTCTGAAAATATTGTCCTGGGATTTGGGAGGCACCAGGCTGCCCGAAGTGACCAGTAGAACCGGCTGAACCAAAAGGCAAGCCTTGTGGTCCAGAAAAATTCGGAGTTTGACCAACTCCTGCCGTATAACCTCCATAGCTCGCAAAGTTTCCTCCTAAAGAATGGTAAGGAGTTGATAACCCCTGATATGGGTTCCAAGCCAAAGCAAGGGGAGGAATACTTTGAAACATGCTAACCGTGGAGTACGGCCTACTCCCTTGTTGGCTGGTAAATGGATTCCCCATTCCCGCATTACTAACCCCAGGGTTATTCCAACCTTGGAAAGGATTGCTGCTTTGTCCTACTGAAGAAAAAGGCATGGATCCTACCGTCGGGTTGGAATGTGGTATATGACCACTTCCGAAAGGAAAACCCTGGAATGAAGCTGATCCGCCCATCATGGACGTAGCGGCACTAAGCGGAACCGATGGAATACCCTGTGATTGGGTGCCAAAAAGGAAGGAACCAGTACCAAAAGCATTGGTTTGGGCATTTCCACTCGTGGACGGAATGGAGGTAGACCCCACCAAAGATGTGCTAGCAAAAGATCCGAACAAGGAAGCGGAGGGGATGGAAATGGTTCCTCCCCCTTGCACCGATGTTGGGGTTTGCATAGTTGCAGCACTCGTAGAAGCCATGCTTCTAGTAGTGGTCATAAATGGTAAGCGCGTAGCGTAACCTGGACTCGATGGTCTATGTGACGGAGTCCCAATGTATTGCAATACGTCTGGATGACTAGATGGTAGGGGGGAATTCGGAGCCCCTAACGACTCTGAGAATTCTTCTACCTCTACGTTATTCTCCACTTGAAAGCGAACTCGAGAAAGCACTGGGGTGTCCCTCTCTTGCTCAGAAGTTCCAGGCCTTGCTTGGCCGCTAATTTCCCCGAGAGGAGGATCAATCCCCGATGCGTCAACCGGCGTGGGACGGACCCCACCGGTAGTATCCCCTCTGCGCCTTCTAGGAGAAGGCTCTAAACTAGGTGGCGAGAGACCACGAAGTCTTCGAGACCGTCTTGGAGACCGGTCAGCCACTTTGAATTTCTTGTTATGATCTAACTAAAGACTCAAAAAATTAAAAGCTAAGCCGACTAGGAGCACAGAGCACACACTATAAAGTTCCTAAAGATACAGCCAGTCAAACAACTTCCAAGTATTTCCGCTCCGGGTGATTAGGACCGGACACCAAAATACGAGAAAGTGAATCAAAGGGCCTTCCGAAGATAGTCTGGGATGATGAGGGCCCAGTCCTATCAGCGAAGGTATCAGAGGAAGTTACGCTGACCTCCTAACAACAGCCTGCGCCGGTGCAAGCCCCCAAGCTTCGCAAGGGTGCCCTCCAGTAGTACTGTCGAGAGTGATGCAACGTCGACCTCAGGTGCCACGAGATTCCCCTCCGTAGCCACCTGTGTAGATCCCTAGGAGAGGCAACTATGGGTACCAACTCATCGCAGAAGTTAGGCGGAACAGTCGTGAGGTAAGTTCGGACAAGTAGGAGAGGGGGTATCTCTCTTCCCTGTCTTCACAGACCCTCGTTCTTAACTCCCAGATCCGGAGCTTTCCTAGTCTTCCTAACGCTATTGGATTTACTCTCGTTAATCAGACTCTTATGTTTGACGTTTTATGTGGCCTTGGAGAGTTAACTCTCCACTCGCCTAATCCAAGGCCCTAAAATCCTAAACTTGTTGGTGTAACTGACTAAAACAAAAAAGTTCTAGTGGATTTTAATTTAGCGCTTGATTTTATTAGGCTGTTCTTTAAGTCACAAGGTAATGGAGGTGAAACTTGTGGTGTTTTTATGGACGCAAAAGAAATTAATAAAACTTAGCTACATGCACATGCACTTTTTGTTTTCGATGAAGAGCAATTTCTATGAGGTTCAGAGGTACTTGTAATATAAACATATTTTCTTTTTCTTTTCAGACTCCACACTCATAAAAACTAACAAAACTGTATATGCCTAAAAAGAGATGCAAATCTATCCTAATGCAAGAACTATATGTGGATGTAAGATTTAAAGACTACTTCTAAAAACAAAGAAGGAAAGTTGCTGCTTTACCAAATTTTGTCTTGCCACTAAAATGCTTAGATAGAAGATGATGTGTTACCAATCATTTCGTCCAAACAATAAAAACAAGTTCTAAGATAAAAACAAAGCACCTTCACTTCGCAAAAAAGGAAATCAAATGAAAAGCAAGTTTAAGAAAGCAAAACTCAAAACTTTCAAAAGATTTTCTTTCAATCAAACCAAAAAGTCTTTTTCAAAGGAAAGCTCTCAAAAATACTGACACCAATGATTGATAAATAGGAAACCAAACACTTTTGTGAATTGACACCTTTCAAATGATGAAAACTCAACAAAAATAAAATGTGTTTGAAATCACTTTTGACAATCAAAAGCAGCAATGAAAGTCCAAAAGATCAAAAGACAAGTTTCAAGAAAATGGTAACAAACAACTTTCCCGAAACGAAGGAGCAAACGGTCACAAAAATGGTTTCGTTAAGCAAACAAAAGGGTCATCAAAACAAAGATGAACACAAAGCTTGAAATCCAATCTTCCTACTCTGCCAAAACAGAGCAGTCAAGATTCTTAACCAGAAATCTTGTGTGTCAAAAATCAATGACGCTTGCAATCAACGAAAACAAGACTAATACTCCTTATAACTAGAGAGAGTTCAGAACAAGATGCCCCTGTTAAACAGAGGACTGTTACTGGAAAATGACTGCTTGACACTGACCCAAACCACCAGACAAACATTCAACAAAAAGAAAATTTATAAATCTTGAAAATTATATGGTATACGCGCCTGCAGTGATGTGCAGAGTGCATGTACACGCGACTGTAACTGAGGAAACCTGCGTATACGTGGGTTCACTTAGTACAACTTGCATATATACGCTTCTGTAATCCAGCAAAACAGCGTATATGAAGACTTTCAAGAAAAATAAAAAACACAGACTGAAAAAATTGGAAAAGCTTAGAGTTCAAGAACAGATCAGACAGTCAGAACCAACAAACAGAGGGGCTGAGCCTTGATTGGCTTGAAGACTACCCAAACTAGGAACAACAAGAGTGTTGTCCCCAGCGGAGTCGCCAATTCTGGTTGAAGGGAAAGTACCCCTAGGATCCTTTGGGCTAAGACTCTATCAGACTGAAAATTGCTTATTCAAAGAAACACACACACAGCCATTATCTTTACTTTAAGAAAATTCTAATGTTAAGGGTACGTACCTAAGGTCCTACGTTCGAGAAGGCCTTTAGGGTCCAAACCCTTCTTGGAGTTCCCTTCTTCTTCCTTTGACCTGTAAAACAAACAAATCAAAGAACACAACAATACATGGACAAATACTTATATATAAACCATCTTCATGCTATAAAGTTAGTTATAAAAATCTTTAAGTAACTACTTGCATAAGAATTCAAGACAAGAATCTCATAAGCATAAAGAAAGATTGTTTCAGGAACCAAGACGTGTTTCTTTTATATAAAGGCAAATAAAGTACATATAACGGAAAGATATCACCTGAAACACCTTCAGCAGGCTCCAAGCAAAGCTTCCTCCCGGATTCGTTCCAGCCTCAAGCCTCCAACAAGAGCTCCTTCCAAGTCCTACTCAATGATGACATAAAGGATGAATGATCACCAATACACATGGAAACAAGGGTTTCCTATGCAAAATGGGGGAAGTGCAGAAACCACCAAGGACTTCAGACCTGGTCTAAGGGGAAAATCTCAGCATAATAATCTTGCTCTCATTTCTCTCTCCCTTAGGCCTTCCCTTTGATGTCTTTTTATACCATCTCCAAAGTAGTTTTTTAGTTAGGAGTTGGTTGGGAACAGTTGGGCCACGGGCACTAACAGGTGATCAGCAGGTAAAACCCGCGATCTCCGCCCGAAAATAAGGAATTATTTATTTTTTTAAGTGTTTTAATACATACACGCGGGTTGGGTATACACAGACCCGCGTGTACACGCGTTTAACTCAGGGCAATGTCGCGTATAGGGAATAAAACACTGTTTTTTAAATTTTTGGACCAGGTCTGGATGGAGGGGTTGCCCTAGGCCATGCGTGCAGCATCACAAACCATAAGAGTGAGATTTGGAGCTATAACAATGACAATGGGAATTACCTTTTGCATACCACCAAGATTTCCATTATTGGAATTTGGGACTTTATATGTGACAACACAGGTTTTGGAGGCTAACAATTAGCAACTAAGACCTTGGTGTAGATCTAAAATTTGGGTGCTAATACCAAGGGCTTGATCACCCATTTATAAATATTCCTCTCTGCCCTCTTCATGACAACCTCCAAAAGTAACTTGGGGGAGGCCTAGAAAATTTGTCAAAATATGTCAGAGCAATCATCTTTATCAAACTTCCTTTTAAAAATATTGGGTCAAGGTTGTTTACTAGCTTAGGAAAACATAATTAAACTCACCGCATCTTGGCCAAACTTGACAAGATTTTACTAGGTTTGGCCCAAACTCAAACAAATCAGACATATTTAGTAACACATTTTGGAACTCTTATTTTAATATTTGAGAGTAAGCACAAAGTGTAGCATAAAACCTTAATTCCATACATAGATAATTTATCTCTGAGGTCAATAGAAAAGAGGCTAGGATTTTCTTCCTTTTTACTAAATAATTAATCCATTTTATCAAGAGCATAATCAATCACACTTGATTCTTTTGTTTCCTCTAATCTTTGAGTACATGTGGACACATGTTCAAATTAATAGATTTCATTGTTGTTTATTTTTTTCCTTATCATATTTATTTTTCCCACTCTAATCGTATTCTCTATGGATATTTTTGTTATTCCCCTAGCTCTATTATATAAAGGTAGAGGGGGGAGAGGGATGAAGTGTATTTTTGTATTGTGTAGTTCTTTTTCCTTTGAGTTTATTGTCTTCACACCACTTTTCTAGTTGGAGTGCTTTTGGGAGGACATTATTATTATTGAGACGTAGAGAGTGCTTTCTTTGTATCCATGTAATTTAATATTTGGATACTCATGCTTGGTGTGGATTTAAAAGTCTTTGAATTCCCCTTGGTGTTATAGACATTTTTGTGCCTTACAGCATGAAGCATGAAATGTCCATAATCTAAGGGATCCAAAGTCCCTAAACATGTTGTTCCTACCCCTAGAGGAACAAGGTCAGCAAACCACAGCACTAAATATCAGTTCTCCACCTGAAAACACTCAAAAACAAGCTAATTCTGGATCATGTCAACTGCTCCACTGAGCATCTGCGCTGAATGTCAAGTGCTCCACTGTCTACCTGCGTTGAATGTCAACTGCAAAGAAGGCTACCTGCGTTGGGCGAGTTTGGACATGTGGCGCAGTCATTCCTCAAGGTGTCAATGCCCAGGAAGCTTCCAAAATGACACTTGGATCAAGGAATTCGACTGGTGATGAGTAAGAGGGTCTAGATCTCCAAGTGGAAACAAGAACCTCCAAGTGGACTCAAGAACTGAAGAATAACTGAAGTGGGAGAGGACACAAGTCAGCTTCACACCAGTCTCTAGCTGACTCATCCTTTCTCCAAATCTCCTATATATAGAGCTCTCTCATGAGGTCTATGGAGGCTGGAATCTTGTGAATGTAAGGAAGTGCTGTTGGTTTGAGTTTAGAACTATTGGGTGATTTGCTTTGAAGGAGGTGAAGAGGAGATTTCTTTCTGCTGGGAGGTGATGCTGGATTGGGCCTCTTATGGTTGTATCACTTCCTGAACTTTACTTCTTCCATTAATAAAGCATTTGAGGTTCTTCTATATGCATGTGTCTCAATGGTGTATTGTTATACTTGTGTATTTGATTTATTCTAATCCTTGAATCAATTATGAATGTATGCTTCTTGTAGTTTCCCTCTCTTGCCATTTTGCAGGATCTTGTTGTAGCTGGGCCAGTGAAAGAGCAAGAAGTTGGGAGCAAGCAGCAAGGAGAGAAGATTGGATCAACCATTAGCGAAAGACATCGGTTAGTGGATCTCTTTCTCCCCTATTTTACTTTCATAAAGAAGAAATCTTAGATAGCTTTGCTTCGATTGTTGCTGAGGTACTATCGCCCTTAGAGTGGGATAGGGTCATTCTGTATTGGATACTTTTCCTAACAACACTTGGATAGTTTTTTGGTGTAATGGATATTATCCAAACCTTGTGCTTACAATTTTAACATTTGTTTCGTGGTTACATTTTAGGATCATTGATATTGATCAATGTATTTTGGCATCTTGAATTAACTCATAACAAAAAGAACTCCCAATTAGTTTTCTAGATCCCATAGCCAGTAGGATTCAAAAATGTAGATAATTATTAATAATTTCATCATATATAGTCAATGTTTTTTAATTTTTGCATGCAAATCAATCTTTTAGAGACATATTTTTATGTTGTCACAATAGATTTACATAATTCACAAGGTGAGAAATCAATATTTGGTGTAATTGCAGATTTTAGGTTTGATAATTATAGGTCATTTATAGGCTATACACTAGTAGAAAATGAGAAATTAGTGACTAGGTGACTAAAAAAGTTAGTCACCGCAACTTTTCCAAGTGAAATACTACCAAAAATGAGAAATCTTAAGTGACCGAACTAAAAACGACTAACATAAATAACTAATTTAGTCGCGAGTTAAAATATGTGACTATATAATAAGTAATACAACTAAAAATGACTAACATGAATGACTAATTTAGTCTAAGAAAAAAAATACAACTACCTAACGAGTACTACAATAATATGAATCCATATTTTATGTTAGTCATCTTAATTGTGTTAAGCAATATAAACTTACAAGTCATAGAGGCTTGAAAGGTTGTTAAATATTGGTTGAAAGGTTATCCTTCCTTAAACACTTATTCATCCTCACATGGGGTATAGGTGAGCCATCTTTGCATTATTTATCTCTAATAATTTGTAATTTTAAAAATATATTTTTCAACAAAAAAGATTTTATGTATTTTTTTAAAATCTATTCATTGAATCTAATTGGATTTAGTTCCAATTTGAATTTAATTTGAAGAGAAATTTTAATTTTTAAGACTATAATATCAAATAAAAACTACTTTAATTTCATATTAACTGACCTAGATCCATCTTAACCCCAGTTCTATCAAGTGCCGAGAGGGATCCAATCTCTCGAGGTGCAAAATTTTTTTTCTAATGAAAAACTTGAGGAAAGGTTTGCACGTCGAGAGATTGGATCCCTCCCAACACTTGATAGTTATAGGGTTAATATGGATCTAGGTTGGTTATATAATACTATATAATATCTATATTTTTATTTGTGTCTCTTTGTTATTCCCTCTCTTTATCTCACCCTCAAAATATACACACACTCTCTCTCCCTCTCTTCCCCTTCTCTCCCTCTCTATCTATATCCTTCTCTCTATTCCCTCCCGCTCTCCTCTCTCCCTCACTCTCTCTCCACCTTTCTCCTTCTATGTTTTTATTGTTCCCTCCCTCTCCTACCCCCTCCAATTCCATATCTCTCTCCTCATATCTATATCTCTTCCTATCTATCCCTTATCTCCAACCTTCCTCTATCTCTCCGCCCCAAATAACTCTCCCTGTTATAGACATTTTTGTGCCTTACAGCATGAAGCATGAAATGTCCATAATCTAAGGGATCCAAAGTCCCTAAACATGTTGTTCCTACCCCTAGAGGAACAAGGTCAGCAAACCACAACACTAAATATCAGTTCTCCACCTGAAAACACTCAAAAACAAGCAATTTCTGGATCATGTCAACTGCTCCACTGAGCATCTGCGCTGAATGTCAACTGCCCCTCTCTGTACCTGCATTGAATGTCAACTCCAACAAAGGCTACCTGCGCTGAGCGAGATTGGACAAGTGGCACAGTCATTCCTCAAGGTGTCAATGCCCAGGAAGCTTCCAAAATGACACTTGGATCAGGGAATTCGCCTAGTGATGAGTAAGAGGTTCTTAAACTCCAAGTGGAAGCAAGGATCTCCAAGTGGACTCAAGAACTGAAGAATAACTGAAGTGGGAGAGGACACTAGTTAGCTCTCAAGCTGACTCATCCTTTCTCCAAAACTCCTATATATAGAGCTCTCTCATGAGGTCTAGGGAGGCTGGAATCTTGTGAATGTAAAGAAATGCTGTTGGTTTGAGTATAGAACTATTGGGTGATTTGCTTTGAAGGAGGTGAAGAGGAGATTTCTTTCTGCTGGGAGGTGATGCTGGATTGGGCCTCTTATGGTTGTATCACTTCCTGAACTTTACTTCTTCCATTAATAAAGCATTTGAGGTTCTTCTATATGCATGTGTCTCAATGGTGTATTGTTATACTTGTGTATTTGATTTATTCTAATCCTTGAATCAATTATGAATGTATGCTTCTTGTAGTTTCCCTCTCTTGCCATTTTGCAGGATCTTGGTGTAGCTGGGCCAGTGAAAGAGCAAGGAGCTGGGAGCAAGCAGCAAGGAGAGAAGATTGGATCAACCATTAGCGAAAGACATCGGTTAGTGGATCTCTTTCTCCCCTTTTACTTTCATAAAGAAGAAATCTTAGATAGCTTTGCTTCGATTGTTGCTGAGGTACTATCACCCTTAGAGTGGGATAGGGTCATTCCGTATTGGATACTTTTCCCAACAACAAATTGGCGACTCCACTGGGGATCGTATCTTGTTGGTTGTTTGTGTTTTTGCTATTCATTTCATAAACACAGGGAGTACCGAATCGAACTGCATTTGGATCTTTCAAATGCAAAGTAGAGGGCAGCTACTCTAGCTCAGTTTCTGGGCATGTTTATGATTTGAAGAGCTGATCCACAAGGACTCTGAACAGCTCTTAGTGATAGCTTTTCATCCTCCTAATTACCCTTTAGTGTGTACTTGATTGATAGCTTCTGATTTGGCCAAAAACTGTGAATTTTTGAGCAATCTGTGACCCGGAAACCAAGAGAAACGAGAGTTTCTCTCTTCATTGCAGGCACTGTGAAGGCAGTCTGCATTTCATCGCAGGTCCCGAAGGGGCTACCTGCGCTGAATGTCAAACTGACAGTGTACTACCTGCGCTGAACCAGTTTTGCCTTGTGCAACTGGGGTTCCCTGCTGTTTATTGCCCTGTTTTCATCCTTGTTTTTGCAGCCTGTTATCAGTCAATGTACCTATCTGAAACCACTTTTCTTTGCCACTATTCCGCCTCGGTTGTATAAAGAAACTGTATTTGTTCTTTGTGTATTTCTTACATCATTTGCAGTTTCCCATAACGAAAGTGAACTAGTCTTGCTGTGGCCTCTTAGATCTAGACCTGTGATAAGTGTCGTTTTGATCTTAAGAGTTAGTTTGTTTGCTGTTCATAGCTGATTGAGCTTTTGCTTTCGTCATATGGTTTGAATTTATGTATTTCTAGTGTCGAAACAAGTAAATCTTAAGGTGTCTTTTGATTTTGGACAAGCTTGTTTGCTTTCACTTGAAATTGAATTCAAAGTTATACAACAGCTTTCTTTTTGTAGTACATCAACATTAAGAAAGAGAAAAGAAATACCTGCATTGTGCATTTTGCATTTGATAAGTTTGCATGTTGATTTAGGAAAAGTGCATTAGTGTGTGCTCTATGATCTGTGTGAAAAGATGATGTCTTTCTTTTCCCTCAGTAGTTAAGATTTTCATAAGTCGAAAAGATTGAAAAAGCTTGCTTCTCATCTTAGACTGCATTTAGGAATTTGTATCATACATCTCGTGGTGAACCTTGAAAGGCAAACTTTAAAAAGATCAACTTAAAATATATTGAATGAACCTAACAACGCTTTGAAACATAACGCAAACACATAGAGGTCTAAGCTAGAGACGTGTTCCGGCGTCGTTAAACGTAGTGACTGTCGATCTCGAAGAAGGTGGGTGATTCCTCCTGAGAGTCGGTGGCACTAATACGGACTTGTGCTCCCACGTACCGTCGCGTATATATTGGGAGACCCCTATAGGAATAAATCCTTTATCCATAGGAAGCCGTGTCGGCCGCCCTACTGATCGCAATGCAGTGAACACAGCATTCACGAAGATCGACCACCCGTACCGTAAAACGTATTCTGTGGTTTTGCGAAAGGTTTGGCACACCCTCTGCCTAGATCTCCAGAGCAGTTTCTTTTGGCCTTTTTCAAACTCTATAACTGAAAAAGTCCATCCGAGCATTTGTCACTTCGGGCTCGTTAAAACATCGAAGGAGACTAGAGTCATCTTTAGCTTTTTCTCGACTCTTAAAAAGTGAAAAAGCAAGTTGTGTCTAAAAGCGTCTAATAAAATTCATTCAATTCGGAAACACAAATTTCCCCTTTTAATATTTTGGTTGATCGAGTAATCCGCAATCGTGGAAGAAAGTCAATTGAAACCCCGTCGTTCGCGGAGGCTTACGAGTCAACCGTCTTTGTCTCCGGAATCGAAAACAGTACGGACAAAGCGAACTCGTTTAACCGGTTCAAAATCTCCTATAAAAGTTAGAACAAGTGTTCCAACTACATCTGAGGTTCCGGTTACTCCAAACATTTCTGGAAACCCTGCCTCTATAGAAGAAGTTCAACAGCCACAGAAGGACAGTAATACTGATCCTAGTCTGGGGGCAAATACTTGTATAACTGAACCAGTTCCATCTGTAACCGGTCCAGAGAGTTTTGTTCCTCAAACAACTGTCGCTGTCGAAACAACCACTTCTTCGGCACCAGAAATATTTTACGGACCTGACGGTCTTCCTCTTCCACCGGGTTTGATTGCGATAGAGGAAATTGCAGAGGATCCGCAAGCAAGTACTCCAACCCATTTTGGAGTCGGGGTCACTCTATTTCCTTCATCAGAAGTTAATCCACCACAAGTGGAAGTTCCTGTAGAATCGCTAGGCAATCTATTGGATAGACTTAAAATGTCTGAACAACCGTCATCATCTAGGACTGTGTCAAATGACACAGCGACAGCAGAAGCCCCTGCCGTCACTCCGACAATGTTTGCCGGCATACCAGCTGTCCCAACTAGCTCACAACAGCTAGAAGGAGTCCACCAAGGGACTATTTCGACAGTATGGTCTGTTCCAGTTTGTTCATCCGGAGTAATATCCGGCAACTCTTATGTTGAAACTCGCCAAATTGATCCATTTGGAGGTCAATCTGGGCAATCAATCCCCTTGAGTTCCGGATTGATACCGTATGGGGGGCAGTATGCCCTTTCATTACCCCCTCCGGGAGGGTACCCATACGTGAGTTCACAACAGTATTCAGGTTATACTGGAATTGCATCAAGTAGTTGGGTACCTATGCTACCTCAACAACCAAGGGTTGTATATTCTATGCAACAGTGTGTACCTATGACGAACATCCCAACCACACCGGCTATTGTAACAGTGTCACAAGTTCAAGCGATGCCTGTTGCATGTCAACCTCAGATTTCTCAGGTTGTAATGCAACAGCCCCTTGACCATGGGTCACAACCACAATCGCCAACTGGTGGGGCGACACAGGTCCAAACGGGTACAATTACCCCACACCTTGGTCCAACGGTTAGCATAGCACAACAGAACATGGCTTCACAACCATGGCTTGTGCAATACCAACAACCACAATTCCAGCAAGTGTACCAAGGTTCTGAGCAGCAGATCTTTGCGAACAGTGGACAACCGTATATCCAAAACGGTCAAAACCAACCACTTTACAGTGGTCAAGTCCACCAACCGTATCAGTCATACCAACATCAATTACATTATGCTGGTATGCAAAGGCCCACTGCTCAAGCGATTCCATCGTACCCTGGTTATGCTTCGCCTAACCTGAATCAACAGTTACCATTCGTGGCAACTTTAGAGTTACCCGATTTACACCGGTTAACCAACGATCCGATTGCTTATGCCCCTTGGTGGCCAGCGATTCCTCATAAACTTCCATCTGACATTCCTAAATTCAATGGAAATCCAGGTGAAGACCCATCGAATCACGTGATGACTTTTCATCTGTGGTGTTCGTCGAACACCCTAAACGACGATTCGATAAGGCTTCGCCTTTTTCAGAGGACATTGACAGGTCCAGCGGCTAAATGGTATATTGAATTACCTAGAGCCTCTTTCGACAATTTTAGTTCCCTAGCCACGACTTTCTTAACCCATTTTCAATTACCGATAAGGTATGAAACGGGAACAGAAATATTAACCAACTTCAAGCAGACAACTGCCACCCATATATCTGATCATATACATGAGTGGCGTCGTCGTCGTAGGATGGTGAAAACATACGTTCCCGATCAGCTGTTAGCTGAATGGTTTATAAAGTCGTTACTTCCTGCTATAACGGAAGATGTGGCCAAGGGGGGAGTCGTAACAGAGGAGCAAGTTATTGCTCGTGCACAGTATTTGGACTTAGTTTATACTCAGTCCGGCACGCTCTACGACAAAATACCTGACGCCCCTAGACCGGAATTTTCAATTCCTCCTCCTCCTAAATCAAATAGTGACTCTCATGCCGGTGATGGCGTGATTGGCACGGCAAACGCGAAATCGATAAAGGCTTCGTCAAAGAAAGCCCGTAAGAATTCGGATCAAAATGCAAAAGAAGAAATTCTTGCTTCGGAAGTAAATGCCGTATCAGCAGATAAAGGCAAAGAAACCAATCAACCAGGAAGCAAGAAGAAGCAAAACAAAGGGAAGAAGAAGAAACAGGGTGAGTCATCTCCTGGAAAAAATTCTTCAAACCCTCCTGGGAAAGGGAAACAAAATTATCCATGTCAAATATGTGATGATGAGGATCATTACACAAAGAATTGCCCATTCAAAGCTGAGTTAAAGAGGTTCTTTAAAAGTTCCCAAACCTCAGCTGTGTTAACTGATCCATTTCCCAACCCAGGTCAAAATCTGGTTGATAGTGGAAATGCTTCCCCGTCGCAAGTACTTATGTTGTCGGTTTCAAAACAGCAGAATGATGCTTTGATTTCGACAAGGAACAAAGATTACGGGAATCCTCAGCTGTCGAACGACAAAGGTAAAGATCAACCAAGTAGTTCGACAACAACTTCGACAGAAGTTGTACCACCCATCATTCCTGAATTAACAATAAAACCGCCAAAGGGTGTAGTACACAAGTCGACATTTAATCCTCGCGCCAGAGCGGCGCAGCATTATAACATAGTGGAAGATTTGGCCCAATCGCCATCCGCTATGTCGACTCTTGAAGTACTACAAAATTGTCCATCCCAAAGGCAGGCGTTGTTATCAGCTATTGGTGGGGTTGATCCTAAGGATTCCAATCTTGTATCCTTTGATCACAAAGGATACGATCCTCAGTTACCAGCTCAACTAGCTTTCCTTATTCAAGTGAAAGCCCTCAACAAAACTGTTCACAGAACAATTATTGATGAGGGAGCATCAACATGTATTATGTCGATGAGTTGCTGGAAAACTTTAGGATCTCCAACCTTGTCGCGATCTTCGACGACATTAAAAGCTTTCGACGGAAGGACTTATACCCCATACGGTATCCTTAATAACTTGAAAGTTGAACTAGGAGGAAAAACAGTAGAAATTGATGTTGAGGTCATCGATGGAAATCTTGACTATAACATCCTACTGGGTAGACCATGGATTTATGCCATGGCAGCTGTTGTGTCGACTTATTTTAGGAAGATCGCATTCCCGTTTGAAGGAGGGATTACGATCGTCGACCAACAGAACTTCCTCCCTAATGGTTCACAAGTTACAGGAAGCATTCCCATGATCCATGAGAGCAACCATTCGCTTCAAGATATCGGAGTAGGATTATTGAAAGACCCCACATTGATGGGAACTTTCGCGCTACCACCTCCTATTTATATAGGAAATGTACCGTTTGTAGCAACCTGCAACATGATATCTTCCACGAAGGTCGCAAAAGACAATGTCAACATGGATCATGCAATTGTTTTGCCCCCAAGCCCTTTAGAAATATTGTAGCAATCAATGTTTCAAGCATGGGAGGCGAACCCAAATCAACGCTCGTCAAGCGTTTGGGTAGATAGGTCTAGAGAATATGGAACCCCATTAGATCCTTGGTCGAAAGTACATGGGACTGACGAAGGAATCTTACAATCAATGTTGATTGAGGGGGCACCATGGAATGATCACCACCATCGTTCCCTTCTTCCGGAATATGAAGAAGATACTCAAAGTGACCTTTATCACCCTTCAGTTTTTGAATTCCTAACAAATACTGTAAATACGGTGGATTCCGAGCGAAACTTATCCAATATTGAAGAGACTATAGCCATAAATATCTCGACTAAAACAAATGTTGTAGAGAATATTTATGTCGGCAAAGGTTGTTCCCCTTCAGAACTGGAAATATATAACGCTCTTTTTCGCGAATTCAGAGATGTCTTTGCTTGGTCATATGATGAAATGCCAGGCATTGACTCGAGTATCGTTGAACATGAAATTAAAATGTATCCTGATGTCAAACCAGTAAGACAACGGCTTCGGCAGGTGCACCCCAAGAAAGCCGCTGCCATTAAGGCAGAAGTTGAAAAACTTCTCCATGCTGGATTCATCTACCCGGTTCCTCTAACCGATTGGGTATCGAATATTGTCCCTGTTATGAAGAAACAAGGGACGATTAGAGTGTGTGTCGATTATAGGGATGTAAACCAAGCTTGTCCGAAGGACAACTACCCTACACCCTTCATCGACCAGATAATTGATGAATGCGCCGGATGTGAAATCTTTTCATTTATGGATGGATTTTCCGGGTATAATCAAATAAATATCCGCCCACAGGACCAGTCAAAGACTGCATTTATTTGTCCGTGGGGCACATTCGCTTATCGAAAATTACCCTTTGGTTTAAAGAACGCAGGGGCGACGTTTCAGAGGGCAATGAATTATGCCTTCCATGACATCAAGAACATTGTTCAACCTTATCTCGACGACCTTCCGGCTCATTCGCGAAAGCGGACTGATCATCCGCAGCATTTAAGAGCGATATTTCTACGTTGCCGACACTACAAGATAAGACTCAATCCACACAAATGTGTGTTTTGCGTCGGTTCTGGTCGTTTACTTGGCTTTGTAGTCTCTAAGGATGGGATTCGTCTCGACCCCTGCAAGGTTCAGGCAATCATTAATTTGCCTCCACCTTCAAATTTGCTTCAGATTCAGAAACTCCAAGGGAAAGCAAACTTTCTGAGGAGGTTCATTCCAAATTACGCAGAACTTGCTAAAGGTTATACTCGTCTTTTGAAAAAGGATGTACCTTTTGTCTGGGACCAGGTGGCGCAAGCTTCCTTTGATGCTCTGAAAGATTGTCTAGTAAAAGCATCATTAATGTACGCCCCAGACTATCAAAGAGATTTTAACCTGTATCTGGCTGCAGCGGATACGACCATTGCGATGGTTTTAGTTCAAGAAGTCGATGGAATTGAACATCCTATATATTATTTAAGTAAAAACTTAAATGATACAGAAAGTAAATATTCTTATGTTGAAAAACTAGCGCTTGCAGCTGTTCAAGCGATTCAAAGGTTTCGACATTATGTCCTCTTTCGGAAAACTACCATCTTGTCAGATTGCAACCCCATGACTTATATACTGTCGCGACAGTTGCTGGGGGGCAAATATTCAAAATGGATAGCGATCCTTCAAGAGTTTGATCTGGAATTTGTAAAATCCAAATCAAAGAAAGCTCTAGTTTTCGCAGAATTATTGTGCGATCTCCCATCGTCGTCCAACGATGAAACATCAGAAGAGTCAATCGTGGACGAAAGTTTGTTTCTGATATCTACAAGCGATGAGTGGTATGGAGATATCATAGTTTATCTCCAAACCCAAAAATTCAGGC
Organism: Pinus tabuliformis; assembly: GCA_031772625.1. Taxonomy (NCBI): domain Eukaryota; kingdom Viridiplantae; phylum Streptophyta; class Pinopsida; order Pinales; family Pinaceae; genus Pinus; species Pinus tabuliformis. The sequence continues at coordinate 98,805,007 of CM062818.1, read as the reverse complement.
CTAACACCTCTCACTCCGAACAAAAACGTATACGATACCAAGCAAAAGACTACATGATCGTCGGTGATACACTTTACCGTCGTGGTATCGATACAGTTCTGAGGAGGTGCCTTACCCATGAGGAGGCCGAAAAAGCCCTGAATGAGTGTCATTCAGGCGCGTGTGGGGGGCATCAATCTGGATATGCAACAGCACAAAAAATCTTACGAGCAGGATACTTCTGGCCAACCATGTTCAAAGATTGCATAACCGCAGTCAGAAGTTGCCATGCTTGTCAAATTTTTGATAGCAAAACCAGAAGACCACCCGCACCTTTACAGCCGATAGTTGCTGTTGGGCCCTTCGCCAAGTGGGGCATCGATTTCATGCAATGTAACCCCACCTCGACCGGGGGGCATGGGTATATTATAGTCGCTGTTGACTATTTTACCAAATGGGCCGAGGCGATGCCTACATTGGATAACACTGGTGAAACAGCTGCCCTTTTCTTTTTCAATCATGTAGTCGCCAGGTTCGGCGTACCACAGGCTATAGTTACAGATCATGGATCGCATTTTCGCAATCACATGATGGTCGAATTAGCTGCCAAGCTAGGGCTATCTCACGACAGCTCTACCCCGTATTATCCGCAAGCCAACGGACAAGTTGAAGCAATCAACAAGGTCCTGAAGCGTATGTTGCAAAGGATGATCGGGGTTCATAAAAGAAGGTGGCACCTAATCCTGTACTCAGCCTTGTGGGCTTACCGAACGTCGGTAAAGAACGCAACCGGGTTCACACCTTTTCAACTGGTGTATGGCCTGGAAGCAGTCTTGCCAATCCAGTGCGAAATTTCGTCGCTTAAACTCGCAATTGATCTCCTCCCCGGAACTTCAGAAGAAGAGGCTCGTTTCTTGGAATTAATCCAATTGGATGAAACCCGTCGTGATGCCGCTTTGGCTAACGAAGCCCATAAGAAACGAGTCAAGGCTCAGTTCGACAAAAATGTCAAACCCCGTGTCTTCTCAGAAGGTGATTTGGTCTTGCTTTATGACCAAGAATCCGATAAATTGGGAGCAGGTAAATTCAAATCCTTATGGATGGGCCCCTATATTGTTAAAAGGGTGTTAGCAAAAGGAGCCTACGAGTTAATGGATTATGACGGAATTCCACTGGCGCAGCCCCGCAACGGGTTGTACCTCAAGCGTTACTATGCTTAAATAGTAACCTGCATGCTTTTGTTGTATTTTGTTTTCGCTAAAGTATTTGTTCTGGTCGAGTGATCCACCTTTTTCATTTGTTGCAGATGTCGAACCTTCTGGAGACATGTGTTGGATATGCCGACGGAGCGAGTCGTAGTTCGCGGAACCTATCCTCCGCAGCCTGGGCCATTTTTGATCCAAGCGGCGAGTTAGTAAGTTTCAGAGGTGTGTGTATTGGGCAATCAACGAATAACATCGCTGAGTATAGCGCGTTGATAGAACTACTCTCTGATGCCATCACACGTGGCATACGCCGACTAATTGTCAGGCTAGACTCACAGCTCGTAATACTACAACTCAATGGTATATATTCCGTTCGCAATCCAGCTATTTATCGCATGTTCCTAAGGGTTAAGATTTTGGAAAGACAATTTGATTCAATTCAATATCAACATATTTCCAGAAACTTAAACACATTAACTGACTCATTAGCAAACTATGTGTTAGATAGACATTTGCAACATTTATAAAAGAGACACATCATCAATGATTGTACATATGGATCATATAACTCAACCAGAATAAAACTCGAAAATCAAAATATATATAAGCTGTTTATAGTTCATACATAATGTTCTGTAACCAAGACAAAATTGGTCATATGACCTAAAACTCAAAAATGCTAGGGGGCACCCTAGCCTAGTGGTGCTCATGATAGCACGTCACGGCCTGTGCAATCATGCGCAAGAGACGAGTCCATCGTCTAGGCACGCCAGTAGTATGCCGCTGCAGCTGTAAAGGTAACTCATCAATCCTCACATCGGGAATGCCGAGAGTAAGGCTCTCAACCTGCTCCTGCACAGCTGTAAGGGTCTCAGTATCGTCAAGGTCGCGAAGAATAACTCTCCTAGCAGGCTCCACTGCCGGGGCAGCAACTGGCGGTCTCGGACGAACTGCTGGACGAACAGGACCAACATCTGCATGCACCCAAGAGTATGATTAAAAGTCTTGATAGAATAAAGCACAGCAACATTATGAATAAAACAGTAAACAGTGATATGGTCAAAGAGTTTACCAATAGCGCCCCACTGTTCGCCATCCGGTAACACCAAATCCGGATCACCTCGGAAATCCATACCCACATATGGATACTCGGAAAAGACCATCTCCTGGCGCTCGAACCACCTGAAGAAGGCATCAGTAAAAGTAATCTGAGGTTGACCAGCATGCCTAGACATGTGATCGACCCACCTCTGCATGCGTGGCTCGGTCGGAGAAGGCAAGTCGAGTATAATATACTGAGGCTGCATCAGTGGGATTTTCTCCAAGGCGAAGGCAGTCAGAATAGAACCAAATCCAAAGTTCTTCAGCTTCCCGTCCTTTACCTTGGTCAATTGACTTTTCATCTGAACAAGTACTGCATCACACCAGTTGAATACTTTCGGTTGGAGACACTCCAAGGCGTGCTGCACATAAGATCTGTTGGCAACATGTAGAGCTGCGCTACCGGCCATCCTACCAATGGTATACAGAATGGACCTGAGAGACCTGTCAGTAATCTCACGGATAACAACCTTGCCGTCTCTGCTCGGCTGGGAACCTTCCCTGCAATACTGGCGGACATAATCTCTCACGGAATCGGTCCCCCGGGCCGTACCTGACAAGGAAATGGGGGCACCTCGCCTTGACAATCCAGTCAAGAAGTACATGTCCTCTATGGTCAAGGGGATGGACTTTCCCCTAATCTGGAATACTTGGTTAATAGGATCCCAAGCATCAAGCATATACTGCAGCAAAGTGATCTGTGCTCTCATGCTAGAGATACGGAAAAACTTCAGCAGGCCACAGTTCCGCAGCGCGTTCACCGTGACAGGGTCATGGAGGGCAATCATGTCCTCCTCTTCATGTTCTCGTTCTCGCCATGTAAGGGACATTTTGTTCAAAGTTCCCTGCAAAACAAACAAGAGAAGGAGTAAGTTCCTGATTTGATGAAAAACTGGCGAAAATTCATCAAAAAATGAGCTAAAAACTCAGTTTTCTGAGCCCAACGCAGGCAGAGAGTGTCCCACCTGCGCTGAAGGTCAGGCTGCCTTAAGGCAGCTTGACATTCAGCGCAGGTTTCGAATGGGAAACCTGCGCTGAAGTTAGGGCGCCCTGGCAAAACCCCTGAGGCTCAGAAAAGCTGGGAAACAGGCACAAAACTGAAAAAGGAAACCATGAAAAGAAAGAGCTAGGGTTTAGCTCCTACCTGGTCCAGACGGCGCCGAAAATCGTCCGCAGAATCTCCCGGAATCAGCTGGTGAAAATCAAGGGGGAAGAGGCACCTCCAGAGCTCCAACAAACCAAATGCAAATGAAATGGTAAAATGAGAGGTAAAAACACCTTTTAATGGCTTTTTACGTAGTTCAAAGCGAAATATTAGGGTTATAATCTCATTTTCATGCAAATATTATTCATTTCTAACAAAGTTTGTTGCAGCAATTGAGAATGCAGTACTATCCTTGAAAAGAGAAAAGCTAGTAATGGTAAAAAATCAAAATTTGACCATATAATCGAGCAGTTTTAGCATAAAGTTCATGCTCGTTAAAAAATAAACGCAAGATCCGAGCAGTTTTAACGCGGTCTTCATGCTCGTTAAAAAATAAATAAAAGCAGTGAGCAATGTTTCCTCCAGAGTTTAAGCTCATTTTTAAATAAAAAATGAACCTATCCGGTAAATAACCGTTGTGATCGTAAATTTATCAGCCATAAAAGCCTTGGTCGTGTTTGCACCTGCCACCTCCACTTTCATTTGGCCGATCGTTCACCTCCATATGATTGTTTACCCATTTTGAGGAACAGCTGCGAAGAGTGATTTCACCTAGCCATCCTTGTGACACTGCCGTGATTGGAAAATTCCAACCTGTACCTGGAATCTGCTGCTATCCCTGTTTATCACTCGTTCCTCAAAAGACGAGTCTTCTTTGAGCTCTTTTCAACTGACTCGTAAAATATGAAAAGTTTGCCGAGTTTTGGCCTTCCAGCTCGTTAAAGTGACCGGAAGAGCTATCCCTCCTCTAGATTTTAATCTTTTTGGACCTGAGGGATTATTGCACAAAAAGGTCGAGCGCTTGTTTTATTCGGCTCGTTAAAGTTATCGAAAACTCATCCCTTCTGTATTGTTTTATACTTTTTCGGACTTAAGGGATTAGATGACGAAAAAGGAATTTTGGAGTTAACTTTCTGTACCTTTTCAGACTCTCTAAAAATGAAAAGGACCGAGTTTTCCTTGTCGTTAGACTCGTTAAAATGATTAAATAGCGACAAACTTGTCTTTAGACGAGAACGAGTTTCCCTATCGCTAGGCTCGTTAAAACATAGCGATGGGCTTGCCCGAAGGGCAGGTTATAGAACAAGCATATGTTATCCTCCTCAAGCTTGACAAAAATAAAGAGGTACTGGTCAGAAATGACTGGGGAAAAATTGGGAGAACCTCAAAGCTTTAATGGTAGCAAGTCGCTCTTGAACATGACACTTTTCCTCCGTATCACATCGGGTTGGGTTGTTTCATTCACCGGTCTCATCACCATGGTCTCGCCAAACCATCCACATTTGGGGTAATGCTACCGATCCATCGCATCAGTGTCGTTATATGTTCAAGAGATGTTGTTCAGAAAGAGTCAACCGTGTCCCATCCACTGCCATACATTATCCTTCATCCACCCATGATCGCCACCCTGAATCATATGTCACAGATTGTTTTCACCTCCACTAAAATCATTAGCTCCGTTCCGTGTCACTGATGTGGGATTCATTAAGGCCCTCCTTTGACGGATCGCTTCTTGTCGACTTCAGCTCATTATCCAAGAAGTTGATCTAGGAACAACCCCCTCAGTACTTTGAAGCTTGCATGCCTCAATGGCAAGTTTCTCACTTCCGGCGACAGGTATACATCAATGACCTTCGACCAGAAGATTTTGCGTGGTGTTCGACGCCAAGTCCTTTATTCACACCACGTGAATTGTACTGCAGTACCTTGAGGGTCATTATCATTATCGGTGATTCCTCTCGCGCTTGTTAACGGTTTACATCATTGACCGGTAATCAAGCGATGTCTTTCCATGTTCGACTTCAGCGCAATTCTCACATGGATCGACTTGTACTTAGAGTGAAGATCGAACGAGTTTGAAGACCCCGGATCTAGTTTCATCCATCCGGGCTGCGATATATATTCAGGAAATATAAAGACATTTGACATGTACATCATTGCAGCAGATGATCATCCTACTCAAAGGATGATAATTTCAGCAGAGAATTATCAGTCTACCATCAGACGATCGTCTGTTCTATGTACCAAAATGAATTTATAAAGCTGAGCATGGGAATGCCCGCCTCAGCTAGATCATGAAAGCAGAATGAAAAATAATGTATTGTATTGTATTTTATTACAGGTCACCTCTCAGCGATTGAATGAACTTCGGATCCTCCTGATAAAGCATTTCACCCGATAAACGACCTCATACTTTAGGGGGCAACTGTTATAGACATTTTTGTGCCTTACAGCATGAAGCATGAAATGTCCATAATCTAAGGGATCCAAAGTCCCTAAACATGTTGTTCCTACCCCTAGAGGAACAAGGTCAGCAAACCACAGCACTGAATATCAGTTCTCCACCTGAAAACACTCAAAAACAAGCAATTCTGGATCATGTCAACTGCTCCACTGAGCATCTGCGCTGAATGTCAACTGCTCCACTGTGTACCTGCGTTGAATGTCAACTGCAAAGAAGGCTACCTGCGCTGGGCGAGTTTGGACAAGTGGCACAGTCATTCCTCAAGGTGTCAATGCCCAGGAAGCTTCCAAAATGACACTTGGATCAGGGAATTCGACTGGTGATGAGTAAGAGGTTCTAGATCTCCAAGTGGAAGCAAGAACCTCCAAGTGGACTCAAGAACTGAAGAATAACTGAAGTGGGAGAGGACACTAGTCAGCTCTCAAGCTGACTCATCCTTTCTCCAAAACTCCTATATATAGAGCTCTCTCATGAGGTCTAGGGAGGCTGGAATCTTGTGAATGTAAAGAAATGCTGTTGGTTTGAGTATAGAACTATTGGGTGATTTGCTTTGAAGGAGGTGAAGAGGAGATTTCTTTCTGCTGGGAGGTGATGCTGGATTGGGCCTCTTATGGTTGTATCACTTCCTGAACTTTACTTCTTCCATTAATAAAGCATTTGAGGTTCTTCTATATGCATGTGTCTCAATGGTGTATTGTTATACTTGTGTATTTGATTTATTCTAATCCTTGAATCAATTATGAATGTATGCTTCTTGTAGTTTCCCTCTCTTGCCATTTTGCAGGATCTTGTTGTAGCTGGGCCAGTGAAAGAGCAAGGAGCTGGGAGCAAGCAGCAAGGAGAGAAGATTGGATCAAGCATTAAGCGAAAGACATCGGTTAGTGGATCCCTTTCTCCCCTTTTACTTTCATAAAGAAGAAATCTTAGATATCTTTGCATTCGGTTGTTGCTGAGGTACTATCACCCTTAGAGTGGGATAGGGTCATTCCGTATTGGATACTTTTCCCAACAACACTCCCTCTCTCTCTCTTCCTTCCAAATCTATCACTATTCCCCCCCTCCATGTCCTTCTACATCTCTATGTCTCTATCTCTATCCCTTCCCCTTCTCTCCCTATCTATATCCTCTCCTCTTCTTTATCTTCCCTCCTCTCCTCTCTCCCTCACTCTCTCCCTTCTCACTCCTCTCTCTCTACACCTCTATCTCTCTATGTCCTTGTTCTTTCCGCCCTCTCTCTCCCACTCCAACTCCATCTCTCTTTCTCTCTCTCCTCTCTCTTCTTTCCTCTCGCTCCCTCTTTCCCACCCCACTCTCTCCCCTCGCCATCACTCTCTCTTTCTCTCTCTCTCTCTATGCCCTCCAAATTTTTGGCTATCTCCCTTGCTCTCTCTGCCCGCCCCCCCCCCCCCCCCCCCCCCCCCCCCCCCCTCTCTCTCCTCTCTCTTCCTTCCTCTCGCTCCCTCTCTCCCACTTCACTCTCTCCCCCCATCACTCTATCTTTCTCTCTCTCTCTGTGCCCTCCAACATTTTTACTATCTCCCTCGCTCTCTCCGCCCCCTCCCCAACTCTCTCTTAAATTTGATCACATTGTATTATGTTTAAGAATTATCTAAATTAAAAAAACCAAATTGGCTGTAAAATATTAAACCTATATTTTGGATCAATCATGTCAAAGAAAATAAAATAATGACAAACTTTAGAAATTAAAAATATATTATAATTAGTCAATTTGCTTGCTCTCATCCCTTGGATCCTTATCTAAGATGGAGCTATGCCGGTTATATATATATATACAAAGAACCCACATAGATTCATATTAGCTTAATTTTATTGAAACCTTAATTTAATTTCTATGGGAATATTTTTAGTAGTGGTCAGGATAAATGGTTTAGATATATCTCAAATTGTAACATTTTTCTTTTTAGATTCAATTAAAAAAATGTTGTAGAATTAAATTAAAATAAATATTTTTACTATGAAATAAGTTATGGTTTTTTGGGATGTGGTATTGATAAGCCATGGTATTGGCCCATGGTACTGTAACAAATACAATTTACAAGTTAATATCCATGGTAAAGTGAGGGTGAATATCGATAATTATAAAATATTTTAATTGTAAAATAAATTAAGTTATGGATTTTTGGCATGTGGTATTGACCCATGGTATTGTAACAAAGCCAATTTACAAGTTAATATCCATGGTAAAGTGAGGGTGAATATCCATGGTAAAGTAAAGGTGAATATCCATGGTTATAAAATATTTTTATTGTAAATTAATTTATGTTAGGGCATGTGGTACTGATAATCCACGGTATACCCATGGTATTGTAACAAAGGCTATTTTTTACAAGTTAATAATATCTACCGTAATGTGGGGGTGAATATCAATGGTTAAGAATCTTGTCATATTGTTATAAAATATTTTGGTTATGAAATAAGTTATGGTTTTTGGACTTTAGTATTGATAAACTATGTTATTGGCCCATGGTATTGTAACAAAGCCTATTCACAAATTAATAATAAAATCAAAATATAACAAATTGAATTTTATTATTTTTATTAATTTAACTTTTTATTATTAATTGAGGCCATATTTAAATGTTTAGAGTCATCCCAATATCATTTTTAACTTATTCTTCTTCTTTTTAATTTAGCATCACAAATTCTTATTAAAAATAAATCATTTAACCCAATCATAATTTATATATTTTATTTTATATTATAAATATTTCTTTTATTTTTTCCATTATAAATATTTCTTTTCTTTTTTATTTCCACTCACAAATTATTATTAAAAATAAGTTATTTAACCCAATGGCAATTTATATATTTTATTATATATTATAAATATTTCTTTTATTTTTTCCATTATAAATATTTCTTTTCTTTTTCATTTTCAGTTTAGCGTTGGGTTCAAATAAAATATTCAGAGATTACAACATCACATTGTAGCACATTGTAGCACTGCATTTTTCTCTGCCTTGTTGATATCTTCGTGGAAATGTGAGAAGAAGGAAGACCGTCAACGTGATCTATGGATTTCATGGGATTCGATCCCCTCATGGAGTTTGCATGGGAAACACCTTATGGAGGAAGCGCAAAGTCATTGGGCGTGGAGATTTTGGCCATTTTTACATGGGTATGAATTTGGACTCTGAAGAGTTATTCCTTTTTACTAAAGATGATTTTTGTTCTTATGGGTAAACAATTTCGAGGATTTATATGATCAAAGCATAAATTTCATCTACAGTTGAGGGTTTAATGATTACTATGGAGAGTTCTTCCTTTTTACTAAAGATGATTTTTGTTCTTATGGGTAAACAATTTCGAGGCTTTATATGATCAAAGAATAAATTCCATCTACAATTGAGGGTTTAATGATTATGATAATGCAGATCTTATGATTTTTGTTCTTATGGGTAAACAATTTCGAGGGTTTATATGATCAAAGAATAAATTTCATCTACAATTAAGGGTTTAATGATTACGATAATGCAGATCTTGATTGCGACCAATAATTCATCAAAAGAGAATACACAAGTAAGCATTTTTCATGTTTTTATTGTACAAAGGATTTGATGATTATGATAATGCAGATCTTGATTGCACCCAACAATTCATCAAAACACAATGGACAAGTAAGCATTTTGTATGTCCTTATTGTACAGATCAGTTTGCTCCTCCCTAAATTTTCTAGGGTCAGAATGCATGAAATTTTATTTTTATTTTTCACCTTTTTTTTAGTGGTTGATTATTTGTGTAATGGACTCTACCATAACCAATTCAAAGGGATCGAGTGATGCAAACAAATTTTCTGGTAGGATGAAAATACTAGACCTTCCTCAAACTTTGTTACATGAAATTAAAATTTCTTGTAATCATGAACATAAAATATTTTCTGCTTCATCCTTAGATTCTGATCTCAATGCCTACAATTTTAAACCATGTTACTAGATTTTAGGTAGAATATACTTAGATCCATTAAACCTTACAACTCTCCAAAGCTTAGGTTAATTTCATCTAAAAAGAAGGAACCTGAATGGCTTTTGTAATTTATACTCAATGCTTACAAACAATGATTAAAAATGGAAGAACCCAAATGGTCTGATACCTTTTACCCACCCATCAATTTCCAAGGCCTTTGTTATTATTCTGAACCTAAACAGAGAGAGTAGAAGAAGAAGAGGAACCTGGATGAGGTGGACCCTGACCTCCTTGATACTTTTCAAAAGTTGGGCATGCCCTTGACTAGAAGAAGAGATTGACCAACATTGTTGTAGATGTTGTTTTTGACACTATTGACATTGCTACCATGCATAGGTAGACCCTATAGGAAGTTGAGGTTATCTTTTGTTCATTTATAAGAGGTAATTTTGGAGTATATTGATCTATTTAGGAAGTAGCTTGGCAGGGTTGTTCCTCCTGCTGATAACTATTATGCTGCATTGTATTTTTTTTTTAGTGATAGATTTTCTATTAAATCACCAAGTACACTTTGTCACCCATGGATATATCAACTTATTTCAGGATGAATGAGATGGAGACCTGGCACTTTGAGAGGACTCTTATTGTTGTAGATGAGAGGAGTTCTGTGAGGTGAGAGGAGTTCTGTGACATATATTGAAGGATGCACTACACCATTTTATGACACCAATCATCTACATGCCATAGTAGTGGATCTCTATTGCACCGAGGGAGCAATGATAAAGTATTCCACTTTAAAGAATTGGTATGTTAGGGATGAGTAATGCAAACTTGGGATTTATAATTTTGTTATGAAAATAGGTTTGTGCGATGGAGATAAATCAAGGATTTCATGGACCTGAGTAGAGACTGGTTCGACAATCACCTGGAAATACTCAAGCATTGTTTTGAAAGGCGATGGTGCAATTGGAGAGTTCTATTCTGTTGCCTTGAAAAATAAATATCAATAGGGGGGGGGGCAAAGATGATCCATATAGGGAAGAATTGCAGGAGTATGATTATTTCTAAAATTATATCTATAGGCAAGTCAAGGAACTAATACAAAGGATTAGTGCAGGTGCAACCAAATTCTCATAATGCAAGGAATTTTTCACAATGTGATTCGATGCTCATCGGTGACCATGAAGCTGCAAATACTTATCATTACATTCATGTATAATTTGAGTTGCATTATAAAGTCTCTAATTTCATTTATTGATAGTCCTTCTTGTGTCCTTGTCTCTCTTAATTTCATTGTGGTAGGATTGGAATGGGTTAAAAAATCAAGCATTTCATTAAGTAAAATAGACACCCACATGTCACTACATGTCATTGTGTATACTCTCTATTTTTTATACAATTAGAAGTGAGCAATATGATGTTTTCACAACTAAAAATCCTAGCAGGCATGATGAATCCAGTCTTAGCATGGAAATCGAAACCAAGAATCATAAAATATCAATAAATTTGTGACACGGAGTAAAAAACACAATAAAATATTCTATGCCAACATTGTCTATTTAGTGAAAGATACTACTAATATTTCATAATTTTCAAAGATGTTGGATGTCATGAAGATGCCCTCAAGAAAAGTTACTGACTTGAAGATAAGATGGTCAGTGCAACTATTTACTTTAAATAGGCTAAATTTAGGTAATTAAAACAAGTTTGAAAATCACTAGAAACACCACCCCCACATCATTTTATTTCCAGTTGTACAAGACAATATTGAATAAAATTATGATCACTTCCATTTAAATTGACCGTACATAAAATAACAGACAAGGTTGATGCTTTTAAAAGTTATATCCATCATTAAATATAATATATGACAAGGATGGCTCATAATTTTATAGGCTATATCCATCACCAACTATAAGATAAGATATAAGATAGTCATAATATAGTCACTAATAATTAACTGATAGTCATAATTTATAATTAAATAGTATGATATGATTAATATTATAGGACACAACTATAGGGTCAGATTGTGAGGGGCATTGTGACAATATATGTACACTTCTCATTGTATTAGACAATCATCTCTCAGAGTGTGATATCCATCCAACGAAATGTACTCCCATAGGCCATTGTGGGATTTAAATTTTTTCTTTCAGTGGAAAAGTGGTGATATATTTTCTTAGGCCTTAGTGTTCTACTTCCCTAAGGTTTTGACACTACTCACAACTAGCACCTTCATTCAACCAAGTGAGGTACTCATCTTGGAAAGTTGAATCATTTTGTCTCCATAATCCAATATGGTGTTGGATCAATCTCATGATCCTAAAAACATAGGTCATAATAGCGAGGAACTTTTACTGTGGGCAAAAGAATATCCAAATTTAAGGAACATGACTCTTTTAGAACAAGAAATAAGGATATTTTTTACACTGATATTTTTTTTTTCCATTTGTTTTCACAAGTTATCTATTGCCTCATATTTTTAACATGTAACTTGGTATGATTGTGCCTAAGGTTTTGTTGAAGGTTGAATAATAAGTTCCTAAGGTGTTATTTTCTATGGTGATGTTTTATTTTCTTTGTTTATAAAGGTCATCTAGTCGCATAGTGATCACTATCGAATGTTGAGGTATATTTCGTATAAATATTTTATAGTCTACTTTATTTTATATTCAAGTATTCATCGTCTTTCATGTCTTATACTCTTCATTGTATCTTCTTTCATTTTCAAGAGAGGAACTCAATATTGATGGTAAGAAGCGACAATTGAAGAAAGAGGAGAAAAACAACACTGGAGCAACAAATGCAAAATGAGAGAGACAAGAGAATATGTCTAGTGATACCCTTAGAGCCAATATCATTCATAAGACACGCTCATAAAGACTAATGGTCAAGCCTTCAAAGTTAGTGAATTCACTTGCAATGCTTTGGCAACACAGTGATAATGTTTTGAAACGATGAAACAATACTTCTTGTGTAAATTGTAGTAAAACCGATATTATGTTGGAACTCATATTGTAATACTTGATATTTTATAGAATAGAATTTATATGGTTGAAATTATTTTTATTTGCACTTGATATTATTTAGTCTTGTAATTAACATATGTAACTTTGTGTTATCATATTAGATAAGCGTGTGCATTGTATGCCATTTTTTTTAAATTTAGTCGCAAAATTATACTAATTAATTTATGTTGATTAATAATGAACACATAAAATTAATCTAAAACTACTAAATTATTAGTTTATATTAATTAATGATGAACACGAATAAAACGAATATATGACTAAATTAGTCGTTTATAATGATTATGAATGAAATTAATTGAAATGAGTAAAAACTACTAAATCAATCGTTTATATAATGAATATGACAATACCAAAAAAAGATAAATGACGACTGCAAATGATAATTTTTTTTATTAAAATGATGACTAAATTTTGCATATATACGACTATTAGTAGCTAATTTAGAGTGTCTTATATTACAACTAAAATTTAGTCATAATTATTGGGTCATTAATTGGTTTCAAATGATGACTAAAATTTGCATATATATGACTATTAGTAGCTAATTTACAGTATTTTATAACACGGCCAACATTTTGGTCATATTTCTTTGGTCATTAATTGGTTTTCTCGATGATTCATATAGTAATATATTTTGTTGTATATTTGGTCATTAATTGCGACAATTAATGACTAAACCAATGGAAAATCTATGATCAAATTTATGACTAAATATACTACTAGATGGTAAAATTGAGGAAACCAATTAATGACTAAGCTAAAAATGACTAAAAGTTGATCGCATTATAAGATACTGTAAATTAGCTACTATTGGTCACCGACTGAGAAATGGTCATTTATATGCAAATTTTAGTTGTTTTTTAGTTACTAATTAGTCATTTTGTACTAGTAATAAGTGTCTTGAAAGTTTCACTTCTAATTGAGAATTCAACTGATAATATTGAGTATCTTATACATAACTATTTTTTCCTCCACCCACTTTTCATAACTTCCATAACCATTAGCTAAGGACCTGCAACTTCGATGCTATTTTGCTTGTTCAATAAAATATTTTCCAATACTTTACAAAGTTTAATAATTTACTAAAAGTTGTAGAATTTATAATTTATAAAGTTTTAAGGTCTAAATTTTTAAAGTATAATCCTTTAAAAGGTGCTATCTCAATGGAAGAGCACCTACTTTACAAGCAGGAGGTTTGTGGTTCAATTCCATCATGCCATGATATTCATATGGAATGATGATGATCATTTTTTGGTGACAGAGGCTCTTTTGACTATCACCAATGAGCTTAAGGTGACATTTTTCGACCCTCACCAAAATATAAAATGGCGATGGTCAAAAAATGCCACCATATATATGCATCAATAATGACGACCAAGAAAGGTCCATTACCATGAATCACTATTATTCATATGAAATGGTGATGATCACTATATTTCATTAAAATCATTATTCATGATGGACATTGAACGTGACCATAACACCTATACTTTTAGAAATGGGGCCTTTGGTGACATTCAATTTTTGGTGATGAAGGCTCTTTTGATGATCACTAATGAGCTTATGGTGACATTTTTCGACCCTCACCAAAATATGAAATGGTGAAAATCATTGAACATTTCCATATATATGCATAAAAAATGACAACCATGAAAGGTCCATCACAATAAATCATTGTTGTTCATATGAAATGATGACAGTCATTAGCCATCATTATAACCATTATTCGTGGAAAACCTTGAATGTCACCACAAAACCTATAATTTTGGCAATGTCGGCTTTGGTGACGTTTAGTTTTTTTAGTGATGGAGAATAAGGTCCATCACCAATGCTCATATGAAATGGTGAAGGTCACTATCCATCGTTATAAATCATTATTGTTAACAGACCTTTAACATCACCAGAACACCTATAATTTTGGCAATGCTACCTTTGGTGACATTCATTTTTTTTTTAGGGAGGCTCTTTTGATCGTCACCAATGAGCTTATGGTGAAATTGTTCGATCCTCACCAATTTCCTTTTTTGTTATAGTGTATATCTAATTAATTTTCAATTTTTCTTTGATTTGTTTTATTTTCTTTTGGTAGCACTTTTTCTTGTTGTTGTTTGTGGTTGTGCAAAACTAAATATGAGAGGTTTGGTTGAGTCTTTTAGATTTGTCTACTTGATCATATTTTAAATATTTATTTTTCTTCCATAGTTCTCTAGTCTTAGCCTTGAATTAGGGTTTTTTTTTTTTTTTTTAACCTTTGAAGATTATTGTTGTTGTTTGAGTTTGTTATCTCCATTGAACTACAGTCCTGAAACATTATTTTCACTTCCTCTTTTTGTTTATTAGCTTTTGATAAATTACTTTTGGTGATCATTTTGATTGCAAATCTAAGTTTGATCTTTTAAGTGCTTGGTGTTATTTCTTGGTTTTTATTTTAACTCTGTTTTTGAGTGTCTTCTTGAGTTGTTTTTTGGGTTAGTTTTTGCTATAAATTTAGTGAATTTTAGGAGTGAAAATTAAAATGTGTCATGTTCTTGCTTTTCTTTTGGAAAGGAAAAAAATATCTTCCATTATTTAGCTAGCCTTCATTAAATAAAAAGGAAAAAAGTTATCATTTCCATATAGCTTGCATTAGCATTAAGTCGTGAGTCTTTACACACCATATTGGTTGCACACCGCTTCCTTTTGAGTAAAAAACTGCCATAAAATTAATGTGTAATAAAATTAATTTGAGTTTCTTACTTTTCATTGACATCACACCTATAATATCTTAGGCTAGGGTCTTGGATTAAGGGAGTGAAGTAAACTCTCCAAGACCACGAAAACAAACCTAACATCTTGTAGTAGGAGAGAAAATCCATTTGCTATGGTACGCTATGTGGGAAGGCCTTCTCATGCAAGGGTCAATCACAAGGTCACATAGGGGACAACAAAGTGGTCTACCTTGCTTCATTTCATATTGGTGGTGGTGGTATGCATGTATTAATTGGGGACACACTTGAGAGGCATATGACTGACTTTGAATAATCTCTTAGGGGGTTTTAGGCATAGTTTCCTTGCCCTTGCATGTAGACTTGGCTAGGTCTAGTTGCTATAAATGGTAGCTCTAGTGGGCATAATATTGGGTTCCTTATGTAGTTGATGGCAAGGGGGGGATCCTTGTTTTACCCATGGAAGACATAAGCCAAACTTGCTCGAACCTCCCGAGGGGTACCCCAAGACTATTAAGGGTACCTTTTCTAAGATGAAAAGGATTGTTAAGTAGGTTTCTTGTGTAAATTTCCCAACCACATATTCATTATTGAATTGGGCTCTGATCAACCAAGCTCCATGAATGGAAAAATCCCTTTCTCCCTCTCTAGTTTGTTTGTGCTTGACTCCTTAGATTTTCTAGTGTTTTTTGTTTGGTCCGAGTCTAGTTGGCCATAGGAGTGTCCTAATTAATTAAATTTGTTAATAAAATATACTCACCATGGCTAAACAAAATATCTGAAGATCTTGTATAATTTTAAACCTTTCTCCCGGAGAGAAAAGGAGTTGTGATTCTCGGGAAAAAAGTTGGGAGTGATCTGGTGGCGAAGCGGGAGAAGCATAGCGGCTAGGGTTCCACAGTGAACAGAGTATGATTCAAATGGAAAGCAACATGGGAGGGAGCTCGGCTCCCTCCTACAAAGATGCAGTGGCTAGCGGAATTAAATCTCCAACTGGAAACAGTAAAAGTGATACAAACTACAGAAATAGGGACAAGGAAAAGGAGATAGACGGGTCTAGAACAAAATAAAATAGTAGCACAAAAGAAAAAGAGGAAGAAGACAAAAGTCTGGGTTCAAGAGACAAAAAACAAAAAGGACCCTGCAAACCAAAAGCAAAAATCACTCCTCGAGTAATTTTAAATGATCCTGCTCTGCAGGAGCACAGGGAGCATATGGGAACCTACGCCATTATCTGTAAATTCATGGGACTATGGCCCACTGAAAAGGCTTTACAAACATGGATCAAGTATCATTGGAAGCCCAAAGGAAGCATTGACCTACATCTTGGGTCAAAAGGATTCTTCATAGTAGTGTTCTCCAACATCGAAGATAAAGACAAAATATTCGAAGGAGGACTCTACTTTTTTGCTGCGGCAGGCCTCTATATGAGACCCTGGAAAATGAACTTTGTCCCAGAGAGGGAGACTTTCTCTTTGGTTCCTGTGTGGGTAAGGCTATACTCTCTACCTCTTGATTATTGGCAAACTGAATCATTGGTGGCTATAGGAAATAAACTAGGACGCTTTGTCAAAGCTTCTGAAGCCACAAGAAGGAAAAAATACACCTCCTTTGCTAGAATCTGTGTGGAAATGGATCTATCAGGAGCTCTTCCGGATGAAGTTATCCTGGAAGTTTTGGATGAGGAGTGGGTGCAGGCGGTAGACTACGAGCATATACCCTTCAGATGCCGAAGATGCCACGAGCATGGGCATTTGTTAAGAGACTGCCCTCTCAGCAAAGAAGATAACAAAGAAAAACTTAATACAGTGAAGGACACCGAAAGCTTTCAGAAAGTGGCGAGTAGAGGAGGGGGGGAAAGGGATCAAAACAACAACATACTGAAGGGAAAAAGGGAAGTCAGAATAAGTTTAAAGTGCTAGAAGAGCTGGAAGAAATCACAAGAGAAAATCAAGATCAGGAGGAAGATGCTAAAGAAAAAGAAAAGAAAGAGAACATAAATCACTCTCTGGACTTTGACTCTCAAAAAGAAGCTATGAGAAGTGAGACCGACATGGAAATGGACCAGGAAATGATACAAAGTGAAACAAATCTGGAAGAACATGAACTACAAGAAATCCTTGATAAGGAAAATTTGGATCTAGAAGGATTCCTGATGCAAGGAACCAAAGGAGGAATAGATTCTCTGCCTCAAGACGAATGCAACAGAATACAACAGTTGTTTTTATGGAAAACTCAGGAACAAGGACTAGAAAATGGTAAAAACATCCACAAACAGGAGCAAAGAGGGGTGAAAACAATGAGATTAAATCTAGGATTAGCCACCAGAAATCCAGGAAAGAAGAGAGGCAGAAAAAAGCAAAATGAGCTCCTGATGGAGTGTGGAAAGCTAATGATAGATTCAGGTAAGATGAAAAACCTAACCAGTTACTCCTTTACAAATATTTAATTATGAAGTTCATTTCATGGAATATCAGAGGTCTAGGCAGTAAAAGAAAACAAATAATGCTAAGTAACAAAATGAAACTAGCAATGCCGGAAATAATTTTCATTCAAGAAACAAAATGCTCCATTCAGAAAATAAAACAAATCCATTACAAATGGCTCAGTAAATTTGAGTTTCTGGAAGTTAAAGAAGAAAACACGGCGGATGGCATTCTTACTCTTTGGAACCCCCAAAAATTCATCATTGTAGATGTGGAAGCAACGAGAAATTACTTATCAGCTATCATTCAGCTAATGGGGATGTCGGAGACCTTCCTAGTTACGAATGTCTACGGTCCTCAGAGAATAGATGAGAAGCTTAGTTTTCTGAACTCCCTGGTTGATCTCAGGAGAAGGCATAAAGAGATCCCTTGGGTCGTTGGAGGAGACTTTAACATGATTAAATCTCTTTCGGAAAAAAAGGAGGCACCAGAATCCTTAGTAAAGATTCAGAAGAATTCCAGTCTTTTACAGAAGACATGAAAATGATTGACTCTGAAATGCATAATGGTATTTTCACCTGGAACAACAAAAGAGGAGGTAATGCTCAGGTTGCCTCCAAGTTAGACAGATTTTTGATCTCCGAAAAACTGATGCTCACAAATTCTGAAATATCTGCTAGCGTTCTCCCATTTGGAGGCTCTGATCACTGGCCAATTCAATTAGAAATCAAGGGAATTGATGCTCACAAGAACAGACCCTTCAGATTTGAAAATATCTGGCTCTCCCACCCAGATTTTATCAGCAACATTGAAGAATGGTGGTCTGAAGATCTACAGGTGCAGGGCTCAAAAATGTTTCTCCTCCATAAAAGGCTAAAGCACATAAAAATCAAACTCAAAGAATGGAACAAGAAGGATTTTGGTAACATTTTTGCAAATAAAAAATCTGTCGAGATCAAAATTAAGGAACTAAACCAAGCAATGACCACTGAAGGTTTTGATAAATCCAAAAATGAGCAAGCTGAAAAACTCAACCTTGATTGGGAGAATTTATGCAATTAGGAGGAAATTTTTTGGAGACAAAAGTCCAGAGTCCAATGGCTCAAAGAAGGGGAACGGAACACCAGGTTTTTCCACCATTCCACCATAGCCAACAGAACACACAATAGAATCTCCTCAATATTGAATGAAGATGGGGAGCTTCAGACCACTCACAAGAATATAGAAGCTGTGATGGTTCAACATTTCAGAGGCATCACTAATGAAAATAACCTAGACAGAGACCATTACATCAAGGAAAATATAAATAATATTCCCAGGATGGTGTCTAGAGAAGACAACTTCAACCTAAACAAACCAGTAACTGAAGTAGAGGTTAATATGGTGATCAAAGAGATGCAGAATGGGAAAGCTCTGGGTCTAGATGGTTTTAATGTGGACTTTTTCAAATCCTACTGGAATATTGTCAAACAGGTTATTTTGGATGTAGTCGAGGACTCTAGAAGAAGAAAATCCATTCTGAAAGCCCTTAACACCTCCTTCATCTCCTTGATCCCCAAACATGACTCTGCCCTGACTCCTGATAAGTTCAGACCCATTTCTTTATGCAATGTTGTTTACAAAATCATTTCTAAGATCTTGGCCAAAAGACTCAAACCTCTTCTGCCTTCTTTGATTTCTGGGGAATAGTCTGGTTTTGTGGAAGGAAGGCAAATCCTAGATAACATCATTTAGGCTCACAAGGTTGTTCACTCTCTCACTAGCAAAAAGCGGGCTGGTATGATCATGCAATTAGACATTGCAAAAGCGTATGATAAGGTGACTTGGATTTACATCAAAAAGGTCCTTTCCACATTTGGGTTTGATCATAACTAGAACAGATGGGTTATGGCTTTGGTTACTTCACCTAGCTTTTCTATTCTAGTGAATGGCTCACCCTCGGAGATATTCACTCCTTCCAGAGGCCTTAGGCAGGGAGACCCACTCTCTCCCTTTCTTTTCATCCTCATGATGGAAGGATTGGGCCGAACCATTAAAAATGCTAAGGTTTTAGGAAAGATCAAGGGCCTTCAATTAACGGAGAATGGCCAAGCCTTGACTCATCAACAATTTGTGGATGACACCATGTTGTAGGGGATCCCCACAGTCAAGGAAGCTACAACGTACAAAAATATCTTACATGACTTTACATTGGCTTCAAGTATGGAAGTCAATCTCTCCAAATCAATTTTTTTTTTCTTTAACACTAACAATGCTATTCAAAGAAACATCTCCAGAATTCTGGGCTTCCAATGGGAGGCCCTCCCTTCAAGTATTTGGGAATCCCCCTTATGGACAAACCAGTGCACAAGAGTATCTAGGAACCGGTGCTCAACAAGATGAAAGACAAGGTCAAAAGATGGACTTTTAGAGCACTAAACCTAGCTGGTAGATTGATTTTGACGAAGGTTGTTCTTCAGTCCATCCCTATTTTCTTTTTATCAGCCCTGCCAGCTCCAAAATGGGTCTTACAGCAACTCAGGAACATTCAAAGAGACTTTCTCTGGGACAAGGAGGAAATAAGCAAGAAATGGGCCCTTGTCTCTTGGGATAAAGTTTGTAAACCCAAAAGTCATGGAGGCCTAGGCTTAGACGATCAAGAGATTCTAAGTAATGTTTTAGGAGCCAAACTCTAGTGGATATGGGTTAAAGAACCAGGGGCGCAATGGGCTAAAACCTAGAAAGAAAAGTATGCAAGCTCCTGGAAAACGAGTGATCTCATCAGAATGTTAGGGAACATAAAAGGCTCTCACATATGGAATAAATCCTGGGAGAACAGAAGCCTAGTACAAAATAACAACTTCTGGGAAATCAGAGCAGGAGAACAAGCTCTTTTCTGGGAAGATAAATGGCAGCAAGAACCGATGTTGTTGAGGGAGGAATTTATGAGCATCAAGCAGGAAATTGATTCCCAGGGACTAATAAGAGTCAGGGATTGCTGGAGTCTTCCTCAAGTCACTGCGAAATGGAGAAGATGGAGGAAAATAGAAAGCAGAGGGGACGGCCACATAAAAGCAGAAACTGAAGAACTCATGAAAATTTTAGAACAAAGGAAGATTTTAGTTACAGATGGGTAGGATCAGTTAATATGGGGACAAAACAAAGAAGGAATCTTTAATATCCATGAAGAAAAAAGAGTTATTCTTAATCTAGATCCCTGCGCTTTAGCAAAGTCCTAGCAAAAACTTTGGAGCCACCAAGGATGGATGAAGATCAAACTATTTATGTGGTTAGTTCATCACAAGAAAATATTAACTTGGGAAAACATTCAGAAGAGGGGGTCATGGGGCCCTCTAGATGCCAATTATGTGAGGCGCAAGAGGAGACAATGGAGCATATTCTCAACAACTGTCCCTACAGCAACTGGTTATGGGATTCTTTCAACATCATTTTTCAACAGATAGACAGAGACAAAGGCAGCATCATTAATACCCTGAACAAGTGGAGAAAAAACTTTTCAGAGCATGAGATCCTTAATTTGGCCTGGACCTTGACACCAAGCTTCATTATCTGGAATGTCTGGAAGGAAAGGAATAAAATAATTTTCAAGGATGAGAAAACTACTCCCCTGGGCCTGATGGAATTAATCTTAAAGCAGATTAAGGAGACTGTATCCACCACTGTACATAGCCATCCCCGAATCCTCCCACTGTGCTTGAATTGAGAACTCTCAAGTAGCTGGGTATGCATGAGATCATCCTCAAGGGTCTTAGTAAAAAATGAAGAGTGTTGGAGAGGGAAAAGGAATTCTGGCATCCTCCACCAAAAGGATATCTGAAATGCAACATTGATGGTGCTTCAAAAAGCAACCCGGGGACTGCAGGTTATGGAGGTGTGTTAAGAGATGAAGAAGGAAAAATAATTTTCACTTTCCATTGCCACTTAGGCAAAGCCACCAACAACATGGCTGAATTAATGGCGTTGGAACAATGTCTGGAGCTACTTAAACTCAATCACAGCTCGAATGTTCTCATCGAAGCAGACTCAGAGATCTCTATAAATGCAGTTAAGAAAATCAGCTATGGTACAACGCCTGAAAGGGTCTCAAAACAATGGAGGCTTATACAAGTGTACCAGAGAATCCAAAATCATCTTCAGTGCCTTCAAACGGTTAGCTTCAATCATGTTCAGTGGAAGGCTAATAAACTTGCAGATCTACTGGCCAATCAAGGAGTGATTAATTCTGAGTGCAGAATCAAAATGAAATGGCAGGAGATGCCTCCAAGCAGGCTAAAAGCTATCTGTGATGCTCAAGCTGCAGAGGACAAGGAAATTTATGATTACTGGGCTCGAGGGGCAGGAAATGATTAATGGTCATCACCATTCCTTCTTTAAGGGAGTGTTCCTCTTCCTTACTGGTTTCTTAAGTGAACCATGGAGGTGGATACAGTTTCAGATGGCGGATCAGAGATATTTTCATAATGAAGTCTTTGAGTAAAGAGTTGGAAAAGTCTACCAGCGATCCCCAGTTTTTCTGGTTCAATGTAGATGTCAGTGGCACTGTTAAGATTGAAAGAGTTTCAAGGGTTGCAGGGAGAAGGGTGGCGATTGCATGGTGCATCGGGGAGAAAAGGGTTGATGTTGTGTATAGCCAGAAGTAGAGGAATATAGGTGATTGCAATACCAGAGTTCTTTTGCTTCTGTTCCCTTTTCCGCAACCCGAGTGGTTTTCAGGTGATCACGGCTCCAATAGGCGGAATGTGGTTTTGTCTATTCGGGAGCAATCACATTCACGGAGTGCCACGTGGCAGTGGGGTGGGGAGGAAAACCACCCTTATCGCAAGTTATCCTCCATGTATGTTGGCTGGTTCGATATTAATATCCACCATTGGATGGCTCTTTATGACTCAACGGTTCAGATCAATCGCACAAGTTGGGGGTCCCGGAGCAGAGGAATACCGGTGATCGCAATACCAGAGTTCTTTTGCTTCTGTTCCTTTATCCGCCACCCGAGTGGTTTTCAGGTGATCGCGACTCCTATAGGTGGAATGTGGTTTTGCCAGTTTGGGAGCAATCACATTCGCGGTGCACCACGTGGCAGTGGGGTCGGGAGGAAAACCGCCCTCATCGCGAGTTATCCTCCTTGAATGTTGGCCGATCCGATTTTAATTTCCACCGTTGGATGGCTCTTTGCGACTCAACGGTTCAGATCTATCGCACAAGTTGGTGGGCCCGGGCGGTACAGGCTAGCAGCTCGTCTATACGATTTGGACAGCAGCCCATGGTTCATAAGGAAAGGTTTATGGATAGTGATTATTTAGGTGGGTCAGGGGTGGCCGGAAATGTCTCACACGAGAGGTCGTACCATTGTTTAAGAACTCGGGCATATGTACCATCTTTCCATGTCGACCACTCCGTGTGTTTTAGTTGCCAAGCCCAAACTCATTAATTCTTCTTTTTCGAGAAAGATTTAGTTTGATGGTAGGGTGCGAGGAATAGTTTTGCTTTAGTTTTTACCCGCAGTCTTCGACCCTGAAAGTTTTGTTGTATTCTATGTACTTTATTCTTAACTAATGAATTGGAAGGTTCGACTCTTGCATTAGCAAAAAAAAAAAAAAAAACCTTTCTCCCGGAGAGGAAGGTCCATCACCCCAAATAAATATGATAACTCTAGCAATGGATGGCTTAGACCATACTCGATGTTATCACCAAAAAATCATCACCTAGCGATTTCTAACTAGTTGGATCAAAATACACCATGTAGGATTAATTTTACCATAATAAAATCACTTTCACCATAAGAAATAATTTAGTAAACCATTTTTATTAAATTATTTTATCATTAAAATAAAAAACCACATGAGATTAATTGAATAAATTATTATTTATTTAATTTTCTCTAGGAATAATTATTAAATCATTGTTTGATAATTATTCCTTGTCCCATTTGACTAAATCCCCTAGGAATAATTGAATAAATCATTATTTATTTACTATTCCTCATTTCTGTTATTCGAATAATTGTTAAATCACTATTTAATAATTATTTGAATTTCACACCATTCTTAATCCTCGCAAAATAATTAATAAATCATTTTATTTGTTAATTATTTCTAAATAAAGATATTTTACCATTTTGAATATCTTTTCCCTCTCCAAAAAATATAATAAAGTATTCCTAATGGTTAGATCTTGATTTGGTGAATATTATTTTATTATTCTCCATTTTCGAGATTAACTCAATACTTTGTTATAAATAAGAGGGTTTTCTATTCATTATTCACCATGAACATTATCATCTTCATCATTATTGCCTATTTTCACTTGAGCTCCCATTTGAGTTCTCCACATTGTTTTGGGTTTTTCACACATTGAGAGAGAGAATCGATTACTAAAGCATCAAGGACATCAAAGGACCCATCCCATGGAGGGGGATTTACAAACCCTTTTGTAAATCTCCTTCACTAGGTGTCATCAATAAAAGATTTATTCATTTTAAAAGTATTTCCATTTGGGTTATTACATTGGATATATATATTGTTGTTTGCTGCTTTGGATAGTATATGTTGTTTTGTTGCAGTTTTTTCGAGTTTTATTATAGATTTGAAGTGTAAGAAGCCACAAATTGTTGTTAGGTTCACGTGTTACCTAGTGACTTAAGTGAAGTGTTTTTTGTACACCTTCCAAGAAATTTCACACTAACACTAGAGTTGTGGGAATAACCTTGGTCCTTAGGGGGAATATTTTGTTATTTTTAAAGTGATTGATGATATTCCATTAAACATGTAAACCCACCTTTGAAAAACCCATTTGGCATTGTTTTAGTGCAGTTGAGACCTTAACACATTGAACCCTTTTCTCTATTTTTTCATCATATGTCTAGTGGGTCCCTTGTTACCTTCTACATCGATAGAATTTGCTTCCATATCATCATTACCACCACCTAGTGTGACCAGATCCATTCCACCTACAACAACTCTATCCTCTTCTTGGGGCATTCCATCAATTACGTACGTGACCCCTAGAAGTTTTTCAATTTTTTTTGTGTTTATGCGTTGCTCCACCTTCATGTTTGGAATGGGGACAAACCTTGGTAAAATTGTAGGAGCTAGGATTTTTACTCCTAGTTCATCTATAGCTACTATTCCTTTACCTAACACGGGCATATCTACTTCCAGGAACATGCAAGGGGGATCTACATTTGTCTCTAGCCAGGGTAGGGAAAATAATGATTTTGGTAGTACATAACAACCTTGGAATAGATATATGCAAAGTAGGACACCTTTTTCTAGGGGTTCCTTTTCCTCTGAAGGGGCTATTTTACCTAGGGGAACTAACCCAATTAATACCTTTATGCCTATGAGCTTTAATGCTTACGATGGTGCTTTTGCACATGGATGTTTTTCCTGTATGGGTGGGTAAAATCCCATGAGTAGCCATGCTTTTGGGGTCTTTTTTTCTCTTGGTGCACCTACTATATAGGACAACACCCTTCCACCTTATTTGTTGGACTAGGAACTCAATATATTGGATTAACTATAACCTCAGTCCAGATACATTTTACATTAACTATGTTATTGGTATTGGGGGGGGGGGGGGGGGGGGCTTTGATCCATAAGGGGGTACTTTTTCCCCTTATGATCCATTTAACCAACAACAATTCCATTTTTAGAACCTCTTTATTTGTCGTATTTAGATAAGATGATAAATGACCCCATATGACATGATCCTAGGTGACTACCAATTCGTGCTAAACTTCCTTTCAATATTCCTAAGTTTGAGGGGAAGAGAGGAGAAAACCCTTCCACAGACATGACCACCTACTATCTATTGTGTTCCTCTAATTCTTTGGTGGATAATTCTATGAGGTTAAGACTTTTACAAAGAATCCAGACCATTGATGCCACCAAATGGTATATTAAACTTGATAGGGAATCTGATAGTGACTTTTCGTCCTTGTCCTATACCTTATTGAATCAAATTTAGTTAATTTTGCGACAAGATCTTGGGACTAATATTTAATTTTTCTACTTTAAAACAAGATAACTCTAATCACATATCTGATCTTATTCAAGAGTGGAGGAGATACAATAAGAGAGTACAAACCAAACTGCCTGATGATGTTCCTAAATACTAGTTTATCTGATCCTTATTGTTGCCTATAACCCAGGATGTCACTATGGTTGCAATTACTATTGAGGAGCAAGCAATCTTACATGCTCAACATATTGATTTGATTTATTCTTAGTCAAGCATGTTGTATGATATTATTCTTAATACTCCTCAACTTTCAATTGACTCACAACAAGCCAAGCTAGGACCACCCTCTGATGATGTAATTGATTCCATTTCTCTTGATACTATGAGCCAATTAGTTGCTCAACTAAGGTAAATATTTATCACATCCCAAGCCCCATTAAGTGCATCTGGTTCTCAACGAGTATGATAAAATGATCATTCAATCAAGGTTCTGATGATGAAGTCCAAAACAACCTAGAATCCGTAGTAACCTAACAGTAAAAGTAAAAAGAACAAACAAAAGAATATTCCTAAACCTGCTTAGGAAACTACTCAAAACTAATGTAATCAAGGTTGGAACACAAATGAGAAACATAAAAAGGTTGAATTTCCATGTAATATTTGTCAAGGAGATCATTTGACTCATGAGTTCCCATGTATGGATGAATTCCATCGCCATCTTAAATCCCTGATATTCATCCCTAAGATGGTCTTTTTGACTCATCTGTTCCCTACTCAACCATAATAGAAAATGGTTACGCAAGCTCCTCCATCTCCACCTTGGGGAAATTTGTGGTAACATTATTTTCCTTCTGCAAGAAATGTGTTCATTCTCATGTGTAATGAGAAAGTTCACTTGTCCATGAGGGAGAAGACACTCTTGACTCAAGTTCTTCTTCTAAGGACTTGGCCAACCGTGCTTCATCCACTAGACCTCTCATTTTAGTTAAGCCTTTGAACCAATATTTCTCCCATCTAAGGGTGTTCTCCATAAGTTGACACAAAATACTAATGCACGAGATACCCAACATTACAATATTGTTGAGAATTTAGCCCAAGCACCTTCTACCATGTTTCCTATAGAGGTTTTGTAGAGTTTTCCTATGCAATACAAAGCCTTGTTGACCACTACCATAGGGTTTGATCCCTAAAAGTTGTGTTTGATCACGTTTGATGTTGATTCCCCTTGTTTTATACTCTCTCATTTGGTCTCTTTTCATATCTCAGTGCACATCTTCAATCAAAATATATACCACACTCTTATAGATGAAGGATCTTCTACCTATGTTATGTTTACATCATACTGGAAGACTATTGATTCTACAACACTTTTAAGTCAAGTTAAACTTACATGCCTTTGATGGACACACCCTCATGCCTCAAGGAATTCTTCCTTTGTTTACCATCAAGCTATGGGAGGGGGGGATTGTGACTATTGATGTTGAAGTTATTGATGCTCCCTTAGACTATAATTTGTTCCTTGGTCATAGTTGGTTCTATGAGATTTTTGTCTTCATGTCTTTAGTGTTTCGTGTGCTTCACTTTCCCCATGAAAGCATGATTTTCTTGATCATTCAGTTAGATTATTTCATACCCTCAACCAAGTATACCATAACCAGTAATTTTTTGTCATTCTTTCGAGATAACCCTACAACTTATGGGAGTGTTGGTGTGGGACTATTTAAAATCCCCTCACTTATTGATGTCTTTTTTTACCCTTTCCCAATGCTCCTTCATCTTTGATTGCTACTATTCATGTGGTATTTTCCATCACCTGTGGACCCCATCTATCTCTTAACATTTAGGTGGTTCCTTCTCCTTTGGAAATAGATCAGTATGGTGAGCGTATGTTTCCTTTAGCATAAGATATTTCCAATTTGTTAGTCCCATTAGTACCTCTTAACATTCGCTAGAAACTCCATCCCAATATGGAATATGGTCAAGTTACCTTTCCTAATGGGATGTCACTCTACCTCTTCCACATGTCTCCCTTGATGACGAGTCTCCTTCTCAAAAAATCATCTTGGAGGTAATGGATCCTATTGATAATCCTAGGGTGATTATGCATCTTGATGCCTCTATTCTCCTTGACTTATAACATGTAGATATCTGCAAACTAAATCTTGAATCGACCTAGGGGGAATTTCCTAATCCACCCATGTAAGTTCCACCCTTAGATCAAGTCAAGTATTGGGTTTATGATACTGAAATTTCCACTAAATTGTCCAAATCACATCATCCTGTTGATGAGATTCTTATACCCCCTTTCTATCTTGATCACCATTGTCAATGAGATGCATTAGCTCATGAGACTACTCACCTTTTATGTCCTCAGGTCATTACCAATAAAAATATGGTTATAGGATTTCCCTAGCATCATCACAATTTAGGAATTTTGAAATCCATCTATCCATGGCATGACCCCATTATGGTGCACCAAATTTTCTCTACAAAATCCCATGAGTTCATGTATGGAATCCCTGTCATGTGCCTGATAGCTGGCAGAACTTAACTTGATCTACTAGACTATGGTGTGTCTTATACATATGTATTCTAGTTTGTCTAGGTGTGTGATGTGACAATTTTTTTCACACCTCATATATACCAAAAAATAAAAAAACATTATAAAACCCAACAAGTAAAAATATATCGTCCTATTTTTACATAATCCATGTTTTATTTCTTTCATTATGTGATTTAACCATGGATCTAGTCTTTCTGGATGGTTTTTATAGGAGAGGGTAGTGTTTTAATTGTGAAATCCACCGAACCTTAGGTACATTTCTCTTGAACATGGGATATAGGGGTATGTATATCGCTACCATATTTGTTGCATCATTGACCATCATTTCCATCTTCATTGTGCCTTAGGTTCGACCCCGTCAAGTTCTGAGATTAACCTGTCTCATTTTTCACATTGTAACTTACCCATACAACTTTCCTATACATGGATAGCATAGATTAACACATCTTTTATGTGTTGGTGTCCATATAGAATTATATCCCATCTCGGAATCCCTCCTTTTGTCCCACGATGACTTAGAATATGAGCCTCATTTACTTTTCTTCCTCAGCTTTTGGCCTTACCCTCGGAGGATTCCACCACTTTTATGCCTTGTGATGGCTATGACATTTTAGCCTCACTTATGCATGATTATTATCCTTGGTTTCATTTCACCACCATTTTCACATTACATGCTTGTCCCTCTTATTTATTTCAATTGGTTTTCTTACCTTTCTTGGAGGGGCCACTATGATGAGTGGTCTTATTTGCTAGCCTCTTTTCCTTCTTATACTTAGGGAAGTTTTGTTTGCTTGGAAACAATTGCTACTATTTATACCACTCATTCCTCTAGGTTTAACTTCATTTAGGTCCTTCTTATGCTTGTTAAACACTAAAAGGCACTTACTATACTTTTATATATTTCTTGGGCTCAATAAAATTGAATGAAAAAAGAACTATTGAGCTTACTTTACTTCTCTTTCATGCTCATTAAAATATGAAGGAGACTAAAAAAGATAAAAAAGGAAGGGAATTTACTTTAGTTATCAATCAAAATGGTACCATCAATCACGTTTCCCTTGAAAATGGCACATATTTTCATCATTTCCTCACATTTAGGCTTTAGCTTTCCTAGGAGCCATACCATACATATGAGTCTGTCTACTCCTCTAGTTGGTTACTGTTTTGGTCACTATGGAGTGTGCTTCAATGCCTCCTATTTTGTTTCATGATATCACATGGTGCTCATTAATAAATGCTTCCAAGTCACTTTTTTGTCATCCCATTATATGTACAAGGGAAGTTGTAGCCTCAGTTGGCCATTTACATTCCTTACTAGCCATTTTTTGTCAGATATTCTTATGTTATTTGTACTTCATGACTTCATATATTCACATAATCTCTAGTTTTGTTACGTGTCGATTGATTGGGGATACATTAAGGCCATACAATGATGGATATTATCATGGAAAATTCATCTCATTATCTAGGAGCTTGATCTAGGAACTATTAGTACCTTGGAGCTTGCAAATCTCAATGGAAGGTTTCCTCGTGATTGACAATTTGTTTACCTCATTAACTCTAATCAGTCGAGTCTACGAGTGTTTGACTTCATATTATTCAATCAAACTTAGTGGACTATGACAGGTACCTTGGAATCCAATTTCATCATTGGTGGGTCCCCTTATGTCTGTTAATAGTATACCTCAATGACCGGTAATCGAGAAGTTTCTATCATGCTCAAAATCAGCACATTTATTCCCATGTTTTATATTCATACTATTGAGGTTGTGTACAAGACCTTGGGTTAGGGACATTTCAATCTTATATTATACCTTGCCCAAGCTGCATTGGAGTTATGTGTCATTTTATGTACTTTGAGGACAACTTTGGGGAACCCCTCTTCCATGTGTCCATAATTCTACTAATGTATACTATGACATAGATCCAAATTTTAATCTGATTTGTCAAATCTATCCACTATGTATTCCTAGTGGCCATGTCCTAGAATTTCATGTCATGGATCTATAGTGTATAGTTGGGGGCCCTGTTCAGTTTCTCTTTATGATTGAGCATGGGTATACCCAACTTGAGGATGATATTAGCAGGGTTGAGACTTCATGATTTGAGTTCCTCCAATCCAACTTTGTAGTCCCAGCTCTTTCCTCCCATATTGAGCTTTGAGTGTTCTTTGTAATGCATTGCGTCCATTAGTTTCTCTTCTAACCTCATGCATTAGGGGGAATCCATGATAACCCTATTTTCCACTCCACTATTGTGAGAGAGACCTAAGTTAAAAATAGCTCAATTGCTAACTAGAATGCAACCCCTTTCACCCTTGATTTTACTTATATGGGTCTTACAACAAAGTTATTGCATGTTAAAAGTGTGAAATTGCATAATTACGTAATTTCTCATAATTATTTTGTCACAATTTCATAACTATGAAATAATAATTACTTCATAATTGAGAAAAGGCTCTAGAGTTTTTCATTCTCAAGGAGATCAACTTGAATTACTTGTGTATGAGTTGGATAGGGGTCCATTATTTTAGAAGTTTCCTAACTTCTTAAGCCCCTAGGTGTCCAAGTACATTCTCCTAGAGGATAGAATTAGCCTACATGATCTAATCCTATCAAGAGGAAAGGAGATAGAACTAATTAGATATAGATTTTGAGTGTCATATATAGCATGAGAGATTTGACCTTTTGTGGAGGCTACCATAGCTAGAGGTGGAGACAAGGATTGCAAGTTGAAGAGGAGTAGATTCATGTGATGGTATATAATTATTTTACTATTCCCTTTTTTCATTATAATGAAGTCAATTTCCTTCCCTCATGTCGATTACCTTTGATTGTTGTATGTTGTTCATTGGTTATCGATTATTATTGTGCTGACATGATATTGCAAGAAGTATCTTAATAGTCTTGTTGTTTGGATTAGTGCAGGTATTTGGCTTGGGATTTGTGAGATAGGAGTTCTAGTGTATACCTCAGGTAGGACACTCCAACCATATGCTTATTCATTTGATATGTACGATCTACCATATTTCCTCTACAATTTGTATCATTTTTTGCATGTGATTGGGGAATTGTTTAGTTGCAAGCTTCTTCACACATGGTATGGTGATTCTTGGGAAAGTCTAGCGGAGTAACAACTCCTTGTGATTGAGTGATTTTTATCAAAACACCCCCCTTGAGAACCCTTTGTTTTTCTTGGTGCAATGTGCAACACATGGGAGTAATCATGCAAAGAATATAACACATAGCTAACATCTCTACTCAATAAATTATTACATTGGAGTCATGGCCTTTAAATTTATTGGTCATATGGTTGATTCAATGTGGTCATCAACATGATGATTTCAATGATGACATTGATGAGTGACTACCATGATAGTCATATTGATTACTATGACTTTGATAATGATGTGTATCATGACAATGTCAATGGTGATGATGATTATTAAGTTGGTGAGTTGGGGTAGGCTTAGTGCGGTAAAAGAGATTAATGACTTTGGATTATTAAGATAGGGGTTTAGTGGGTTGGGGTTATTAGGATAGGGGTTCAGTGGGTTGGGGTTATTAGGTTAGCTATGTATGGGGTTAAAAATGGATTATATTGCATTAGGGATTAAATGATTTAATATTAGGAATGTGTGGGTTAGAAGTTAAGGGTCAATGAGTTAATATTAATGATTAGGGGTTGATAAATTATTATTGAAAGACATTAATAGTTAATATAAGAAAAAAAGAGTAATTAAATGGGGGGATAGTAGGTGATAGGGACATGTGTTAAGAAGATATGGGTTAGATTTGTTGGTGAGTTACCAAGTCAACCATATTTTGAGTATGCTAACATATTTCAACATAATCATTGTCACCACCATCATCATGATGATCATTGTTATTAACATGAAAATGGTAGTGATGATGATGATGAATACCCTTTACTCATATGTTATTAGGTTGGATAATGATGATGATGATAATGAAAACAACACCAATGAAAGTGATGATGATAAGTGGGTTGCAATAGGGTTAATGTGTTTAAAGAGACTACTGAGTTAGATTTATTTAGTTAGGGGATTCGTGGGTTGGAGACATCATATTAGTTGTTTAGGGGGTCTGGTTACATTTTATATTTCATTAGGGGTTAGAGGCTACTATATTAGGCATATGTGGGTTAAACTTTAACAATATATGGGTGATGTAAAGGGGTTGTTGTTAGACCAGTGTTCAAAGACTTCAACATGTAATAGAAATGGAAGGGGAAAATTGCATAAGGCGTCATTGGGATGAAAGGACATGTTTCAAGTAGATATGAGTTAGAGGGTTATGCATTGATGTTATAATAGATCAGCATGGGTTAACTTGGTTAGAATATATCAACACCATCAATTTTGTCATGATTATCATCATAATGATGGCGACGATGGTAAAAGTGATGATGATGATGACCACAACAACAATGAGGATGAAAAAAGGTTGATGATCATATACCCACTTCATACTCCATAGATTATAAGGCTAGAATTCTTCATGCCCATTAATCTCCATGATATTATGGTTCAGAGAGTGGTCATAATTCTTATGATGATGATGGTAACTATGAGGATGAAGATGAAGATGAGTGGAATGAGTGGGATAAGGTTTGTGGGGTCAAAGAGAGTAGTGAGATAGGTTCATTATGCTATGGAATTAGTGGGGTTGGGTTATTTATTTGGATGGTTAGTCATGGGTTATATTTTTTTAGGGTTTATGGGTTATTAGATTAGGAATATCAGGTTTTGAGGTTAAGAAATGTGTTAATTTTAATGTTTTATCAGGTAATACACATGAAAAGAGGTGTTTTAATAGGAGTTAATTAAGTTAAATGGACATATGTGAAGTAGATATTGTTAAGTGGGTACATAGCATTGAACATGCTAAAGTATATCATCATCGACATCATCACAATCATGAAAATGATTAGCATTATTTTGATGATAATGACAATGATGGTGGTGATGATGATGACGAACATATAATCAATGGATTGGTTGATTTGATCACTTCATGTCCTTCAAGTTTGATGGAATTATGGTTTAGCAAGTGAATCCATCATCAACATGATGATGTTCATGATGATGGTAATAATGATGATAATGACGATAATGACGTTGATGACAATAAGGTGCATGATAATGATTATGGTGATAATGAAGATGACTATGGTGATGATGACTAGTGGGTTAGTTGGTTGGCACAAGGTTAGTGTGGTTAAAGGGACTAAAGAATTAAGTTTATTAAGTTGGGGGTTGAATGAGTCATAATTATTGGATTACTTGTTTGGAACATTTACTAAAACAAATTGTTTCATTTTATAAAGTGAATATCATAAATTTTGAACAATTTTTATATATTGTACCAAAATTATCATGTGTATTAAGAAGATAGCTTAACTAAATAATGTAAATCTCTATTTTAAAAGGGTGGGTACTAATTTTATTTCCATAGTTATATTTTGAATCTTCATTTATTAATATTTTTATACACATAAAAAATGTAATTGTTATTCTAATAATTAAAAAAAATCAAATAAAAACATCCTCAAAATTTAATTGTTATATTTTAAGGAGACCAAATTAAAATATCTTACTAAATCTCGCAATTTTTTTTTAAAGGAAATGTGCTATCTAACATAAAGAAACCTCTTTTAACTAAAGCCTATTTCTAATGAACATAAAAACTTAATATCAATATATATAAAAATACACACGCACACATACAAATTTATTATAAAGAATATAGACTCGCAACACACTATTACATCACATAGGATATATCCTCATCTAGTTTTTTTCTTTTTATTTATCTTTTTCTTATTCATTTTGGTCATTAGGTGGAGTTTAAGATAAAGAAATACTAATGTTGGATTGGAACAATGATCTATCCACTTATTGGATTGGCACTGTTGGACAATTGGCATTGTATGTTTGGCTAGTGGGAGTAAGTGTGTTGGAATTGATGTCAACAGTCATGCTTGGATGTCAATTTTGGAAGCTAGAATTTCCTGACGGTAAGCAAGAGTGTTGGCATTGATGTCAACCAGACTAGCATGGTTGTATGTGCTAGCATGATGTTAGGAAGGATAGAATTGATGTCCACTAGGATAGTTGTGATGACAACAGATTCTAGCATTGATATGCTTGATGTGCCAAGCTCAGGGGTATCCCTATGGTTATTGTAGTCTCTAGTAGAGAATCACCATAGTAGTAGGCCTATTATAAAATATATAAAAGGATGAATGTGATAGCTGGGGTGTCTAGGATTCTGGACACAAGAATAAGGGTCAAGCTGCAAGTAATGGCAGAGCATTTGCAACCATGTTTCAAGTAGAAAATGGGGTCAAGGACTCTAGGAGACCACCTCCACTTGAAAGTGCTTTGAAAAATATTTTCAACGGTATGTGGAAATCCATAAATGGATCTCGGGAACAAAAGTTATTGATAACCGAAGTAAGGGTCTTGAATTCTTTAGGAGAAGACCAAATTTTGGAACCTTGGAACCAGGGAAGCAGGCCGAATTTTACAACAGGGAAGCAGGCCAAATTTCAGACAAGGGAAAAAAGCTGAATATCTGAACACTAAATTTCGGAACCTCAGAACTTCGAAGGGTCGAGACCTTAGAAAGTAGGAATATCAGAACCCCTCAGAACTTCAAAACTTTGGAAATTCAGAGGTCAGAGCGTTGGGACCTCATAAGGTTGGAATATCGAAACCCCTCATAACTTTGAAACTTTGGAATTTCAGAGATCAGAGTTTCAGGACCTCGAAAGGTCAGAATATAGGAACCCCTCAAAACTTCAAAACCTCAGAACCTCATAACTTGTTGCAAATTGAATTCTTTCGAAAGTTCCAAGCATTGTAACGAGGAATGCCTTAAAAAGGAAATCACTTTGCAAAACCAAGGACCAAGGGACCCTTTCTCTCGACTGGGACATGACACATGGCAACAATAGATTGGCCCTCAGAAGCTCATGGTGGTAGATGACATCAGCATGACATGGATATACAGTAAACACATGGTAGTCATATTCAACATTATTGAGTGGGTTAATGGGGCAAATCCTAGTGACATGTGTCACCAGTAACAAGACGTCACGTAGGGATGATGACATAATCCTGATGTCATCCTAGGAGTATATCGGAGGTCACAGATTTCGTAATTCCTCCATAATTTCTTTTTTAGAAAGTTCTGATACAGGGAGCTCTAATGTTGATTTTCACATCCTCATGGAGCCCAAAGAACTAAGGGCATTGTGAAGGGCTTAGCGCCTAAGTCCTATGGAGATGCCATGTGGGTATACTGGAGGTTGGAGATTTTGTAACTCCTCTGTAATTTCTTTTTGAGAAAGTTTTGATACAAGTAGCTTTGATGTTGATTGGAACTTGTTCATGGAGCCCAAATAACGAAGGGTGTAGTGAAGGGCTTAACACCTAAGTGTTATGGAGATGCCACATGGGTATATTGGAGGTCAGATATTTCATAACTCCTCCATGATTTTTTTTTGAGAAATTTTCGATACAGTGAGATCCAATGTTGATTTGCACTTCATCATGGAGCCCAAAGAACCAAGGGCATAGTGAAGGGCTTAGCACCTAAGTGATATGGAGACACCACATGGGTATATCTAAGTGTTAACACCCAGGTTGTTCCCTATGACTCCCAAGGGAATACGGCCGGGGTAACCACTAACCAATCTTTGGATTACAGTTCCTAGCCAAACTGTAATCAGAGAGGGCTCTCTCTTTATGATTTGTCTCTGTTTTATTGGTGTTTTAGGCTAGTTATTATGCTCAGGTTTTGGTCTATGTTTTGGTTGAAGGACTTCTTTCAGGGTTCAAGGTGTAGTGTTCAGAGAAGAGTATATCATTGGGCAATGGAGTCTAGAGTTCTGAAATGTTTTGAAATGCAGGAGTGGTGATGTTCAGACTGCAAGGCCTATTGTGTATCTCAAACAAACAAATTTAAACTTAAGTGGTGATGCATGGTCAGCCAACAGAAAGCAATTAAGAATTCTCTATTAAGCTGATGATGTGAAAGTGAAACCTGTTGCGCAGGAGCAAACTTGAATTCCTGAAACAAAGGTCACTATGAAAGATATACTCTGAAAGTGCAGCAATTAAGAATTACACTCATCAAGATTATAGCTGAAGAAAAAACATTCATTAACAACACAGATTGAACTTAGGGTATTGCATGAATAAGTCCTGAAGGTTATTCTTTTTCTTTGTTGTCAAACACTTAGAAATTAGAAACATATATGGATTTTAACAGATCGAAAATACATAACAAGGAGGGTTACAGAAACTTATTGTATTGTGAAATACACAGGAATCCAACAGTTTTCAACTGATACCAGAACGCTTTCAACACTTCAGAAATCTGAGAAATTCCATCACTTTCTTTATTAAACTCTGAAAGGATTACAGCATAAGAACTTCTTCAGGAGAAATCAACAACAACCCCTCAAGCTTATGCGAGGGGCAAATATATACTATCAGTCATTACAAAATATCTGAGTGCTAAGTTATCTCAGAATTGAATATTTCACCAACTTTTCAAGATATTTTAGATCAGAAAGTTATTACATCATTGAATACAAAGTAAATGCATCTTTATGCTTGTCAGAAGATATTTTGGCCTTTGGAGGCCACTGAGTCGGTTGGAGTGATCCGCATAAATGCTGAGAAATGCGCTTTTGGAGCTGCTCTATATCTTCTCGGCCCTGCCACCTGTGGTTTCCGATTTTTACTTTGTTGGCCGAATCTTCTGCTGAGTTGGCTCAGCTTTAATCTTTAATGCATGCTGATTTTGTTAAGCTGTGCTTTGCATAACAATTCATATTTTCAAAAACAAAATTTGGTGAATGGCTCACTGTCTATAAAATCTTCTGTATTGCACTAGTCCACCATCCTTGTGTAGGTAGTTGATGCCTGAGAATTGCATCCATAGTCTCCTCTGCCTCTGTATACTTGTAAAAATTGGGAGCTGCCTCAAACAAGTGTCTGATTTCATTCATTATAAAAAATAGACCTTCTACTTTGTTGTAGATAGTCTGTCCTGTAGCTGGCCCTGTTTCTTCTGAGCTGCTAGGCTTCTCATTGATTTGGCTTGTGGCAAATGCATTCACTCTTTTGGCATACTGCTCATGAATGAGTAGTCTCCCTGCGCTGTTCAGTAAGCTAGGGAGTCCTCTGTTTTGCAGCACGAAGAATTTATCCATAAACCTTTTAACCTCGGTCTGCATGTCCTGGGTTCTTCTTTCCAATGTTTGCACCAAGTTTCTCAATATAAGAACCCTCTTGATTAACTGAATGGTCTCAGTTCTGTTTGAAATTCCCATGTTGGCCAGCTGAGTACTTGTTCTGTTGTTTAGCACATTGATCATCCTGGTGGCAACTTCAGGCATGTTGCCTAGAGCAGCCCTTGACTTGTGAACTTCAGCTTGTGCTTTTGGGATGAGCTCTAGCTGCTCATGGATTGTCTCTATATACTGCCATTGGTCAGTAATAGACTGGCCAATGTTGGCCCATAGCATTGCCTTAAGCCCAGCTATAACTTTATCTAATTTGAGCTCATTTTCTAGCTCTTTTATCCTGTCTTTGAGGGCTTTCACATCCCTGCCCTTCTCTGCTACAGCTGGCTTGGATTTATCATATCTGTCATTTACCTTGGCCAATTTATCCCTGGTCTCATTCAGCTCTGCCATTTGAGCTTCCAGGGCTTGAATCTCATTTTTTAGCTTTTGCATGTCCAAGCTAGGGGCCTGCTCTGTTGGTGGAGGTGCTGTAGTGGATGGTGCTGCTTGATCAGTCCATCGAGGAGGAGGAACAGTAGTTGTGGCAGCTTCCTCAAGATTTATGATTTGAGGAGGAGGCTGGGAAGTCTGCCCCTCTTCTCTCTATTTCAGAGATGCTTGTAATGCTGCTTGTGCAGCCTCTGATTCTCCCAGCTGTTCCTGTGTTTGGATGAGCTGCTTGTAGAGAGCTATCAGCAGATCTGTGGCATATTTTTCATGTCTTTGTTGGGCCACTTCATCTGTCTGAGGGTGAATTGTGGCTGGGATCTTGATCTTTCTCCTTAGAGCTGCCATATCTGCATCCCTTAGCTTCAATATCTCATGTATGCCCTTGATATCTTTGGGATCATGCCCAATCTCTATGATTATGTCTTCTAGAGCCCTGATCCTGTTGTCCTTTGCTTGAGAGGAGGCCCTTTCCAACTCAAGCTGAGAAGCTGTATTATTTAGGCTATTTTCTAGCTTATAGTTGTCCAGGGTCTTGTCTGCCAATGAAGCATAGACCATCTCACCTGTTTGTTTGTGTAGTTCAATCTTATCCATTGGGTGGATGTCCTTGGCCATGATTTCAAGATTAGTCCTCAAGTAATCTGAAGAGGACTGTGGCTGCAGAGTGGTTGGTGTGAAGTGACTCATGATCATCTTGCCTTCATTTACATCAAAGGCAGACATTAGTCGCTGCTGGTTGGAGGGAGCCATTTTCAATATATGGTTGTACAGCTGTATCTTAATGGGGTCACTTCTCCTCTTTATGTCTATGAACTGCTGCTTAATGCTCAGTTCACCCTCTCTCTGCTGGCCGGAGGAGTTGACTTCTCCTCTTACAGTTCTGTTCTGTTCCTCTTGGAAGGAACTTGCAGATGCTTCCCTGCTAGGTGGGCCCATGCCCAGAGACTGCCATGTTGGCATTTCCTCTTCAGAGAAAGGACTTAATCTCTGTCTTTTCTCCCCATGAGTGGCTGATGTTGTAAGGGGAGTCTCTTTGTCCCTTTTTCTGCTAGTATCCTCCTTTTGTGGAGTTTGGAGGATTGATGCATCAACTGATGTTTCTTGCCTAGGAGGCACCATGTTTTGTGCCTGCTGCTCCATGAAAATTGGGGCCTCAACGGCTCCTTCTGGATGTGGGGGCTGCTCTTTGCCATGCTGCCTTTCTTCTTGCTGTAATTCCTGTTGTTGTTGTTGTTCTACCTGCTGCTGTTGTTCCTTCACCCTCTCATGAGGTGGCTGTTCGGTCTCCATTTCCTTTTCTTTGCCTTTGCTAGATATATCTTCAGTGGCTTTGGGTGCTTGCTGATTCACAGTCGAGGAGGATGCAGCTGCTCCCACTTGTATGCTTGGAAGGGAACACACCTGTGAACAAAGTTCAAGGTCAACCATCTTCTTTAGATTCCTCACCGCTCTTTGATTCAACTCTTCTAGTGTAATAGGATCTTATAGGGTTCCTCTCCTCCATTTTGGTTGGTTTGCATGTTTTTCAATATGAGGAATCTTCACATGATCATAGGTAGACAGCTTACATTTGAGCCTTCTCATCGTGATGAAGTGGTTGGGGTCATAAGGTTTCCACAGGAAACTGGTTTGAAGGCCGAGGAACTGAAGCATCCTGTCTGCTTCTCTCCAACCTTCCTCCCTTTGGTTATAGATAAAGTGGCCAAGCTGGTTCCTGACCTTCAACTGTGCTTTCTTGCCTTTGCCTGAAAAGTGAAGCACATCAACATTGCCAAACTGCCTGAAGTATTCTAGGGCAAAGAGCCTCATGGGCACATATCTGGGCAGTCTGTATGGGGGTAACTCACAGCCATAAATTCTAATGACTGTGTGATGTTGGTAAAAATACCAGTCCCCAATGCTGTAGTTTTTGGATAACTACAGGATACTTTGCATTTCATCAGTGAGTCTTGGAGGAGGTGCGTTCATGAGCATAGACATAGCTGGGTGTATGAAGAGATCTATGAACTCACAATAGGTGTAAGGAGACTGGGATCTATGATGGAAGACAGAGGACCAGTAGACCACTGACCTTGGATTGCCTTGGGCATCCATTCTTTTGATTGGAAAAGAAAACTTTTGGTATTGGTGATATAGAATCAAGTGGTAAATATAAGAAGTATATCTGAACAGTCTTTCCCTGGCCAAATTCATTAGTTGCTCATGTATTTTGTCTGAAATATAAGTAGCATAGTCATCGCAGATAGGAGACTTGTCAGGGGCAAACATGAGCATTATTATTAGCGCAGTCTGATCAATAAACTCAATTGAGTTGTAGCCCAAAATGGGACTAATCATGTCTGCAAGATCTCTGCCCAGTTGGTTGAGGTATACCTAATTGATAGGAGGATACTTCACAGAGTCAGAGGCAATGTACAGCTGATTCAATTTGGCAACCTGAGCATCAGTCATTCTGGCTCCTTGGTTTATTAGGTCTACAAGTGATAGAGGGACCAATTTCTTCTCAGTCCTGAAGCGCAGCATATCTTTGATAGCTTCTGGGGTGATATAAAACACAGCTGAGCCTGAAGGGTCAAGAACTGCCCTCTGAGTGGGGTCATAGTTTTCAGCACACAGATGGATCAACTCAGGGAATTGTCTGACCTGAGGGAGTTTGAAAGTAGGGAGGAAAGACTCCCATATACCCAGCACATCTGTTCCAGTCTCATGCTTGGCCTTCAATTCATTTAGCAGGTGGATGTGGAACTTGGCCCTCATCATCATTTCCTCTGAAATCTGATAGTCCATGTCTGCCAGAGGCTGCCATTCTAACTCTCTCTGAGGGGCATTCAATGGAGCAACGTTAAGGGCTATGGGAGCCACTGGTGGGTCCATGCTCTCTTCTAGGATTTATGGATGGAGTTGCTATGCAGAGCAACCCAAAATGTTTTCTTTGAGGGAGAAATGTGAATTGTACGGAACAGAGAGTGAGTGAGGCAGTTTGCAGCAATTGAAATATTGCTTGAAGTGTAATTGAGACCAATAAGGGGTCTAAATCTGTCTTTTTCAGCAGGTGAATACAGTTTGAGTGAGTCCTTTCACGTTTGCGTGAACAGAGTGCCGTTTTTAGTGAAAATGTGGGTAATCAAGGCTCGGCTGTTGTTTTTCGAGCTCACAGTTGTAAATGGGGGCTAGGCACCAAGATTTCACTGGTGAGTTTTGAGAATTTTATGTCGTTTAAGCTCTTTCGAGGGAATTCAGAGACAGAGTAGGCATATGAAGGATTTTAATGGAGAATACCTGGTAAAAAGCGAGCAATGGTCACGGATGACTGTGGAAATGGCGCGCTGGACGTCTCCGAGTTGGTTTCAGCAAAGGTGGTGTAATTTGGTCGTAAAAACATGCAGAGAAAGCAATAGCTCTGGCAGCAAAAAGTATGAAAAAACGCGAAAATTGGCCTAAATATGGACTTTTGGCATTTTGGCGCGTTTTTTGGATGACGTCAGCATGACGTCATCGGGTGGGGTCGGAGTCGGATGACGTCAGCATGACGTCATCGGGTGAGGTGGCGAGCTGCTATTGGTCCACGGGGATGATGCGGTGGCAGACAGATCAGCATGGGGGCGGACGCAGGGGCTGACGCGAAGGCGAAGTGGTAATGACGTGGGGATGACGTCGGATGAGCGGATCGACCGAAACCGGAAGCGGTTAGCGGTTTTATATCGCACCGCTATAGCTACGGAAGCGGAATGTGTCAAACGTACCTCCGATGCATTGTGGAGAAGGCGTGTGGCGGGCGCCTGACGTCACCTTCTGACAGATATCGGAAGGTATCTGTCGGACGTCGGGGCCCGTCCGATATGGATAAGAACCGTTGGATTTCAGATGCTTGATCGGACGACGGTCGGGTTGATGAGATGATCGGTGGATATGACAAGGGGGCGGTATTATTTAATATTTATTTTCGGGATCAGCGCTCGGCGGAAAACATTAGGATAGGGTATTTTTCAATGTTTTTCAATGTATTTCAGAAATATACAATACGGGCAGAACTTTGGTTAAAGCGGCAAAAGGTGGGTTTTTGGGTTATTTCACAATTTCAAAGGGGTTTATGGGTAGGAGGGGGTTTTATAAGGTTTTTTCAATGCAAAATAATGCGGCCCCGATACTTTGGATAAGCGAACAAAGTGGGTGATTTGGGTTTTATTTGCAAATGAAGCGGGTATAAGTAGGACAAGGTCCTTTATGAGATTTTCTTTTAGCAAATGGAGCTTTTAGGGGGCCAAATGAGATCAGGAAAAGGGGAGGGGGTTAGACTTAGGTTCATCAAAGTGACCAGATGCCATTTTGATCCCTGACAGAGAGCTTATTGGCTATAATGCCAAGGGGAGGGATATTTATACAAAGTTTGGGGTTTATACACCATGGTGTTAATAATAGTAGGGGAGAAGGTAACATAGGGGAATTACATAGTAGAGTTAGGGGTTAATATGAAGGAAAGGGGTGAATGAGGGGAGAAATCACTAAGTGTATTTGAAATTACTTAGTTTACGGAGTAGATCAAAATGAAAAGAATTTTACATAGGAAATGTGGCTTTTAAGTGAACAAAACCATCATGAAACCATAAATTCT
Source organism: Pinus tabuliformis (assembly GCA_031772625.1). Lineage (NCBI taxonomy): Eukaryota > Viridiplantae > Streptophyta > Pinopsida > Pinales > Pinaceae > Pinus > Pinus tabuliformis. Next base: position 98,762,275 of record CM062818.1, on the reverse strand, counting down.
TCCATGAATCCCAACTGATGAGGGGATGTTAGTACCAAATGAGAAAAGGAATGAGTGGGAAGTTAGACATGCTTCTCTGCTTGCTGCAACCTGATGGAGAAGAAGGATCTCCCAATTTCACTGATTTTGCTTTGTGAACAAGGCTAGTATACCTTCAATTTGTGGGAGTGATATTTCTGCAACCCCAACTGCCTACCCATCTACTTGCCTAGCATTTTTTGTTTCTTCTTGGAGGGTGCACTTGGACTTGCAGACCCTTATCTTCCTTTTCTTTTCTTTGGCTTTTTCTTTTGTTTCTCTATCTACTTCTACCCTTATTTCTTCCAAGGTCCCAGATTAAGCTGTTGGGAGCCTTTCTTCTCTACCTAAACTACTTGTCTGCCAAGATTGAACAGTTTGGACAGACTCCTTTCTCTATTCTACAACTGAAAATTCAAAACATGACATGATCCAGATTAGACTGTTGGACCATCCATCAAAAATTGAGCCCATATCAAGCTACAAGCACCGATTGTATTCTCTTGGAAATATGTGATCTTTGCATCATCAAAGCAGAGCATATTTGGACCTTTTCAATGTCAATCATGAAATATGAAACCTATTGGTATAGGTAGCTAACAGTGGCTCCACATGGGGATGGTTTTTCATCTGAAAGACCAAGAACAGCAGGTCAGATTGCCTTGCCCCTTAACTGCTCTTGCTAATCTTGGAGTTTGCTGTTTTGAAATGCCCAAAATTGTGTGCTTCTCTTCTTGGTAGACCTCTGATTCTTTTTACCTTTTGCTGGCAGTTTAAGAAAGCTTTGAGAAATTGCATTTTTACATGTTTGAAAGAAAATAATATATACACGTGAATATGTACAAGGGAAAACTCAGGCTACACTTATGGGTGATAGTCAAAATAGTGCTTCAGCATCCTGCCATTCACAGGACCTTCATCCAAATCAGTTTCATTGAGACTCTTAAGGAAATAAGTGTTGTTTCCTTGTACTGCTTGGACAACAAATGGTCATCTCCAAAGGGAGTCAAATTTTCCATGTTTTCCCTTATCCTCTCTTCTTGAATCCCATTTGAGGACTTTGTCACCAATGTTGAAGTCTTCTGCCTTAGTTCTTCTATCAAAAGCCTTCTTTAATTTTTCTTGTAGAACTTGAACTCTGCTGAAAACTTGGTCTCTAGTTTGCTGTAAACATATGATTTGATTGATTCTTCTTTGCATATCATTTGGTTCAGCTTGACTTTCTTGAAGAATTTTCATAACAGGCACTCCTAGTGATGAAGGAAATTTGGCCTCTAATCCATAAACCAACTCATATGGGCTGGTCCCAATTGATCTTTTGGTTGCTAGTCTATCTGCCCATAGGGCATTCACAAGCTTCTTATGCCAATTCTTTTTGTTCTCTTCTAGTACTTTCTTTATGATGTTTACCAGACTTTTATTTGATGACTCAGCAAGGCCATTACCTTGGGGATAGTATGCAGTAGAATGGCCCAAGGTGATGTGAAATTTATGGCAGAAGTTCACCATTTTCTTGGATCTGAAAGCAGCAACATTGTCTGTTATTATTTTGTCAAGACAGCCAAATCTAGCCAAAATGTTGTTCTCCAAAAACTGAATGATAGTGGAATCATTTGCTTGTCTGCATGGAACAGCTTCAATCCACTTAGTGAAGTAGTCTGTGGCTGTTAAGATCCATCTATGTTGGCCTGAAGATGAGGGATGAATTTCCCCAATGAAATCCAAGCCCCATTGTTGAAAAGGTCTCTCTGTTGCAATAGGCCTTAAGGGAAGTGGCAGCAACTGTCTCTTTCCCTCAAACACTTGACATTTATGACATGAGGTTGTGAATTTCTTGACATCAGAGAACATGGTGGGCCAGTAGTATCCAGCCCTTAGTATTTTATCCACGGTGGACTTCCAGTACAAGTGTCCACCACAGTCACCTGCATGAAATTCCTTTATGATATTGTCAGTTTCATTCTCAATTAGGCAGTTTAGCAATATTCCTTCATGGTTTTTCCACAATAAATTTCCGTCCATAACACAGAATTTAGAAGCTTTCATTTTTAAAAACCTACATTTAGTTCTGGACAATCCTGGGGGAGCACACAGGTTTTGCAATACATAACATATATCAGAGTACCAAGGGGATTGTTCAAAGGCTACATTGATCTTTGGAGTCGCCAGCTCCGGTTCACTGTCCAGCTGGTTAATGTCTAAGGCTTGGAAGTTTGCTTCTGTCATTAATTTGGCCAAGCCTTGCCCTTTTATTAGTTTTGTAGGTTTTATCTCAATGTCAAATTCCAAGATGTTGGCAATCCACTTTCCTCTTCTGCCCTCTAAATTTTCTTGGGTGAGAATGTCTTTGACAATAGGACTTGGCACATATGCTATGATATGGGAATAAAGGATATAAATCCTAAAGTCTTTAATGGCTTTGACCAAAGCATAGGCCTGCTTTTCCATGATTTGATACTTTAAAGGTGCATCTCTAAGAGCTCTGCTAAAGAAAGCAATTGGCTTCTCATTCCCTTGGTCATCTTTTTGCAATAAAACAGCAGCAATAGTATGCTGGGAGGCAAAAGAGAAAATGATAAATTCTCTGTCAAACTGAGGATTGGTCAACACTGGGGTTTGGGTAAGGGCCAGTTTTATACCTTCAAAGGCTTGATTGGCTTCAACAGTCCATTTGACTTTTGAATCTTTCTTTAGCATGTTGTTTAACAATCTGATTAGTTCTGCTAAGTTTGGAATAAACCTTCTCAAGAAATTGATTTTTCCCAAGAATCCTTGCAGTTCTTTGACATTTCTTGGGTGGGGCATTTGCAAGATGGCTTGGATTCTATCTGGGTCAATCCTGATACCATCCTTTGAGATAATGTGACCCAACAACTTACCTTCCTCCAATCCAAACAGGGATTTCTTGGGATTTAAGGAAATTCCATATTTTCTACAAGTTATGAATATGTGTCTTAGATGTTTCAAATGTTCTTGGTCAGATTTGGAAAAAGGTGTGAGGTCATCTAGGTAAATGACAAGGAAGTCATGAATTTCTTTGGCAAAAGCAATATCCATTGCTCTTTGGAATGTTGCCCCTGCATTTTTCAATCCAAAAGGCATTTTTACATATTTGAAGGTTCCCCATGGGGTTGTGAATGTTGTTTTGTCTTGATCATCAGGGTGTACCAGGATTTGATTGAAGCCTGAAAATCCATCCAGTAATGAGATCCTTGAGGCCCCTACCACCCTTTGGAGAATGTGATCCATCTTGGGTAAGGGATAGTTGTCTTTAAGGGATACTTGGTTCAAATTCCTTAAGTCCACACACAGTCTAATTTCACCAGTCTTCTTTCTTGTAGGGACTAAGTTGGAGATCCATTCAGAGAATCTGATTGGTGCTATGATGCTTGCTTTGAATATTTTTTGCACCTCTTGTTCCATTGCTGGGAGAAGCATAGGATTGATTCTCCTCAATTTTTGTTTAAAGGGCTTTTGATCGGGCTTGAGAGGGATTGTATGCTGGATAATAGAGGTGTCATAGGATTTTAGGTCCTCATAACTCCATGCAAAGACATCTTGGAACTCTTTAAAGAGGTCAATGTATTTAGGCTTTTGGTCAGGAGGTAAAGAAGCGGACAATTTAATTATTTTGGGTTTGTCCATTGTACCTATGTTGCATTCTTCAATGGCTGCATTTAGGGGCTGCATTTTTGGTTTTCTGGGGATATCATTTGAATAAAAAATGTCCTCTAGTGGAGTTAGGCCTGTTGGTAGAAAATTGTCTTTCAGCTCTATGATTTCAGTTTCAGCATTGGCCACTTCATCACAATTGATTGATTGAATTTGCTGAATGTTGTCCTTGTTGAAAATAGTTGGATTTAACATTTGTTTTGCTGTTTTAGGTGATATTGGGTGAGTAATCTTTTGAAACTGTATTTGTGATTGACTTGCTCTTTCAATTATTTGTGATTGACTTGCTGTATCAGGTATTTGTGATTGACTTGCTGTATCAGTGTCAATATTTAATCCTGCAAATTCTTGCTGTAGGGTTAAAAAATGGTTTATTTGCTTGTCATCCTCAAATACCTGCCAATCATTAACATTGTTTGGAATGGAGGGTCTGTGTTTTACCTCAGCTGTAAAACAGTGATGGGGCTCAAAAAGGCAGCTTGCAGGTACTTGCAAAGGTGGCTAAACTATGAGCATGTAGATTGTGGTTTCTAGGAATTTTAGTAATTTGGAATTCAGAGAAAAAGTTTAGTACCTCGGCAACAGCAGACCTATAAGTCCTTAGTCTTTTGTCATTGGTGACAAAATTTCCCTTCACTTGTTGGATAACTAAATCTGAATCACCCATGATTGAAACCCTAGCAGCTTGTAAGAACTTTACTAACTTGAGGCCTAGTAAAAGAGCTTCATATTCTGCCATGTTATTAGTACATCTGAAGTTTAATCTATAGGCTCTGCCTTCTGCATGACTATTTTCTTTATTGTGTACCCAAACTCTAGCTCCTGCCCCTAACTTGTTGACTGAGCCATCAAATTCGAGGAACCATAGAATATCCTGTTGGGAGGGAGATTTAATGATCTGGTCGTGGGCTGGCAATGTGAGTGGCAGTTGTGGTTTTTCCTCTAGCTTGTCTTCTAGGACAGTCTCATCGTTTGATTGGATGTTCTTGACAACTAGGGCAGCAGCAACATCTAGTGTTTGGTTGACTGTTGTCTCATGGGTGATAATTCTTTCATTTGAGTCTTCCTCTTGTATGAGTATCTTGGTGTCAGCCTCACCTTTTAAGGGAGTTGTGGTGTCATTGAAGAGAATGTATGAGTCTATGTCTGAGTGGACAGCATATATGGGAAAGTTTTGAGGCTTTTCTTCACTGCTGACCATATATTTCATGAGTGTTTCTCTGTACAGTCTTTTTGGTTGCCCAAAAACAGAGATGGTGGCATATGACATGTCTAATTGTAAGGAACCTTGGAGTTTGGCTCCCCAAGATCTTGATAACAGCATCCCATACTTAGGTGGAATATCAGCAATTACCACATCCATTAGGATTGTCTTGTTTGGGTATTGAACCAGAGACACACATAAATCTTTTATGAGACCTAGACACTTGACTTGGCTGGAGTCAAAGGAAAACAGGTCCTTGTATGGTCTTGTTATGTCTAGATTTAATCTTTCCATGACTGCTTTTGGCATGAGATTGTGAGAGGCACCTGAGTCAAACATTGCATTATGTAATATTTTATCATGAATATGTAAACTGACATAGAAAGTTAATACCCCTGTGACTACCGTTTTTCCATCCACTTCTGGGCCAAACAGGAGTTCTGGGGTGTCATCCAGCACATTTACATCATCTTTGTTTCTAGCGAGTTGAAGGGACTTCTTGATCTGTAGTTTATAGATGTCATGCTTGGCTAGTTCCAAAAGAGGAATAGCTATCTTTAGTTTGCCAATTTCAGTCTCTAGGTCAAAAGGTTTTTCAGATTGGGTTTTGGGGTTATGGATAACAGTCCTGTCCTTGTTCATTAAATCTTCTTCTTGATTTTTATCTTGGCTTTGGGACTTGCCTCTTTTACTCATCTCTTGGGGAGTAACATTTAAATTAGGATGAGAAGGTGAAGTGGCCACCGGCTGCTGTTTTAAGGACAGTGGTTCGGTGATCTCTTCAATAATCACTTCTTCTGCAGGTGAATTTATTTTGTCCTTAGGTTCTGTGACTATGACTCTTTCAGGCTGATGATTATCCTTTATCTTTTCAGGCTGGTTTACATTCACAGTTCTGCTCCTTAGCTTGTATTGTTTGTGGACTTCATAGACAGCAGTGTCATAGCCTTGTTTAAAGTCAAAAGATTCACCTGATTTAGTTTGAAACAGTTTGATTTATTCATCCTCATGATCTTCTTGGGTTAAAACAACTTGACTTTCCCCATCTAGACCCATTAAATTAATCTCAGGATCTTCATTGGGCTCAGTTGATGTGGAAGTTTCTGCATAGTTTTCTTGGAAAGGGGGTCTTATATCTTGATCAGCACTGGCTTTGCCAATGCCTGGGTTTTGAGTTCTCCTAAAATTTGGATTCCTAGGAGGGTTATTTTGTGGGGGTTCCCATGACGATTTTCTTTCAACCGATTCCACTCTATCCCCTAATCTTTTCATTCCATTGAGTATTGCATCCAGCTTTTGATCAAAGGCAGAGGGTTCCTCTTTGAAAACAGTCCTCTTTTCCAACCTAGCCCTGTTCCTTTTGGCAATTAGGTTGGCTTCCACTGTGACAGCAACCCTTTGGGCCTCTGCAAGGGATTGAGGATCTCTTTCCTTCAGCTGATAAGCCATGTCAGGGTCAAAACCATCAGGGAATTTGTACAAGGCTAAATCAGGAGGAGGTCTTAGATTTTGTGGAATCGCGTTATATACATTGTTAAATCTTGCACAATACTCCAAAACAGTCTCTTGTGGACCTCTTTTGATAGTGTCATATTCCCCAAGTATGTGCAGAGGATCTTTCTTCTTCTCCCATCTACTAGTAAAGTCTTGATACAGTTCATCAGGAGTTGTAATGGAATTTGCATTCAGGGATCTAAACTAAGTTCTTATAGCCCCAGTTAAGCTTTGAACAAACATCCTCATTCTGACACTGTCATCATCTATTTCATAGGTCTCAAAATGGTCTTGCATCCTCTTAGCATGCTGGACAGCTGTCAGAGGACCATTGGAGTCAAAATATGAGATTTTGGTTTGGTAATCTTGGGGTAGAGCTGCAGCATTAGCTGGTATCTGCAAGGGTGCATATCTGTTAGCCATATTTACAGGATTTAGAGGATTAACAGGGGCAGCTGGGATAATAGGAACAGTGAGTACCACAGGGGTGACAAGTAGGGGTGAACCTAGGGTGTCGGTCAAGGGGATATGTGCAATGGATGAAGATGTGAGAGGAGGACTCTGAGATGTGGATGGAGAACTAGAGGATTTAGGGGTAGACCGGAAGAGGACCTTGCATGGGGTAAAGATAAGGCTGGGATGATCTGAATCTGAAGTTAGGTCAGTAGGCTGCTCCTGCCTTTGCTGCCTCCTAACGTTTCTAGGGATGGTGTTTGGATTAGCAACAATGATGGGTGGATTAGGGTCAGGATTTGCCCTAGTGTGCCGTGGATTTTTCTTGGGAGCCAGCTTCTAACTGTTTTTGGGATTTTATAGGAAGTTTTTCATATCTGTAAGGACTGGATAAAGATTTTGGAATGGCTATAAATATTTCAAAGCTAAGATGAAGATTCACTGAAAGAGCCCTTCCCTAAAACTGTCAATGTTACACAGAAACAGTTTTGAAGGCCTCCTGACTTGTTTCAGGCTTGATAGCAGCTATGGAAGATAGATAGTAATTAAAAAAAAATCTAAGAAGTCCCCAGCGGAGTCGCCAATTATGTTAACACCCAGGTTGTTCCCTATGACTCCCAAGGGAATACGGCCGGGGTAACCACTAACCAATCTTTGGATTACAGTTCCTAGCCAAACTGTAATCAGAGAGGGCTCTCTCTTTATGATTTGTCTCTGTTTTATTGGTGTTTTAGGCTAGTTATTATGCTCAGGTTTTGGTCTATGTTTTGGTTGAAGGACTTCTTTCAGGGTTCAAGGTGTAGTGTTTAGAGAAGAGTATATCATTGGGCAATGGAGTCTAGAGTTCTGAAATGTTTTGAAATGCAGGAGTGGTGATGTTCAGACTGCAGGGCCTATTGTGTATCTCAAACAAACAAATTTAAACTTAAGTGGTGATGCATGGTCAGCCAACAGAAAGCAATTAAGAATTCTCTATTAAGCTGATGATGTGAAAGTGAAACCTGTTGCGCAGGAGCAAACTTGAATTCCTGAAACAAAGGTCACTATGAAAGATATACTCTGAAAGTGCAACAATTAAGAATTACACTCATCAAGATTATAGCTGAAGAAAAAACATTCATTAACAACACAGATTGAACTCAGGGTATTGCATGAACAAGTCCTGAAGGTTATTCTTTTTCTTTGTTGTCAAACACTTAGAAATTAGAAACATATATGGATTTTAACAGATCGAAAATACATAACAAGGAGGGTTACAGAAACTTATTGTATTGTGAAATACACAGGAATCCAACAGTTTTCAACTGATACCAGAACGCTTTCAACACTTCAGAAATCCGAGAAATTCCATCACTTTCTTTATTAAACTCTGAAAGGATTACAACATAAGAACTTCTTCAGGAGAAATCAACAACAACCCCTCAAGCTTATGCGAGGGGCAAATATATACTATCGGTCATTACAAAATATCTAAGTGCTAAGTTATCTCAGAATTGAATATTTTCACCAACTTTTCAAGATATTTTAGATCAGAAAGTTATTACATCATTGAATACAAAGTAAATGCATCTTTATGCTTGTCAGAAGATATTTTGGCCTTTGGAGGCCACTGAGTCGGTTGGAGTGATCCGCATAAATGCTGAGAAATGCGCTTTTGGAGCTGCTCTATATCTTCTCGGCCCTGCCACCTGTGGTTTCCGATTTTTACTTTGTTGGCCGAATCTTCTGCTGAGGTAGCTCAGCTTTAATCTTTAATGCATGCTGATTTTGTTAAGCTGTGCTTTGCATAACAATTCATATTTTCAAAAACAAAATTTGGTGAATGGCTCTTTGTCTATAAAATCTTCTGTATTGCACTAGTCCACCATCCTTGTGTAGGTAGTTGATGCCTGAGAATTGCATCCATAGTCTCCTCTGCCTCTGTATACTTGTAAAAATTGGGAGCTGCCTCAAACAAGTGTCTAATTTCATTCATTATAAAAAATAGACCTTCTACTTTGTTGTAGATAGTCTGTCCTGTAGCTGGCCCTGTTTCTTCTGAGCTGCTGGGCTTCTCATTGATTTGGCTTGTGGCAAATGCATTCACTCTTTTGGCATACTGCTCATGAATGAGCAGTCTCCCTGCGCTGTTCAGTAAGCTAGGGAGTCCTCTGTTTTGCAGCACCAGGAATTTATCCATAAACCTTTTAACCTCGGTCTGCATGTCCTGGGTTCTTCTTTCCAATGTTTGCACCAAGTTTCTCAATGTAAGAACCCTCTTGATCAACTGAATGGTCTCAGTTCTGTTTGAAATTCCCATGTTGGCCAGCTGAGTACTTGTTCTGTTGTTTAGCACATTGATCATCCTGGTGGCAACTTCAGGCATGTTGCCTAGAGCAGCCCTTGACTTGTGAACTTCAGCTTGTGCTTTTGGGATGAGCTCTAGCTGCTCATGGATTGTCTCTATATACTGCCATTGGTCAGTAATAGACTAGCCAATGTTGGCCCATAGCATTGCCTTAAGCCCATCTATAACTTTATCTAATTTGAGCTCATTTTCTAGCTCTTTTATCCTGTCTTTGAGGGCTTTCACCTCCCTGCCCTTCTCTGCCACAGCTTGCTTGGATTTATCATATCTGTCATTCACCTTGGCCAATTTATCCCTGGTCTCATTCAGCTCTGCCATTTGAGCTTCCAGGGCTTGAATCTCATTTTTTAGCTTTTGCATGTCCAAGCTAGGGGCCTGCTCTGTTGGTGGAGGTGCTGTAGTGGATGGTGCTGCTTGATCAGTCTGTCGAGGAGGAGGAACAGTAGTTGTGGCAGCTTCCTCAAGATTTATGATTTGAGGAGGAGGCTGGGAAGTCTGCCCTTCTTCTCTCTGTTTCAGAGATGCTTGTAATGCTGCCTGTGCAGCCTCTGATTCTCCCAGCTGTTCTTGTGTTTGGATGAGCTGCTTATAGAGAGATATCAGCAGATCTGTGGCATCTTTTTCATGTCTTTGTTGGGCCACTTCATCTGTCTGAGGGTGAATTGTGGCTGGGATCTTGATCTTTCTCCTTAGAGCTGCCATATCTGCATCCCTCAGCTTCAATATCTCCTGTATGCCCTTGATATCTTTGGGATCATGCCCAATCTCTATGATTATGTCTTCTAGAGCCCTGATCCTGTTGTCCTTTGCTTGAGAGGAGGCCCTTTCCAACTCAAGCTGAGAAGCTGTATTATTTAGGCTATTTTCTAGCCTGTAGTTGTCCAGGGTCTTGTCTGCCAATGAAGCATAGACCATCTCACCTGTTTGTTTGTGTAGTTCAATCTTATCCATTGGGTGGATGTCCTTGGCCATGATTTCAAGATTAGTCCTCAAGTAATCTGAAGAGGACTGTGGCTGCAGAGTGGTTGGCGTGAAGTGACTCATGATCATCTTGCCTTCATTTACATCAAAGGCAGACATTAGTCGCTGCTGGTTGGAGGGAGCCATTTTCAATAGATGGTTGTACAGTTGTATCTTAATGGGGTCACTTCTCCTCTTTATGTCTATGAACTGCTGCTTAATGCTCAGTTCACCCTCTCTCTGCTGGCCGGAGGAGCTGACTTCTCCTCTTACAGTTCTGTTCTGTTCCTCTTGGAAGGAACTTGCAGATGCTTCCCTGCTAGGTGGGCCCATGCCCAGAGACTGCCCTGTTGGCATTTCCTCTTCAGAGAAAGGACTTAATCTCTGTCTTTTCTCCCCATGAGTGGCTGATGTTGTAAGGGGAGTCTCTCTGTCCCTTTTTCTGCTAGTATCCTCCTTTTGTGGAGTTTGGAGGGTTGATGCATCAACTGATGTTTCTTGCCTAGGAGGCACCATGTTTTGTGCCTGCTGCTCCATGAAAATTGGGGCCTCAACGGCTCCTTCTGGCTGTGGGGGCTGCTCTTTGCCATGCTGCCTTTCTTCTTGCTGTAATTCCTGTTGTTGTTGTTGTTCTACCTGCTACTGCTGTTGCTGCACCCTCTCATGAGGTGGTTGTTCGGTCTCCATTTCCTTTTCTTTGCCTTTGCTAGATATATCTTCAGTGGCTTTGGGTGCTTGCTGATTCACAGTCGAGGAGGATGCAGCTGCTCCCACTTGTATGCTTGGAAGGGAACACACCTGTGAACAAAGTTCAAGGTCAGCCATCTTCTTCAGATTCCTCACCGCTCTTTGATTCAACTCTTCTTGTGTAATAGGCTCTTATAGGGTTCCTCTCCTCCATTTTGCTTGGTTTGCATGTTTTTCAATATGAGGAATCTTCACATGATCATAGGCAGACAGCTTATATTTGAGCCTTCTCATCGTGATGAAGTGGTTGGGGTCATAAGGTTTCCACAGGAAACTGGTTTGAAGGCCGAGGAACTGAAGCATCCTGTCTGCTTCTCTCCAACCTTCCTCCCTTTGGTTATAGATAAAGTGGCCAAGCTGGTTCCTGACCTTCAACTGTGCTTTCTTGCCTTTGCCTGAAAAGTGAAGCACATCAACATTGCCAAACTACCTGAAGTATTCTAGGGCAAAGAGCCTCATGGGCACATATTTGGGCAGTCTGTATGGGGGTAACTCACAGCCATAAATTCTAATGACTGTGTGATGTTGGTAAAAATACCAGTCCCCAATGCTGTAGTTTTTGGATAACTGCAGGATCCTTTGCATTTCATCAGTGAGTCTTGGAGGAGGTGCGTTCATGAGCATAGACATAGCTGGGTGTATGAAGAGATCTATGAACTCACAATAGGTGTAAGGAGATTGGGATCTATGATGGAAGACAGAGGACCAGTAGACCACTGACCTTGGATTGCCTTGGGCATCCATTCTTTTGATTGGAAAAGAAAACTTCTGGTATTGGTGATATAGAATCAAGTGGTAAATATAAGAAGTATATCTGAACAGTCTTTCCCTGGCCAAATTCATTAGTTGCTCATGTATTTTGTCTGAAATATAAGTAGCATAGTCATAGCAGATAGGAGACTTGTCAGGGGCAAACATGATCATTATTATTAGCACAGTCTGATCAATAAACTCAATTGAGTTGTAGCACAAAATGGGACTAATCATGTCTGCAAGATCTCTCCCCAGTTGGTTGAGGTATACTTGATTGATAGGAGGATACTTCACAGAGTCAGAGGCAATGTACAGCTGATTCAATTTGGCAACCTGAGCATCAGTTATTCTGGCTCCTTGGTTTATCAGGTCTACAAGTGATAGAGGGACCAATTTCTTCTCAGTCCTGAAGCACATCATATCTTTGATAGCTTCTGGGGTGATATAAAACACAGCTGAGCCTGAAGGATCAAGAACTACCCTCTGAGTGGGGTCATAGTTTTCAGCACACAGATGGATCAACTCAGGGAATTGTCTGACCTGAGGGAGTTTGAAAGTGGGGAGGAAAGACTCCCATATACCCAGCACATCTGTTCCAGTCTCATGCTTGGCCTTCAATTCATTTAGCAGGTGGATGTGGAACTTGGCCCTCATCATCATTTCCTCTGAAATCTGATAGTCCATGTCTGCCAGAGGCTGCCATTCTAACTCTCTCTGAGGGGCATTCAATGGAGCTATGTTAAGGGCTATGGGAGCCACTGGTGGGTCCATGCTCTCTTCTAGGATTTATGGATGGAGTTGCTATGCAGAGCAACCCAAAAGTTTTCTTTGAGGGAGAAATGTGAATTGTACGGAACAGATAGTGAGTGAGGCAGTTTGCAGCAATTGAAATACTGCTTGAAGTGTAATTGAGACCAATAAGGGGTCTAAATCTGTCTTTTTCAGCATGTGAATACAGTTTGAGTGAGTCCTTTCACGTTTGCGTGAACAGAGTGCCGTTTTTAGTGAAAATGTGGGTAATCAAGGCTCGGCTGTTGTTTTTCGAGCTCACAGTTGTAAATGGGGGCTAGGCACCAAGATTTCACCAGTGAGTTTTGAGAATTTTATGTCGTTTAAGCTCTTTCGAGGGAATTCAGAGACAGAGTAGGCATATGAAGGATTTTAATGGAGAATACCTGGTAAAAAGCGAGCAATGGTCACGGATGACTGTGGAAATGGCGCGCTGGATGTCTCCGAGTTGGTTTCAGCAAAGGTGGTGTAATTTGGTTGTAAAAACATGCAGAGAAAGCAACAGCTCTGGCAGTAAAAAGTATGAAAAAAACGCGAAAATTTGCCTAAATATGGACTTTTGGCATTTTGGCGCGTTTTTTGGATGACATCAGCATGACGTCATCAGGTGGGGTCGGAGTCGGATGACGTCAGCATGATGTCATCGGGTGAGGTGGCGAGCTGCTATTGGTCCACGGGGATGATGCGGTGGCAGACAGATCAGCATGGGGGTGGACGCAGGGGCTGACACGAAGGCGAAGTGGTAATGACATGGGGATGACGTCGGATGAGCGGATCGACCGAAACCGGAAGGGGTTAGTGGTTTTATATCGCACCGCTATAGCTACGGAAGTGGAATGTGTCAGGCGTACCTCCGATGCATTGTGGAGAAGGCGCGTGGCGGGCGCCTGACGTCACCTTCTGACAGATATCGGAAGGTATCTGTCGGACGTCGGGGCCCGTTCGATATGGATAAGAACCGTTGGATTTCAGATGCTTGATCGGACGGCGGTCAGGTTGATGAGATGATCGGTGGATATGACAAGGGGGCGGTATTATTTAATATTTATTTTCGGGATCAGCGCTCGGCGGAAAACATTAGGATAGGGTATTTTTCAATGTATTTCGGAAATATACAATACGGGCAGAACTTTGGTTAAAGCGGCAAAAGGTGGGTTTTTGGATTATTTCGCAATTTCAAAGGGGCTTATGGGTAGGGGCTTTTATAAGGTTTTCAATGCACAATAATGCGGCCCCGATACTTTGGATAAGCGAACAAAGTGGGTGATTTGGGTTTTATTTGCAAATGAAGCGGGTATAAGTAGGACAAGGTCCTTTATGAGATTTTCTTTTAGCAAATGGAGCTTTTAAGGGGCCAAATGAGATCAGGAAAAGGGGAGGGGGTTAGACTTAGGTTCATCAAAGTGACCAGATGCCATTTTGATCCCTGACAGAGAGCTTATTGGCTATAATGCCAAGGGGAGGGATATTTATACAAAGTTTGGGGTTTATACACCATGGTGTTAATAATAGTAGGGGAGAAGGTAACATAGGGGAATTACATAGTAGAGTTAGGGGTTAATATGAAGGAAAGGGGTGAATGAGGGGAGAAATCACTAAGTGTATTTGAAACTTACTTAGTTTAGGGAGTAGATCAAAATGAAAAGAATTTTACATAGGAAATGTGGCTTTTAAGTGAACAAAACCATCATGAAACCATAAATTCTTCCATGAATCCCAACTGATGAGGGGATGTTAGTACCAAATGAGAAAAGGAATGAGTGGGAAGTTAGACATGCTTCTCTGCTTGCTGCAACCTGATGGAGAAGAAGGATCTCCCAATTTCACTGATTTTGCTTTGTGAACAAGGCTAGTATACCTTCAATTTGTGGGAGTGATATTTCTGCAACCCCAACTGCCTACCCATCTACTTGCCTAGCATTTTTTGTTTCTTCTTGGAGGGTGCACTTGGACTTGCAGACCCTTATCTGCCTTTTCTTTTCTTTGGCTTTTTCTATTGTTTCTCTATATACTTCTACCCTTATTTCTTCCAAGGTCCCAGATTAAGCTGTTGGGAGCCTTTCTTCTCTACCTAAACTACTTGTCTGCCAAGATTGAACAGTATGGACAGACTCCTTTCTCTATTCTACAACTGAAAATTCAAAACATGACATGATCCAGATTAGACTGTTGGACCATCCATCAAAAATTGAGCCCATATCAAGCTACAAGAACCGATTGTATTCTCTTGGAAATATGTGATCTTTGCATCATCAAAGCAGAGCATATTTGGACCTTTTCAATGTCAATCATGAAATATGAAACCTATTGGTATAGGTAGCTAACACTAAGGTCGACTATTTTGTAACTCCACCATAATTTCTTTTTGAGAAAGTTCTCATACATGGAGCTTCGATTCGAATTGTGTTTGGTCGTGGAGCCTCCTACTGCAGCAGGTATTCATCTTTCATGATCGACATTCTTACATGCCAAATATGTCATACTCTACATGCTGCGATGTTCCATATTTGCTACAAAGGCCAGAGAATTGCCCATGAGAGTGTGCTAGTCTAAATGCCACTGCTATGTTCCTTTTTTATGAGTTGTTCCATTTTTGATAAGTTTTTTCAGTTAAGGGAGGGCCAAACAGCTTAATCTTGGCCTCCCTAGGTTTCAATTTCCTGTTGTAGAATATAGAGAATCAACATATGTCCAAACAGCTTAATCTTGGCAGATTTATAGATAGGTAGAGAAACAAGGGTGCTCAACTGCTTAATCTGAGCCCCTGGATGAAATAAGTGTAGATGTAGATAGGAGGACAGCAAGAAGAAAAGAATGAAAAGTTGGGTATGCTAGTTCAAGTGCACCCAAACCAAAAGAAGAGAAAATGTTAGGAAAGTAGGCTGGGTAAGTAGTTTTGTGGTTGCAAAATCAAGCTATGTGATCCACTTCATGCTTTCAAGTGTTATACCTTTTCAGATCACAAATGCAATGCAATTTTCCCTTGGAGAACTTCAAGCGAAGCATGACTAACTCCCCCTTCTTCTTATTCCCCAAATCATTTACTAACCTCCCCAAAGAGGTCAAGATCTGCTTGATTTCTCTTAAGTTTCATCATTTGCCATATCATTGCCTAAGTAAAGAGCTACTTTGCTTAAAGGATGTTTATATTTCTTATACGAGTCATTTTCCCCTTAACAACCTAAGATTGCATACTTAGCACTCTCTCATCACATTTCATATTAACTGCTAACTTTATTATGTAACTCCTTAACTTATTCCCCTCCCCCTACTAAAACTATGTCAATAATTCCCCTATATACTCATCCCTTCCTCTGGTTGAAATATAACCATAAGTATCGCTTGGGAATTACTAAGTTTACTTGAAACTTAGTAAGAACCCTCATTTCGCTCAAAAAAACCATCTTCCTAAGATGTTTGGACTCCTTCCAAAACACAAAAACCCCCTTCAAATGCCATCGGACTCACTCCGATGCATCAAGATCCCTTCCAAATCTGTAAACGGCCTTTCCGATCGCGTTAACTCTTCTTCGATAAGACTTCCTCTCCTCCGACACGATATCGTTGTCAGAGGTCGCAGCATTCATTCATCGGCCCACCCCTTTATACTTCCCCGATATCGCTTCGCCGATGCGATTTCGCGATCGGTAGTCGCAAGGTTTTTTACCTATATACATACGCCCCCTCTCGTCCGCCGATGCAATATTTCTATCGCATCCGAAAGCATATCGCATCGTGATCCATTCATTTTCGCAATATTTTCCACTATCACACAGCCGCATGCTATGTCGCCTTTCCGAAATCGGCGATCGCCCCCATCGCATCATATATATATAAGCCATTGCCTTCTGTCCCCGCCGATTACCAATCTCTGAGTTAAAACCCCGCCGTACTGCCACGTCACCCTCCCACATCACTCTGCCATGTCACTACCGTACTGGGACCCCCTGCTGACGTCATACTGACATCATGCCAACGTCATCACTAAAGGAAGGCGCGAAGGGTGAAAATCGCAGCAAAGAGAGCCTGGAATGAAAATCTCAGGCAGTTTTCGATGCGCGATTAGCGCTTCAGCGCTAATCATGCATCGCTAAGGAAAAATGACAAAAATGGAAAGCCTCATATCATTCGGCTTCCAAGAGGCTCGAAAATTCACAGTTTTAACAAGATTTCTTCGTTTATGATTCCTATTTAAATCGGCCAGTGCCAGTAGCATTCCATAAGCCACGGAAATCATTTGCAGCAGCCATTCTTGCCTTGAAAGGGTAGAAACGGGGCGATTTGATAGTCTCAAACACGCCGAGGGAGAGAAAATGGCCCGATTCAAGTGTCAAAGAGTATCAGAGGAAAGATGAAGCCCGTATTAAATTAAAGAGTATCAATGAAGCGGCGAAGAGTATGAGTTCGAAGCGGGCGAACATTAAAAGCCCCCAAACAAAGTGAAAGAAAGCGGTACAGCCATTTAAAGGCTCTCAGATCACAGTTAATACACATCAAAGCCACTCAAGAGTAGGGGATCAAAGCCCAAAGCATAGTTATGGCTGAATCAAACGAACAGAACCATAAGGACAGATTTCAAAATCATATTTTTGAGGCAGTTGCCCGGCGCGACACCTAGATATCTTCTTGCATTAATTCCATGACAAGATTAGATTAAAAAACTCATTTCCCTCAAATCTATTTAAGATCTGCTGTAATGAATATTGTTACATATTTTCCCTATATAAACGACCCAAATTCATGGTTTAAAGGGTTGGTTAGATGTATAGGTCCAAGAGAGACTCGCTCTGTATACCTGATGTTTTACTTAATCAAAGACTGCTGAAAAGCTTGGAGGAATGACTGTGTGCTGTGTATTAATGTTTTGAAGAATTGAATGTGGAATTCTTGTGTTACAACATGACTCAATAAGTGTTTCTTACCTTTGTTTTCCATTGATACACCATCTAAAATAGCAGAAAGAATGAATAGTTTAGAATTGGTTTAATTTCTCTCTATGCTCAATTTCTGCTGTTTCTTCATGTTTTCATCGGAATTAATAATGAATATGAATTCCCTGTGGCTCATATTTCCCCTAATTCACTCATGTTTGACAATTATCTAGGGATTCTTCATTTCTCGTAGATAGAGCTCATTCATCTTCCCTCTGCTAAGCTTAACGAGAGATTCTTAACTGCCTCTCATTCCTAGCCCTCATTCCATCCTTTTAGCTTAAATCATTGTTTGATGTGTAGCTAGCTTGCTCCATATTCCCTCTTGTGACCAAGAAAACACACCAGCAGTCCCACTCCCTGACTCCATGCCCAATGGTTTGAAACTCTCACACTATACTTACCTCTCTATTTGGAAGCCTCATCCATCCCACCAAAATCAAACAAAACCTCTTGTACTTAATAACTATCCTAAAATCATCATCAACAAAGCTAAATCCTAAAGAGAGAGCCCTCTCTGACTGCTTGTAGGCTAGGACCTGCAGTCCAAAGATTGGTTTGTGGTTACCTCGGCCGTATCCTTTAAGGAGCTTTAAGGACAACCTGAGTGATAACATAATGGCGACTCCGCTGGGGAACTTCTTCAGATAATTTCACAAATCAAGTTGGAAAGCTCCACTGGGAAAGAATCTGACCTCCAAAAGTTTCTTTCTAACCCACTTTTCTTAGAAAAATCTCCAAAAAAACAAGTTAGAAGCTAGCTCCTAAGAAGAAAATACATAATACCAGGTCAAACCCAGACCCAAATCCACCAGCTATTTTTGAAAATCCGAATTTAATCCCAAGAAACCTCAGGAAATTAGAGCGAAAAGAAGACTTTGCTGATTCTAGTCCTGACATAGTTCGGCCAAGCGGTGTTCCCACCCCTGTCAAAGTTTTATTTCGTTCAACTCCTAGTTCCCCTT
Source organism: Pinus tabuliformis (assembly GCA_031772625.1). Taxonomy (NCBI): domain Eukaryota; kingdom Viridiplantae; phylum Streptophyta; class Pinopsida; order Pinales; family Pinaceae; genus Pinus; species Pinus tabuliformis. Next base: position 98,743,942 of record CM062818.1, on the reverse strand, counting down.
GTTCTTTATCCACCTCTCCAAGCACCTTTTCCACACCTTCATTCACTACGCACACTACTACCACTACTCCTATTATCCCAGTTGTTCCAGCTGTTCCATTTATCCCTGTTGCCCCACTTATACCTGTTAATATGGCTAATAGATATGCACCCCTACAGCTGCCTGCTAACCTCGGGGCTATGCCTCAGGATTACCAGACTAAAATAACTTATTTTGATGGCACGAATGCCTACACAGCCCTTCAGCATACAAAGAAAATGCAGGATTACTTTGAAAGCTATGAGATTGACGATGATGGGGTGAGAATGAAGATTTTTGTCCAAAGTTTGACAGGCGATGTTAGGACTTGGTTTAGAGCATTCCCAGCTAATTCCATAGCAGACCCAGAAGCCTTATACCAGTCATTTATCAACAGATGGGAGAAAAAGAAAGACCCCTTGCACATACTAGCCGAATACGATACAATTAAAAGAGGCCCTCAAGAGACTGTTTTGGACTATTGTGCAAGATTCAATAATGTCTACAACGCAATACCACAGAACTTAAGACCTCCACCTGACCTTACCTTGTATAAATTCCCTGATGGTTTCGACCTAGATATGGCCTACCAGTTAAAAGAAAGAGCCCCTAACAGCCTTTCCAAAATGCAAAACGTGCCTGTCACTGTGGAGGCAAATTTAATTGCCAAAAGAAACAGAGCTAGAACAGAGAGGAGAACAACTTTTAAGGAAGAACCCTCATCCATAGACCAAAAGCTGGATGCCCTTATCAGTGGCATGCATAGGCTAGTAGACAGAGTGGACAATGTTGAGAAAAAATCATCATGGGACGGGCAGCAAACCAACGCTGTTAGGAACCCAAACTTCAGAAGGAATCAAAACCCAAATGCCAGAAGGGCGAGCCCAGACCATGAAATAAGGCCTCCTTTCCAAGAAAATTACGCTGAGACATCAACAACTAATGAGCCCATGGAAGACACTCACATAAACCTAATGGGTTTGAAGAACGAGCAACACGTCTTCTTAACTAAAGAAGACCAAAATAACGATAACATGCATCAATGCCAAACTCAAACCCAAGAATCTTTCGACTTTGAACAAGCCTATGACCCAGCCGTTTATGAGCTAAACAAGCAATATAAGCTAAGAACTAGAACGATTGATGTGCCCAAGCCCATCAAACCAAAGGAAAAACAACATCCTGATAAAATCAAAGGCAAGGCTGTTATAACAGAACACGTTGAACAATCTGTCCCAAACCCACAGCCCGTAACCATAGATGATATAACTATCAAATAGCCTTCTAAAAAACAGCCTGTCGTGCCTTTTGCCTCAAAGGAAGACGTGCACAGCGTTCCAAAGAGCCTACCCATAACTGAGCAAATCGCTGATAATTCCAATGAAAAAGAGAAATCTTCCATCATCAACACCAAGACTCCACTGGAAAAGCCATTTAATTTAGAAGCAGAGATTGGAAAACTTAAGATATCCATCCCCCTCTCAGAGCTTGCCAAGCATGATGTTTATAGGCAGCAAATACAAAGATCGTTACAAATGCCAAAGGTTAAGGATGATGTAAATGTTTTAGATGATACCCCAGAGCTGCTCTTTGGCCCAGAAGTCAATGGAAAAATAGTCAATGGAACAGTTTTGCCATTTTATATCAGTTTGCATATCCATGATAAAATTTTACATAACGCAATGTTTGACTCAGGTACATCGCACAATCTTATGCCCAAAGTGGTAATGGAAAGACTAAACCTTGACGTAGCCAGGCCATACAAAGATTTATTCTCCTTTGACTCAAGTCAGGTCAAGTGTTTAGGCTTAATCAAAGACTTGTGTGTCTCCTTAGTCCAATATCCTAACAAGACAATCCTCATGGATGTGGTGGTTTCTGACATTCCACCAAAATAAGGCATGCTCCTATCAAGATCTTGGGGAGCAAAACTCCAAGGATCGCTGCAATTAGACCTCTCTTACGCCACTATATCAGTCTTTGGGCAACCAAAAAGACTATATAGAGAAACACTCATGAAATATATGGTGAGTAGCGAGGATGAGCCACAAAACTTCCCCATCTACTCGATCCATACTGATATGGATTCATTTATTTTGTTTAATAATGATAGCCGCCCTTTAACTGATGTCAAGCCTTTGGCTTTAGAACAACAAGCACACATCAATGAAGAATCGGTTGCACATACCCATGAGACTGTCACAACAACCAATGCAACCAACACACAAGAAGAACCTCGCCAAACACGAGACTCAGGTCCGCCCAATCCTAAAATGACTGAAACTCTCAATACTAACCACAAGCAAGAAATCACATGGTATTTAGAGTTTGATGGTTCAGTAAACAAGTTAGGAGCAGGGGTTGGAATATGGATTCACAACACACATAACAATCATGCACAAGGTCATGCATATAGACTAAATTTCAAATGCACCAACAACATGGCCGAGTATGAGGCACTCCTTTTAGGCCTTAGGCTGCTCAGAGCTTTAGGAGCTGCCAAAGTGTCTATTCTAGGTGACTCCGACCTAGTAATCCAACAAATGAAAGGAAACTTTGTTACTAATGACAATAGAATGAGGGCCTATAGGACTGCTGCCACTAATATACTCAATACATTCACTGAATCCATGCTTGCCAAGATCTCAAGAGATCATAACATTCACGCACATAGTCTAGCCACTTTTGCTAGTACATGCAAGCTTCCCTTTGAGCCAAATCACCATTTCACTACCGAGATAAAACATAGGCCTGCTATCCCAAATAATGTTAAAGATTGGCAAGTGTTTGAAAGCGATAAACAAATTAACAATTTCCTCACTCTTGAGGATGAGTTTGCGAATACTAACATTGACATGGATGCTATGACGGATGAACAACAACAAACAAACGAAAATCAGCAGGCTGTAACCGCTGTAACAACCAAACAAATGCTGAACCCAACTGTTTTTGACAAAACAAACATAGAAGAGTTGAAACAAATGCATTTGGAGGAAATAGCAGAAACAGAGGCCGAGATCGTTGATCTAAAAGATAACTTTCTCCCTGCTGGCCTCACTCCATTAGAAGATATGTTTGATGCAAATGATGTTCCCAAAAAACCAAAAATGAAACCATTGAACGCTTCTATAGAAGAACACAACATTGGGACAGCAGAGAAGCCCAAAATGATCAAATTGTCCAAAAATTTGCCACTAGATCAAAAGCCTAAATATGTTGATTTGTTCAAAGAATTCCAAGATGTATTTTCTTGGAGTTATGAGGACTTGAAGTCCTATGACACCTCAGTGATCCAACACACCATTCCCTTAAAACCAAACCAAAAGCCCTTCAAACAGAAACTTAGAAGAATCAATCCCATACTCCTTCCCTTGATTGAAAAGGAAGTGAAAAGGATGTTTGAAGCAGGTATCATAGCACCCATCAGATTCTCTGAATGGGTATCCAATCTTTTTCCCACAAGAAAGAAGACAGGTGAGATTAGTCTATGTGTAGATCTAAGAAATTTAAACCAAGTCTCCCTAAAAGACCACTACCCATTGCCAAAAATGGACCACATCCTACAAAGAGTAGTGTGGTCATCAAGAATCTCTTTTCTAGATGGCTTTTCAGGTTTCAATCAAATACTGGTTCACCCGGATGACCAAGACAAGACATCCTTTACCACACCGTGGGGAACATTTAAGTATGTGAAGATTCCTTTCAGACTTAAAAAAGCTGGTGCTACCTTTCAAAGGGCAATGGATATTGCATTTTCCAAGGAAATACATGATTTCCTAGTTGTCTACCTTGATGACTTAACCCCTTTCTCCAAATCTGATCAAGAGCACCTAAAACATTTGAGGCAAATATTCATGACATGCAGGAAATATGGCATTTCCTTGAACCCCAAGAAGTCTCTCTTTGGCCTTGAAGAAGGCAAACTTCTTGGCCATATCATATCAAAGGATGGGATTAGAATAGATCCTGAAAGGATCCAAGCCATTTTACAAATCCCATATCCAAGGAATATAAAAGAATTGCAAGCATTCCTAGGAAAGATCAATTTCCTAAGGAGATTTATCCCAAATCTAGCTGAACTGATAAGACTGTTAAGCAACATGTTAAAAAAGGATGCCAAGGTAAAATGGTCTCTTGAAACCAAACAAGCCTTTGAGAGTATCAAATCTACCTTAACCCAAGCCCCAGTCCTCACAAGTCCTCATTTTGATAGGGACTTCATCATATTCTCATTTGCATCTGAACACACCATAGCTACTGTCCTTTTGCAAAAGGATGATCAAGGAGCTGAAAAGCCAATTGCATTTTTCAGCCGAGCCTTAAGAGATGCTCCCTTGAAGTACCAAATCATGGAGAAGCAGGCCTATGCTCTTGTTAAAGCAATCAAAGATTTCCGAGTTTACATTTTATATTCACATGTGATTGCCTATGTCCCAAATGCTGTTGTAAAAGACATATTAACCCAAGAGGGATTAGAGGGCAAAAGAGGCAAGTGGATTGCTAGTATCCTTGAGTATGACATTGAAATAAAACCAACCAAGCTGATAAAGGGACAAGGTTTAGCCAAACTGATGTCCGAAACAAACTTTCAAGCCTTAGACATTAACCAACTGGACAATGAACAGGAGCTGGCGACTCCACAGATCAGTGAAACCTTTTTGCAATCTCCATGGTATGCTGATATATGCTTTGTATTGTTAAACCTGTTTGCTCCCCCAGGATTGTCCAGAACCAAGAAAAGATTTTTAAAGATGAAGGCTTCAAAGTTTTGTGTCATAGATACTGCATTATTTTGGAAAAATCATGAAGGCATATTGCTCAATTGTTTAACCATGAATGAAACTAACAATGTCATGAAAGAATTCCATGCAGGGGACTGTGGAGGACATCTATATTGGAAGTCCACTACTGATAAAATTCTAAGGGCTGGTTTCTATTGGCCCTCCTTGTTTACAAATGTAAAGAAGTTTACTACCTCGTGTCACAAATGCCAAATCTTTGAGGGCAAAAGAAAGCTGTTACCCTTGCCCCTTAAGCCCATCTCAACCGAGAAACCTTTTCAACAATGGGGTCTTGATTTCATTGGAGAAATCCATCCCTCTTCCTCAGGCCAACATAAGTGGATTTTAACAGCCACCGACTATTTCACCAAGTGGATTGAGGCCATCCCATGTAGGCAAGCCAATGACTCCACAATTATCCAATTCCTTGAATGCAATATCCTTTCCAGGTTTGGTTGCCCTGAGAAGATCATCACTGACAACGTTGCTGCTTTAAAATCCAAAAAGATGATCAATTTTTTCCATAAATTTCATATCACCTTAGGCCACTCTACAGCCTATTACCCTCAAGGTAATGGCCTAGTCGAATCATCCAACAAGAGTCTAATCAATATTATCAAGAAGATCTTAGAAGAAAACAAGAAGAACTGGCATAGAAAGCTCACAAATGCCCTGTGGGCAGACAAACTTTCAACAAAGAAATCCATTGGGATGAGCCCTTATGAGTTGGTATATGGCATGGAGGCCAGATTTCCATCTTCCTTGGGCATTCCTATCATCAAGTTGTTACAAGAGATCCAAGCAGAACCAAATAATATTCAAAGAAGAATAAATCAGACCATTCATCTCCAGCAAACTAGAGAGCATGTGTATGATAGAGCTCAAATTGTGCAAGAAAGGCTAAAGAAAGCATTTGACAAAAGGACTAAAGCTGAGGATTTCTTTATTTGCGATAAAGTGTGAAGGTGGGACTCACGAAGAGAAGACAAGGAAAAGCATGCAAAATTTGATTTTCTTTGGAAAGGCCCATTTGTTATCAGTGCTGTGCAAAGAAATAACATGTATTTTCTCAAAACTATAGATAACAGCATAGTGGAAGATGGCCCCATAAATGGCCGAATGTTGAAACATTATCGAGACCCCTTTTAAGGGATACGGTGCCCCTGTATATATCTGTACATTAGTGTTTGTATATATCAGAGCTTTCCTTTTATTTTTCATAAACAATTTGATTGCTAGTAGCCACATAGCATAGTATGGAGACAGAGTAGCGCAAGTCCTCCATTTCAAAGCTCTGTCTTTGCGTTGATTTTGGGAAAAGAGCGCAGTTCTAAAGAAAAGAGCCAAAGGAGCGCAACATTCGAAGCCTCTATTCGTTTGAAGTTAATTTCAAAGAGAAGCACTTCAAATTTGCTCCCAGTTATCAAGTTACTTCAAAGGGTGCGCAAGGCAGGTTTAGATATATTTTAAAAGTACTCAATGGTAAAGGGGCAGCGCTGTTGTTTATAACAACGAATTCAATTAAAAATGTTGCATTCAGGTTTCCAGCTCTTCAGTCAATAGTATCAAAACAGAGGAGCGTTTTTAGTGTTACATCTACAGCCTATTCAAAAACAAAATTAAGAGTAGTTGCTCCAGTTTGTTCCCTTTTTGTGTTTATTTCAAAAGGCAGTTCTCAAGCAAAAGTGTATGGAATATCAAGCACGCAAAAGAAAGCAGGCAGTGCTTCATATTCGCAGTGATTCAGTTGAGGTAAAGTGCTATTCATATTTCAAAGTTTCACACTTTAGTAGCCAGCACAAAGACATTTTTTAGTCCACAGCAAGAATAGAAGATCAAGGCACTCTGACCTACTGTTCTTGGCTTTTCACAAGGAAAAACCATCCCCAAGTGGAGCCACTGTTAGCCTCCTGCTGCAGCAGGTATTCATCTTTCATGATTGACATTTTTACATGCCAAATATGTCATACTCTGCATGCTGCAATGTTCCATATTTGCTACAAAGGCCAGAGAATTGCCCATGAGAGTGTGCTAGTCTAAATGCCACTGCTATGTTCCTTTTTGATGAGTTGTTCCATTTTTGATAAGTTTTTTCAGTTAAGGGAGGGCCAAACATCTTAATCTTGGCCTCCCTAGGTTTCAATTTCTTGTTGTAGAATATATAGAATCAGCATCTGTCCAAACAGCTTAATCTTGGCAGATTTATATATAGGTAGAGAAACAAGGGTTCTCAACTGCTTAATCTGAGCCCCTGGATGAAATAAGTGTAGATGTAGATAGGAGGACAGTAAGAAGAAAAGAATGAAAAGCTGGGTATGCTAGTTCAAGTGCACCCAAACCAAAAGAAGAGAAAATGTTAGGCAAGTAGGCTGGGTAAGTAGTTTTGTGGTTGCAGAATCAAGCTGTGTGATCCATTTCATGCTTTCAAGTGTTATACCTTTTCAGATCACAAATGCAATGCAATTTTCCCTTGGAGGACTTCAAGCGAGGCATGACTAACTCCCCCTTCTTCTTATTCCCCAAATCATTTACTAACCTCCCCAAAGAGGTCAAGATCTGCTTGATATCTCTTAAGTTTCATCATTTGCCATATCGTTGCCTAAGTAAAGAGCTGCTTTGCTTAAAGGATGTTTATATTTCTTATACGAGTCGTTTTCCCCTTAACAGCCTAAGATTGCATACTTAGCGCTCTCTCATCACATTTCATATTAACTGCTAACTTTATTATGTAACTCCTTAACTTTTTCCCCTCCCCCTACTAAAACTATGTCAATAATTCCCCTATATACTTATCCCTTCCTCTGGTTGAAATATAACCATAAGTATCGCTTGGGAATTATTAAGTTTACTTGAAACTTAGTAAGAACTCTCATTTCACTCAAAAAAACCATCTTCCTAAGATGTTTGGACTCCTTCCAAAACACAAAAACCCCCTTCAAATGCCATCAGACTCACTCTGATGCATCAAGATCCCTTCCAAAGATGTAAACGACCTTTCCGATCTCATTAAATCTTCTCCGATAAGTCTTCCTCTCCTCCGACGCGATATCGCTGTCAGAGGTCGCAGCATTCATTCATCGGCCCGCCCCTTTATACTCCCCCTATATCGCTTCGCCGATGCAATTTCGCGATCGGCAGTCGCAAGGTTTTTTACCTATATACATATGCCCCCTCTCGTCTGCCGATGCGATATTGCTATCGCATCCGAAAGCATATCGCATCGTGATCCATTCATTTTCGTAATATTTTCCACTATCAAGCAGCGACATGCTATGTCGCCTTTCCGAAATCGGCGATCGCCCCCATCGCATCATATATATAAAATACATTGCCTTCTGTCCCGCTGTACTGCCACGTCACCCTGCCACATCACTCTGCCACGTCACTACCGTACTGGGACCCCCTACTGACGTCATGCCGATGTCATCACTAAAGGAAGGCGCGAAGAGCGCAAATTGCAGCAAAGAGAGACCGGAATGAAAATCTTAGGCAGTTTTCGATGCGCGATTAGCGCTTAAGCGCTAATCGTGCATCGCTAAGGAAAAATGACCAAAATGGAAAGCCTCATATCGTTCGGCTTCCAAGAGGCCCGAAAATTCGCAGTTTTAACAGGATTTCTTTGTTTATGATTCCTATTTATATTGGCCAGCACCAGTAGCATTCCAGAAGCCACAGAAATCATTTGCAGCAGCCATTCTTGCCTTGAAAGGGTAGAAAAGGGGCGATTTGACAGTCTCAAACACGTCGAGGGAGAGAAAATGGCCCGATTCAAGTGTCAAGGAGTATCAGAGGAAAGATGAAGCCCGGATTAAATTAAAGAGTATCAGTGAAGCGGCGAAGAGTATGAGTTCGAAGCGGGCGAACATTAAAAGCCCCCAAACAAAGTCAAAGAAAGTGGTACAGCCATTTAAAGGCTCTCAGATCAAAGTTTATACACATCAAAGCCACTCAAGAGTAGGGGATCAAAGCCCAAAGCACAGTCATGGCTAAATAAAATGCACAGAACCATAAGGACAGATTTCAAAATCATATTTTGAAGCAGCTGCCTAGCGCGGCACCTAGATATCTTCTTGCATTAATTCCACGACAAGATTAGATTAAAAAACTCGTTTCCCTCAGATCTATTTAAGATCTGCTGTAATGAATATTGTTAGATATTTTCCCTATATAAACGACTCGAATTCATGGTTTAAAGGGTTGGTTGGTTGTATAGCTCCAAGAGAGACTCGCTCTATATACCTGATTTTTTACTTAATCAAAGACTGCTGAAAAGCTTGGAGGAATGACTGTGTATTGTGTATTAATGTTTTGAAGAATTGAATGTGGAATTCTTGTGTTGCAACATGACTCAATAAGTGTTTCTTACCTTTGTTTTCATTTGATACACCATCTAAAATAGCAGAAAGAATGAATAGTTTAGAATTGGTTTAATTGCCCTCTATGCTCAATTTCTGTTGTTTCTTCATGTTTTCATCGGAATTAGTAATGAATATGAATTCCCTATGGCTCATATTTCCCCTAATTCACTCATGTTTGATAGTTATCTAGGGATTCTTCATTGCTCCTAGATAGAGCTCATTCACCTTCCCTCTGCTAAGTTGAACGAGAGATTCTTAACTGCCTCTCATTCCTAGCCCTCATTCCATCCTTTTAGCTTAAATCATTGTTTCATGTGCAACTAGCTTGCTCCATATTCCCTCTTGTGACCAAGAAAACGCACCAGCAGTCCCACTCCCTGACTCCACGCCCAATGGTTTGAAACTCTCACACTATACTTACCTCTCTATTTGGAAGCCTCATCCATCCCACCAAAATCAAACAAAACCTCTTGTACTTAATAACTAGCCTAAAATCATCATCAACAAAGCTAAATCCTAAAGAGAGAGCCCTCTCTGACTGCTTATAGGCTAGGACCTGCAGTCCAAATATTGGTTTGTGGTTACCTCGGCCGTATCCTTTAAGGAGCTTTAAGGACAACCTAAGTGATAACAATAACACAAGGAGATAGGACCCCAATAGGATCCTGAAGGGCTTAGCACCTAAGTTCTACGCCGTCGGTCACAGTACCTGGTCCTATGGTGAGAAACAATAAGAGGAAAAGAAAAAGGGGCTAAAGTCTAGTATTGACATCTCGTGATTTCATAATATCCTACCTTAATAAAGTTATGATATGTGGGGCTCTGATATTGCAACACATAGGTGTATGAAGGATGAATGAGTTGGTAGATAAGAGTAAATGTGCACAGAAGAGTTGGTTCTACAGGAGTAATTACGACTGCAGAGATTGTTGACTCAAGGTAGTAAGGACCACGATTGTGGAAGATGATTTAAAGTACTCTGTCAAGAGTTGAGACAAGCCATCCTTGATATTTCTTCCATGCTACGAGAAATTGAATGAAGATCAAAACCTTAGGTACATGATATTTGTTCATAAAAAGAACAAGAGGCTTCTTGGAGTGTGTAGGATTGAATGAGGATTTAAATTTCAGTATGGGAACACTAAAGTGCCCATTCTCATGTTTAATGCAGTAGTAGAATTCAAGCAAGAGATTCAACAACATGATAGAGAATCCATGCAGGAGTACACACGGATAGTGTGAATGGCAGAGTGATTTCTAATAGACATAACATTTATCATTGTGTTTCAATGAAACAAGACCTAGGATTGTAGTAGATTAATGTAGGAGAAGAAACATTGTTTCTAATGAGTTGTGTGGAGAGCTCTGTGGGTGTGTGCGCGTTTTTGAGGAGAGGCCAAGTCCACCAATGCTGCAAATAGAGGATGAGAGTGCCTATGCAGAGGAAAGAGGCCGAGAGAGCCTATGTTGCTATGTGAGATGCCGAGGGAGCCTGTTCCACTGTGAGAAGTTGAGAGAGCCTATGGAATATAAGGGACATAATGTTGAATGTATGTTTTTTTTTTTCTAAGTTAAGACTAACCTAAGTACCCACGGGGGATTTGAACCGGTGATCTATCGCAAGGAGTGCCTTAACAATGCACCCATTCACCGTCAATCCAAAGCCCCGTGGGCAATGTTGAATGTATGTTGTTGAGAGTAGAGGGCCGAAAATAGTAGAGTGTTGCATGGGGTATGTGTTAGTGAATTATGTTGAGTGGAATAACGAGTTGCTACAGAGTGATCAGAGAACATAAATCGTTGTGTGGGTCAAGGGCTGAGGAGAACTAAGAGCTAAAAATAGGCAAAGAGGATTCCAATTATAGTGAGCAGTAAAGTTATCTTTTAAGTGTGGGTTAGATCCTGCATACAAGAAGTTGGTGCTCCCATATGTAGTGGGTGTATGAGAAGGCTTGGGGGTTGGTTCCTCCTGCAAGTTGGTGCTTGCATAAATCTAAGGAGATACAAGTTGGTGATTGCAAAAAATCTATGAAGTTGGTGTTGCACATGGTACTTCTTGTAAGCTAATCAACTTAAAAGGAGGGAGTTGGTTATTTCTACTAGTGGGTGCTAGAAAACAATGAAAGTGAGTTGGTGCTTCCTATCTGTGGTGGCTGGAAAATATATTGATGTAATAGAGTAGGTGCTCTTAATTGTACATCAATAACAAAAAAAAGCTTTGTGTTTTTTTCTTGGAATGGTCTCCAAGTTAAACCTCTGCATCCCATGTGTTTTCTTCTCACGATAGTTATGGCTGCATTGGTTGGTCTGGCTACTGTTATGGTTTGTTAATGGTTTCTCTCATTTAGTGGATTCCAAGTTTGAATGAGTAAAAGTTTAAATTAAACTTAATACTGATTCACCCCCCTCTCAGTATTAACATTGTTTCCAACACTGGGTATCAAAGGAAGGTTCCTTCAGGAATAGCTTGACAACTAGAACGAAGATACAAGGTAAACAATGGCTAATCAATTTGGCTAACAACAGAAGGAGTTCCATTTTTAAATGGATCATATTATGTAATTTGGAAGGTTAGAATGGAAAACTATTTAATGGCTTTGGATGTTGATGTATGGTGCTCCTTATTGAATGGAGAAAAGGGTGAGAAGAATTAAGAAGCCAAGGAAATCATCATGAAAGGGTTGTCTAAAACAAATGTCGAGGAAGTAAGGCACTATGATACAATAAAGGAAATTCTAAACATATTGCAAGTTTTGTATGGAGAAGATGGAAATGTTACTCAAGATAAGGTCGAAGAACCTTGCTGCTCAAGTAGAAATCCATAGCATGTAGCTGTTGGTGATAAGAAGAAAATAAAGAAAAAGGAGAAGGCATCTATAAGGAAAAATGCTCAAAAGATTGAAGATATTTCTTCCTATGAGAAAATTGTTGAACTTCACTCCAAGGATGGTGAAGAAGAACTAGAAGAGAGGCCATGAGAATCAGAAGATAAACTATTTCTTTGTAATAAATGTAAAGAAATAGAACACTCACTATCTATATGTTCATGTGAATCACTTGAGGATAGAGATAAAACTGCTTTAGTAGTAGAAAATGAGGGATATTCTAAGGAAGAAGAGAGTACATCTCATAAAGAGGATAGGGCTATCACTAGAAGTGATGAATATGGAATAATCCTTAGACCTGTGGAAGATTCTATGGACACAAAGATGGATTTATATCTCTATGGTGACTCATCCAACATCCTTGATAGCAAAGAAAATGATCTAGAGGAAAGGATCTATTTGAGGAAGAAGTTTATCTCTGCTCTAAAAGAGATCAAGGATCCATTAGAATCAAATCTCAAGCAAAAGGAGTAGTTGCACAAGTATGATATTGAGAATGTGAAGTTGAGGAAAACAATAGTTGATCTAAATGCTCAACAAGAAGAGGCTAACAAATTGAATGGAAGGCTAACCATTTAGCTAGATGAAAGAGAAACTCACCATGAGAGACTACGAGTTGAAGTAGTCTCATTGAGACATGACTTAGAAAAGTGAAATAAAGAGTTATCTCAATACTAGAAGCTTGAGGTGAGCATAAAGGCTTTGAATGAGACATTTGTTAAGAAGAGATCATCTTACCCTTGTGGTGGACCCATCTGTAAGGTAGAAAGGTAACAAAAATATTTTAGATAAGAAAGAGGACTTGAAGGAGAAGTTTCCTTTGTCCATGTGTAGCCAAGAGAAAGCCCAAAGATGGGAAAAAAATAAGTTGGAAAGTAATGCTCCTGTCAAGACTCGACCATTGAAGGTTTGGAAGAATAAGGAAGATTATATACTCAGTGGGAGTAAATCCTCTGTTTCCCTTCAATAAAGGAAGAGAATGGCCTCAAGGGAGGCCGAATAAGTTAGATGCAGAAAGCTAGAAGGAATAGAAAGAAAGGTGCATCTTGTTGTTGAAGGTATGGGCGAGTCCCCATGCTAATTATAGTAATGTATTTATTTATTTCAAATGTATCGACATTGAAATAGAGAGGAGGAGTGCAACCGAACAAGTTTCAGGGGGAGTAGACAACAACATATTATGTTTTGGAAAGAAGAGGATGAGTTGTAATAAAATTGTGGAATGACAAAAGGTCCACAGTCAAGTGAGGTCCAAAGGATCTGTTCTCACACAAATGCAAGGGAGTGGATGCAGGAGATCAGAGAGAATTGGCTCAGGGGGATCTTATTTATTAAGAAGTATCATGTAAAAATTGTCAGCCCCAGGAAGAAAGATTGCATAGGAAATGAAAGATTTACATCTTGGGTGAAATACCCTTATTTCATTTAAGTTGTGGATTTGATTTTGCCTAATAGTCTTATGTTCATGAAACATAATAGGTACAAGATTTGACTCTCCCTTATCTTTCAATTGGTATCACTATGTCAATTGGTGGTCTGGGTTCGTATGGAGCATCCTTTTGTGCAAATGGGCATTTCTTTCAAAAAGGAAGTATTAGAGATTGCTTGGTACAATGTCCAATTTGTATCATGTTTTTTGGTGAAATTGGTATTATTTAAGAAGAAATCCATATTTGAAGTAGCCTGATATCAAGAGGAGCAGAGTTGGTTAATGTAGATTCTTTGGAGAAGTGAGCATAGAGGATGAAGTAGTAGCAGTGGTGAAAATAAATCTCAATGAATCACTAATGGATGGTAATTCCAGAAACAATAATACCATGAGAAATTTTGATTGGTATCAATTTATTTTTAATTGGTATAAAATATGCATTGGCAGAGAGAGTATTTAGTTGGCGACCATAAGTTGTCAAAAACTGGAGGCATTCATAGTAGAGGCAGTATATATTTAGGGGGATCATTTCACGTATGTCTAGTTTATAGACCAGCCACAACTACCAGTCCTTGAAGAGAAGTTTGCAGAGAAGAATACTCATCAACAACCAAACCCTTGATCATTAACAGTCGATGATTGTGTGGAGAAGAAGAAGCAACTTGTAAGACCCTTTCCATTGATGTCAAAGGGGCAGACAAGATTATTGGGGAGAAAGTTGTGATGGCCCAAGAAACGGAAAGAAAGCCATTGGTGCTTAATGCAAGGAGATATGTGGAAGCAGCATGAGGATTGGAAATCAATGTGGATAAGTGAAGAGGCGTTTCCATGAATGCCAAAGGGGGGTATTGTTGGACATTTGGCATTCTCTATTTGGCTAGTGGCAGTAAGTGTGTTGTCATTGATGTCAATAGTCATGATGGGATATTAAGTTGAGCAGTTGGCATTTGATGGTAAAAAAGTGTGTTGGCATTGATTTCAACCAGACTAGCATGGAGTTATGTGGTAGCATGATGTTAGGAAGGATATCATTGATGTCCACTAGGCTAGTTGTGATGGAAATATATTCTAGAATTGATATGCTTAATGTTTCAAGCTCAGGGGGAGTCCTATGGTTGCTGCATTGTCTGCTAGAGAATCACCATAGTATAAGTTCTATTGGAAAAGCCATAAAAAGTTGACTGTGTTGGCCGGGGAGTCCAGGATTCCATGCAAGGGAAGAAGGGTCAAGGTGCAAAGAATGGAAGAGAGTTTGTAGGCATGTTTGAGGTAGAAAATGGGCTCAAGGACTGGCATCAGACCTTCTCCACTGGAAATTTATTTGAAAAATATTTCAAATGGTATGTGGAAGTCCATAAATGGATCTCTGGATCAAAATTTATTGATAGCCAAAGAAAGGATATTGAAGTCCTTATGAGCAAGCCGAATTTCAGAACCTCGAAACTAGATAGATGGGCTGAATTTTGTAACAAGGAAGTAATCCAACTTTCGAACCAGGGGAGCAAGCCGAATATCGAAACCCCGAATTTCAAAACCTCAGAACTTTGGAGGGTTGGGATGTCGAAAGGCATGAATATTAGAACCTTTTGAAACTTCATAATTTCAGAGGTCGGAGTCTCGGGACCTTGGAAGGTCGAAATATCAGAACCCCTATGAACTTCGGAAGTTCATAATTTCGGAGGTCAGAGCCTTGGGACCTCAGAAGGTCAGAATATCATAACCGCTTGGAACTTTAGAACCTTGGAACCTTGTAACTTCTTACAAATTGAATTCTTTTGAAACCACTGAGAGTTGTGAGGAGAAGGGATTTACAAAGATAATTACTTTGAAATACCAAGGACCAAGGGAATCTTTCCCTTTCCTCAAACAAGACACATGGTAGTAGTTTATTGGCCCTCGAAAGATGATGGTGGCAGATGACATCAACATGACATGGTTGTAAAAAGGACACATGATAGTTAGATTCAACATTATTGAGTGGCCTAATGGCGAAAATCGTGGTGAAACGTGTCACCATTAAGGAGACACCATGTAGGGATGATGACATGAGCATGATTTCATCCTGGGAGTATATCGAAGGTTAGAGATTTTGTAACTGCTTTGTAATCAATTTTTGAGAAAGTTATGATACAAGGAGCTCCGATGTTGATTGGAACTTGGTTGTGGAGCCCAAAGAACCAAGGGCATAGTGAAGGGCTTATCACCTAAGTTCTATGGAGACACCACATGGGTATATCAGTGGTCGAATATTTCATAACTCGTTTGTAATTGCTTTTTGAGAAAGTTCTATTACAGGGAGCTATGATGTTGATTGGAACTTGGTCGCGGAGCCCAAAGAACCAAGGGCATAGTGAAGGGCTTAGAACCTAAGTGTTATGGAGACACCACATGCATATATCAAAGGTAGGAGATTTCATAACTCCTCTGTAATTACTTTTTGAGAAAGTTTTGATATAGGGAGCTATGATGTTTATTGGCACTTGGTGATGGAACTCAAAGAAACAAGGGTGTAGTGAAGGGCTTAGCATCTAAGTGCTATGGAGATTCCATGGAGGTATATCGGACGTGAGATATTTCGTAACTCCTCCATAATTTCATTTTGAGAAAGTATCAATATAGGGAGCTCTAATTTTGATTGGAGTTTGGCCATGGAGCCAAAAGAACCAAGGGCAAGGAGCAAGAAAACAAGGAGATAGTACCCCAGCTCGATCATGAAGGTCTTAGCACCTAAGTGGTATGCCGCCAGTCATAGCACTTGGTCCTATGGTGAAAAACAATAAGAGGAAAGGAAAAAGGGGCTAAAGACCAATATAAAAATCTCACGATTTCGTAATATTCTACCTTAATAAAGTTACAGTATGGAGCATCCTTTTGTGTAAATGGGAATTTCTTTCTAAAAGGAAGTATTAGAGTTTTCCTGGTACAATATCCAATTTGTATCATCGTTTTTGGTGAAATTGGTATGATTTAAGATGAAATCCATATTTGGAGTAGCCTGATCTCAGGAGGAGCAGAGTTGGTTAATGTAGATTCTTAGGAGAAGTGAGCATAGAGGATGAAGTAGTAGTAGCTGTGAAGAGAAATGTCAATGTATCACTAATGGATGGTAATTGCAGAAAAAATAATACCATGATAAATTTTGATTGGTATCGATTTCATTTTAATTGGTACAAAAGATGCATTGACAGAGAGAGTATTCAGTTGGTAGCCATAAGTTGTCAAAAACTGGAGGCATTCATAGTAGAGGCAATATATGTTTAGGGGGAGCATTTTGCATATGTCCAGTTTATACACCAGAAACAACTATCAGTCCTTGAAGAGAAGTCTGTAGAGAATAATTCTCATCAATAACCAGACCCTCAATCATTGATAGTCGATGATTGCATGGGGAAGAAGAAGAAACTTGTAAGCCCCTTTCCATTGATGTCAAATGGGAAGAGAAGTTTATTGGGGAGAAAGTTGTGATGGACTAAGAAAAGGAAAGAAATCCATTGGTGGTTAATGAAATGAGATGTGTGGAAGCATCATGAGGATTGGAAATCAATGTGGAGACATGAAGAGGTGTTTCCATGAATGCCAAAGGGATCGATTGTTGGACATTTGGCATTCTCTGTTTGGCTAGTGGCAGTAAGTGTGTAGGGCATTGATGTCAATAGTCATGATGTGAGATCAAGTTGGGAAGTTGGCATTTCCTGGTAGTAATCAAGTGTGTTGGCATTGATGTCAACCAAACTAGCATGGATTTATGTGATAGCATGATGTTAGGCAGGATAGCATTGATGTTCACTAGGCTAGCTGTGATGGCAGCAGATTCTAGGCTCATTGATATGCTTAATGTTTCAAGCTAAGGGGGAGTCTTATGGTTTCTGCATTGTCTTGTAGAGAATCACCATAGTAGCAGTCCTATTGGAAAAGCCATAAAGAGATGATTGTGTTGGTCTAGGAATCTAGGATTCTAGGCACAAGAAGAAGGTTCAAGGTGCAAAGAATGGAAGATAGTTTGTAGTCATGTTTCAGGTAGAAAATGGGCTCAAGGACTAGATCAGACCTTCTCCACTGGAAATTTCTTTGAAAAATATTTCAAATGGTATGTGCATGTCCATAAATGGATCTCAGGATCAAAATTTATTGATAGCTGAATAAAGGATATTGAAGCTTTTAGGAGCAAGCCGAATTTCAGAACCTCGAAACCAAGGAAGCAGGCCGAATTTTGGAATAGGGAAGAAATCCAAATTTCGGACAAGGGAAGTAGGTCGAATATCGAAACCATGAATTTGAGAACCTCAGAAATTTGCAGGGTTGGCATGTCAAAAGGTAGGAATATTAGAAGCTTTGAGAATTAATAATTTCAGAGGTCGGAGTCTTGGGACCTTTGAAGGTCGGAATATCAGAACCCCTACAAACTTCAGAATATCATAATTTCGGAGGTTAGAGTCTTGGGACCTCGGAAGGTCGAAATATAAGAACTGCTTGGAACTTCAGAATCTTGGAACCTCGTAACTTCTTACAGATTGAATTCATTTGAAAGCATTGAGGGTTCTGGGGAGAAGGGATTTACAAAGGAAATTACTTTGAAATACCAAGGACCGAGGGAATATTTCTCTCTCCTCAGACTAGACACATGGCAGTAGTTTATTGGCCCTTAGCAGATGATGATGGCAGATGACATCAGCATGACATGGTTGTATGAAGGACACGTGATAGTCAGATTCAACATTATTGAGTGACCTAGTGGGGAAACTATTAGTGACACATGTCACAACTAAGGATACACCATGTAGGGATGATGAAATGAGCATGATGTCATCCCGGGAGTATATCGAAGGTTAGAGATTTTGTAACTCCTCTGTAATTAATTTTTGGGAAAGTTATGGTACTGTTGTAGCTACTACAATCACCCTTGAAAATTTTGGCTTGCATCCGATTTCGGAGCCTCCTTTGAGAGTTTCACTTGATGACTACACGCACTCAGGTTCACTCTGTGAGCTCGTGTGAGTCCTCACACCCACCTTTCTTGATCATTCCACCCAAGCTTTTGCATGTTGATGTCACTATCATGCTTACGACTATGTCATGGTCATACTCAAGGTCCTCACTTCGTGTGTACATGTTGTGTTCGCTATGAAATCATCTGTCACACTCACACACGGAGTCACATGCACTTTTGCGCTTGTCACTCGCACATTAGTTAGTCATGTTGAACATGTGTGTCTAGATGGTTCAAGTCGTCTTGTTGTCTAGTCATGTAAGTATGCGTTTGTAACATCACATATGTATCTTTCACTCATTCACACACTTAGTCACTTTGTTGAAGTTCTGACAACCGGATTCTCCTCTAAAAGTCGGACCATCACCCCTCCATCGACTCAATCCACTGTCGCCCAAAACAATGTAGAAGCACCAAGAAAGCCATTTCAAGTTGTGCTACCCTCAAGCAGATCAATCAGCTTCATGCTCGTCAACCAGAGAGTTTGACCCGATAGTCACCCCGGGACTGAATCGCCCCAAAATTGGCACAAAGGCTATAGACCTTGCCCACTCCACTGACTAAGAAAATTTTGTAGACAGGCCAGACAAACACCCAATGCCTGTCCCAGTCTCCCTCAGAAAATTGCGCAGTTTTTCCAACCAGCCCTCCAGTCAATCGACCGGCTACTCACCTAGAAAACTGTGCAGTTTTCATGAGCAAGCCCTCTACTTCCTAGTAGTCTGCTTAGCTCAGAAACTGCATAGAGGTTATTAGCAGGCCAACGTCCGATCATCAGCGTAGTTTTTCCTACTACCACCTCTTGGAAGCCAATTACCAGTTCCCTCCAGGAATTGCGTAGTTTTTGCTGCCAAGCACCAACAACTAACTGCCAATTCCCCTCAGGAATTGCGCAGTTTTTGCTGCGAGTGACCAAGAAGTCAGCTTCCAGTTCCCTCTAGGAATTGCGCAGTTTTGCCTGCCAAGCTCCTGGTGCCTACTCCTTCTAGAAATTGTGCAGATTTTTCCTGCCTAGCCTTCTCATAGCCCGGACTGTTCCTCCCAAAAACTACGTAGCTTTGTCCTCCAACTGAGCCGGACCTCGCAGACAGTCATTGTCGATCTGGATTTTCCATCTCCATCACCCAGTGACTGCTACACAGTTTTCATCAGCATTTCCTGGAGCCTCCATTCCACCTCACAACCTTGTCTCCTCTCCGAGTCACCTGCATTTGAAATGATCATGCATCATGGTAGACTAGGAGGTTTATGGATTTGATGTTGTCTCATCATGAGTGAGTGCAGAAACAGGTACACAAACAAACATGGCGTGACGACAGATGGGATGAATAAAGGGAGCACATGTAGAAGGACATGTTCGCCAATAGACAAACAAATGATGCATGCAAATAAATGTGCTCGTGAATGGACGATCATGCAAAGATGTGTTCACGGATGGACGGACGAGCAAACATGCAAGATGTGCTCACAGACAGACGGACAAATGAACATGAACTTTTCGTGGAAAGGCAAACCTGCCATACTTACCAACATACAAGTAAGGAGCAACATGCAAATGCAACATCAAGGGAACCCAACGACCATCGAAGACTCCGTGCATGTTGCCATACGGAGGTGAAGCGATGACACACCATGAGGACATCCATCACCCAGCAACACTACAACTCGAAATGCACACCAGCACCAACACGAATGTACCAGCACTGTCATGTCGAGTCCTGTCATGAGCCATGTCATCCACATCTCTATTGTGGGCCATACTATAAATCAATGTAATGTAACATGGAAGTCCAAGAGACCCACTTATTATATGAAGCATCATGTAAAGTTGAAAATTCGTGGAAGTCAAATAGTCATGAGGGTAGTCGAACAGCCACAAGGGTCAAGTTCACCCTTGGTTATAAATACTCCCTCATTTTTACATGCAAATGACTTTTTCACCTCAGCTCCTCCCACATAGCCTTTGCGAGTCTGTAATCTTTTCTTTGAGGAGTAAGTAGTGGCTCCAATGCCCCATCCATGGGGTTAGTGATGTATGGTGTAACGATGTGTCTTGGAACTTTCGCTTAATTTAGAATCCTGCTAACAAGCCAGCACGTTTTCACACATGTATTGTTATTGTTGTAAGACTAATCTTGAACACTTGTAATGCATGTTTCTTTAACCTGTGTTTAACACTTGAACTCATTCACTTGTTTTAATACATATCTATTAATGAAAATGTGTTGTATATGTTGTTAACACTATCTCGCCCATGCTGGTTACCTCCCCAAACATCAGACAAATCTTTCACATAAAACTTGCTACAACAACCATTGCACTCATGCGGACTCATCCACTGAGTGTTGTACATGTTATCTTCCCTTGTGTGTTATGACTGTCGTATCCGTGTGGACTGTTATTCCAGAAGCTGTACACATCTTGTTGTGTTGTGTGTTCCTAACAGAGTTGGGACTCACTCCCACCCTCTCCCTCTACAATGAAATAACCATTGACACAAGTGACACTAGAAATCACCAAGCACGTGAATCTCACTTCTCGAAGAAAAAGCATACCACTCTCTTGTGCTGACAAGCAAGATTTGAAGAAAATATTTAAGATAATGGCAATTAGGCCATCATACCTGATGGGACTCCCACAACCAAATGGTGTGAGGTTTAGTTGGGACTTCATACTGTGGTGATCACCTAAATGTTGGTCGGTCTAGCACCGTCAACATTTCTGGCACTAGAAGGAGGGAAGCCAGTTGTATATGGGTAAACATCCTCTCACACTCATTCATCAACCATCTGGTCAAGGAAGTAACTCACACTTCCTCTCACTATGCGCGACTCTGTAGTTGCTTACTTCTCACCTCCCAGGACTAAACAAAAAATTCCATATCATCACCTTTTCTCCATCCATCCCATCACCCGCCAGTTCGCAAAAGCAGCCGGACTAATCCCAGGCATACAACATCTTCCATAGGCATCAAGGAAGCCAAAATCCACAGCCACAGGGGTTGTTGTATCATCAGTGGAAGAAGCAGTTCTTGCCACACTTGAAGGTCTAGGAGAAGCGATTGAAGACGGAGAGGAACCTCTGGTATTTCGACAAGGGGAACAAGACATCCTTATGATCTTAGGATCAAACTCTGATACAAGAGGCAGAGGGGAAGGCAACGGGGGAGGTGGAGATGAACCAACGGACTCAGAGTCAGAACCGTCAGATTATGAAAGAGAGGAGGAGGATGATGAAGAAGAAGAGATGGCTGACCAAAATATGGAATGGATGATTGAGGGACCATTGGCTCTCCTGGGTGCTTTGCACAAGATGCCAAAGCAAGCAGAGAGAATGAACATCAAGTTCAACCCTGACAGGACGGTGAAGGCAGAAGACCATTTGGACAACTTGTACCTACAGCTAAAGACCCTTGAGGTACGATATGATGACGTAACATGTAGATTGTTTCCATGTACCTTGGATGGTTGCGCAGCTGCATGGTATCACAACTTTCCACCAACCTCCATATAGAACTGGGGCGCATTCAAATGCATGTTCCTTGAAATGTTCGCTGATGACAAGACCCCAACTATGTTACTCAAAGAATTGGGAAGCCTAAAGATGGAGGGGAAAGAAAGGGTAAAAGACTTCAATTAGAGTTTTACATGTATATTGAAAAAATTTGCAGTGGACACTAAACCTCATGACTCCATCACTGTTGATTACTATACATCCACATTGCCAACCAGCATTGCGCAGTTCATCAAGCGAGCTGCGAAACCAACACTCTTGGAAAACTGCGAAGAGGCTGTTGATGTTGAGAAAGACCTATGCTTGATTGGAGTCATCAAGGGTGATGAACTAGAAAAGGACTCCAAAGATGTGAGCAGGAAGTCCCAAGCGATGGTGAGCAAGGGCAGATACAAGGAAGCAAATGATATTGAAACCCTCACTCACCTCGTTAAGAACCTTGACAACAAAAGTGTCCAAACTTAAACAATGGAAAATGGACACATCTGCAAGCAACCATCTGCCCAGACAGAGACATGGAAGTAGCTCATTAGGCAGCAACCCATTCAGTCCAAAAACTGCACAGAGCTCTATGTTCCACGTCGAACAATGCGCAAATCCTAAGTTTTGTTCATTCCATGAAGAACATCACCCTAAGAACTCTCATTTAGATTGGAAGACAATCGCAAGCTCTGTATGCAGTCATACATTCGATGTGGGAAATAGTATGTAGGAGTAGCCAGAAGACACTGATAATGATGAAGAGGTTGCACCTGATGAAGCATCAAGTTCTAGGCATGCGGTGAACACGTATCAATTGTCGCAAGCAAGGCCCAAGATGAACACTGAGAAGCAACCCCAAAAGAAAAATGACCGTTACAATCTTAGGAGTAAAGGGGCTCCCCTTACACTTGGGGAAGCACAAGAGAAAATGAGACTGTTGTTGAGGAAGGCTGGTCCACTAGCTGCCCCAAAGAAGAAAACACAAAACAAGTCCATGAAGACAACGATGAACAAGAGTACATCCATGAGAAGCAAATTGCAGAACACTCCGTCGGACAACACGAACACTAGTTCTACCCCACACACCTCGGTGAGTCTACAACCTCTAGAATACCACATTGTAGATGACATGAAGAAAACTCGAACGAGCATTAGTTTGTTTGAGTTAGCTAAGATCTAGAGTCAGTGAGACATCCTGCTGCACACATTGGGATAGACAGTAACGGACAGTGCAACCTCTACCAGCAAGGGAGCAAGAACACCTCCCGGATCACTTTCCACTGTGCTTAACACACTCTGGATGGAAGAAGAAAACTTAGGTTGCCCTCCATTCCTGCTATCATTTGAAATTTTTAACTACAATGTTCACAACTGCTTGGTTGATTCTGGCACGGCAGCCAATGTCATGCCACTCTCCATTGCTAAAAAGATCAATGCACAATGGAGCAAGACATCCGCGCGAATCATCCAACTTGATTGAACATCAGTATCAGACATGGGTGAAATTTGAGATGTGATCATTCGACTATCTCATGATAGTTGAGTCCACCAATGCATCAACATAGTGGTTGTGGACACATTGGAAGCATATGGTCTACTACTTAGCAGAGACTAGTCCAGCAAGTTGGACAGATATTTTGCTACAGACGGGTCGCACATGTGGCTTCTATATAAGTGAAAATGAAACCAAATCCAAGTGTTAGCCAAGAGGTGTATGAAGCACAATGTCACCCCCTTAACGGCGAGAATGAACTGTTGGCCTTCACAGAACTCATGTTTGGAAACTGCCTCTTGGAAACAACATTGGGGTGTTATCCTACATGGCTAGCTCCAACCCCCTATTGCAGCTTCAGATTTCTGCTTCCCCAACATGGGGGATAACCACCCGGTCCAGACCTTAAGACAACTCCTTTTTCGTTTAAAGTGGTGGCTCCGATTGGGGATAATGGGACCATTTTCCCAGTGTGGGTTTTAAGATGAGAGTGGGTGGTTCATGAGTGATTGCAATAGAATAATGATAATATAAATGATCTATTCTATTATGAAAATATCTAACTAACTTATTCTAATATAAACCCGGCATTTCTGTATGGTATGTGATCTACAAAGATATTTTCTTAACATGTGATAATAAAGATCAATCACACATAAACAGATATGATAATGTATAAGATAATTTCTTTGACTAAATAGTTAGTCAAAGAAATTTATAAAATATATCGCATATATGATTAATTATATATGAAAATCAACAATTTCAGCTAGTCATCATACAATAGTGAAAGTAATGCTTAATAAGAAAGGATAAATCTCACATACAATTCATGAAAGTAAAGAGTTATCACTAATTAAATAAAAACATAATCAATCATACAAGATAATAGCACCTTATGTGTGAAGTTTTTCTCATTTGACTAATGACATGGATCAACTTCTTTCTTCTAATCAAATTTGTTGACACCTAATCGTCAGGATTGGGTGAATAAGTGTAACTAATGTAAATAAATAATGGAAAATATGAAGAGTCACCGGGAGATGAAATGAACAGTCTCTCCCTCATGTATATAATAAAGACCAACCTAAATGAATATAACGAATTGATTTTGAGGAGTTACTGCCTGGTCTGACATGGTATCAGAGCCAGCACCATTTTTGGCTTCTATCTGCCATTGTAACTCCCTTCTGCCATTTTTCATAAATCTGTCCTGCATTTCCTACAGTGTGCCATATTCTTCTCTGCCCTCTGCATGATAATCTGGGTCTACCCTCTATGTGATAATCTGGGTAACACTTGGTATACCCATCAAATACCTGCTCCTCATTGCAATTATCTCTCATCCAACGTTCAACCTGTTGTTTTCATGAACTTCTCTTTTTGGGCTGCAATCTTTAATGGTCTAGTCACTCGATTTATGGAGGAAGCGAACAAGTAATGGCGTCAATCTATATTACGTTGCATCATAACTATTCATTCCCTTGCAACAATTTGAAAAGAATGCACTCTGGAATGTTCTGGTCTCTATGCCGATGTGGGGGAATGAGAAGATAGGGGAACCATTTGCCAACCTTTGTTGCCTCTCTTCACTGTATTGCTCCCTTAAGTGTTGCCAGCGTTCCATTGCCAGACCTCCGTTGTCAAACCTCACGCTGCTCCCAACAATACGCATTGGTAATATGCAGACCTCCCCTCCTCTCTACTACCATACGCAAGTTTTTCATTACCTTGAAGAAGTTTTGGTATTACACTGCCTCCATATCCCCTCGGCATCACGCCTATCTGCTCTACTACGCACTGTAACCATTGCCAATGGAGCAGTCCTTGGTACCAGAACCGAGACCTCATTCTAGTGTATGATGTGCAGCGACCAGGTAAACGTCTGAAGCGGTGGGTGCGCTAGTGGTGGGAGTGCTAGTGGATCTGTATACAATATATGCTTCCTGTGCATTAAACATTTTTGGATACTGCATTAAACATTTTTTGAAGACTGTGTATACATGCTCTGAATGCTTTTTATTTGGTGCATTGGATTTTTTTGCATTGGCTCAGAAATATGTATGGTATCCATGGTGCATGTGTTGAGAAAAGACATCATTAAAAATCAGTTGAAATCTTTTATATGTTGAGCCATATGTGATCGATATATAATGGGCATATAATATATGAAGTGCATGTAAAATTTAGAAAATTTTCTATCAGCAGAAGTATTTTTTTCTATTAGCAGAAGTAGTTTTTATCAGCAAAAGTATTTTTCTATTAGCAGAAATATTTTTACAGCACTTAGATTTTACAATGCATTCAATCATATCCATTGTGGGAATAGTTCTCACTGGCAAGGAGAACTATCCTAAGTGGTCCTGGATGATAAAACATGCCCTCATTTTCAATGAGTTGTGGAAAGGAGTGTGTATTGGAGACAGAGACAAAGAGCCAGAAGATCCTACCTCAGACAAAGAGTTTGCCATTTGGGAAAATAAGAACAGCAAAGCCTATGCATTAATTGTAGAATATGTAAGTGAAGAGGTGAGTCGCCATATTTCACCATTTTCAACTACTTTCGAAGCCTTACAAAAGCTGAAAGAACTTTATGACTCACATTCTGCACTTGAAGTTGTTCAACTCATGATTAAACTATTCACTCTTGAATTACAAAATAATGATCCTCTTGCTCTTGCATCCGGAGTAAAATCTATAATGCTTGATATCAAAGCCACTAATGTTGAATTGGATATTTCTCTTATCACTTTTCTCAAGGCACTTTATCCTACTTACTCCAATTATCTTGAGTCATTGTAAACAAATGGAAATCTCAAAGATATTACCTTTGACTCTCTTGTGAACAAAATCGTTGAAAGAGGGAAAGCTTTTGGAAAGAAGACAACCCCTGAATCTTCTAAAGAGGCTGTGTGCCTCACTCATAAAGAATAGAATATTGCCCAAGATTCTTCCAGAGGAAGAGGTGGTCGAAGAGGAAGAGGAAGATATTTCAGAGGCGGGGGGCAGACACTCTCAAGGAGAAAAGGTAGATTTGCACTGCATACACTGCAAAAAAAATGGATCACATGATGCCTCCACATGCAAGTTAACTTGGGACAAAATTGAGTAGCAAAGAAACCAACCCAAAGGTAAAGCTAATGACACATACAAAGGTAAAGCACCTGAATCCGCTCATTATGTTGTGGCACAATGTAATATTGGAGTACATGAAGAATTATTTAATGCTCCACTTACTTCTTGGAAAAATGATTGGTTGATTGATTCAGGAGAAACTTGCCATATGAATCATAGAAAAGATTTTTTTTGAAGAATTTACTGACAATGTTGATGGAGCAGTATACTTTGCAAACGAATAAAAACTCAAGCCATCGGGACTTGGCACAATCAGGCTCAAATTGTCTGGTCTTCCAGACATTCTTCTGCATCATGTTCTATATCTCCCACAGCTAAAGAGAAACTTGATGTCCTTGGTCCACATCCACCAGCAAGGTCACTCCATTCATATATTTGATGGCAAGCTTGAGGTGAGAAAAGCATCTGACCACTCACTTGTCATGAGGGGGATAGAATAAGAAAGGCTTCTCAAGCTGCAGGGTACCTCTGCTCGTGCACAACATTTCTCATACAACTCTCATTATGAAGAAGGTACACTCCCATCAAGTTAATTATTGCATTCTAGATTTGGACATTTGAACTATGACATCCTTCGCTTGTTGAAGAAAAATGGTGTTGTTGGTTTGCCTACAATTCCTAGGAAACTTAAGCAATGTGATGCTTGTATTCTAGGAAAGCATAGCAAATAGTCTTTTCATGATTCACATTCAAGAGCATATAGAAAAGTTGAACTCATTCATTCAGATTTATGTGGTCCAATTCCTATTCATTTTGCAAATGGAAATAAACATATGATGACATTTATTGATGACTAGACCAGAATGTGTTGGGTTTATTTATTGAAGAACAAATCTGATGCTTTTAAAACATTCAAGATTTTTCATACATGGATTGAAAATGATGCAAAATCTCATATTGACTCTATTCACACTGATAATGGAAAAGAATATACTTCAAATGAATTTGAAAACTATCTTCACCAACATGGGATCAAACATCAAACAACTGTGCATTATAATCCCCAACAGAATGGTGTAGCTGAAAGAATGAATAGGACAATTTTAAATATGGTGTGCTCCATGATGTTTTTCGAAAATGTAAAATTGATGTTTTGGCCTGATGCAGTTCTGTGTGCTGTATATATAAAGAATAGATGTCCATCTAATGATATCATAAATAAGACTCCCTATGAAATTTGGTATGGGCACGTTCCTTCGGTAAAGCATCTCATCGTCTTTGGTTCCACCTGTTATGCCTTGATACCAAATGTACATAGAAACAAACTTGGTGCAAGAAGTCGTAAGTGTATCTTCCTAGGGTATTCAAATACCTCCAAAGTATACCATCTCTATGATGAAGTCAATAAAAATTTTGTTGTATCTAGAGATGTAATCTTTCTTGAATCATCCAAAATTGACAATGTTGTTGAGCGGTAACTTGATCGCTTGGATAGATTCGCAAATGCAAAATCATTTCGAGAATTTGATAATCAGATTCCACATCTTGAAGGGGGCGATTCCTATACTAGATCACCCTATGGAATCTTCTTCTGAAGAACTCTCTCCCCTGCATGAAACTCCAACAACGAATGATACTTTAAGTGATGTGATTGATAGAATTGGGAGACTCAATCTTGATTCAATCCCAACTCAATCAATGGAGTAGCCTGGACCATCTGAGAAAGGTCCCCCAAAGTGGATGACAAAGACACTTGAAAGTGTTCATCCTGATAAGGCTGGAAAGATAGGAACTAGAAATTCAAACTGGCAAAATGGAGGTGATGTAGATGACTTTGATTCACCTATTGATATGGATGTTTCTTATGATTGTGAATTGAATTTGTCTACAGATTTCGAACCAACTTCCTTCAAAGAAGCTGCTTCTCATGATGAATGGAAAGAAGCAATGCACAAGGAGTATGATGCCCTGATAAAGAATGGCACTTGGACGCTGGTTGATCCTACATTAGGAACCAAACCAATTGGCTGCCAGTGGGTCTACAAGAACAAGTATAAAGCAAATGGCTCACTTGACAAGCACAAAGCCATGCTTTTGGAAAAGGTTTTTCACAGAAGGAAGGGGTCGATTATGAGGAGACTTTTGCCCCCACAGCAAAATGGGCTACCGTCCAAACATTCTTTTCCCTAGCAGCTAAGAACGGTTGGAAAGTCCATCAAATGGATGTAAAAACTACTTTTTTGAATGGAGATCTAAAAGAGCATGTTTTTATGTCCCAGCCTGAAGGATTTTCTGTGAAAGGAAATGAACATAAAGTATGCAAACTTGTGAAATCCTTGTATGGCCTCAAACAAGCACCGCGAGCGTGATATGAAAAACTAACTGAGCATCTTCTGAAACTGAATTTCAAACATTATGATCTTGATGATGAAAATGTATTTGTCAAGAAATTCGGAAAAATAGTTGTATATCTTATGGTATATGTAGATGATCTTTTGATGACAGGGAGCAATGAAAGCTACATTGCATCCATAAAGAAGGAATTAAGGAAAAGTTTTGAAATGACTGATTTAGGCTATGTTCATTACTATCTTGGTATTGAAATAACTCAACATCCGAAGTCCATATTTCTTTCTCAAAAGAAGTACATTAGAGATCTGTTGAACATGTTTGGCATGACAGAATGCAATCCTCTTACTACTCCAATAGAACAAAACTTAAAGCTCACATCCATTGAAGGAAAAGAATTTGAGGATGCAACAAAGTATAGACAACTTGTAGGAAGTCTCAACTACCTAACTACTACCAGACCAGACATTTCGTTTGCTATTGGAATCCTCTCCAGGTTTATGAAAAATCCTTCTGAAGGACATTGGCCTGCTGCAAAAAGAGTTTTAAGGTACTTGAAGGGAACTCAAGACTTTGGAATCAAGTATACACAGGTGGACAACTTCAGCTTGATTGGATACTTTGATTCAGACTTCGATGGAGACAAAGAAACATGAGTATCTACTTTAGGTTATGCTATGAGTCTTGGATCAGGAGCTGTCTCCTGGAGATCACGCAAACAATAAATTCCAACAGATTCCACAATAGAAGCAGAATATGTGGCAGCAGCTGAGGCAACAAAAGAAATTGTGTGGCTCAGGAAGATTCTTGAAGATTTGCAGGTAAAAAAAGTACAATCGACTCCACTCATGATTGACAATACCTCGGAAATAAAGTTGGCCAAGAACCCAAAGTTCCACGATCGAATGAAGCACATAAATACTAAATATCATCTAATTCGACATCGTGTTGAGGCCAAAACAATCCATCTCCACCATTGTTCCACTAATGAGAAAATTGCAGATGTATTCACCAAAGCGCTCGGAAGAGGAAAGCTTGAACGATTCAAAATGATGCTTGGACTCACCAACATCCCTTCAGATTAAATGGGGGAATGTTGACACCTAATCGTCAGGATTAGGTGAATAAGTGTAACTAATGTAAATAAATAATGGAAAATATGAAGAGTCACAGGGAGATGAAATGAATAGTCTCTCCCTCATGTATATAATAAAGACTAACCTGAATGAATATAATGAATTGATTTTGAGGAGTTACTGCACGGTCTAACATAATTATATCCCAAGAACACAATAGTGCATAAATAAAGGAAAGTAGTCTGATATCTAATAGAAATGATCATGTTCCATAATTTCACCAAAGCATTCACAAACTTACAATAGTGCATTCTTTGCAAAAAAAATTGATAAAATTCTGGACCCTTCTCTAAATGCATGAGAAGGGTATAAATACTATTCTAACTAATGTGAAAAAATAGATTATACAAAATTTGAGGAGGTTTCAAACAACCTTCCTCCTAACTAGTTAACTAACTCTAAAAATAAACAATTGGTTGATGAGCAGAATTAAGAAGATGATTTTCTGTCTTCCAGCTTGTCCTTCAAATCGCATATATCGGTCATTGCTTTGAGTTGAGGAGGTGCCTTGGAATATGTCCTGAGTTGTCCTACGAAAATCACATCAGTGAGAGGTGGAAACATCCGCTGAGTTGAATGAATTGAGTAGTTAAGGGTCATGATTTGGCTATGCGGCTTCACGAGGTATTGCCAATATGAATCCCAATCAGTCTTGGTCAATTTTGCGATTGCCTGTTTTTGAGCCTCTGCCTTTTCCTGCCAGCTTTTATGCAAAGCACCTAAATCAGGCATTTCTTTTAGATTGCCTTCCTTTACCAGGTTGGTGGAAAACAGAGTATGGTTCACTGCCTTAATTATATTCTTTGATACGCTGACTACCCTTGCCACCACTAGCTCAGCTTGCTTGATTCTTGCATCCCAATCCGTGAAGAGAATGTCTTTGTGTGTCTCCTCTATCTCAAGCAGATTAGCTTTCCTTCTGTCCTTTGTCTCCTACCATTCGATGAACTCTGAGATTCTGGTGTTTAGATCAGTGAACTCGGTTCTCTGGTTGATCACCTTTTTTGCTAGCTGATTGCAGTAGCCAAATAAGGAGTAATACGTGACATCTTTTGACAAAAGTGTTCTTGTTGTTTCATTAGGAGGGAATTCAGTTTCAACACCTCTTTAATGAACTCCTCAGTAGTAGGGACATCCTTATATCTTTCCATGGCTTGTTGTAATTCTTGGATTTGCATGTTTTTAGCCGATATATCGGCTTCATGGCTTATTTTCAGGACCTCCATGCTCTGTTGCAATTGGGAAAGCTGCTCATCTGCTTGCCTATTCACACTTTCCTTCTCTTCTTCGAGTTGTTGCTCGAGCTATGGAATCCTCTCCTCCTTTTCCCTTAACAAAGTAGAGACTTCAGTAGCTTTTTCCATGGTGGTCGTTGCATATGCTCCTATGAACTGTGACAATCTAGTCAAGTTCTCAACTGGGTTGAAAGGAATGTCCCTCCAAACTATATCCATTGGCTTGTTTCCAGGTGGGAGCTTTGGTGTTTCTACCCTTTTCCTTCCCCTACGTCTTCTTACCACAGCCTTGTGGAGTGGGCTGTAGAACACATCAAGTGCCAGAATTTCCGTCACCTTCAAGACAATCTCTGATGTGGGTAGAGCAGAGATAATCTCAGTCTATTGGGATGTTGTTGCCTGCTCATCCATAGGCTGGGACTACTCATCCATGGTCTTGGACTGTTCGTCCATAGACTTGGGCTCTATAACCTCCTGAACATGCAGAGGAGTTTTACACTCCACTGTTTCTTGGGTATTTTTCGTTTTGGGAGTGCCTTGTAATTTCTGATTAAATTGATCCCACTCCTGCTCCCAACTACTACCTTTGACCTTTGGACTAATTTCTTTAGACGAGATGCTCATAACCTATTTCTCAGCTGACGTCCTACTGGACTCAGCGGTATTATCTATGTCTCAAGCCTTCCCTGTATCTTGTATTTTCTTAATATTTACCTGAGATTCTATGTGAGAACTAGGTCCTTCACTATTAACAGTCACAATGGGTGTGGGCTTATCTTCAACTTTCAAAAAGTGCAATGGGATTACTTCGAGCCTCTCATTTCTAAATTCCCAAAACCTATCAAAACCTTCAAGACTTAGGTTTTCTTTAACCCATTTGAATGCTTGTTCAAAGGATTCGACCGACTGTAAAAAGTCTTCAAAATCGTTATCATCATGGTTGTATGGCTTGAGCTTTACTGCAGTAGTGATGTTATATGCCAACTTGTCTAGATCAAATTGCCTTTTTGGAAATGTATGAATCCTGAGGGCTTCCATGTTTTCTAACTCCTTAGTAGCATGAAAAAAATTTGCTGAAGCAAAAGAACCACACTTGACAGGAAGAGAGGGCCATAATAACTTCTTGCTGTCATTGAGAAATTTAGTTAGGCCTTTTCCCATGGTTTGTTAGGCAATCTCTCTTACCAATAATTTATTAGAAACATATAAAGGAAGGACATGTGGATCGACTATGCTACCAAAAACCCTAATGTAGGTGAACCGTTCTTAAATAAAATATTTTCTGACAGCTAGCAGGTTTCTTGCGGCTTCCTGGGAAAACCTGGGGGCTTTCTTATTGAAAATTATTTGATGCAGGGGTAGAATAATAGCATGACATATTATATAGAAGTGGGGTATATAATGCGATTCCCATATTTTCTTATGGCTGAGATGGATTGGGTAGGGGTCCTGTAAGGTCCATTTCCAACCCATGGTTGGAAATGTCATGCAAAAACAGATGGTGTCCATAATGTAGGCACTAAAATAGAATGGAGGAAGGTTGTCTAGAGAGGAGGCTCTCTTCTATCAATATTCAGTAATGATGGTGGCTAGGTTATCAGATAGGATGGAGGCCCAATTCATGATGTGGGATTTAACGCAGGCATCAATCAGAGGGATCCATTCTATGGAAAACTTAGTATTATTGGGTAACCCATATAATCTACATAACATAGTTGTTGCATAGTTGTAGGGGTTTGCCAAAGAGGCTATAGCATACATACCCAATTTTTCATATTTGAATTTGTTGTCCAATACTCTCCAATCCTGAATCATCTTGAAGGGGTATGGGTTCTTCTTTGTGAAGTTGGCCAGGAATGTCTTGTCATAGATATCTTGAGGGTCAGGTATGTGGTACATTTTCTTCAGGTCCTCTGATCTGAACGACCCTATGAGTTCCATTCCTGAATTCCTGAATTACCTATCTTCAATGGTGAGATTTCCTATCACCCACCTAACAATATCCGTGCATGGGATGATTTTCCCTTGCTCCTGTCCTATGAAGGAAAGAACAGGCAACATACTTGAATTAAAGTCTCGAAGGCCTTGTTGAGTTAGTTGTTTCTCTCATGACAGTGATTTTAGGACACTCGTCCTCAAGCCTATTGTATATGACCTCCCACGCTGTTGCGTCTCCGGCAGCATCGCAGACTATATCATAAAAAATAGGAGCCATCTATGTAAACTCGGATTCAGCAATGCTCTGCTTTCTCTATTTCTGCATCACCTTCCTTAGTGACATGTCTTTTGTAGTGTTCCTGAAATGGACAAGAAATATTAGCGTCGATGATATCAGGCAATTAAGACTGAAAGCTTCTCTGAAATGACTTTGGATCATGAGAAAGGTTTAATGAGATACTCAACATTAACTACCCATAACTTAGAAAATCATTATCTTTCCTCGGGCCGCTAAATATTTATTAACCTGTCAATTCGTTCGTTTTGATATTAAAATGTAATTATTTCACATGCTTTACTGCTCTTAATCGCACGTCGCAATCTTTAAATGGATGCAATATAGCGTTACCAGATCTATAAAGCGAAATGCAATTGCGAATATCGCAATATCGCATTTCGCAAATCGCTAATGGACATCGTAAGGGCATAGCTGAATTACTTGCGAAGTTTGCAAAGTGTGAAGTGCGATTTGTGAAATGACAAGGTGTTGTTGATCGGGATATCACAGCGGGAGATTTAATCGCTCATCGCAATTTTTTAAAGGTGTTTTATGACAGTCACATGGAAAAGTGCGATTTGCGATTTGCGATGAGGATTTCATCCTTAGGTCATTTTGCAAGGTTTTTTCTAGGTATTTTCTTAGAGTTAGGTATTATTATCCTAAGCCTAAAAATTTAAAAAGGGTCCCCATTTATATCTCTATCCTTAGTTATTCTTATTCATAAATGGGGGGGTTGTTTCGTAGTACAACACCCCCCCCAGACACGTAGTTGGGACTCCTTACTTTCCAAACTAATGGTAATGTAACATGTATGGTACATTGTACCAATAGTAGCAACACTACTAGCATGACAAATGGTCTATGTACAGACAAGTTGTGGACCATGTACTTTGACGGATCAAAGGCACAGGATGGCTCAGGAGCCGGGTGTGTCTTGATCAACCCATACAACAGGAAGCATCTGGTTTCAAGTCACTTGGAGTTTGAGTG
The DNA here is from genome assembly GCA_031772625.1 of Pinus tabuliformis. Taxonomy (NCBI): domain Eukaryota; kingdom Viridiplantae; phylum Streptophyta; class Pinopsida; order Pinales; family Pinaceae; genus Pinus; species Pinus tabuliformis. The sequence continues at coordinate 98,709,494 of CM062818.1, read as the reverse complement.
CATGAAAAACGTTGCTGAGTATGAAGCACTCATGTTGGGCTTGTAGAAAGCCATTAGCCTCAACGTGGTCGCGCTCAAAGTGGTAGGTGATTCAGAGATAGTGGTATGGTAGGTACGTAACACCATTCACTGTTTGTCATCGCATCTCAAAAGTTACCAACAAGAGGTATGGTGACTAATCTCTAACTTCCAAGCATTTAACATCATTGTTGTACCACGTATGCATAATGCAACTGCCAATGCTCTGGCAAACACAGCTTCACGAATGTCACCAATGAAAGATAGATTTACCATTGAAATTTTGTACAAACCATCTATCCCAGATAACATAACTAATTTACGTGTGTTTAATGATGATCAAAATATATTTCATTTCATGGCCAATGCTGACATCTTCAAATATGTGGTGATAGATGATGACGAGCCCAAGCGCTCTCTGTAAGCATACGCTGGTAACAGGAAAGGCCACCTTATCATAAAAGATGTGCGAACATTAGAAAAGATTTATGACTTGCAAGAATGTTTTCAGGGGCCAAGGAACAACAAGACCCATAGTTCCACCATGATGCACAAACCGATTAATCTGGGAACAAAACAAGATCCAAAGTTCGTCAATCTTGGTACATGTTGCACATGGCAAGAGCAGAAACCCTTTGTTTGCATGTTCAAATAGTACCGAGATTTGTTCGCGTGGATGTATGATGATCTAAAAACCTATGACATGCGGATCATCCAACACATCATTCCGATCAAAGAAGGGGTCAAGCCATATCAGCAAAAGCTGAGGAAAGTACATCCGTCACTTAAACAGCTCATACAAAAAGAGCTTACCAAGCAGTTGGATGCACGGATCATATACAAAGTTTTCCATTCCATGAGAGTTTCAAACCTTATTCTTGTACGCAAGAAGTTCAGGGAAATCCACTTGTGTGTTGATTTCTGGAACGTAACCGCACCTTGGACAAAGACAACTACCCCAAGCCATCTATGGGCCACATTCTGTAAACAGTTTCTGGGGCACAGATGTTTTCCATTCTCAATGGTTTTATAGGATACAATCAGGTTCTCATAGAAGAACTTGACAGACTCAAGAATACCTTCCATACCAAGTGGGGTACGTTCGCTTATAGACAAATTCCATCTGGGCTTATCAATGTAGGCACAACCTTTTTGCGCGTCATGGACATCGCTTTTCACGAACTCATAGGACAAAGCATAGTGGTATACCTTGATGACGTGATTGTGTTCTCAAGAAGACGTGAGTACCACATATGTCATCTGAAGAAAATCTTTGAGCAATGCCAGAGATATGGGATTTTCTTGAATCCCAAAAAGAGCGTAGACGCAGTGTCTGAGGGGAACCTTCTCAGACACATTGTTGCCAAAAGTGACATCATGGTGGATTCGGACCAGGTTCAGACTATTAGACAAATCCCTCACCCAGCTAACAAGAAAACTATGTAGTCCTTCTTGGGCAAGATAAACTTCCTCAGGAATTTCATCTCGGATTATGCACAGATAGTCAAGCCCATGCAGAACATGATCACGAAAGATAAAGTCTACAGTTGGGGCAAGAGGGAAAAGTATGCATTTTGTTTGGGGGTGGAGCCTAATTATCTTCTGTATCCAAAGGTTTCAACTGGATGTATAGCCCAAGAAGACTGTACACCCCTCCACGCAGGGGGGGACTTGTCCCCCCCATGGGGGTCTGGGGTGGGCTAATCCCCCCCGGCTGGGGGGTCCAGGGGCCAGCAGTCCCCGGGCGGGGGTTCGGGGGCAGCACCCCCAAAGCTAAAAATAGATGTAAAATTTCCTTGTAAAAGTCTAGTAATTTCTAGTCAATCTGGGCCATTCATTAGGTGGATGATCTAACGGTAGAAGTTATGTTTAATTTAGGGTTTTCTGCCCTATAAGGCAACCCCTCACTATATATGAGGGAATTGTATTGCGTCTATGCATATCTATATTCTGAGTGAGGTGTTAGCCTCCTGTTGCAACAGGTGTTCATCTTTCATGATTGACATTTTTACATGCCAAATATGTCATCTTTCACGCTGCAAGGTTCCATATTTCCAAAAGAGGTCTAAGAAAAGGCCATGAAAGTGTGCCAGTCCAAGTGCCACTGCTGTATTCCAATTTTGATGACTTAACCATTTTTGAAGAATGTTCTATAAAAGGGAGGGCCAAACAGTTTAATCTTGGCCTCCCTAGGTTTCAATTTCTTGTTTTAGAATATAGAGAATGATATCTGTCCAAACAGCTTAATGTTGGCAGATTTGTAGATAAGTAGAGAATCAAAGGAGCCCAACTGCTTAATCTGGGCCCTTGGCAGAAATAAGTGTAAATTTAGATAGCAGGGCAGTCAAAAAGAAAAAAAAGGATAATCAGGGTATGCAAGTCTAAGTGCACCCAAACCAAAAAGAAGAAAAAATGTTAGGTGACTAGACTGGGTAGGTAGCTGTGTGGTTGCAGAATCATGGCTTGTGATCCATTTCATGTTGTCAAATGTCATATTAAGTAAGATCACAAGTTGGAGGCAGTTTTCATCTGCAGGAGCTCAAGCTAGACATCTCTAGCTTCCCCATTCTTCCTTATCCCCAAAACACTTACTAATTTCCCTGAAAAGGTCAAGATCTGCTTGAGCCTCTTAGTCTCATCATGTTTCATAACATTTTCCTAAGTACATATCTGCTTTACTTAGAGGCACTCATATCTTTTCTACAAGTTCTATTTTCCCTCTGTAGCCTAAGGTCCCTTACCTTAGCGCTTTCTTGTCATCTCCATATTAACTCCTAACTCTATTATCTAGCTCCCTATCGGTTTCCCCTTCCCCTACTAAAACTATATATAAAAATCCCAAAAATATAATAATACCCCCTCCCTGGCACTATAGCCCTATTCATCTAAGTCTGGGAAGTAGCAGTTCATTTGGGGCTGTTATTAGCCCATCCGTGTCCTAGAGTTACTCTGACACTTGGTCAGAATAACAACCTTTACCCACCCCTTCGCCCTTAAAAACCTCATGATTTCTACCTCTACAGTCACTTTCCCAAAGATTAATGTTTAAAAGTTTTATTAAACATTAAGTTCCCCCCCCCCCCCCCCCCCCCCCCCCCCGCTTAAAACTAACACAAAAACCCACAAAAACCATAGTTTAAACCCCCGCCGCGCAATATTAATATGTGAATATTCTCACGGGCCCCGATCCCTTATTCCCCCGCCGCCTTACCCGTCCCGCCAACCGTCCGATCGTCCGCGCCCCAGATCAACGGTGGGCGGGCCTTCCCATCCCCCAACCCGCCGATGGTTAGCATCTGGGAGATGGGCAGTTTTGCCGCCGTACTGCCGCCACGCCTCGCCCTCTCGGACGTGGCGAAGTCCATCCTCCGATACTACCGTCTGCCCAAAGGCGGTGCGCCCAAAACCGAAAACCGCTTCCGCCCTCCTGCGTCAGTACCACGTCACCCGCTGACATCATCTGCCTTCATCGGTCTCCTGCCACCATACTGCCAACTCACCCCGCCACGTCACTGCCACCGTGTCACTACCACGTCACATGCCGTACATGCTGACGTAATCTGCCGTATTAGAGCCTCCTTTGAGAGTTTCACTTGATGAATGCATGCACTCAGGTTCACTCTGTGAGCTCGTGTGAGTCCTCGCACCCACCTTGCTTGATCATTCCACCCAAGCTTTTGCATGTTGGTGTCATTGTCATGCTTGCCACTATGTTCTATTCATACTCAAGGTCTTCGCTTCGTGTGTACATGTTGTGTTCAGTATGAAATCATCTATCACACTCACACACAGAGTCACATACACTGTCGCGCTTTTCGCTCACACCGTTGGCCAGTCATGTTTAACATGTGTGTCTTGATGGTTCGAGTCGTCTTATCATCTAGTCATGTAAGTGTGTGTTTGCAAGATCACATATGCATCTTTCACTCATTCACACACTTTGTCACTTTCCTGAACTTCTAATGACCGGATTCCCCTCTGAAATTTGAACCCTCACCCCATCATCGACTCGATCAATTGTCACCTAGAATAGTGCAGAAGCACCAAGCAAGCCATTTCACGTTGCTCTACCTGCAAGCAGATCAAGCAGCCTTCATGTTGGTTAACCGAAGAGTTTGACCCCACAGTCACCCCGGGACTGACTCCCCCCAAAAATTGCATAGAGACTACATACCTTGCCCACTTCGCTGACTGAGAAAATTGCACAAATAGGTGGGACAGACACCCGGTGGCCGTCCCTATCTCCCTCAAAAAATTGGGCATTTTTTTAGCCGGCCCTCTAGTCAGTCGACCAACTGCTCACCTGGAAAACTGCACAGTTTTAATGAGCAAGCCCTCTACTGCCCAATAGCCCGCTCAACTTAGAAACTATGCAAAGGTGATCAATAGGCCAACCTCCCATCATCAATGCAATTTTTCCCACCAGCAGTTCCTGGCAGCCGACTGTCAGTTACCTCCAAGAATTATGCAGTTTTTACTGCCAAGCACTAGTAGCTGACTGCCAATTCCCCTTAGGAATTGTGTAGTTTTTTTTGCTAGTGACCAAGTAGCCATCTCCCAATTCCCTCCAGGAATTGCATAGTTTGGTTGCCAAGGTCACAGTGCCCACTCCTTCTAGAAATTGCATAGATTTTTCTCACCTAGCCTTCCCGCAACCTGGACTGTTCCTCTCAAAAACTGCGCAGTTTTATCCTCCAGCTAAGATAGACCACGCGAACAGTCATTGTCGATTCAGATCTCCCATCTCCATCACCCTGTGACTGTTGCGTAGTTTTCATCAACATTTCCAGGAGCCTCCATCCCACCTCGCAACCTTGTATCCTCTCCCGGTCCACTGCATCTGAAATGATCATGCATCATGGTAGACTAGGAGGTTTATGGATTTGATGTCGCCTCATCATGATTGACTGTAGATACAGGTACACCAACAAACATGGCGTGATGACGGATGAGATGAATAAAGGGAGCACATGCAGAAGGACATGTTCGCCAATGGATGAACAAACGATGCATGCAAAGAAATGTGCTCTTGAATGGACGATCATGCAAAGATGTGTTCGCGGACGGATGGATGAGAAAACATGAAAGATGTCCTCACTTACGAATGGACAGACATGCACTTTTAGCGAACGGGAAAACCTGCCAAGCTTACCAACATACAAGTAAGGAGCAACGTGTAAATGCAACATCAAGTGAACCCAACAACCATCGAAGACTCCGTGCATGTTGCCATACGGAGGTGAAGCTGTGACACACCATGAGGACATCCATCACCCAGCAACACTACAACTCGAAATGTACACCAGCAGCAACACAAATGTACCAGCACTGTCATGTCGAGTCCTGTCATGAGTCATGTCATCCACATCTCTATTGTGGGCCATACTATAAATCAATGTAATGTAACGTGGAAGTCCAAGAGACCAACTTATTTTATGAAGCATCATGTAAAGTCGAAAATTCATGGATGTCAAATAGTCATGAGGGTAGTCGAATAGCCGTAAGGGTCAAGTTCACCGTTGGCTATAAATACCCCCTCATTTTTACATGCAAAGGACTTTTCAACCTCAGCTCCTCCCACATAGCCTTGAGAGTCTGCAATCTTTTCTTTGAGGAGTAAGTAGTGGCTCCAATGCCCCGCCCATGGGGTTAGTGATGTATGGTGTAATGATGTGTCTTGGAACTTTCGCTTAATTCAAATTCCTGCTAACAGGCCAGCACGTTTTCACACATGTATTGTAATTGTTTAAGACTAATCTTGAACACTTGTAATGCATGTTGCTTTAACCTGTCTTTAACACTTGAACTCATTCACTTTTGGTAATACATATCTAATAATTAAAATGTGTTGTATATGTTGTTAACGTTGTTTCACTCGTGTTGGTTACCTCCCTGCACATCAGACAGATCTTTCACATAAAACTTGTTATAGAAACCATTGCACTCATGCGAACTCTTCCGCTGAGTGTTGTACGTGTTATCTTCCCTTGTGTGTTGTGACTACTGCATCCGTGTGGACTGTTCTTCCAGAAGCTGTGCACATCCTATTGTGTTGTGTGTAACTAACAAAGATGGGGCTTCCTCCCATCTGACTTGGGATTCACTCCCACCCTCTCCCTCTATAGTGAAAGAACCTGTTATCACTCAGGTTGTCCCTAAAGCTCCTAAAAGGGATACGGCCGAGGTAACCACAAACCAATCTTTGGACTGCAGGTCCTAGCCTACCTGCAATCAGAGAGGGCTCTCTCTTAATGATTTAGCTTTGTTGATGATGATTTTAGGCTAGTTATTGAGTTCAAGGGGTTTTGTTTAAGTTTTGGTGGGAAGGATGATGCTTTCAAGTAGAGAGGTAGGTATATTATGAGAGTTTCAAACCATTGGGCGTGGAGTCAAAGAGTAGGACTTCTGGTGCATCAGCTAAGCAGAGAATTTGCAGCAGAATCAGTTGTCCCGAGTGACAGAAGCTGATCCTTGCAGAAAGCGACAGAATAAGGGTTGATGTAGAGAGACTGCGTCATTAGTCTAGGCAAGAGAAAGGCTAGCACAGAGGTTGAGGAGGGCAGAAAGAGGCTCATGCGGAGCCACATAGAGACCAAGAGGGTTAGCGTAGTTGGCTAAGGGAGCATTTTTTCTAGTGTGGGGATTGCGCAGAACTTAGAGGCTCAGTCCTTTAGTTGTTGGGGCATAGGAAGCTATGGGAAGTTTGCAGGAGTGAAACTAGTAGGGTACTGTGGGAAGAACAATACCTAACAGGGAAAAACTAAGGTTGAGGGAGTTTCTACTGAGGTGGATTTCTAGCCAAGGAATTTAGATCAGTGTTGCAGGTGCACAAACAATCGGAGAGGTATGACTTGATGATTGGAAAGAGGATTTCCAGAAGGGAAATTATGACTTAGAGGGAGTCTAGTAGAGAACTTCCAGGCAGGAAGCAAAGAGACTCAGCAGGAGTCGAAGAGAAAACTTTCGAAGGGAAGTAAAGAGACTCGGAGGAGTTGACAAAACAACAGAGAGATGACCATGAATGAACTGAGGGATGAGAAAATGTTGGACGGGGCGTCCAACTTTGTGGTCTAGAAGGCTAGGATCATGTCTGTTCTGTGTGACATGAATGCTCACGTACCTCTAGAGAAGAGTTGGGGAGACATCAAGCTGTATTCAGGAAAAATATAGGCAATGAGGGGTAGGATCCTTTAGGTACCAAACCTCTTGGATTATACCTTGCTCTAGGAGCCCTGAGGAGAGAGTAGCATGACTGGGAGATGTCGGTAGAAACGAATGCGGATGAAGTGAAGGAGAGTGCTACAGTGTAGGAGTCCACGGGCAGCGCGACACTAGCATGTTGCAATAGTGCGAGAAGCATAGAGAATGTTGCACCAGTCTAGGATGGCACAAAGAATGTTGCACCAATGCAGGATGCAGGGAGTTGTCGCAATAGTGCAGAAGTCAGTAGAGGGAGCACTTGTTAGCAGCAGAGGGAGCTTCAACATCGAGAGTGTTTCTAGCCTGACAGGGATGTCAGAAGTTGGGAGGATCAGTTACTTACTTCTTAGTAATCAAGTTGCAGTGTAGTAGCAGTATGCAGTATCACGATGTAGCATGATAAGAGGGGGTTGCAGTGCATATGTGGTGTTGGGAGAAAGGACCATCAACAACACGGATGTAGAAGGAGCTGTCATATGGATGCAGCAGTGGTAATGGCAGGGCCATGGCCAACAATATAGTATGCAGCAGTGCATAGGATGTTAGGCGGGGAGACCTATAATCAACATAGTTACCGGTGCCATATAATCAAAGTAATGCTCAGTGAGGAGTATTGCTAGAGCATAGTCCTCGCTAAGAGGGCATGTTGATTTGGGGTAGCATCGAATGTTCTCTAGCCATGAAAATTAGTGTAGAGGCTAAAGTACATGAGATCTCCAAGACCCAGAAATGGTTTGGATAGATTGTACATGGTTTGGGAGATATTAAAATAATTAATATTTTTAATGGATTTCCTAAGTCTAAACTTAGGGAAAATAAAATATTAATGGGTATTAATATAAAACTGGGTTAGAAGGTTCCAAAAGTCATGGATCAAGTGAAATCTAATATTAGACATTGACTAAAGCTTTAATCTCGGTCATTGAAGGACCAACATGAAAAGTATAAGAGGAGGCTTGAGGGTTAGTTGGAGATCACACCAGAGTGATCAATCATTCGATTTGCTAGAGTGGGGTTGCTATGCAAAGTGGAACCAATGATCAGCAGTGAGGGGCAGTGAGTACAGGATAGGGAAGTAGAAATAGTGTCGACAGACTAGCGTAGAGGCAGGGAGTGAGACGCAACAGCTAGAGTAGGCCACACAGAGCCCAACAAAGACAACGCAGAGGCTAGAAGGCATGTGTCATCCACGCAGAGGGCTGCAAGAGTGACGCAAAGGGTCATAAAGCCTACGCAGTGCCTTAGAGAGCTAATGTAGAGGGTTCTGAGGCTGACACAGAGTACTAGGAGGCTGACGCAGTGCTTCAAAGTTGTTGGAGAGGGTTTTGTGGGACAGGTTTTCTGAATACTTATTTCTGAATAGAAAGGTATTACTGTCAGTTGTTTTTATTTGTTAGGTGAGCCAGTTTTGCACCCAATTGTACTCAAGGAAATACTGCATAGTAACAAATCCTCAGAATAGCTACACCGGTTTTCTCGCATTGGGTTTTTCTGGGGATATTTGTTCAAAAATAAAGGTGTCGATTGTGTGTTTGTTTTCTCTCAGCAGTTGATTTGTAGATGTTGAGACTTTATTGTGTTTATTTCGTTATTTATATATTTTAAATAACTTGTTCATAATTAACAAGTAGAAGAAATAAAGCAGAAGAATAAAGATTACATTTCTAATGGATAGACTTAGAAATTTCAACATGGTATCAGAGCATGGTTGCAGATCATAAGAGAGTTGAAGGAATTAGCTAAGTAGAGCATTTTCAGCAGAATCATCAATCCCGACTAATAGAAGTTGATCCTTGCAGAAAGCAATAGAAGAAGGGTTGATGCAAAGGGACTTTGTCATCAATCTGGAAGAGAGAAAGGCCACGGAAGAGGCTAAGGAGGGTAGAAAGAGGCTCACGCAGAGACCAGGAGGGTTGACGCAGTTGGCTGTGGGAGCTGTTTTGCCAGTAATAGGATTGCGCAGAGCCTAGAGGCTCATTCCTTTAGTTGCTAGGGCATAGGAAGCTGTGAGCCATTTGTGGGAGCGAAGGTGGTAGGGTATTGTGGGAAAAACAATACCTAACAGGGAAAAATCAAGGTTGAGGGAGTTGCTACTGAGGCGGATATCTAGCCAAGGAATCTGGATCAGTTTTGCAGGTGCATAGAAGATCGGAGATGTATGACTTGACGATTAGCAAGAGGATTTTCAGAAGGGAAATCATGACTCAGAGGTAGTCTAGCAGAGAAATTCTAGGAGGGAAGTAGAGAGACTCAACAGGAGTCGAAGAGAGAACTCCCAGAGGGAAGTAGAGAGACTCAGAGGAGTCGACAGAACAATAGAGAGGTGCCATGAATGGACTAAGGGATTAGAACAGGTTGGACGAGGCATCCAACTTTGTGGCCTGGAAGGCCAAGATCCTGTCTGTTCTGTGTGCCATGAGTGCTCATGTACCTCTAGAGGAGAGGGGGAGGCATCGAGCTGTAGTCAGGAAGACTACAGGTGATGAGGGGTAGGATCAGCTAAGCAGAGAATTTGCAGCAGAATCAGTTGTCCCGAGTGACAGAAGTTGATCCTTGCAGAAAGCGACAGAAGAAAGGTTGATGTAGAGAGACTGCGTCATTAGTCTAGGAAAGAAAAAGGCTAGCACAGAGGTTGAGGAGGGCAGAAAGAGGCTCATGCGGAGCCACATAGAGACAAAGAGGGTTAACGTAGTTGGCTAAGGGAGCATTTTTTCTAGTGTGGGGTCAAAGAGTTGAAGGCATCAACTAAGCAGAGAATTTGCAGCAGAATCAGTTGTCCCGAGTGACAGAAGCTGATCCTTGCAGAAAGCGACAGAAGAAGGGTTGATGTAGAGAGACTACGTCATTAGTCTAGGCAAGAGAAAGGCTAGCACAGAGGTTGAGGAGGGCAGAAAGAGGCTCATGCGGAGCCACATAGAGACCAAGAGGGTTAACGTAGTTGGCTAAGGGAGCATTTTTTCTATTGTGGGGATTGCGCAGAACCTAGAGGCTCAGTCCTTTAGTTGTTGGGGCATAGGAAGCTATGGGAAGTTTGCAGGAGTGAAACTAGTCGGGTACTGTGGGAAGAACAATACCTAACAGGGAAAAACTAAGGTTGAGGGAGTTGCTACCGAGGTGGATTTCTAGCCAAGGAATTTAGATCAGTGTTGCAGGTGCACAAACAATCGGAGAGGTATGACTTGACGATTGGAAAGAGGATTTCCAGAAGGGAAATAATGACTTAGAGGGAGTCTAGTAGAGAACTTCCAGGCGGGAAGCAAAGAGACTCAGCAGGAGTCGAAGAGAGAACTTTCGAAGGGAAGTAAAGAGACTCAGAGGAGTTGACAGAACAACAGAGAGATGACCATGAATGAACTGAGGGATGAGAAAATGTTGGATGGGGCGTCCAACTTTGTGGTCTAGAAGGCCAGGATCCTCTCTGTTCTGTGTGACATGAGTGCTCATGTACCTCTAGAGAAGAGTTGGGGAGAAATCAAGCTGTATTCAGGAAGAATATAGGCAATGAGGGGTAGGATCCTTTAGGTACCAAACCTCTTGGATTATACCTTGCTCTAGGAGCCCTGAGGAGAGAGTAGCATGACTGGGAGATGTCGGTAGAAATGAATGCGGATGAAGTGAAGGAGAGTGCTACAGTGTAGGAGTCCACGGGCAGCGCGACACTAGCATGCTGCAATAGTGCGAGAAGCATAGAGAATGTTGCACCAGTGTAGGATGGCACAAAGAATGTTGCACCAACGCAGGATGCAGGGAGTTGTTGCAATAGTGCAGAGGTCAGTAGAGGGAGCACTTGTTAGCAGCAGAGGGAGCTTCAGCATCGAGATTGTTTCTAGCCTGACAGGGATGTCAGAAGTTGGGAGGATCAGTTACTTACTTCTTAGTAATCAAGTTGCAGTGTAGTAGCAGTATGCAGTATCACGATGTAGCATGATAAGAGGGGGTTGCAGTGCATATGTGGTGTTGGGAGAAAGGACCAGCAACAACACGGATGCAGAAGGAGCTGTCATATGGATGCAGCAGTGGCAATGGCAGGGCCATGGCCAACAATATAGTATGCAGCAGTGCAAAGGATGTTAGGCGGGGAGACCTATAATCAACATAGTTACCGGTGCCATATAATCAAAGTAATGCTCAGTGAGGAGTATTGCTAGAGCATAGTCCTCGCTAAGAGGGCATGTTGATTTGGGGTAGCATCGAATGTTCTCTAGCCATGAAAATTAGTGTAGAGGCTAAAGTACATGAGATCTCCAAGACCCAGAAATGGTTTGGATAGATTGTACATGGTTTGGGAGATATTAAAATAATTAATATTTTTAATGGATTTCCTAAGTCTAAACTTAGGGAAAATAAAATATTAATGGGTATTAATATAAAACTGGGTTAGAAGGTTCCAAAAGTCATGGATCAAGTGAAATCTAATATTAGACATTGACTAAAGCTTTAATCTCGGTCGTTGAAGGACCAACATGAAAAGTATAAGAGGAGGCTTGAGGGTTAGTTGGAGATCACACCAGAGTGATCAATCATTCGATTTGCTAGAGTGGGGTTGCTATGCAAAGTGGAACCAATGATCAGCAGTGAGGGGCAGTGAGTATAGGACAGGGAGGTAGAAATAGTGCCGACAGACTAGCGTAGAGGCAGAGAGTGAGACGCAGCAGCTAGAGTAGGCCACACAGAGCCCAACAAAGACAACGCAGAGGCTAGAAGGCATGTGTCATCCACGCAGAGGGCTGCAAGAGTGACGCAAAGGGTCATAAAGCCTACGCAGTGCCTTAGAGAGCTAATGTAGAGGGTTCTGAGGCTGACACGAAGTACTAGGAGGCTGACGCAGTGCTTCAAAGTTGTTGGAGAGGGTTTTGTGGGACAGGTTTTCTGAATACTTATTTCTGAATAGAAAGGTATTACTGTCAGTTGTTTTTATTAGTCAGGTGAGCCAGTTTTGCACCCAATTGTACTCAAGGAAATACTGCATAGTAACAAATCCTCAGAATAGCTACACCGGTTTTCTCGCATTGGGTTTTTCTGGGGATATTTGTCCAAAAATAAAGGTGTCGATTGTGTGTTTGTTTTCTTTCAGCAGTTGATTTGTAGATGTTGAGACTTTATTGTGTTTATTTCGTTATTTATATATTTTAAATAACTTGTTCATAATTAACAAGTAGAAGAAATAAAGCAGAAGAATAAAGATTACATTTCTAATGGATAGACTTAGAAATTTCAACATGGTATCAGAGCATGGTTGCAGATCATAAGAGAGTTGAAGGAATTAGCTAAGTAGAGCATTTTCAGCAGAATCATCAATCCCGACTAATAGAAGTTGATCCTTGCAGAAAGCAATAGAAGAAGGGTTGATGCAAAGGGACTGTGTCATCAATGTGGAAGAGAGAAAGGCCACGGAAGAGGCTAAGGAGGGTAGAAAGAGGCTCACGCAGAGACCAGGAGGGTTGACGCAGTTGGCTGTGGGAGCTGTTTTGCCAGTAATAGGATTGCGCAGAGCCTAGAGGCTCATTCCTTTAGTTGCTAGGGCATAGGAAGCTGTGAGCCGTTTGTGGGAGCGAAGGTGGTAGGGTATTGTGGCCAAAACAATACCTAACAGGGAAAAATCAAGGTTGAGGGAGTTGCTACTGAGGTGGATATCTAGCCAAGGAATCTGGATCAGTGTTGCAGGTGCATAGAAGATCGGATATGTATGACTTGACAATTAGCAGGAGGATTTTCAGAAGGGAAATCATGACTCAGAGGGAGTCTAGCAGAGAAATTCTGGGAGGGAAGTAGAGAGACTCAACAGGAGTCGAAGAGAGAACTCCCAGAGGGAAGTAGAGAGACTCAGAGGAGTCGACAGAACAATAGAGAGGTGCCATGAATGGACTAAGGGATTAGAACAGGTTGGACGAGGCATCCAACTTTGTGGCCTGGAAGGCCAAGATCCTGTCTGTTCTGTGTGCCATGAGTGCTCATGTACCTCTAGAGGAGAGGGGGAGGCATCGAGCTGTAGTCAGGAAGACTACAGGTGATGAGGGGTAGGATCCTTTACGTACCAAAACTCTTGGATTATACCTTGCTACGGGAGTTTCGAAAGGAGAGTAGTGGGGCTGGCGGATGTCAGTAGAAATGGATGAAGATGAAGCGGCAGAGAGGGCTACAATGCATGAGTCCCTGGGCAGCACAAGGCTAGCAGGTTGCAACAATACAAGAGGCATGGAGAGTGTTTTACCAGTGTAATATGGCACAAAGAGGTGTGAAATGGTGCGAGATGCTTGGAGTTGTTGCGGCAGCACAAAGGTTAGTAGAGGGAGCACTTGTTAGCAGCAGAGGGAGCTTCAACATCTAGAGTGTTTCTAGCCTGACAGGGATGTCAGAAGTTGGGAGGATCAATTAATTACTTCTCACCAACTGAGTTGTAGTGCATTTGTAGTATTCAGTAGCACGATATAGGATGATGAGAGGGGGTTGCAGTGTAGATGCAGTGTTCGGAGAAAGGACCAATAACAACATAGATGCAGAAAGAGTTGTCGTACAGATGTAGCAGTGGCAGTGGAAGGGCCATGGGTAGAAGTACAGGATGCAGCAATGCAGAGGATGTTGGGTGGGGAGGCCTAGCATCAGCACAGATACCGGTTCCATATAATCAGAGTAATGCTCAGTGAGGAGTATTACTAGAGCACAGTCCTCGCTAAGAGGGAGTGTTGATTTTGGGTATCATCAGATGTGCTCTAGCCATGAAAATTGGTGGAGATGCTAAAGCACATGAGGTATCCAAGACCCAGAAATGGTTTGGACAAATTGTACCCGATTTGGGAGATATTCAAATAATTAATATTTTTAATGGAGTTCCTAAGTCTAAACTTAGGAAAAATAAAATATTAATGGGTATTAATATAAAACTAGGTTAGAAGGTTCCAAAATTCATGGATTAAGCCAAATATAATCTTAGTCGTTGGTTAGAGATTTAATCTCGGCTGTTCAAGGACCAACAATAAAAGTATAAGAGGAGGCTTGAGGGTCAGTTGGAGAACACACCAGAGTCATCAGTCATTCAATTTACTAGAGCAGGGTTGCTAATTAAAGTTGAAACAGTGATCATCAACGATGGGTAGTGAGTACTGGACAGAGAGGCAAAGATAGTGGCAAGAGACCAGTGCAGAGGCAGAGAGCGAGCTGTAGTAGCCAAAGCAGGACACGCAGAAGCTAGCAGAGACAGCGCAGAGGCCAGAGGGCCTATGTCATCCACACAAAGGGCTACAAGAGTGATGCAGAGGTTCCCAGAGGCTGCACAATGCCTCATAGGGCTGACACATAGGGTTCTGAGGCTAATGTAGAGTAGTAGGAGGCTGACGCAGTGCTTTAGAGTTGCTGGAGAGGGTTTCATGGGATAGGTTCTCCGAATACCTGTTTCTGAATAGAGAGGTATTACTGTTGGTTGTTTTTCTATGTCAGGTGAGCTAGTTTGGCACCCAGCTGTACTCAAGGAAATACTGCATAATAATAAACCCTCAGAATAGCTACACCGGTTTTCCCGCATTAGGTTTTTCCAGGGACATTTCTCCAAAAATAACGGTATCACTTGTGTGTTTGTTTGCTTTCAACAACTGATCTATAGATGTTGAGACTGTATTGTGTTTATTTCATTATTTATATGTTTTAAATAACTTGTTCAGAATTAACAAGTAGAAGAAATAAACCAAAAGAATACAAATTAAATTTCTAATTGATAGACTTAGACATTTCAACATGTTGATTTGGGGTAGCATCGGATGTGATATAGCCATGAAAATTGGTGGGGAGGCTAAAGAATATGAGATCTCCAAGACCCTACCTAGTTTAGGAGATATTAAAATAATTAATATTTTTAATGGAGTTACTAAGTCTAAACTTAGGAAAAATAAAATATTAATGGGTATTAATATAAAACTTGGTTAGAAGGTTCTAAAGGACATGGATCAAGCCAAATCTAATCTTAGCCATTGATTAGAGATGTAATCTCGGCCTTTGAAGGACCAACAGGAAAAGTATAAGAGGAGGCTTAAGGGTCAGTTGGAGATACACTAGAGTTATCAATGATTCATTTTTCTAGAGTGGGCTTGCTAACAAAAGTTGAATCAGTGATCAGTAGCGAGGGGCAGTGTGTATGAGGTAGAGAGGCAGGGAAAATATTTGGAGACCAGTGCAAAATCATAGAGAGAGAGAGAGCAACAGCCAGTCCAGGCTACACAGATCCCAACAGAAGCAGCAAAGAGCCCAGAGGGACTGTCTCTTCCACGTAGAGGGTAGAGGGATTGACGCAGAGGGTCCTAGAGGCTGCGCAGTGCCTCATAGGGCTGATGCACAGGGTTCTGGGGCTAATGCAGGTCAGCAAGAGGCTGACGCAGTGGCCAGAAGGGCCAGTGCTGAGCTTAAGTTGTGCCGGAGACGGTTTCGTCGGACAGGTTTTCTGAATACCTGTTTCTGATTATAGAGGTATTGTTGTCGTGTCTTTTTCTCTGTTGGGTGAGCCAGTTAGGCACCTAGTTGTACTTAGAAGACTGCATAATAATATAACCATTAGAATAGCTACACCAATTTTCGCGCATTGGGTTTTTTCGAGGACATTTGTCCAAAAATAACGGTGTCACTTGTGTGCTTGTTTTCTTTCAATTTTTGATCTGTAGATGTTGTGACTGTATTGTTTTTATTTTGGTATTTAGATGTATTAAATAACTTGTTCAAGTTTAGACAAGTAGAAAAAATAAACCAAAAAAATACAGATTAAATTCCTAACGAATAGACTTAGGAATTTCAACATGGTACCAAAGGGTGGTTATAGATCAAAGGAAAAATGAAGGCATCAACTAAGCAGAGCAGTTGTAGCAGAGACAGTTGTCCTGACTGATAGAAGTTGTTCCTTGAAAAAAGTGGCAGAGAAGGGTTGACGTAGAGGGACTGCATCATCAACTTGGGCGAGAGAAAGGCTAGTGCAGAGGCTGAGGAGGGTAGAAAAATGCTCATGAAGAGCCACGCAGAAACCAGGAGGGTTGATGCAGTTGGATAGGGGATCATTTTAGCAAGTTTTGGGATTGTGCAGAGCCTAGAGGCTCAGTCCTTCAGTTGCTGGGGCATGGGAAGCTATGGGCAGATAGCGGGGAGTGAAGTTGGTGTGGTGTTGTTGCTATCGAGTCGGAACAATACCTAACGAGAAAAACCAAGGTAGAGGGAGTCCCTACCTAGGTGAATTTCTAGCCAAGAAATCCAGATTAGTGTTGTAGGCGCATAGGAGATAGGATAGGTGCGACTCGACGACTGGCAGGTGGATTTCCAAGAGGGAAATCGAGACTCAGAGGGAGTCTAGTAGAGAGCTTCCAGACGGGATGTAGTGACTCAGAGGGAGTCGAAGAGAGAACTTCCAGAGGGAAGTAGACACTCGGAGGAGTCGAAAGGAAGAGCAAAGAGATGGCTATGAATGGACTGAGGGATCAGGATAGGTTGGACGGGGCATCCGACTTTGTGGTCTGGAAGGCCAAGATCCTGTCCATTCTAGATGGACATCACATCAAGGCCTTCGCCTTGAGAAAAATGGCTATCCTAGTTGACCCGGCTAATAATGAAAAGTATGAGGAGGCAATGGCCAAGGCAAAATGTATCATCCTTGATGTGGTCAAGGATCATGTGGTCCAACATATCACCAAGAAGGATATGACAAAGGAAATGTGGGACACCTTGAAGACATTTTACCATCATACTTCCATGCAGGGGAAGATGTTACTTGAGAATCAGCTATGATCATACCAGATGCAGAAGGAGGAGCAGATAGAACACTTCCTTGGTAGATTAAATGAGATATGGGACCACGTGACTTCCATAGGGGCCCCGCTGGATCAGGAGTTGATGGTGAGGACCGCTCTAAATGTAGTCTCCGAGGAGTGGGAAACATTCATCTAGAGTATTCTGGGCAAAGTGAATCTTCGAGATTGGGAAGAATTGTGGGCAGCTCATCGCCAAGAAGAGATGAGACGAATATCCAAGATGGGAAGTAGCAGTAAAGGAGTCTGGATCAAGAAGGAAGACGAAGAGGACGCAGCTTTGACATCTGCGGGGAAGCAGGAGAAGAGGAAGAAAAATGACCTCTCCAAGATTAAGTGCTTCAACTGTGGGGAACTGGGTCATCATGTGAACTAGTATCTACGGAAGAAGAATAAGGGAGAGGCATTTGACTCCAAGGAAACACCATCAAAGGTATAAAAGAAGGTAGAGGAGGATGATGATTGTGCCATGAGTGCTCATGTACCTCCAGAGAAGAGATGGGGAGACATCGAGTTGTAGTCAGGAGGACTATAGGTGATGAGGGGCAGGATCCTTGAGGTACCCAAACTCTTGGATTATACCTGGCTACGAGAGCCCGAAGAGAGAGTAGCAGGATAATGAATGTCAGTAGAAATGGATGCGAATGAAGCAACAGAGAGTGCTACAGTGCAGTAGTCTCAGGAATTGCAAAGCTAGTATGTTGCAGCAGTGTGAGAGGCACATAGTAGGTGCAGGATGGCACAAAGAGGTTTGCAGCAGTGTGAGAGGCAGGGAGTTGTTGCAGCAGCGCAGAGGCAGTAGAGGGTGCACTTGATAGCAGCAGGGAGAGCTTCAACATTGGAAGTGTTTCTAGCCCGACAGGGATGTCAATAGTTGGGTGGATCAATTACTTATTTCTCAGTAACTGAGTTGCAGTGCAGTAGCAGTTAGCGGTAGCACAATGCAACATGATGAGAGGGGGTTCCAATGTAGATGCAGTGTTGGGAGAAAGGACCAGCAACATCACAGATGCAGAGGGAGTTATCGTACCGATGTAGCAGTAGCAGTGTTAGGGCCATGGGTAGCAGTACAGGATACAATAGTGTAGATGATGTTGGGTGGGGAGGCCTAGCATCATCAGAGGTACCGGTGCCATATAGTTAGAGTGATGCTCAGTTGGAGTATTACTAGAGCACATTCCTCGCTAAGAGGGAGTGTCAATTTTGGGTAGAATTGGATGTGATCTACCCATGAAATTTGGTGGAGAGCCTGAAGCACAATAGATCTCGAAGACCCAGAAATGGTTTGGGCAGATTCTACTCGGTTTAGGAGATATTAAAATAATTAATATTTTTAATGGAGTTCCTATGTCTAAACTTAGGAAAAATAAAATATTAATGGATTTTAACATAAACTGGGTTAGAAGGTTCTAAAGAACATGGATCAAGCCAAATCTAATCTTAGCTATTGATTAGAGATGTAATATCGGTCGTTGAAGGACCAACAGGAAAAGTTTAAGAGGAGGATTGAGGGTTAGTTGGAGATACACTAGAGTGATACCTTACTATTTTTGTTTCCGGAAATAAGTGCTGCCAACTACTACTTTCTGGATTTTGAATGAGTATCCGACTAAGAATTGAAGAGACTTGTGACACTATAGCACTTGGCTGGTCTTGTGCCCGTCTTCTCTGTTCTTGGTTATAACCGTCAGCCGATGAAGTCTTAAAAGAAAATACAAGCCATCTCCAAGGGAAGTTTTGGTCCAACCATGAACTTGTGTCTACACTGGGAAGCCCCATGCTTGCACTTAGCCTTCTGCTCTGTGTGTTCAACTTCATCTAACTAGTAGAAATGGAGAAGGCGAAAATCTAAATGAGCAAACCTATGTCAGAGGTCTTACATGCTTCTCTGAATGAACAACATCTTCTGCTCTCAATAAGTCGGGATCCCTCTCCTGCCCCAAAAATAAATAAGTGACTATGCATAGTCCTCTTGAAAAAATACAAAGGAGAAAGGAGATAAAGGCTTCCTATGCAGAGAGGTGAAGCATGCAACTCCAACAGGGTATTGACCAGGATTGCTGGCAGTGGAGCAAAGCGTGTGTTCCTGCGTGACTCCGCCGGAGTACTGACTAGGCTCGTTGGCAATGGACCAAAGCGTGTGCTCCTATGTGACTCCGCTGGGGTACTATCCTGGTATGCTGGTAGTGGAGCAACACCAGATATGAAAACTTATACTTTGAAAATCTTCAACTCATGAGCTAAACTACCCTTCAAGGATTCAAAACACTGTGATCAAGCTGAACTTTTGATTGTGTTTCACTGAGTTGGAAAAATGTGAACCATGTATGTCCATGGGGTAAGTGGGGAAGCCAAAGTAACCAGTACAGTGATTCAATACTCCCTGAAATACCAAGGCCCTGTGTTATCAATGGACCAAAACAAAGAAGCTGGAGTTCTAATAGTGTGTCGCCAAGTGTTGTAGCAGCTACAACTACCCTCCAAAATTTTGGCTTGCATCCAATTTTAGAGCCTCCTTTGAGAGTTTCACTTGATGACTGCATGCACTCAGGTTCACTCCGTGAGCTCGTGTGAGTCCTCGCACCCACCTTGCTTGATCATTCCACCCAAGCTTTTGCATGTTGGTGTCATTGTCATGCTTGCCACTATGTTCTATTCATACTCAAGGTCTTCGCTTCGTGTGTACATGTTGTGTTCAGTATGAAATCATCTATCACACTCACACACAGAGTCACATACACTGTCACGCTTTTCGCTCACACCGTTGGCCAGTCATGTTTAACATGTGTGTCTCGATGGTTCGAGTCGTCTTATCATCTAGTCATGTAAGTGTGTGTTTGCAAGATCACATATGCATCTTTCACTCATTCACACACTTTGTCACTTTCCTGAAATTCTAATGACCGGATTCCCCTCTGAAATCTGAACCATCACCCCATCATCGACTCGATCAATTGTCACCTAGAATAGTGTAGAAGCACCAAGCAAGCCATTTCACGTTGCTCTACCTGCAAGCAGATCAATCAGCCTTCATGTTGGTTAACCGGAGAGTTTGACCCCACAGTCACCCCTGGACTGACTCCCTCCAAAAATTGCATAGAGACTACATACCTTGCCCACTTCGCTGACTGAGAAAATTGCACAAACAGGTGGGACAGACACCCGGTGGCCGTCCCTATCTCCCTCAAAAAATTGGGCATTTTTTTAGTCGGCCCTCTAGTCAGTCGACCAATTGCTCACCTGGAAAACTGCACAGTTTTAATGAGCAAGCCCTCTACTGCCCAATAGCCCGCTCAGCTTAGAAACTATGCAAAGGTGATCAACAGGCCAACCTCCCATCATCAATGCAATTTTTCCCACCAGCAGTTCCTGGCAGCCGACTGTCAGTTACCTCTAAGAATTATGCAGTTTTGCTGCCAAGCACTAGTAGCTGACTGCCAATTCCCCTTAGGAATTGTGTAGTTTTTTTTGCTAGTGACCAAGTAGCCAGCTCCCAATTCCCTCCAGGAATTGCATAGTTTGGTTACCAAGGTCGCAGTGCCCACTCCTTCTAGAAATTGCATAGATTTTTCTCACCTAACCTTCCCGCAACCTGGACTGTTCCTCTCAAAAACTGCGCAGTTTTATCCTCCAGCTAAGATAGACCGCGCGAACAGTCATTGTCGATTCAGATCTCCCATCTCCATCACCCTGTGACTGTTGCGTAGTTTTCATCAACATTTCCAGGAGCCTCCATCCCACCTCACAACCTTGTATCCTCTCCCGGTCCACTGCATCTGAAATGATCATGCATCATGGTAGACTAGGAGGTTTATGGATTTGATGTCGCCTCATCATCATTGACTGTAGATACAGGTACACAAACAAACATGGCGTGATGACGGATGAGATTAATAAAGGGAGCACATGCAGAAGGACATGTTCGCCAATGGATGAACAAACGATGCATGCAAAGAAATGTGCTCTTGAATGGACGATCATGCAAAGATGTGTTCGCGGATGGATGGATGAGAAAACATGAAAGATGTCCTCACATACGAATGGACAGACATGCACTTTTAGCGAACGGGAAAACCTGCCAAGCTTACCAACATACAAGTAAGGAGCAACGTGTAAATGCAACATCAAGTGAACCCAACAACCATCGAAGACTCCGTGCATGTTGCCATACGGAGGTGAAGCTATGACACACCATGAGGACATCCATCACCCAGCAACACTACAACTCGAAATGTACACCAGCAGCAACACAAATGTACCAGCACTGTCATGTCGAGTCCTGTCATGAGTCATGTCATCCACATCTCTATTGTGGGCCATACTATAAATCAATGTAATGTAACGTGGAAGTCCAAGAGACCAACTTATTTTATGAAGCATCATGTAAAGTCAAAAATTCATGGATGTCAAATAGTCATGAGGGTAGTCGAATAGCCACAAGGGTCAAGTTCACCGTTGGCTATAAATACCCCCTCATTTTTACATGCAAAGGACTTTTCAACCTCAGCTCCTCCCACATAGCCTTGAGAGTCTGCAATCTTTTCTTTGAGGAGTAAGTAGTGGCTCCAATGCCCCGCCCATGGGGTTAGTGATATATGGTGTAATGATGTGTCTTGGAACTTTCGCTTAATTCAAAATCCTGCTAACAGGCCAGCACGTTTTCACACATGTATTGTAATTGTTTAAGACTAATCTTCAACACTTGTAATGCATGTTGCTTTAACCTGTCTTTAACACTTGAACTCATTCACTTTTTGTAATACATATCTAATAATTAAAATGTGTTGTATATGTTGTTAACGTTGTCTCACTCGTGTTGGTTACCTCCCTGCACATCAGACAAATCTTTCACATAAAACTTGTTATAGAAACCATTGCACTCATGCGAACTCTTCTGCTGAGTGTTGTACGTGTTATCTTCCCTTGTGTGTTGTGACTACTGCATCCGTGTGGACTGTTCTTCCAGAAACTGTGCACATCCTATTGTGTTGTGTGTAACTAACAAAGATGGGGCTTCCTCCCATCTGACTTGGGATTCACTCCCACCCTCTCCCTCTATAGTGAAAGAACCTGTTATCACTCAGGTTGTCCCTAAAGCTCCTAAAAGGGATACGGCCGAGGTAACCACAAACCAATCTTTGGACTACAGGTCCTAGCCTACCTGCAATCAGAGAGGGCTCTCTCTAAATGATTTAGCCTTGTTGATGATGATTTTAGGCTAGTTATTGAGTTCAAGGGGTTTTGTTTAAGTTTTGGTGGGAAGGATGATGCTTTCAAGTAGAGAGGTAGGTATATTATGAGAGTTTCAAACCATTGGGCGTGGAGTCAAAGAGTAGGACTACTGGTGCATTTTCTTGGTCACAAGAGGGGAATATGGAGCAAGACAGCTACACATGAAACAACTTTGAAGCTAAATGGAGATGGATTGAAGGCTAAGGAATGAGAGGCAATTAAGAATATCTCCTTCAACTTAACAAAGGGAAGGTGAATGAGCTCTATCTAGGAACAGTAAAGGATTCCTAGATAACTGTCAAACATGAGTGAATTAGGGTAAATATGAGCCAAAGGGAATTCATATTCATTACCAATTCAAATGAAAACATAAAGAAACAACAGAAATTGAGCATAGAGTGCAGCCGAGCAAGTTCTAAGCTAATCTTTATTTCTGCTATTTAGATGGTGATACATGTATAATATGAGCATATATCAATGAAAACAGAGGTAAGAGGCACTTATTGAGTCATGTTGTAGCACAAGAATTCCACATTCAATTCTTCAAAAATTAATACATAGCACACAGTCCATTCTCCAAGCTTTCAGCAGTCTTTGATTAAGGAAAATATCAAGTATACAGAGCGAGTCTCTCTTGGAGCTATAAAACCAACCAACCCGCTAAACGTTCTATGGGGAGGTATATATACAAAAACAAGATACAAAAATCTCTAGATGATGAGTTAATAGATCATAACTTCTTCGCCAACTCTTAAGGGATAGTAGCTGCAAGAGTAAATGTTGTAGTAAACATGAATATAATAGCTATTCATTCCTGTCAGAGAAAATTGACTTTCGAGTCCAATTGAGTCGACTGGGCTGCGCTTTTAAAATCTGCGGTCTTTTAGGTTTGCCGTCCATGTCTTTGCTTTGTCACTGCTCCAACCTGCTCTGCATGTTCCTTAATCGCCCTGTCTGGTGTTTCTGTGCCTCATTTGGATAACTCATAGCTGACCGAGATTTGAAATAACAAAAAGGGGGAAAAACTGAAATTACCTGGGCACAATGGCCAGCATTGCCTGCCACCAATCCTCCGGAGGTAACTGATGCTTTTTTATTTTGATGAGTGTCTCATCGGCCTCTGTATACCTATAATAATTGGGTGGCATCCCAAACAAATGATTAATTTCATGTTCAATAAAAAATAAGTTTTCCAACTTATCATAAAGATTCTGCCTAGAAGGTGGCCCTGGCTCTGTTGTAGAGCCTGAGGATGCAGTAGGTTGATTTGTGACATAGTTGTTCACTCTGGTGACATATTGCTCATGTGTTAACAACCTTCCAGCACTGGTCAGCAAACTGGGCAAACCTTTGCTTTGTAATGCTGCAAGTTTCCACTTAAAATCATCTATGTCCCTTTGCATCTCTTGACACTTTCTTTCTAGTGTCTGTACAAAACCTCTCAGAGTCAGCACCTTCTTTGCTGTGAGTATAGCCTCCGTCCTATTCATAATTTTCATGGCTGCCCGCTCTTCCTTAGTTGGATGGTTCAAAAAATTAATCATTCTGTTGGCCTGTTCAGGCATGGTTCCCAATGCTGCTCTGGCTCTCTGATTTTCAAACAGAGCTAGGCCAATTAGATCTATTTGTTCATGTATGGCCTGCATTGACCACCATAGGTCAGTGATCGATTTATTAATCTTGGCCCACATAATCCTCTTTATTTGAGCTAGTGTATTGTCCAAAGTTAGCCCCTCCTCCAAGGCCTTTATTTTGTCCTTTAGGGCCTTAATTTCCCTTGTCTGCTCAGCCAGTGTCATTTTGGACTTATCATATTTTCCTTCTAGGTTGGCCAACTTTTCCTTAGCCTCTTTTATCTCTGTTGCCTGAAGCTCCAGCTCCTTGATAGCTTTTGTCAATTCATCCATGTTCATGCTAGACTCAGGAGCTGTTGTTGTTGCCGCTGTAGCATCTGTAGCTGTTGTAGCTGCTGGAATAACTGGAGGGGTCACTGCTGCTTGTGTAGGAGGAACAGTAACAACAGTTGGAACTGTTTGAGGTGGCTGGGAGGTCGACTCTCCCTGCTTTCCTTGTAGTGCTTTCTCCAACTCTCCCTCCATCTCAATTATTCTCTGGTTCATTTGCATTAGCAGGTCCAATGAATCTTCAGCTTCTTTCTCTCGAACCAGTTCTCCTGTTTGTGGGTGCATAGTCGAGGTGAGCCTCATTTTCTTTTTCAGAGCAGCAATATCGTCCTCCTTTTTCTTCATTAGGGCCTTGATGGCTTTGGGGTTCTTAGGATCATGCCCTAGGTCCACAATAATGTCCTCCAAGGTTTTAATTCTGTTGTCTTTGGCTGTGGAGGACATTCTTTCCAAATCAAGCTGAGTATTTGTATTCTTTAAAGATTCCTTCAACTCATGAGCCAGCGTGGCCTTCTCTGCCAGGGTGGCATAAACCATCTCCCCTGTTTTCTTATGTAACTCTATTTGATCCATGGGGTGAATGTCCTTGGCTAGGACCTCTAATCTTGTCTTGACATAGTCTGCAGCTGACTGTGGCTGCTGAACCTTGGGCTTGAAGTGGCTGAGAATCATCCTTTCTTCTTTGATGTCATATGCTGCCATCAACCTTTCCTGCTTGGCAGGTGTTGCCTTAAGAAATTGGTCATACAATTGTACCCTTAATAGCTCATTTTGAGCCTTAATTTCTTTAAAGGTGGCTTTGACGCTAGCTGGCTTCTTACTTTGCTGTGTAGAGGAAGATACCTCCATGCCATGCTGTCTGTCTTGCTCTTGTTGGAAAGAGCTTGTAGCTGTTTGTTGACTTCCTTCTCTGTCTCTCCTTGGACTTCCAAGGACTTCCTCACTGACTTCCTCCTCAATTGGAGAGTCAACCTTTTGCCTCTTGGCTTCAGGCTGTTGTGTAGACCCACTAGCAGGTGTGGAGTCTTCTCGGTCTCGTTTTCTGCCTCTTTCCTCATGGGCAGGAGTCTGTAAAACAGGCACTTGTGGTGCCTCTGTTTGCTGTGGAGGAGCCTGTCCTTGAGATTTCCCCATTGAAGTGGTAGGCTGTTCTGTGACCATTCCTTGTTCTGTATCCATTGGCTCTTTTCCTTTAGCTGTATCTGTTGCTGATGTAGATGCTCCTTGGGCAGCTTGTGAAGCTACAGCAGTAGATGTGCCTTCTCCGACTTGGTGCGGCAGTTTGAAATTTACCTGGTCAGCAGAATCCAAGTCAAGAGTTTTTTCTAAATCTTTGACATTTCTTTCCATAATTTCTTCTTGGGTCAATTCCTCAACTAATGTGTCTTTGTTGGAAATAATACCGAGAGGGGGGGGGGGGGGTGAATCAGTATTATCAGATCAATCAAACTTTTTCAATGCTCAGAAACATATACGCTACTTCAGTTAAGTGAACCAGCGTGTACACGCTACTGTGACTAAGTAAAATAGCGTATAAGAAGAAAACTCACAATTTAGTTAGCTTATTCTTCAGTTAAGTGCATCAGGACATTATTCACCACATTAACAGTAAACATGTGCAGTATAACAGAACAGATCAAAAGCCACACACATGAACACCAAGATATAAGGTGGAAACCCAATGTGGGTGAAAACCACCTGCTGCAAGTTGTCTCTATCTTTCTTTAATGTGAAACTTCAGTTTACAATCTTTTGTACTAGTGCAGCCTTATACCAGTACGCAGGCTACAACCTGCAGAAGGCTACAACCTTCTCTCGTTCTCCAAACTTCCTTGGAAGGGAGCTCCAACCCCCTTTGCTCTTGTACTAGCCAAGATACTAGTACGTAGGTGCTGACCTACAATCTTCTTTCTTTCAGGTATCACTTTTCATACATTTTCAGACTTGGATATTCCTGAAGCATAACATTACAATCTGAAGACCACAATTCATTCAATTTCCACAATAGATCATTGAAGCATA
The DNA here is from genome assembly GCA_031772625.1 of Pinus tabuliformis. NCBI lineage: Eukaryota > Viridiplantae > Streptophyta > Pinopsida > Pinales > Pinaceae > Pinus > Pinus tabuliformis. The sequence goes on along the minus strand of CM062818.1, from coordinate 98,683,345 downwards.
AAACAACCAAACTTTGAATCACTGAACCACCGAACCCTGTCAATCACCAGTTATCAGAACACAGAGCAGACTACAGAACTCTGCAATAACAGTCAGACCCCACTGTAAAACCCAAAATCAAGCTTCAAAAGATATACGCTACTTCAATGAGCAAAACCCGCGTATACACGCGCTTTTACCGAAGCCAACCTGCGTACAGATCTAAAAATAAACTTTCTCAATTTGCAGCTGTACCAGACATTAGTTAGACCCAGAACATAACATTGCGACAATATGCAGATCTAGAAATACGCATAATCAACCATATCATGATAGTGCATTTCAAACCATTAGATCCCGATCTATCCTTAGATCTAGTCTTCCATCAACCGATGTGATCTCTCCTTGGCTTAGATCAAGCAACCCAGAACCTGCATATCAGATCTCTTTCTCTCTTAGATATTCAAGCCTTGTCAAAAGATATTTTTGCCTAATGATCTTCTTCTCCTTATATAGCCTTAGGCCTTGCTCAATACCAAGAGCCAAAACCATAGTAACACAATACCATCAACTTCAAAACTAGGGATTGACACGCCCGTCGAGACACAATGGTCCGAAATCATAGGCACAACTTCCAAGGACTAACCACCATGGACCAAAAGGTACTTTTCCACATACACGCGCTTTTTCTGAATCCAAATAGCGTGTACACGCGACTTGGGCTTAACGAACCTGCGTATATGAACTTCCTTGGCATGCTGTACTAAGATCTGTCTTCTGATTAAGATGCCATCACCTGTACCAATCTCTGAGCACCTGTACCAACCTCTGAGCGAGTTGCCATCAAGGACAATACTTGAATCATAAAGCCAACAATCTCCCCCTTTGGACTTGATGGAAACCACCACACCAAGTCACTCTCCCCCTTTGACATCAAGGGCAAAGGGCTGTGCTCCCCCTGAGGACATGCTGATACCTCTGCTTGACTGTGCTGACTCATGCTCCCCCTGACAGTAGACCAGATTTGCAAAAGATGTTCTTCAACAAGAACCAAAACTTATACACCATAAGGGACTTTCCTATCACCAAAAGACTCAATACTTACATCCATACTCCCTACCAAGAGGGGACATATCAGAAACAACCAATTATATCTATATTACAGCATTCATCCCAGGCATAGTGGGGAAACCAACATAGGCCGTTACATGACCTTGACACCATAAAAGAGACATCGCAAGAGAGATACATGACATAGAGACAAAAGATCTAGACCAAGACTTATGAAAGTCACCAGCAGCATATGATAAACATCTTTTTAGATCAGCAACCAGGATTTCTTTCTGAGCTCCTTTTCCTGAAATCAGCAACCAAAACATCTGAATGCCAATAATGCTTTATGAGACTTTTAAGCTGCTCCCCCTGAACCTGTGCCTGCTGCACCCCCTGAAACCGTGCCTGAAGAATTCTGACATACCCATTGCTGTTCAGAACTCCAGAGTTTGCCCTTGCTGTTCAGAACTTCATATACGCGATTTATCCTGCATTAAACAGCGTATGTACGCGGATATACTTTCTGCAACAAGCGTCCAACATACAAGCGACTTACCCATAATGAATCCGCGTATATACGCGCATATCCCTTTCGTAACCTGCGTATACCAACTTTTCTGTAGAACAAACAAACTTTAACAACAGGATGAAGCATCAACTACTCCCAGCTTTTGTCTGAGATATTCAAAAGTTTCCCTGGGCAGTGGTTTTGTGAGAATATCAGCAACTTGCTCCTTAGAAGGAACATACTCCAACTTGACCTTCTGCTCAAGCACTTGTTCCCGAAGAAAATGGTACTTGATTGGTATGTGCTTGGTCTTTGAGTGCATGACTGGATTCTTTGAAATGCTGATTGCACTTGTATTATCACATAAGATAGAGACAGGTGGAGTGCAAGTGATTTGAAAGTCCTGCAAGGTCTGCATCATCCAAAGAAGTTGTGTGCAACAAGATGCTGCAGCCACATATTCTGCTTCAGCTGTAGATAAGGCAATCGAACTCTGTTTCTTGCTGAACCAAGATACTAATCTGGAACCCATGAAGAAAGCACCACCACTTGTGCTTTTCCTATCATCCACACTTCCAGCCCAATCTGCATCTGTGTAAGCATGAAGAGTGAGATCTGTATTTCTAGGATACCATAAGCCATAGTTTTGGGTCCCTTGAAGATATTTGAAGATTCTTTTGACTGCCTGAAGATGAGTTTCCTTTGGGTTGGCTTGAAATCTTCCAACCATTCCTACTGCATGTGTAATATCTGGTCGAGTACCTGTCAAATAAAGCAAACTCCCAATCATGGATCTATAAGTGGGTTGGTGAACTGCTGCTGATTCATCATTTGCACTGAGGCTGCATCCTGTAACCATGGGTGTACAAACTGGCTTTGACTCTTCCATGCCATACTTCTTCAAGATCTGCTTGAGGTATTTGGTTTGAGACAAGAAGATACCTCCTTCATTTTGTTGGATTTGCAATCCAAGAAAATATGTCAATTCTCCAAGAAGTGACATTTCGAATTCTTTCTGCATAACCAAGGCAAAGTTTTGACTCATAGTCTCTTCATTGCTGCCAAAAATAATATCATCTACATAAACAACAAGAATTAGCAATTTGTTATTTTCAACTTTTATATAGAGATTGCTATCTGCTGATCCTTTTGAAAAGCCTTGTTGGTGAAGATATTTGTCCAACCGATAGTACCAAGCCCTTGGAGCTTGTTTGAGCCCATAGAGTGCCTTTTTCAATCTGCATACAAGGTTTGGATCATTCCCAAGAATGAAACCATCTGGCTGCTCAATATATACTTCTTCTTCTAAGTCTCCATTCAGGAAGGCTGATTTCACGTCCATTTGAAATACTTTGAAGTTTTGAAAGCTTGAGAGAGCAAGGAACATTCGGATGGCCTCTAGTCTTGCCACAGGAGCAAAGGTCTCTTCAAAATCTATTCCTTCTTGCTGTGCATACCCTTTACAAACAAGTCTGGCCTTGTTTCTAATTACTTCTCCATTTTCATTTAATTTATTCTTGAAGACCCATTTTGTTCCTATTACATTCTTATCTTTTGGTCTAGGAACTAATTCCCAAGTGTTGTTCTTTTCGATTTGCTCAAGTTCTTCATCCATTGCTTTGACCCAACATTCATCTTTGCATGCTTCTTTCACATTTTGTGGTTCAATGGAGGAGAGTAGAGCCAAGTAGCTTGAAGCTTCTGCAAGTGTCCTTCTTGTTTGTACTCCTGCTTCTTTCTGCCCCACAATCTGAGTTTCTGGATGATTCTTTTGGACATATCTGGATGGAGTCTTCTCTTCTATTCTTGTCTGCTCCTCTGGTTCTTCTTGAGATTCTTCTTCTTCTTGAGGTTCTTCTTCTTCATCATTTCGCCTTTGAGAGTAACCTTCATCTTCTTCAATGTCTTCATGATGAACTTGCCTAGGAATATATCCCTTCTCATCAACCACTATATCAATACTGTCAACAATTCTGCCAAGTCTTTTATTGTAGCACTTGTATGCTTTGCTATGTGGAGAATAACCAAGAAGAATGCCCTCATCTGCTCTAGGTTCAAGTTTGCCAAGTTGCTCATCAGTATTCTTAATATAACATTTGCTCCCAAAGATTTTGAAATGCTTCACGGAAGGAGTTTTACCACTCCAAAGCTCATGAGGTGTTTGAGTGCTGTTTACTCGGACATTTGTTTTGTTAAGAATGATAACAGCAGCATGTGCAGCTTCACCCCAGAAGGTTGCAGGAGTACCTGATTCATCGAGCATAGCACGAGCCATTTGTTGGATAGTTCTGTTCATTCTTTCCACAACCCCATTTTGCTGAGGAGTTCTAGCTGTAGAGAATTCTCTTCTTATCCCATGTTCATCGCAGAAATCGAAAAATTCATTTGATGTGAACTCCCCACCTCTGTCAGATCTGAGGCACTTAATTTTGTGTCCTGATTCATTTTCAGCCAATGCTTTGAAGGATTTGAATTTTTCGAATGCTTCATCTTTGTGCTTCATAAGCCCTAACCAAACAAACCTTGAGAAATCATCAATGAATAATATCAGATATTCTTCTCCTCGAGGTGTCCTTTTCCTAAATGGACCACATACATCTGTATGGACTAGCTCAAGAGGCAAGCTAGCTGATCCTTCCTTCTCTGGAAAGTTAGTTCTGGTTTGCTTTCCAAACTGACAAGATTTGCATATGGTGTTGTCTGGAATTTTGATATCTGGAAGATCGCGAACTGCCTGATATTTGCATGCTTTTCTTATTTGTGAGAAGCTTAGATGTCCCAACCTTCGATGCCATAACCAGTGCTCTTCATCCTTGCTAAGATAGCATTGTTGTTGTCCTTCTTCAAATATGTACAGATTATTTGGAGTTCTTTTGCCTTTGAGAACTGTTTTACCTGTATCAAGATCACGAACAAGACATCCATTCGATCTGAAAATAACCTCGGTTTTTTGATCACACATCTGGCTGACACTTAGTAGATTATGCTTCAATCCATCAACATACAAAACATTTCCAGCCTTGACCTTTTCTTTCAAAGGAGCAATACCTTTTCCTTTTATAGTTGCAGGAGTATCATTTCCAAAAGAAACTTTCTTTCCCTTTTCTAAAGTAGAATAAGATTCAAGTTTTTCTTTATCACCTGTCATATGTTTCGAACATCCACTGTCAATGTACCATAGATTTTCCTGTCCTTCTGCATAAAAAGCTATCCCACATCTTTCTGTCTGAGGTTCCTTTATTCTCCATTTTTTGGTGCTCGTGGCTTGTTCCTTTTTCTCCTGAAACCTGCTCCTGCATTCAGATTCTTTATGACCAAAATTATTGCAAATAGAACATTCAACTTCATTTTCAAGAACCGAAAAGTTGTTATAGGTCCTCTTTGTAATCCCTGTCATACTTCTTTGTTTTTGAGCTTCCCTAGTCATGATTGTTTTATATGCAACACACTGAGCTGCTTTGTGACCAAAGTTATGGCAAGAAAAGCATTGTCCATTGAAGAAGCTTCTGCGGTTATTGAATCTACCAGCCAACTGATTGTAATTTCTATTTTCATCTATTCTTGTGCCAAACTGAGAAGATTTTACCTGTGGTTGGTTGTAGCTTTTGTTCACCCTTAAGAAGGATTGTCCCTGATAGTTTCTGTTTGTAATTCGTCCCTGCTTTACCTGATTATCTTCATTGTTCTTCTGCTCATTTCTTCTTGCTGCATCAAGATAACTTTTTGAGGTGGATGCTTGAGAGGTTTCTCCATTATAGCCCAAACCTGTCTTGTTTAGAGGAGACCGCTGCACATTGATAATCTCATCCAAAGTTTCAGATCCTTTGACAAACTTAAGATTAATAGCTTTTGTTTTCTCAATTTCTTTTCTGAGACCAACAATTTCACCTTCTAGTTTTTCAAGATGTTTTTCTTTTTCATCAATTTGAAATTGCAAAGTATCAATGATCACACTCTTTTCTTCTATGCATCTCTTGAGTCTAGTAATTTCATTATAGAGATTATCCACATCTACAGCATCCTCATAATCATCATCTTCAAATGCCATTAACAGCTTATATTTATTACCTTGTTCATCTTCATCACTGTTTGATAAGCCATCACTATCTTCATGGGTGTAGTAGCTTTTCTTATTTGCACTTTGTTTCTTGTTCCATCTAGCAGGTTCTTTTCCTTTATCCTTATAAGGACATTTTGCAGCATAATGACCTACTCTTCCACAAGCAAAGCATTTGAAAGGTAGCTTACCTCTGAACCTTCCAGCACCCCTTTGAAGATTTCTGACAAAATTTGATTCTTCTTCCTCTTCTTCTGGAACATGGCTTGCTTCATAGTAATCTTCTTTTCCTGATGCCTTAAAAGCAGCTTCCCTTCTGTCTGATGGACCTCCCTTTCTCATTTCATAAGCAGTTAGAATTCCATGTAGCTGAGACATAGTGAGAACTTTGAGATTTTCCTTTTCTTCTATTGCAGATACTTTAGATTCAAACTTGGGGGATAATGATCTTAGAATCTTTTGAACTACTATAGTCTCTTTTATTTCTTCACCCAAATTTTTCATACAATTAACAATCTCATCTACCCGAAGAAAATAATTAGCCACACTTTCATCATTATACATCTTGAGAGTCTCATATTGAATCCTGAGAGTTTGAAGTTTAGCTTGCTTTACCTGTTCATCTCCTTCATAGCTAGTGATCATTTTGTCCCATATCTCTTTTGCTGATTTGAAGTGCATGACTTTCATGAATTCTGTTTGGGATATACTTCCTAATAGAGTACTGACTGCTTTTGCATTTGTTTCATATGCCTTTTTCTCAGCTGGATCTGTAGGAGTAGCTGAAGGAAAAGCATAGCCTGTTTCTACAATGTTCCAAACTTCTGTACCAAGAGATTGAAGATATGCAGTAACTCTTACCTTCCAATAATTGAAATTTGTTCCATCAAAAACCGGTGGCCTGATTGATGCTTCTTTCTCGTAGTTGCTCATGATGAATGATCTACCTTCAAGCGATCAAGCTTCTCTGAAGGACCTGCTCTGATACCAATTGTTGGAAATAATACTGAGAGGGGGGGGGGTGAATCAGTATTATCAGATCAATCAAACTTTTTCAATGCTCAGAAACATATACGCTACTTCAGTTAAGTGAACCAGCGTGTACACGCTACTGTGACTAAGTAAAACAGCGTATAAGAAGAAAACTCACAATTTAGTTAGCTTATTCTTCAGTTAAGTGCATCAGGACATTATTCACCACATTAACAGTAAACATGTGCAGTATAACAGAACAGATCAAAAGCCACACACATGAACACCAAGATATAAGGTGGAAACCCAATGTGGGTGAAAACCACCTGCTGCAAGTTGTCTCTATCTTTCTTTAATGTGAAACTTCAGTTTACAATCTTTTGTACTGGTGCAGCCTTATACCAGTACGCAGGCTACAACCTGCAGAAGGCTACAACCTTCTCTCGTTCTCCAAACTTCCTTGGAAGGGAGCTCCAACCCCCTTTGCTCTTGTACTAGCCAAGATACTAGTACGTAGGTGCTGACCTACAATCTTCTTTCTTTCAGGTATCACTTTTCATACATTTTCAGACTTGGATATTCCTGAAGCATAACATTACAATCTGAAGACCACAATTCATTCAATTTCCACAATAGATCATTGAAGCATAAAACAACCAAACTTTGAATCATTGAACCACCGAACCCTGTCAATCACCAGTTATCAGAACACAGAGCAGACTACAGAACTCTGCAATAACAGTCAGACCCCACTGTAAAACCCAAAATCAAGCTTCAAAAGATATACGCTACTTCAATGAGCAAAACCCGCGTATACACGTGCTTTTACCGAAGCCAACCTGCGTACAGATCTAAAAATAAACTTTCTCAATTTGCAGCTGTACCAGACATTAGTTAGACCCAGAACATAACATTGCGACAATATGCAGATCTAGAAATACGCATAATCAACCATATCATGATAGTGCATTTCAAACCATTAGATCCCGATCTATCCTTAGATCTAGTCTTCCATCAACCGATGTGATCTCTCCTTGGCTTAGATCAAGCAACCCAGAACCTGCATATCAGATCTCTTTCTCTCTTAGATATTCAAGCCTTGTCAAAAGATATTTTTGCCTAATGATCTTCTTCTCCTTATATAGCCTTAGGCCTTGCTCAATACCAAGAGCCAAAACCATAGTAACACAATACCATCAACTTCAAAACTAGGGATCGACACGCCCGTCGAGACACAATGGTCCGAAATCATAGGCACAACTTCCAAGGACTAACCACCATGGACCAAAAGGTACTTTTCCACATACACGCGCTTTTTCTGAATCCAAATAGCGTGTACACGGGACTTGGGCTTAACGAACCTGCGTATATGAACTTCCTTGGCATGCTGTACTAAGATCTGTCTTCTGATTAAGATGCCATCACCTGTACCAATCTCTGAGCACCTGTACCAACCTCTGAGCGAGTTGCCATCAAGGACAATACTTGAATCATAAAGCCAACAGTCTTGCAGCCACTCATCTTGGTTGGCATATTGTTCAATTTCTGGTAATTTACAATGGTCATAAGCCATCAGCTTGTATTTAACTCTTCTGGCACTGATAAAACCCTTCGGGTCGTAAGGGACCCACCAGAAACTCCTCTTTAACTTATATTTGTCCCTCAGTATTTGATTGGCATCCTCCCAACCTTCTTTCTTGTTCATAATGAAGGGGCCTAGATGGTCTTTGAATTTCAGATGAGCTTTCTTCTTGGCACTATGGAAATGAGTAAGATCAGTATTGATGAGCTGCCTATAGTACTCCAATGCAAACAGTCTCATTGGTACATTTCTTGGGAGCCTGTAAGGACAGAGCTCACAGCCATAGATCCTAATGACAGTGTGATCTTGGTAGAGATACCAATCACCTATTTTGTAACTCTTAGATAGTTGTAAGGTCTTCTGTATGCCAAATGAAAATATAGGAGGAGGGGACCTTTTTAGAAGAAAAGAGATTGAGTATACAAACTGGTCAATGAACTCACAATAGGAAAATGGAGAGTTTTGAACCTCATGGAAAACTGATGACCAAAAGATGACAGACCTTCTTTCCCCCTTAGAATCCAACTTTTTAATGGGGCATTGGAAGCATTCAGACTCGTAGTACATGAACAAATGATAGATATATGATGAATATTTAAAGACTCCCTCCTTGTCCAGCCTCAATAGCTGATCATGTATTTTGTTGGCTATGAACATGGCATACTTATACTTAACAGTAGGGGGTTGTCCTGGGCTGTATGCAGATAGCAAAACCAACACTGTTTCATCAATGTGCTCACTTGTTTTAAAACCCAACACAGAGGAAATCATATCTATAAGCAGCTTGCCCACCTCATTGAAATTGTCATATAAGAAAGGAGGTGGGCCTGTTGGTTGGCAGTCTGCCCTCATGAATGTCTTGGTAATTCTTGCAATTTCAGAGCTGGAAAGCTTGGCGCCTTCATTCAGCAAATAGTTCATGGAGAAAGGAGTCAATAGCTGAGTCTATTTGAAGTCGAGCATCTGGTTGATGGAGTCAGGACTGATATGAAAAAGTATGCTCCCAGATGGAGACTTGACAGCTCTCTGATTAGGTTCATAGTTCTCAGCACAAAAATGGATGACCTCAGGAAAAACATTAACAGATGGAAGGAAATAATAAGGCAAATTGGACTCCCATATGCCATAGATGTCACATTTGTTTATAAAACTGTCTCTTAGTTGGCAGAAGGTCTTCAAGTGATTTCGGTCCCCAACTAGATCTTGAATGAGGTAATCCTTATCAGCCAGAGGCATGGCTTCAAGTTCTTTGTTTGGTGGATTTATAGGAGTGACACTGAGAGCTGTTGGAGTGGCCATTATAAAACGTTTTGAGGTTATATTTGGAATGAAGTTTTACAGCAGTAACAGATTGCTGACAATTGACTCTGAGGATTTGCAAAGGAGTTGCAAAATGAGTTCAAGTGAGGGAATGGCCTACAGTATCTGTAATTATGATGAAAAAGGAAACTGTGCAGAGTTCGGATAAGGCTTTGTTTCCTTTGGCAAATTCTTTGGGTAAGAGACTGGGAGGGCAAATCTTTGCAAGGGAACGGGGAGTATTACAGTGAAATTGCAGAGGTTTATGAGTGGAATGGGGTAAAAAGGGAACAATGCCGACCTGTTATGAAATTTTTGCCGGGAATCGAGCTCGAAAATGAGTTTCCAAAGGTAAATTCGCATATAGGCGCGGGTTGGCAGGGTTTTCCTGAGGTAGAGGCTTAACAGTGGATTTAGGCAGAATTTAGGTAGGGCAGAGTCATTAATTTGGGAATTTGCAGGCTTCAAAACATGTAAACTGGAGAAAAATGGGAAGAACAGGGGCGAAGGGGCAAAGTAGGGCAAATACTTGGTTAAACTGGCGCAGAGGGCAGCTAGACTGGTCCAATGGCGGTTAGTGAAGATGGATTCGGAGGTGGTTCCAGCTCAATTGGTCGAATTTTGAATTTTGGAGGCAAACGGGTGCAAACGGCAGCAACAGCTCTCCACCATGTCCAATGAAAATGACTAACAAACGGTCGAAAAGGTATGTTTTTATGAAAAATTTGGCATATTAGTGCTTTTGGCGCTTTTTTGGGATGACGTCATCGGTGGGTCCCGAACGGATGGGTGACGTGGCAATGACATGGTGGCAAGGGGCGAGCACGAAGCAGTGAGGTGGCGGCAACGTGGCAGAGCATCGACGGTGCGGGGGTGGCATCATGGGAAGACGTGGCGCCGACGTCACATAGGGGAAGCGGTTTGTGGTTTCATATTGCACCGCTTTAGCGCAGAAGCGGTTTTGGCGGAGGGGGCCCCGACACAGCCGGGAGGGCGACACGTGGCGGGGGTACGGCAGGGAAAACTGCCCATCCCCCGGACGTTAACCCTCGACATATCGGGACAGGAAAAGACCCGCCCACCGTAGATCTTGGATGGGCCAGATCTAACGGTTGGCGGCACAGGTAAGGTGACGGGGATTAGGGACGGGACCCGCCCGATTTATAAAATAATAATATGCCGCGGGGGGGTCAAAATCTTTGGAAAATGCGGGTTTGGTGGGTTATGTGCGGCGGCGGTGATTAATGTTAAATTAAACGTTTAAACGCCAAATATAAATAATGAGCGCTAAAAAGGGTTGGGTTTATATACAAAAGGGGAAGACCATGGTTATTATTTTAACCAGAGGTTAAAACAACCCCGGGTTAGAACGCGGAAGGGTTAATAGTAGTCCCAGATGGACTATTATTTCCCTAAACTGTATATACATAGCTATAATGCTATAGGGTGGGATTTTAATATTTTTTGGGATTTTATATAGTTTTTTGTAATAATAGGGATGGGAAAATTTAGTTAGGGAGCTATATAATAGGATTAGAAGTTAATATGAGTTTGTGAAATATAAATGTAAGGGGAATGATGCCAAGTTCATGATCTGAAACTTAGACATGAGATTTAAATGGGATATGGAGAAATGATTTTACACAAGAAATGTGGCTTCTTTTCATTTGAGAAAGCCAAAACTTGCCTTGATATTTTACAAAAATGAAATGATAACAGGACTTGCTGGGAAGATCTCAAAGTCCTCAAGGGGATGTTAGTAAGAAATTTCGAGGGGGAGGTGAAAGGGAGTTAGACATGCTACCAGAATTCTGCCATTAGACAACTGCTTCGACCTTTCTGTGATTGATGAGATAAGCCCTGATTAATAATACAGAATGTGATCCAAACTTTGCTTCTGCAACCTCAAACTACCTACCCAACCTAATACACCTAACATTTTTTCTTCCTTTGAATGGGTGCTCTTAGACTTGCAGACCCTGATTATCCTCTTTTCTTTTGACTGCCCTCCTAATTAGATCTACCCTTATCTCTTCCAAGGACTCAGATTAAGCAGTTGGGCTCCTTCATTTCTCTGCCTATCTACTCTTCTGCCAAGCTTGCACTGTTTGGACAGGTATTCTTTCTCTAGTCTAAAACAAGCAATTTAAACCTAAGGAAGCCAAGATTAAACTGTTTGTCCTTCACTTAATTTAGAAATCTTTCAAAAATGGAACTTTTGTGGCATGGAAAAGATGAACATTTTTGGCATTTCCATTGTCAATCATGAAATATGAAACCTATTGCAATAGGGGGCTAACAAAACCATTGACACAAGTGACACTAGCAATCACTAGGCATGCAAAACTCACTTCTCAAAGACAAAGCAGACCACTCTCCTGTTCTGACAAGCAAGAGTTGAGGAAAATCTTTAAGATAATGGCAAACGAGCCATCATACCAGATGGGAATCCCAGACCAAACAGTGTGAGGTCTAGTTGGGACTCCATACCAAGGTGATCCACTGAATGTTGGCAGGTCCAGCACCCTCAATAGGTACAAGGAGCTCCGATGTTGATTGGAACTTGGTCATGGAGCCCAAAGAACCAAGGGCGTAGTGAAGGGCTTAACCGCTGAGTGCTATGGAGACCCCACGTGAGTATATCAGAGGTCGAAAATTTCGTAACTCCTTCATAATTGAATTTTGAGAAAATTCTGATATGGGGAGCTTCGATGTTGATTGGAACTTGGTCATGGAGCTTAAAGAACCAAGGGCATAGTGAAGGGCTTAGCACCTAAGTGTTATGGATACACCATGTGGGTATATCGAAGGTCAGATATTTCATAACTCCTCCGTAATTACTTTTTGAGAAAGTTTTGATACAGGGAGCTCCCATGTTGATTGGAACTTGGTCATGGAGCTCAAAGAAACAAGGGCGTAGTGAAGGGATTAGCACCTAAGTGTTATGGATATTCCATGTAGGTATATCGGACGTTAGAGATTTCGTAACTGCTTCATAATTTCTTTTTTAGAAAGTTCTGATACAGGGAGCTCTGATGTTGATTGGATTTTGGTCGTTGAGCTGAAAGAACCAAGGGAAAGTAGGAAGAACACAAGGAGATAAGACCCCAGCTAGATCCTGAAGGGCTTAGCACCAAATTTCTATGCTGGCAGTCACAACACCTAGTCCTATGTTGAAAGGAAATAAGAGATAAAGAAAATTGGGTTAAAGGCCAATATCATAATCTTTCAATTTCGTAATATTATGCCTTAATAAAGTTACAGTATGTGGGGCTCCAAGATTGTAGCATAGAGGTGTATGAAGGATGAATGAGTCGGAAGCTGAGAGTAAATGAACATAGAAGAGTTGGTGTCGCAAGAGTAATGGCGACTGCAAAGATCACTGAGTCAAGGCAACAAGGACCATGATTGCACATGATGATTTAAAGGAATCTATTAAGTACTTAGACAAGCCATCCCTGATCTTGTTTCCATGCTACGAGAAATTGAATGAAGATCAGATTCTCGAGTACAGGAGATTTTTTCATTAAAAAAACAAGAGCGTTGTTGGAGTGTGCAGGAATGACTGAGGATTTATGTCTTAGTATGGGAACACTTAGGTTCACATTCTTATGTTTAATAAAGCGAAATAATTCAAGAAAGAGACACAACATCAAGATGGATAAGCCATGTAGGAGTTCAATCGGGAAGTGTGAATGATAGAGTAATGGATAATAGAGACATCATCGATCATTGTGTTTCAGTGAAACAAGACGCAGGATTGCAGTAGAACAATGTAGGGGGGAGAAACATTGTTTCCAATGAGTTGTGCGGAGAGCTTTATGGGTGTGTGTGAATTGATGAGGAGAGGCCAAGTCCATTAGTGCTGCAGATAGACATTGAGAGTGCTTATGAAGAGGAGGAGGTCGAGAGAGCTTGTGTTGTTGTGTGAGAGGTTGAGAGAGACTGTGTCATTGTGAGAGGTCGAGAGAGGTTGTGTCGTTGTGAGAGGCTGAGAGAGACTGTGGAGTATGTTAACCCCACGTAAATATTTTTCTAAAGTTGGGAATAAGGCTATGTGAATCAAATTCAAAGGAGGAACCACACTCAAAGGAAAAGCTTCAAGACTAGATGCATGTTTAAAAATGAGTTTACAGCAAAACTTGTTATGCTGTCGATGGTCCAGACCAAAATATAGACAAAGCGACCGAGCAACTAGATAGTGTTTCAAGAGTAAAGTTAAAGGCCTTTCTTATTTCACAGGAATCGTCATTCCTTCCACACCAATGACACTCTGGAACCAGTTCCGTGGATGTGACTTACACAAGGGTTAACCTATGAGATTGCATCGGCATTGAAAATTCAACTGTCAATCTGATGGCCCAAATTAATTCTCAGGGTAGGGGGAAGGGCTCGTCCTCCTATGAGTCTACTCGCCGAAGTACAATGGGTGCCACCCAGCAAGTGGGAGACCCCCATTAGCTCCTTATGAACAGTGATCACAGTGTAAAATGTAAAGGTAATTTGTGGTCCCCTTCTTCCACTCTCTGATTCTCCCTTCCCAACCCATCCTCAATCACCACATCCCTGCCCTTTTTTCTCGTAACATCATCATTTCACTACGTGTTCCATTCTTAATATAAATTAACCTTCCCCTAATTCCCTTTTTCCCAATAGCTACTCTACATTTCCCAATGTGAATATCCCAGTCTGGTCACCTGCACAGGACCTCCCGCTCAAAGTACCTGGATGTCCACCTAAGGAATTCCTCCCAACGTCACTTTCAGCTGCTCCTACAGGCTCCAAGTAACCCATCACCTAACCACCTATGTTTTGTGTTTTGTTCTCTCGATAAAATGAAACAAACAACACCCAAAACCCCTAAAACATGTGAGGTTAAGTCCTCTTCTATACTCGAGACGTTAATGGATTATGAGGGCCAAGTTGCAGATCCAACTTGCTCATATCAGCTTGTCGACCATGTGAGGCAAGAATACACCTTTCAAGTTGTCGATTTCGGCTTATATTTCTCGATCAATCCCTCACTACATCACTTCCTGGAATTTATATCATGGCTTACTATCGCATACCAAAATGAAAAAAATTACTTCGTCTCCACCTTAAGAACGAAAATACTGGAGGTAACCCCAAATTGATTTAGAAGGCCCTAATTTTCCCTTTCTCTCCTTCTATTCAGTCATTTACCGATTCTACCCTAGCCCACCACTTTGATACTCTTCCTCCTCACAAGCAACAACCCTTCTTGGACCAAATCGTTTCCCAGGAGTCAAATCCCTAACCCGAGATGAGTCTTTCCCAAATACCCTCTTCATGGAGCCTATTCAACTTGTTCCTTCTACAATTGCATGTTTATTTGGGGAAGACAAGTCCCACATGACCAATAAGGCCATCGTGGGATGCCTACATAAAATGAAGAAACCTAGTTGTCTACTTGATATTCCACTCTATCTATCTACGACCATATGCTTACAGCTTCATTAATTCCTCGCCACTTCTTACTTTCACTATTATTCCCTTATGTTCTACTTATTTATGTGTACCCATGTCAAAGAGTTCAAATTTTTGGGCCTTAATGTTATGTCCCCCAACAAACAATGAAATTTCGCCTTCGACCGGAATATATTTGTAAGAACAAGGCCTGGCATTGGCGTGTACTCTCAATTCATCTCAACCTTCATGGCCATTGCGTACAGGATTATCCATGGGGCCTCGCCACCCATAATTTCCCCTCTGCAAAAAGAGCTCCTTCAAGATAGAAAGATGTTATGGTAGTAGATTGGTACCTCTATGAGGATTACACAAATATTAGGCTTTAGAGGTGTGAGCTTCATCCCTATCGTTTACAATTGTTCACGCCTATGAGAATATTTTCCCTTGAATTTATTTGACAACTCCTCAATGTAGACCTGCTTCACTTCGTGCCTATAAAGAAATGCTATATTTTTAAAATGGGACAACCTGTGGGTCCTTTTGTGGTGAACACAAGATAGGGTTTTAAAATAGTTGATACTTTACTTGAAACCATGGATTTTGAAAAGGGAGACACTTGGCACTATGATCCGCAAGGCATCATTTCCTGAAGCAGAGAAAATACAAATGCTTCAACTTACGTACATGAGACCAAGCCCGAAATTGAATGGAATGCTAATTTTGATTCATGGCGTCTTAATACATAAATGGAGACCGAATCCCCAGTAATCACAGGAAAAGCATCAAAGAGGAACGTTGCCCAAACTAGGGATACTGAGATGGAAGAAGCACACATAAATAAAAAGGCTAGGAATCAAGGCTCAAAAGAAGAAGTGATTGTGATACATCTAGTGGAAACAGAACTAGATCAGCTGGGTTTTCAGATTTCTTTTGAGGATCCACCCCCACCTAAACTTCATCCACTACATAAGTAACCATCCCAGACCCCAAGGACAATGTTGCGGCTACTGGATCTAGTTGACCTATTGGAAAGGCCATTGAGGAGAACAATAAAAAGGTCAGGGAGAGAATGCAATGAATGATGTCTTCCCAATCAGCATCTCATCACACACAGTCGCTCGATACCATGGACCTAGAATGTGATCAGATGAATTTTTCATTACAACACCCATCAACATAGTCATTACCTTTAGAGCTTCAATTTAAAACCTTGGATGTGTCTCTAAACTTAGCAAGTGTCCCTTTACCGGATAAAATAAAATTTCATAAGAAGGTGAGGGAGATGTTGTACAACAATCTTGGAAAAAATGCCATGACCATTAGCAAAGCTAAGACATTATTAGAAAAGGCTTCAAATAGGGTGAAAATATAGAAGGCTAATTTCAGAGCCCTGCATATTCAGAATGAAGGCTACAAGGAGTTGATAATCAAGTTGGGGGTGAACCCAAAAGGCAAGACAATAGTGGAAACTCTTCTTAAAAAATACCACAAAGAGGTTGAGAGATTAAGACAAAGGTTAAAGATGTTGGGCAGTGAACATGTACAGACTAAGGAGTTGGTTTAGGTCAATTTGGAAAAGGAAAAGCTGGAAAGAGTTGGTAGATAGAAGTGATGAGATAGTGGGTCTTAAATAGACAGTGGCTAAATTGCAAACAAAAATAATTCTCGTGTGTGTGGTGGCAGTACCCAAAGATCCACAAAACCCTACTGAGCATCTCACCAAGGCTTTGAATGAAGTGCAACTCTCAGAAGGTGGGTTGAAGAGACTACAAAGAGACTTAGATTCTTCTAATGGAAGTCTGGCTCAGAAAGACAAATAGTTTCACATTTCAGTAATGAATTTTGAACTCGCCAACAAGAACCTGCAGTCAGTAACACAGAAGATTACAGAGTTTAAGAACAAGTTGAAGGGGAATATGTCTCTTCTGGAAGCAAGCAAAATGGTATGGGATGAGATCATCAAAGAGATCAATCTCATCTAGGATCATGTAACATTAATGCATGAAAAAAAAATCAAGAAGGGATTACGAGTAGTCCATCATGAATGCTAAAGAAGAAGGTGTTAGAGTCCTATAGTGATAGGATTCATAATTTTGAATTGGCTGAGGTTAACTCTTGTAATATTGTACATACCTTTGCTTTATGCAAATGTTTTCCATATTAAAATTAAAAAATGTAAAGAGGGTGTGTTCTAAAATAAATATCAAAAGACAAGAAAAATAAGAAAAGATCAAAAAATACAAAAAATGAAAAGATATGAACCCCAAACAAAAAACAGATCATGAAAGTGTGCAAGTCCAAGTGCCACTACTTTTTACTTTACTATCTCAAATAATGGCTGTGTACAGCTTGTCATACATGCGACAACCCATGATAGTCAAACTACTTAATCTTGACTATTTCATGCTTTGAATTTCATGTTTATAGTTAGAGAATAAAAATCTGACCAGACAGTTTAATCTTGGCAGATCATTAGATAGGTAGAGAAATAAAATGAGCTCATTAGTTTAATATGAGCCCTTGGAAGATATAAGGTTAGAAGTAGATAGTTTGTTTCATAAAAGAATAAAGGAAAGAAAATGGTTTGCTAGCTTAAGTGCACCCACCAAAGTGAAGAAAAAATGCTAGGGTAGGTAAAAGGGTAAGTAAAGAAAGGTTGCAGAAATACAAGTTATTTGGAGCATAAGCACTACTATCATGCTTAACTATGTGTTTCAAATGTGCAGGAGAAATTATCAATGAAAAAAGCATGCTCATAAGCTGACTTGCCTAAGTCCCCCTTCATTGCATTTCACCCCCTCTATATACTCGCTAATTTCCCCTTTACCCCTTCATGGCTTATGAAAGCCCCTTCCCCCTCTTTTTTACTCTTACCCCTTACTTTCACACATTTCCCTAGTCAATTACTCCTAAAATGCATTCCCCTAAGTGTAAAACCCCTTTCTCCCCCTTTTAAAATCATGTTTTCACTTCAATATTACCCAAAAACCCCTCTAAACCCTTTATCCTAACTCTAAAAACCCCCACCTCACTAACTCCGCCACTTAACCATTTTCCTCACCAAACTCGAGTTTAACCCACCACCCTGGTGAGCTAAATTAACCCCGCTACCCCTAAAACCCCGCAATTTAATTAATCTACAACTAAACATGGGTTAATTACTCTAAACTGTAATTAAAACCCATGGGTTCTGCTAACCTCCGCCCCATTTCCCGACCACACAACTTTCCCACGTGATGGCCATCTAATCATCCACCCCCAGATCCAATGGCCATTGCCCATATCGCGCTCGTGCGATGTCTGACCTTTAATGACCCGAGAGCACACGATATGGGCGGTTTTGCTTGGGGCCCATTTGCCTACATGTCAGCCTCTGGCATAGATCGCGTTCCCCCAACAAAATACCACCTGACCCCCATAAGCGGTGCGATGGCCTCCAAAACCACCTCCCTGCCAAAGTGAAAACCAGCACTGTTCATAAAACATTCACTCCCTGCCATTTTTCCAACTGGTCACGGTTAAAAGCCTCCCGACCCCCATTTTCACCCTTTTTCACTCAAATCACATTGTTGAACCTTTGAAGCACCTACGCATTACAAACTCCTGCGACTAGTTGTCAACCATCAGAGCCTTTTGACGCCACCACTGCACACCATCCTAGATGCTAAATCCCTCTACAAAGCCCAATTGAAAACCAGTTGCAGCCTCGATTGTAAATTCCAGGTATTTAAGCAAAAAACCAAAATTGTCCTCTGTTTAATGAAAGAACATAGAATTCTTAAAATCACTGAAAATTTTGATTAATTTCAATTTAAATTGAGAGTCTACCATTCCCAAAGTACCAGAACCCCAACCTGCAACCTGCTAGTACCCTACCCTAGTTATTCAATTACTCAAGTTTCACTCCCAAATCCATATAAAGCCAAATTTTCCACATTTTATCACAGAAATGGTTGCCCAACCTCTCTGGATGTCAGACCAGTGACGACCCCTCATTTAGAAATTGACCATTTGGCCCTGATAGATAGGGATTTTCAAATCAAAGACACAGTTACCCAAGACAACCTTCTGAGAATCCATTGTTGGGCCAAAAATAGGTTCCTAAACCATGTTGACAACATAAACATGTGGGAATCAAGTTTGCCAAATTATACATTCCCAGAAGCCCATCCATTCCCAGACATTGTATATTTCTGCCATGCATGTTACATCCCTAGCCAAAGGGCTATAATTGCCCCAAACCAGGACTTCTTGTTTTTAGTTACTACTGAATCCATCAACCAGATGCTTCAAATCCATCCTAGCCACAATTTGACTCCTTTGTCCATTGCACACCTGTTGGAACTGTAAACCACATTAGACCCAACTAAGATCAAACAATTTTTTCGTAATTTCATTATTGAGGAGCGCCATACTCCTAAAGACATTCCACCCTATGTTTTGCTATTTTCTCAGAGACTGGCAAGAGAATAATCACCATGATCTCAAGCATCCTAGGATTCACATCATACGAGTTTGTGGATGAGATAATCATGGCTTTCTTGTCCATTTTCACTCCAGGCCAACCTCCTGCCATTATGTATGATTATGCCCAGTTCATTGCAGACAAAATGCATGAACAGTTCACTAGATTTCCCACTGAAAGAGTCTTCAAAAACTATTCAGTGTTATTTCATATCTTACTGTATTATCAAACAGACAAGTTCCCAGTGAAGATTCAGAAAATAGATACCAGGGGAAAGGAAAGATCAGTTACCCACTTGACACCGTTGGTCTAGAGGTATAACACAACATTCACATACAAATACTTCATAGATTGTTTTGTTCACCCTGTCATAAACATGCTGACTTCTAGCACTCAACCTAGAATCAATACTGAGATCAAGAGAGTACTGCAACTAGAAAAGAATAGCAGAGTAGGAGACTGGTACCTCTACCAGAATCATACTGAAATTAGGATCTATGGTTGTAAATTACCCCCCTACAATTTGCCTAAGTATCTCCCAATGAGACTATTTGTCCTGGAATACTTCAGGAAAATGATAGGTGCATACGAGGTCAACTTCCTAACTGCTAGGAAGAAAACACAATTTAAGATAGAAAACCAAATGGGCCCTTTCATCTGCAATATTAGATAGGTTGGGCCTGAAGCTGATAAGATACTCCAACAATTCAAATTCAAGAATAGTTTCATTTGTCATTATGACCCTCATGGGGTTATAAACAAACTTAGGCAAAAGGTCAAGCTGGGACCTTACATCCACTACCCAAGACCTGACATTGAACAATATGCTAATCAGTCAAAATGGGTAGAGAACACATTGATAGATATGGACAACACATTAGTGGATGTGGATAACACCATGATTGACTTGGAGAAACAATTTCACCAAAGATCTTTCTTGCAGGTCCCAGAGTTGGAAGAGCTAATGAATATCCCTCCCATCATTCAGAATCCCGCTAATGAGTAAAAGGATCCCAAAAGAAACAAGGAAGAAACATCAGGTTCTGCTATGGGCACCACTGATTAGCAGTTCCTAATAAGCAAAAGGCCCAAATTGACTCCTATGTCTAAACAGAAGGAAAACATTCCATCAACAAAAATGATTGATACTGATGCAATGGGGCAAAGGAGTAGACAAACAACTGAGACTGTTGCATCAGTAGAAACACAACAATCCTCCTCTTCAAACACCTAGATTATACAAAGATAGAAGAGTGTGGAGGTGTCTTCCTTTGTTAGGCTAGCTGACAAGGAAGCAGATATCAAGGAAAGATTCAAGGAGATTAAAATGCACGTGTCTTTCTTACAGCCTACTGTACAGCAACCTAAAACCACATCAAACTACAAGAAGACCAACATTGAGGTCTTAGTTAGGGATGTGCATCCCATAGATCAAATAGAATTTCACAAGCAGGCTGGAGAGATGATCTACTCCACCCTCACAACAAAAGCAATGGCAACATTCAAGCTCAGGGACTCATTAGACAATGTGACATCCTAGTATAAACTGGAAAAAGCATCTTCCAATGCTAAAGACACAAGGATCAAATCCTTAGAAGACCTGATCATTGAGTTGGGCCATGACCCAAAGGACATCAAGGCTACTGAATAGTTAATTAAGAAGAAAAATGAAGACATTGTAGCCCTTAAGAAACAGCTCAAGCTACCTCAGTGACAACACCCTCAAAAAAAATAAGTCCTAGAGATCCAAGCAAATCATGAAGAAATGATGGACTTGGTGTTGCAACTCAATGACCAATCGAAGGAAATGGAGAAGGAACTAGATAGCTTGATCTAGCTCAAACAAGCTAGTCTAGATAGTGCTCCTCCAACTGTCATTCCTATAGTGACCACGGCTAGCCTTCCACATTGGCAGCAGCATTAGCTCCCACTAGTCCAATGGCCACTGCATTTCCAACAGCATCAACAACAACTACATCAGCAATGACATCAAAAGCAACAGGTACCATAGGGTGATGAAGCAAATAGGCTGATCAAGGAAATGGAAGAAATGTCCATTCAAACCAGTGAAATGAACTGGTTAAAAGAGAAACTTACCAGCCTGGAGACAAATTGCAGGTTAGCCCAGATCATGCATAAGGAAGAACAACATAAGGCTAGCAGAATGAATGAGAGAGTGAAAAGCATGGAGAAAGAGTTAACACTGAGTGAGCCTTTGGGAAAGGCCAAACAATTATTATGGGAAAATATCATTGACTCTGTCAATGATATTTGGCCATCTATCCATGTCATTTTTCAGCAAATAGACTTAATCAAACAAGCTACAGAAGCCATCGAGAAGGTCAAAGAAGAACTTGGAGAAATGCTATAGGAAGCAGTAAGAATTATCCAATTCCTCAACTCCAAGAACAAATATGAGCTACAAGAACTTGACATATATGACAGGAAATGTACCATTTTGGAAGTCAAGAGAGTCCTAGCTAAAATAAATTTAATGTTAAATTTAGAAGATAAGTGTCAAACCATTCAACTAGCCGTTGACAAGTTTATGACCAAGTTTGAGCTTTTGAGAGAAAATGGAATACATAGCCCCTTAGACATAAATGATAAATTGATGAAACAAAGGGACTACAACAAGAAAAGTAGAGATGTAACCAAAGAATAGGCAAATACCTCATCAATGAGTGGTATACCAACTAGCAGAGTATTATACCAAACTTTTGAAACTATGTTTTACCTCCAGCATGAGGTGAAACAATTATTTATTAATAAGCCTACTTTTGCCAAATATACAGAGGCTGATGAAATATATAGGAAAATGCACAACATCAAGTTACTAGATGAAGAAACATGGCAAAAACTGAATGATTTACTATAGTAAAAACACAGTAAATTATAAGTGTATAGTAAAAAGTAAATCAGCATGGTAAAAGGATGAAGACAGGTCAACACAGTCAAAGTGTATCAAGTGAAAGAGTATCAGATGAAAGATGAGAGTCAAACAGACTATCCATCATGAAAGCCAAATAGCCTGCTAGCATAAAGGGCTAAAAATCAAAGCATAACAGCCAGCAGAACCAAAATAACAGGGACAACATGAAACAGTTCAATAATTGTCTCTATCTTCTTACAAGAAGATATTTTCCTTTCCTAGATTAATTCTCAAATTAGTTTGAGATATTTTGTAATAAAATTTTGTATAAATACTTCAAAATTCGAAGTATTATGGTGGATTATTTTACATTTGTAGAGTTATTGTGATTTTGAACCTAAGGGTGATTGTACTATTTTCAAGTCAACAGACTAGAGCAAGTAATAAAACCATTTTACTACAGGATTCATGAGATGAGCCATTTGCAGTGAATTAATTTCTTTGTGTTATTGTGTTACCTTTCTTTTGTGTTTTCATAATCTTAAATGTGTTCTAAAATCTAAATGAATTAACTAGAAATATCATACAAAATTTGTTTAATTACACTCTGTTTTGCATAGTAATTTATTTACATGTTTTCTTCTGATACCCGGATCTGAGAATCCTTGATTGCTCTCCCATCCCAGTTGACTTCTTTCATTCCTTCCAAAGTCCAGCCTAGGGAACCCTTAATTGCTCCCTGGATCTGATTTGAAGCCATTCACCATTTAGCCTTTGAGATCTGCAGTAACTTATCTACCTTGCCCTATAGACATTGTTTTTAGAACTGAATCCAGTCTTGTTTGTCAGACATCCAACTCCATAGCCCAATGGTAGAATCCAATCCTCTTTCAAACTAAGTAAAGTGATCCCACCACCAAATTTTCAAAACAAAACCCAAGTGCAAGCAATAACTAGCCTAAAATCATCTTAACTAAAACAAAGTTAAATCTTAAAGAGAGAGCCCTCTCTGAGCATTAGGAAGGCTAGGTCCTGATCTCCAAAAGTGGTTTGTGGTTACCTTTGGCTTTTCTTTCTTTTTACTTCAAAAGAATTATTAGAGTGATAAAATTTCTGGCGACCATACTGGGGAACCTCGATCCTCAGTCTCCTAAAAATTTAAGGAAACCTTAAATTAAATCTTGAGCCCCTTAAGGTCATTATCTGAAGTAAATTTTCAAAAATTTCATAAAAACAATTTAAAAACTTAAAATTTTGGCTCCTAAGAAGATTCACTATACCAAGTCAAACCCAAACCCAAACCCTACAACTATAGTTGATGACTCAAACATAATTCTAAGAAAACCAAAAAACCAAGAAACTCAAGCAAGTAGTAGCCAACTAGCCAAAGCCATTTCACTCCCTGGGGAGTTGTCAACTTTAGAGGAAATCCCTTTTGATTTTTCATTTGACCTCTCATTATTTAGAACTAAATCTGAGAATGCCATCCATGAAACAATGTTAGACCCTGAGTTTACTCAACTCATTGAATCAAAAAGGGTTATCCATCTAGATTTAGATAAATTTGTCTTGGACGCTTTTGACAAGTTAGAAGCCTTGACCTCTACGTTGATCAACAATATAGATAGTGCTTACCTTCAGCAATCTATTGAGCTAGCTGCCCTTACTGCTGCTGCCTCTCAAATTTCTGCACAGTCTTCATTCACTGTAAATACCCCTTCTTTTACCACAACTTCACCAATTGTATCTACCACAATCCAATCACCTAAACTAGTTATTAATCAACCATATTCATCATCATCTAGTTCACCTCCATTAGTTTCAAGTCCTTCCTCAAGCACTACAACTTTAACCCCTAGTCAAACCAGAATCACAGCAATGGCAAACCGATATGCTCCTCTTGTTTTACCTACACAACTCCATGCCATGCCTGCAGATTATCAGAGTAAGATTTTCCTATTTGATGCTACTAGTCATTACACTGCCCAGCAGCATGTAAACAATATGTCTGACTTTTTTGAGTTGCATGAGATAGATGAAGCAGACGTCCAAATGAGGTTGTTTTCCCAAACTTTAAAGAAATGGTTCAAAGCCTTTCCTGCCAACCATATTGCAAACTTAGCCAATTTTCAAAGGTTATTCATTGATAAAACCCATTACAAATACTTTCTGAATATGACAATATCAGAAGAGCTCCTAATGAGTCCATTTAGGACTATTGCACTAGGTTTAATAATATCTACAATGCAATTCCAACCAACATTAAACCTCCACCTGACCTATCATTAATTAACTTCCCTGATGGTTTTGATGCTGACATGTCATACCAGTTAAGGGAAAGAAACCCTGAAACACTTGAACAAATGCAAAGCAATGTTGTTAGTGTAGAGGCCAACCTGTTAGCTAAGAAAGCATGAATGAGGAATGAAAAGAAAGTTGTATTTAAAGAGGAAGCTTCCATTTTAGATGGAAAAGTAGATGTTTTAGCTAAGAGTTTAGAAAGAATCATGGATAGGTTAGAAAACATGGAGAGTAAAATTCAATGGGAGAATCAACAACAACCCCCAATAAGAAACCTAAATTTTAGGAAGAACCCTAATGCTAGAAATAATGTTACACCAGACCAACAGATTTGGCCCCCCTTCCAAGAAAACTATGTTGAGGATTCACAAAACCAAGAAGCAGAAGATGATACCCAAATTAATTTACTAGAAACCAAAGAGGAAGAAACTCTTTTTATTACTCAAGAAGAATAGGAGCTATATATGTTGCAACAGTTGTAGTTAGAATCTGGTGAATCTTTTGATTTTAAACAAGGATATGAGTCAGCCATATATGAGGTACATAAACAATATATCTTGAGAAGCAAGAAGAATAATGAGACTCCCATTAAAAGATCCATCCAAACCTAGACTAAGATAATAAAAGAAGCTCCAGTTAACAAAGTGTTACAAATCCTTCCTAGGGGAACATCGGAGGCCTCAAACCCTAGGATTGTAGATATAACCTCCACTGAAACCCAAACAAAGACAATTACTGAAAACGATCAAAATAAGAGAAATCAAGGAAAAACAGTAGAGACACAAACTGAAATTCCTACTACTGAGAAACTGAATAAGGATACTCAAACTACACATATCAAGGAAGATCTAAATCAAACAAACAAACCCCAGCTCCCTTTCAACATCAAAAATGAAATAGCAAAATTAAAAATATCAATTCCTTTGATCGAACTAGTAAAAAATGAATCTTATAGGTCACAGGTAACTAAGACTTTGAACATAGGAGAGGGACAGGATTCTGTTAATTTGAATTATGACCAGCCTGAATTATTGCTTGGCCCTGAGGCCAATGGTATTCATTAGCAAGGGAGAGTTCCTCCTTTTTACATTAGCCTAAACATTCATGATAAAATATTGCATAACGCTATGTTGGACTCAGGGGCATCCCACAATCTAATGCCAAAGGCAATAATGGAAAGACTGAACCTAGACATTACCATGCCTTATAAGGATTTGTTTTCTTTTGACTCCAGCCAGGTTAAATGCCTTGGTCTAATCAAGGACTTATGTGTGACTCTTGTCGAGTGCCCTGCAAAAAGCATTCTAATGGACATTGTAGTTGCAGACATCCCACCAAAATATGGAATGATGCTATCTCGCTCATGGGGAGCAAAACTGCAAGGATCCTTGCAGTTAGATATGTCTTATGCCACTATACCTGGTTTCGGTTAACCAAGAAAATTATATAGGGAGACCTTGATGAAATACATGGTTAGTAGTGAGAAAAAGCCACAAAACTTTCCCATATACTCCATGCATTCAGATATGGACTCTTTCATCTTATACAATGTGGAAAATGATAAAAAGGAAATTACAGCCAAAGACCTTAAATACAAAAAAGCTGACAGTGGGAACATATTCCATGAATCACTATGGCATCTAGACTTTGATGGGTCTATCTGATCTAAAAAACACTCATGAGTGACCTCAGTTAAATAATTAATGAATGAAGGTATTACAGACTAATGTGTTGGTGTGTGTCTATGTTATTTTAGGCAACGTATCGATCAGATTGCAAAATACACAGACACTGGAAAATGGAAAATAGTAAGGGAAGCACAGTAAGCAAATACAAGAACACAACAAATTAATAAGGAGTTCACCCTATTCTCCAGGGCTACGTCTCTGATCTAGCTTTTCAGTGGTGGCCTTCTTTTATTGTGTCTTTAAAGCAGAGATTTACAATGAGGAGCTCAATTTGAGTCTCCTGAAATAGATAATGCTTGGCAAGGTGGTTCTTGGATTCCCCAAGCCACTAGAGTGCACAGACTCTTTTCCTTTCCAAGTCTTGACCTCTCTGGTCTTTTAATGGGAGGAGCCCAATGTGGTGCTCAATTCCCAACAGATCCTCATAGGGATTGCTTGAACCTCTCAAGCCTTCTGTCTGCTCAATGCCGCCTTAGGTCAGCTCAGCTCTCTGTGTTCTTCTTCTTGCTTCACTATCTCTTTCGCCTTTTCTTCTACTATTTCTTCTCTGGTTCTTTGTCTCTTCTTCCTTGTTTTTTTCTCTATCTCTCCATGCCTTAAAGCCAATCTGTCCTTGACTGTTCGATTCCTCTTCTGCCCCTTCGGATCACCTACTGTTGTTCGCTTAGAGTTCCCTGCCTCTACGTCATCGCCAACGTCTCACAGGGAGTGGCCACTTGTCCTCTCATGAACTGCGCCAGCTCATCCTCAACGGTTCGGTATTTCAGTTACACTGTGGAATGACTCATCTGCCAACTCAGCGGTAAAATCGGACTTGAGACTTTTATGTGCCATGGCTTAATTCCCCCGTCAAATTTGGTTTCCCATCGGGCGCCATCTCTGTCGTCAGATCTGGAGCCCCTAGATCATACAGTGTTTGCTCATTTCGTGTGGTTGACTTGCTCGACCGTTAGCACGCGATGAGAGGTGGTTTTCTCTCTCATCTGTCGGACACACGTTGTCCGCTGAATGGAATCACTCGTTTTCTGCCAAATCCGCTTACCGCCCAAGGATGCCTCCGATATACCACTAGTTTTTGGAGCGCGGGACCTGCCTTTCACCTTAGCGCCTTCCCTACGGTTTCTCGGCTTCCATCCGACTGAGTGCTTTGGGGTTTTTCCTTCTCGAGGAGTTTTGCCCAGCATCAGAAATGGCCTCCATTTCCCGATCTGGGCTTCCTAACTGCCAGTTTTTCCTCCTGTGCGGTCTCCATGGGCCTTGGTCAGCGTGCTTTGATCGAGGTCCTCATCGTTCCTTGCTGGATGCAAACTGCCACTATCCAGAGGTCTTCCTGATCGCTCTTTGTTCATAAATCTTTGAATTCTGTCCTGATTTGATACAGTCATAGTACTTGGATAATTTTCATGGATCCAATTCGGATCACGTCCTTCCCACTGAAAAAGCTTTTGGACCACCAAAAGTTGGTTTTCAAGCATCGACTAAGTGAGGGTACAATCGTCTCACTTGTCCAATCTCTATCCACTTTGCATTGCTCGACTTTGAACTCTTGAACCTAACTCTGAGGTACTCAACATCTCCTCTACACGTCGTCCTCACCTTCCTATCCAGAACTATGTCTTCCTGCAATTCATTAAGATATTCAAGTAGCAGGTCATCAATAGAAGGCAATTGACTCTGCTCTTCGGGGTCCTCAATTAGTGAAGGTTCAAACAATCTCAAGCAATCTGCATTTACGACTGAGTAGATGTGCACGTAAGCTGGTAGATCAAGGCGAAAATCATTCTCACCCATCTTCTCAAGTATCTTGAAGGGTACATATTTGATAGGCTTTAGCTTTTTACCTTCACCTTGCATCCTGTCCTTGCTTATATACAGCCAGACTTGGTCACCAAATTGGAAACTATGCTCCATCCGATGCTTGTCATGCCTTGCCTTGTATTTGTTTTGCTCTTTTCCAGCTGTTCCTGTACTACCTGGTGGATCTCTTGGATTTTTTCAATGAACCTAGTTGCCCTATCCACATCACTGTGTCCCTTAACTATGGTATCTTTACCAAAGACAAAATCTAAAGGAGACCTTGGTGTAAAACCAAAACAGGTCTCAAAAGGAGATCTCTGCATAGAAGAATGTTTGGCTCTGTTGTAAGCATGCTACACATAACAAAAATTTTCATCCCAAAGCTTAGGATGCTTGCTGCAATACCCTCTGAGTAACTGGATTACCATCCTATTTACCACTTCTATCTAGCCATCGGTTTGTGGATGAAAAGTTGTGCTCTTCTTCAGTTTGGTGCCCATCAGTTCCCACAGACTTGACCAAAACGTCCCCACAAATTGGGTGTCTCAATCAGATACAATGGAAGTGGGTAATCCAAAATGAACCCATACATGTTCAAAGAACATTTTTGCAGTTTGTTCAGCTGTAATCTGTTTATTACAAGGTATCAAAATACACATTTTACTGAACCTATCCACAGCAACATATAGATAATCATGACCTTTCTTAGATTTAGGCAGTCCTCCAACAAAATCCATGGAAACACTTTCCCAAGGGTGAGAAGGAACTGCTAATGGAGTGTACAAGCCTAGTTTTCTATTGTTGGGATTGCTTTTAGCACACATAGTACACCCTCTTACATATCTAGAAACTGTCTCATTCATTTTTGGCCAATAACAAAATCTTTGCAGTTGTGAAATTGTTTTACTTACCACAAAGTGACCTGATATTAGAGAAGTGTGTGCTTCTCAAATTATCTGTATTCTCTCAATTTGTGGAATGCATAACTTCCCACAATGGTATGAGAGTCGGTCCTTTATGTGATAATCCAATTCTTCTACTCGTTTTCCTTGACTTAAAGTTGCATATACATCTTTAAATTCTATATCTTAAGCATATTGTTCAATGTAGCTCTTATGTAACACAAAATTATGCTTAAGTATAGTAGATGCATTTATAATAGGTCTAGATAACATATCTGCAACTTTATTATGTATGCCCTTTTTATATCTGATGACTAAATGAAACTATTGCAGAAAACCCATCCATCTATAGTGCCTTGATTGCTGCAACTTAGTTTGGGAGTGTAGATATTGAAGTGGTTGATGATCAGGATGTATTACTATCTATTTGCCCATTACGTAATGTTTCCACTTTTTCACACTCTATACTAATGCATACAATTCTTTATCATATGTAGGATAGTTAACTACTATAGAATTAAAGGTCTCAGAATGATAACATATGGGTTTACCATGCTCTGTCAACACTGCTCCCATGGCATAGTCACTGGCATCTGTTTGGATCTCAAATGGTCTTTGAAGATCAGGCAGTGCTAGTGTAGGTGTTGTACTAATCTTTTCTTTCAAGCTGTTGAAGGCTTTCTGTTGTTAACCTCCCCACTAAAACACCTTGTTCATTCCTGTTAAAGCATCTAAGGGAGCTGCAATTAAGGAAAAATTAGAAATGAATTTCCTCCAATATTGTGCTACTCTTAAGAAGCTTCTAAATTCTGTATTAGATTTGGGTTTAGTTCAGTTTACAATGACTGCCACCTTAGAGGGATCTATCTTCAATTCACCACCCCCTACTATATGTCCCAAATAATTCAAAGATGTTTTGCCAAATTCACATTTTGAGAGTTTAACATAAAGTTTCTCTTTTCAAAACATCTAGTGTCTGCTTAACATGATTTAAGTGTTCTTCCCACGTTTTGCTAAATATCAGAATGTCATCCAGATACACAATAACAAAATCATCAAGAAAAGGTCTAAGTACATCATTCATTAATCTCATGAAAGTAGCAAGAGCATTAGTTAAGCCAAAAGGCATAACCAGCCACTCATACAATCCCTGATTTTTTTTAAAGCAGTCTTCCATGCATCTTGTTCTGCAACTCTGACCTGATGGTATCCACTGTGCAAGTCTAGCTTGGAGAAATAAATAGCTTCTTTCAATTGATATAAAAGATCATCTATGTGAGGAAGGGGATAATGATTTTTGATTGTTATCTTATTCAGTGCTCGGTAATCAATGCACATTCTCCACAAGCCATCTTTCTTTCTCACCAAAATGATTGGTGACCCACATGGTGATGTGCTAGGTCTGATGAACCCTTTCTCGAGCAACTCCTGAAGCTACTTCTTGATTTCAACATTCTCTAAAGCGGACAACCTGTACATTCCAATGTTAGGCAATGGAGCATCTTGCTGCAAAATAATATCATGCACTATTTCCTTTTTGGGTGGCAGACCTTTAGGTTCTTGAAACAAGATATCATACTTTGAAACAACCTTTTTTAAATCAGCTTGCTGTTTAGCATTACAGCGCTCAAATACATTGGTTTTATCAGGTTTCTTTTCCTTTACAACCATGAGCAAGAATTGTTTGCAGGAATTTATCATTTGTTTCATCTGCCCTGAGTTTATGAGAGTATAATTATTCTTGAGCTTATGAGTTCTTACAAAGTATTCGATTACATCTTTAACAAGTAGATACTTGTTTTCAACTCTATAGAAAATAGCTTTTCTGTCATACAATTAAGGACTTCCTAAAACAATTCCACATATATCCAAAGGAATTATGTCTAACTCAACCTCATCTACAAATGTTGACCCAAAAGAAAACTTGAGTTTGCACTGTCTAGTCACTTGTAGTTCTGCTTTATCATTCAACCATCCTAATGGGTATGGTTTCTTGTGAGGTATAGTTACTAATCCCAACTTCTTTACAATTTCTTCAGAAATTAAATTTACTTGTGAGTCACTATCAAACAAAGTATCAATATTTTGATGTTTGGAAATAACTCGAATATGGAAAAGCTCATGTCTTTTTCTCTCATTTTCTTCATCAATACTAGATTATACAGAATTACTAATAGATGCTTCATAATTCCTACCTTTTATAACTGTGGCTGCAATGGTTTTTTCATCTCCTGAGTCTGACCCCAAATCTTTCTGAATAGCTGTAGCAGTCTTCTTCTTCTTGCCCTCAAATTTCTTAGGTCTCAGCTCTAGATACAGAATCCAACAGTGCTCATCATCATGCCCATCCTTTTTACAATGAGTGCATGAAGCTTTGCTTTTCTGTGCAGTGTTAGCCTTCCTTGCTTTCCATTTCTGCTTTCTTTTCTCCTTATTCTTACTTGCAGTGGGTTGGGATGGTCCCCCAACTTCTAGATTTCCATTCTTTCCTCTAGCTTCTAGATGAGTAGCTTGTACAAATACCTCATCTATACTAGTGGGATTAAACATGGGGATAGTGTGCCTCATGTAGCTGTGTAGACCACCAATGTACTTCAACAGAGTCTCAGGTGAGTCTAATGAGATTCCTAGAATCAATGCTCTTTTTCTAAATTCTTGAGTGTACCCTTGCACACTTTGCCCTTTCAACTGTCGAAGAGTTTGCCAACTCATCATGGCTTGTTGCATGTAGGCCAATGGATAGAACTATTTTTTGATTGCAAAAACAAATTCAATCTAGACAGAGATAGTCTTAGCATGTCTTTTCATATCAGCTTGGGTCCTGCCTTCCCACCAAACCAAGGCAGTGCCTCCAAGGTGTAGGCTTGCCAGCTGAATCTTGCTCTTTTCTGAATCGATATTTTGCACTCTGCAATAAACATCAATTTTTATAATCCAATTGTCCAGCTTTTCTGCATTTAACTCTCCATCATATATAGGTAAATCAAACTTAACATCTAGTTTGATCAAAGATGCTTTCTTTTTTGTGTTCAGGGTTGTTAGGAGGTGTGAGAAAGCTTTCCTCTTTCCCTTTTCCTTTTTAGTGGTCATGGAAGTGAGACTCATCTTCTCCTTTGTCTTGTTTAGAGCATGATAAATCTTCATTGTTATGTTTTCTAAAGTCCCTATACATTTCTTATACCATGGACTTTATGGCTAGGAAACTATTTATGAATTGAGGGTCTTGCCCCATAGAACCTTCCTCTGACATTGTCTTCTGAGGATAGACTCTCCCAATTTCAGGATTAGTTTCGACCAACTCTCCTTCTCCTAATTTGAGCTTTGATCTAGTTAGCATTCAACAACTAAACCAACACAAGCTTGTCTAACCTTAACAGCCAGATTCTCTGATACCACTTGATCTGAAAATCACTTGTGAGTGACCTCAGTTAAATAATTAATGAATGAAGGTATTACAGACTCATGTGCTGGTGTGTGTCTATGTTATTTTAGGCAACGGATCGATCAGATTGCAAAATACACAGACACTGGAAAATGGAAAACAGTAAGGGAAGCACAGTAAGCAAATACAAGAACACAAAAAATTAATAAGGAGTTCACCCTATTCTCCAGGGCTATGTCTCTGGTCCAGCTTTTCAGTGGTGGCCTTCTTTTATTGTGTCTTTAAAGCAGAGATTTACAACGAGGAGCTCAATTTGAGTCTCCTGAAACAGATAATGCTTGGCATGGTGGTTCTTGGATTCCCCAAGCCACTAGAGTGCACATAATCTTTTCCTTTCCAAGTCTTGACCTCTCTGGTCTTTTAATGGGAGGAGCCTAATGTGGTACTCAAATCTCGACAGATCCTCATAGGGATTGCTTGAACCTCTCAAGCCTTCTGTCTGCTCGATGCTGCCTTAGGTTAGCTCAGCTCTCTGTTTTCTACTTCTTGCTTCACTGTCTCTTTCGCCTTTTCTTCCACTGTTTCTTCTCTGGTTCTTTGTCTCTTCTTCCCTGTTCTGTTATCCATCTGTCCATGGCTTAAAGCCAATTTGTCCTTGACTGTTCGCTTCCTCTTCCACCCCTTCGGATTGACTATTACTGTTCGCTTGGAGTTCCCTGCCACTGTGTCATTACCAATGTCTAACAGGGAGTGGCCACTTGTCCTCTCACGAACTGTGCTATCTCGTCCTCAACGGTTCGGTATTTTAGTTACACTGTGGAATGACTCATCCGCCAACTCAGCGGTCAAATTGGACTTGAGACTTTTATGTGCCACGGCTTAATTCCCACATCAAATCCGGTTTCCCATCGGGCTCCATCTCTGCCATCCGATCTGGAACCCCCAGATCCTAGGTGTTCACTCATTTCATGCGGTTGACTTGCTCAACTATTAGCGTGCAATGAGAGGCAGTTTTCTCTCTCATCCACCGGACACGCATCGTGCGTTGAATGGAATCGCTCATTTTCTGTCAAATCCGCTTACCACCCAAGGATGCCTCTGATATACCGTCGGTTTTTGGAATGCAGGACCCGCCTTTTGCCTTAGCGTCTTCCCTACGGTTTCCCAGCTTCCATGCAACCAAGCACTTTGGGGTTTTTTCTTCTCGAGGGGTTTTTCCCAGCATCATAAATGGCCTCCGTTTCCCGATCCAAGCTTCCTAACTGCTAGTTTTGCCTCTTGCGCGGTCTCCATGGGCCTCGGTCAGTGTGCTTTGACCGAGGTCCTCGTCGTTCCTTGCTGGCTGCAAACTGTCACTATCCAGAGGTCTTCCTAATCGCTCTTTGTTCATAAATCTTTGAAGTCTGTCCTGATTTGATACAGTCATAACACTTGGGTAATTTTCATGGATCCAATTCGAATCACTATCAATAGGTTAGGGACTAGTGCAGGAGTGTGGATCCATATTATGGAGAATAATCATGCTGAGGGACATGCTTTCAGATTGAAATTCAAGCTTACCAATAACATGGCCAAATATGAAGCCCTAATTCTAGGGTTACAATTGGTTAGGAAATTGGGAACCAAAAGAGTTTCCATCATGAGAGACTCAGAGCTGATTATTAAATAGATCAATGGTGAATACTCTGTCAACAACCCTAGGCTTGGTCGATATAGGGATATTGTTTTAGACTTGATCAAAGACCTCATGGAATCAAACTTTGTTGCCATTCCTAGAAAACAAAACATGCAGGCCCACAGTCTGGCCACCTTTGCTAGTACTTGTAAATTTCCATTTCAACCAAACCACCATTACACTGCAGAAGTCAGACATAGGCCTGTTATACCAGATAACCTAAAGTATTGGTAGATTTTCTCCAGGACTCTCAGATCTATGATTTCATGAACAATGAAGATGAATTTCAGAATTGCAAGATAGATATTGACTGTACAATACACAATAATATAGAAAGTAGCTTAGATGTAAATATTTTTGATGTAACTAAACCAACTAAATTTACTAGAGTAGAAATAGATAGTTTAGAAAATGTAGAGATAGATGAAATAATGGATGATGATCCTGAGATTCTTAATTTGAAAAATAATTTCTTGCCTAAAGGATTAGTATCGTTGGAATATTTGTTTGACTCTAATGATGTAGCTAGGAAACCCAAGATGGAACCTCTAAGAGCTGACATAGAAGAGGTCAACATAGGGACTTAGGATAAACCAAAACTCATCAAATATCAAAAGCCTTACCTCCAGAGGAAAAGGTTAAATATATCAATCTATTTAAAAAATTCCAGGATGTATTTGCCTGGAGTTATGAAGACTTAAAATCTTATGACACCAGCATAATCCAACACAAAATACCTCTAAAAGAAGATCATAAACCTTTCAAACAGAAACTTAGGAGGATAAACCCAGTTCTTATGCCATCCATAGAGAAAGAGGTTAAAAGAATGTTTGATGCCCAAATAATAGCCCCCATTAGATACTCAGACTGGATTTCAAACTTAGTTACAACTAGGAAAAAGACAGGTGAAATTAGACTTTGTGTAGATTTTAGAAACTTAAACAAGGTCTCTTTAAAAGACAACTACCCCTTACCAAAAATGGACCATATATTGCAGAGGGTAGTAGGCTCATCTAGGATTTCACTATTAGATGGATTCTCTGGGTATAACCAGATCTTAGTCCAACCTGAGGACCAAGCCAAAACTGCGTTTACTACTCCTTGGGGTACCTTCATGTATTTGAAGATGCCCTTTGGATTAATGAATGCAGGTGCCATTTAGCCCACGAGACTTTGGATTGACGATGAATGGGTGCACTGTTAAGGCACTCCTTGCGATAGGTCACTGGTTCAAATCCCCCGTGGGTGCTTACCTACCAAAAAAAAAAAATGAATGCAGGTGCCACATTTAAAAGAGCTATGGATATATCTTTTGCCAAGGAGATCCATGATTTCTTAGTAGTATACCAAGATGACATCACAGTCTTCTCTAAATCTGACAATGAACACTTAGACCACCTGAGAAGAGTATTTATCAAATGCAGGAAATTTGGGATTTCTTTAAATCCTAAAAAGAAACTTTTCAGTCTAAAAGAGGGAAAGATGTTAGGACACATCATATCTAAATATGGGATTAGGATAGACCCTGCTAGAATAGAAGCCATTTTGACCATTTCCCATCCTCAAAACATTAAAGAGCTACAATCATTTCTAGGTAAGATTAATTTTCTTAGGAGATTCATCTCAAATCTAGTAGACTTAATTAGGGAGTTAAATAACATGCTAAGAAAGGACTCAACAATTAAATCGAGAGTGGAGGCCAAACAATCCTTTCAAGCTATTAAGGAAGATTTAACCAAAACTCCAGTCTTGATTAGTCCTGACTTTAACAAAGATTTTATTATCTTTTCTTTTGCTTCAGAACACACCATTGCAGCAGTCTTGCTGAAAAAGAACAACCAAGGATGTGAACAGCCAATAGCATTCTTTAGTAAATCCTTAAGAGATGCCTCACTTAAATACAATATTATGGAAAAACAAGCATTAGCTTTAGTTAAGGCAATCAAAGACTTCAGAGTGTACATCCTGTACTCTCACATTATTGCTTATGTTCCAAACTTTGTAGTTAAGGATATTTTGACTCAAAATGGGCTTGAAGGAAAAAGAGGCAAGTGAATTGCCACAATATCAGAATATGACATAGAGATAAAACCCACCAAGCTCATCAAAGGCCAAGGTTTAGCCAAACTCATGGCTGAATCGAACTGTCGGGCCCTTGATATCAACATCATTAGTGCCCTTGATGATCAGGAGGAGATGGAAACTCCACAAATCGAACCTGTTACTGATTCACCTTGGTATGCAGATATTACATTTGTATTACTAAACCTACAAGATCCTCCTGGATTGACAAGAACTAAAGCTAGATTCTTAAAAATGAAGTCATTAAGATATTGTGTTATAGATAATGCATTGTTTTGTAAGAACAATAGTGTTATTCGTTTAACATATTTATTGAAAGATGAAGCTAACAAGATTTTACAAGAGTTTCATGCAAGGGATTGTGGAGGAAACTTGTACTGGAAGAGTACTGCTGACAAAATTCTGAGGGCTAGTTTCTATTGGCCTACTTTGTTTGCAGATGTTAAAAAACATGTGACCTCCTGTCATAAATGCCAGATTTTTTAGGGAAAGAGAAAACTTTTACCCTTGCCTCTTAAACCAATTTCCATTGAGATGCCATTTCAACAATTGGGGTTAGACTTCATTGGAGAAATACACCCAGCCTCCTCAGCTCAGCACAAGTAGATTCTGATAGCCATAAATTATTTTACCAAATGGATAGAGGCCATACCTTCTAGGCAAGCCATAGACACTATCATAATATACTTCCTAGAGAGTAATATCCTGTCAAGATTTGGATGTCCCCAGAAGCTCATTACTGATAATGCAGTTGCCTTTAAATCCAAAAGAACGATAGATTTATGTAACAAATACCACATCACCCTTGGTCATTCCACAGCCTATTACCCTCAAGGTAATGGACTAGTAGAGTCATCCAACAAGAGCCTGGTCAATATTATTAAAATGTTACTGGAAGATAACAAGAAGACTTGGAACAAGAAGTTAGTCAATGCCTTCTGGGCAGATAGACTGACTACTAAGAAGTCCATTGGAATATAACCCTATCAGCTGGTTTATGGGATGGATGCAGTTTTCCCATCATCCTTGGGAGTTCCAGTGATGAAGATCATCCAGGGATTACAGGTGGAACCAAGTGATATTCAAATAAGAATAAATCAAACCATACACCTACAGCAGACCAAAGAAGAAGTATATGTGAAATCACAAGTAATCCAGGAAAGGATCAAGAAAGTCTTTGATAAAAAGACTAAAGTAGATGATTTTTACATAGGAGACAAAGCCTTAAGTGGGATTCAAGGAGAGAAGACAAAAGCAAGCATGGAAAATTTGATTTTTTGTGGCAGGGGCCTTATGTCATTTATGGCTACAGAGGCAGCAATGCCTTTTTCTTGACAAACATAGATGGATCGGATCTACCAGGAGGACCTATTAATGGTAGGATGCTAAAGCATTATTTTTCCACTGACTCACAATAGTTCACTTTACTCTGCATCATTGTACATAACATTGCAGAGTGTAGATTGGATTGGATGGTAATCCTTTGAAGTTGAAGCCCAGAGAGAAGGCCCTGAGGTTTGGAGGATTCACTGTCATAAGTATCAATAAAGCAAACTCACAGAAGGACAGCTCACAAGGTAACTACAATCACAATTCAAAGGCTACTGATCTTCATAGTTTTTTAAATTTCACCAAAAAATGCCATCCCCATGTGGAGCCACTGTTAGAGTCCTATAGTGATAGGATTCATAATTTTGAATTGGTTGAGGTTAAATCTTGTAATATTGTACATACCTTTGCTTTCTGCAAATGTTTTCCATATTAAAATTAAAAAATGTAAAGAGGGTATGTCCTAAAAGAAATATCAAAGGACAAGAAAAATAAGAAAAGATAAAAAAATACAAAAAATGAAAAAATATGAACCCCAAACAAAAAACAGATCATGAAAGTGTGCAAGTCCAAGTGCCACTACTTTTTACTTTACTGTCTTAAATAATGGTTGTGTGTAGCTTGCCATACATGCCACAACCCATGATAGTCAAACTACTTAATCTTAACTATTTCTTGCTTCGAATTTCATGTTTATAGTTAGAGAATAAAAATCTGACCAAACAGTTTAATCTTGGCAGATCATTGGATAGGTAGAGAAATAAAAGGAGCTCATCAGTTTAATCTGAGCCCTTCGAAGATATAAGGTTAGAAATAGATAGTTTGTTTCATAAAATAATAAAGGAAAGAAAAGGGTTTGCTTTCTTAAGTGCACCCACCAAAGTGAAGAAAATATGTTAAGGTAGGTAAAAGGGTAAGTAAAGAAAGGTTGCATAAATACAAGTTATTTGGAGCATAAGCACTAATATCATGCTTAACTATGTGTTTCAAGTGTGCAGGAGTAGTTATCAATGAAAAAAGCATGCTCATAAGCTGATTTGCCTAACTCCCCCTTCATTGCACTTCACCCCCTCTATATACTCACTAATTTTCCTTTTACCCCTTCATGGCTTATGAAAACCCCTTCCCCCTCATTTTTACTCCTACCCCTTACTTTCACACATTTCCCTAGTCAGTTACCCCTAAAATCCATTCCCCTAAGTGTAAAACCCCTTTCCCCCCTTTTAAAATCATGTTTTCACTTCAATAATTACCCAAAAACCCCTCTAAACCCTTTATCCTAACTCTAAAAACCCCCGCCTCACTAACTCCGCCACTTAACCATTTTCCCAACTAAACTCGAGTTTAACCCACCACCCTGGTGAGCTAAACTAACCCCGCTACCCCTAAAACCCCGCAGTTTAATTAATCTGCAACTAAACATGGGTTAATTACTCTAAACCATAATTAAAACCCATGGGTCCCGCTAACCTCCGCCCCATTGCCTGACTGCGCAACTTTCCCACGTGATGGTCATCCGATCATCCACCCCCATATCTAACGACCATCACCCATATCGCGCTCGCGTGATGTCCGACCTTTAACGGCTCGAGAGCACGCGATATGGGCGGTTTTGCTCGGGGCCCATTTGCCTACGTGTCGGCCTCTAGCATAGATCACATTCCCCCGGAAAAATACCGCCCGACCCCCATAAGCGGTGTGATGGCCTCCAAAACCACCTCCCTGCCAAAATGAAAGCCAACACTATTCATAAAATATTCATTCCCCGCCATTTTTCCAACTAGTCGCGGTTAAAAGCCTCTCGACCCCCATTTTCACCCTTTTCCGCTCAAATTGCATTGTTAAACCTCTGAAGCACCTGTGCATTACGAACTCCTATGACCATCTATCAACCATCAGAGCCTTCCAACGCCACCACTACACACCATCCTAGCTGCCAAAGCCCTCTGCAAACCCGAATTGAAAACCAGTTGCAACCCCGACTGTAAATTCCAGGTATTTAAGAAAAAAACCAGAATTGTCCTCCAGTTAATGAAAGAACATTAAATTCTTAAAATAACTAAAATAATTTGATTAATTTCAATTTAAATTGAGAGTCTACCACTCCGAAAGTGCCAAAACCCCAACCTGCAACCTGCTAGTACCCTACCCTGGTTATTTAATTACTCAAGTTTCACTCCCAAAGCCATATAAAGCCCAATTTTCCACATTTTATCATAGAAATGGCTGCCCCAACCTCTCTGGATGTCAGACCAGTGACAACCCCTCATTTATACATTAACCATTTGGCCCTACCAGACAAGGATTTTCAAATCAAATACACAGTCACCCAAGACAACCTTATGAGAATCCATTGCTGGGCCAAGGATAGATTCCTAAACCATGCTGACGACATAAACCTGTGGGAATTAAGTTTCCCCAATTACACATTCCCAGAAGCCCATCCATTCCTAGACATTGTACATTTCTGCCATGCATGTTACATCCCTAGCCAAAGGGCTATAATTACCCCAAACCAAGACTTCTTGTTTTCAATTACTGCTAAATCCATCAACCAGATGCTTCAAATCTAGCCCAGCCACAATTTGACTCCTTTGATCATTGCACACTTGTTGGACTTGTACACCACATTGGTGATGAGCCTCATAAATGGGTAATTATATGGGCCCATTTTACCTCCTAACCTAGTCAAATCAACCATTCTCTTAGCTTACTGTATGATTTTCTAATTATATGTATGCTTATAGAGTGAGTTGCGTTAGTTATGATGCCATGTGGTCTAATATGTGTTTAATGCATATTATTGATGAATTTTGTGGTCAAATTCAAGGATATAGTGGAAAAATGGCAGCAATAACTCGACGTGGACAAAGGAGAGGACTTATAGGAGGGATTCCCCCTCATTTATTACTCCTCACTTCGAATTCCCATTCATTCAGCTCGAAGTACAAGCAGCGAAGTCATGCATTAGCAGGCAACCGAGCAAGTGGAGGATAACTGATGACTATCTCGCGTTTTAGGAGCCAAGCCTCCATGATTTTAAGGAAGCTATTGGTAGCTTCATTTGTATAAGTATAGAGGCCTAGGGCCTCACTAAGGTCATATTTTTGTTGTATTTTTGTTGTACTTTTGCTTATGTAAACTCTGCTCAACTTCTAGCTTATTATTTTTTACAATTCCATGTAATCTTGTTATTGTTTTGGAAATAAGGATGGAATCCTTTTTGAGTTAGCACTGAGTTACCTCAGAGGGCTGAAGCTCTTTGGTTAGGGCCCAATCCAAGTAGCCAAGCTCCTCTTTACTTGTATTTGTATGTTTTATTTCAGTTTGTAAATTAGGTTGTTGTTAGATGAATTTCTTTTATGGTCAAGAATAGGTTGCTCTTGATGATTCAATAGTTTGCTTCCATTTGTGCTTTCTATAGCAGGTTAAGTAGAGATAAAGAAAATATCCAAAAGGCTAGAAAAAACACCTTTACCTCTCTTCCTCCCTCTGGGACCATGATTTGAGGCAAAGACCCTATTGCTGCCCCAAAAACACAGATTTTCCTCATTCATAAGACTTCTAGTGTTTACAACGTTTTAGTTGGTTAAATAGTCTAGTTTGCTTTGCTTCAGAACTTCTTCATCATGCTCACTTCTTTATTTACCATAGTCTTCTTCCATGCTTTCCTTTCTTGTAGCAGTTATCAACATTTCCTTTCATGGATCACAATTTAGATTAGTTTGATGCAAAACTCTGTTTTTCTAGATGCACTTATTTCATTGCTTGCTTAATCTCATTGGTTGACTGTCAGTTGTTTATGCAGTAGATATCTTCTAGCAGCAAGCCAACCTATCAGCCATCCCATCCTCCATCTGATCCATGCCCTACAGGTCGCCCAAGTCTCCCCTCAATTCTGCCTTAGTTTCCTGCATTTTCCATAGAATTTCTTCCTCTCTCCTTGAGCAAATCCAATCATATTTCTCTCTCCTAATGATTCTTGGTAGACCCTAGGTGCCCTAAAACTACATTCCAACCTTCATTCACCTCTTCCACCCACTCACACACCTTCAAAACAATGAAAACTGCTCTCGTCCTCCTCTTGTAGGCCTCTTGTAGAACGTTGTTTTTCCTCCTGTAGATTTCTTGTTTTCTCCTGTAGATTTTCCTGTAGGCTCCCTTTTGAAGGCTGAATGTGGGAAAAGTCTCCAGAAGGCCACCTGAGACCTTCTAAGACCCATCCAAACCATCCTACATCCTCTCAAGTCCAAAAACTGCCCTTTAACGCCACCTATTAACTACCACATTCACAAACAAATAAATTACATGCATGACAAATTCACATAAAAATACATAAAAATCCAAAAAGATGTTTTCTTCTCATTTACTTCCAGAAATAGGTTAGTTAGATGTTGTTTACTTTCTTGAATAAATAATGGTATTCTTTTCATGGTTTTCATAGTGCTTTATACAAAAGTAGGATTAGTTGGTTAATTAGGATTTGCTTGGTTTGCTTTACATTTCAGTCTTTCTCCTTTCTGCAGTTAGAGTTGTATTTGTAGAGTAGTCTTTCTCTCCTTTCATCATATATAGAGCTTCTTCTAGAATCCATAGAAGTTGGCTTGAGCTCCTAGTGATCTTACGCCGGCTGACCATGTGACAACCTGCAGTAAGAACTAGTACTTATGCATACAACACCGACACTTCCAAGTTTGTTACGAACTACTGGGTTGATAAGAGTAAAGTAGGCAACCCAGGACTTGCAGCATTATTGCTGCAACACTGGTGCTCACCATACGTTTTGGCACTGTTGCTGGGAAAGCGTTAGAGTATTCTGTGATTACTGCTTTCTACTATTTTCTATTGCAACATTCTGCTAATAGTTTATTTCAACAAAAGTAGACTAGTCATTTCTCTTCAATTCTGCAAATTTCATTTCAACAAAAGTAGACTATTCATTCCTTTCCTTTCAGTTCTGCATTTCCTTGCTTTCCTTTTCAATTCTGCAAATTGCATTTCAGCAAGTTCATTTCAATTAGTTGCAATTTGTTTTGTTCAATCAATTTCAGTTTTGCAGGTACTATCAGTGTGGGGAAAAAAGAAACAAAAACCAACCAAAACGATTTCCTTTCATGTTGCGTAGGAATAGAGATAACTCAGGAAAAATTTTTCCCAACACCCCCACTGCTTCACACAGCTAACCTTCTCTTTTCTTCAGTGGCTGCGATCAAGAAAAAAACTTAGGGGAACAATAAAACATATTTGAAGAACCTATAGGGGAAGAAGAAGAAGAAAACATTCCTCTGGAGCCAATGGCTGAAAATAGAAATGTTGTGGGTAGTACCTCTTCTTCCAATTCATCCATTAAAGGTGAAATTGGAAACATGCTGGAAGACTTCAAGAGTGAGATGTTGTAGATTCTTTCCATGCAAATGGATACCTTACATATAAAAAGAAAACAAGAGGAAGCACAGAGAGTTTTGGCCATTTTTTTCCCTAGATGCACCAGGAGGCATCCTAGGAATGAATGCCCATTGAATTCTATAGATGTTTGTTTAGTCTGTGAAGAGAATCATTCCGCAGATAAGTTCCCTTCCTTGCCCGGACTTAAAGCTGTATATCAGGGGGCTGAGGGAGTCACTGAACAACTCTACTACATAAACCAAAGAAGACCGCCTGGACCTAGACCATACCAGTAGGGGATGTAAGGGACATCCTAGGCATACTACAACCCCAACCAAGTGCCCTCCATACCTTCTTGGGGTCCCCCTGCTCATCCTTCCTGGTCCACACCACCTCCTTGGTCCTTCACATCTCATTATCATGCCCAACCAGCCACCCATTCATTTTAATCCTATGTTCAGCCACAACCTCAGTGGAATGCACCTCATCAGGGGTGGAGGCCCCAATACAACTCTCTTCCCACTCTTTT
This sequence comes from Pinus tabuliformis, assembly GCA_031772625.1. NCBI lineage: Eukaryota > Viridiplantae > Streptophyta > Pinopsida > Pinales > Pinaceae > Pinus > Pinus tabuliformis. Next base: position 98,640,058 of record CM062818.1, on the reverse strand, counting down.
TCCTCCACCACCTGCCCAACCACAACCCCATCCACATCCATCTCAAATATACACTCCCACTCAACTACCTATACCACCATTTCCAAACCCACACATTGAAGTAGCTCAACCCATTTACAATGCTGAGGTACAACACTTCCAAACAACTCCTCTTGAGCTCAATGGTATTCACCATAGCTCAGGAAGAGTATTGCAGAAAAGAGATTATATTGATATCATTGAAGGACCACCTCTAGAAGAAGAAGATTCAAAAGAGAAGATCAAAGAACCATGGGTTGCACTTGACGGAGAGAAGACATCAAAATCAGATATTGAGAGAGCTCCCTCATGGTTACCATCAAATCCTCCATGTATTCAAGAGAAAAATCAGCAAAAAGAGGAATATGTGAAGGTCATGGTAGAAGAGAACATGAAGAATGATCCATATCAGAAAAAGGACCAAGGACATCATAGCTATATTGAAATATGGTTCCAGACAGTCACTAAATTGCAACATCACTCTCTTCCTCAACTATGCTTGATCCTTTCAAAGTCAAATCATTTGGTCTCTGAAATCCAGGTACATGTCAAAGCATACATTTCAAGCCTCCACATCATTTTGTCTATCATCTTGATGTGCACATGGCTCCATTGGAATTATTCTTATACTTGAAAGTGATTTTGCTTTTCAAGTAGGGTAGGGTAAAAAAAAAATGAAAAATAAGAGAAAAAATAAAAATCTAAGGTGAAAACCTCCTTGGAGGCACCTCAGATTGGCTCATTGATTGAAAACCTCCATGAGGCGGTCAATGGGTTGGAAAGAAGAAAAGAGAGAAAAAGATCCTAGGTGAAAACCTCCTTTGAGGCGCCTAGGCAGACCTACTAGTTGAAAACCTCATTGAGGCAGCTAGTAGGCCTAGAAAAAAGAAAAATAAAAAAAGATAAAAAAAATAAAAATCCTTGCTCCATGCATGCATGTACTCTCCAACATCTGCAAGCAACAAGAACAAGTTGGTACCAAAAGGAAAATTGGTCAAGCCTAGTCAAAAGAAGTCAAATTTTGACTTTCTCCTACTTTGCTCAAATGCTCCAACAAGGCCAAGGCCATGCCAATCCATCACTGTCATCTATTCTCACCATCCACCCATCATTCTCGAGCTTCTATCACTCATTTTCCTTATTGTCCTAAAAATATTGTAGGATGCTCTATTTTACTATAGGATACAAAAATACATAGTGTAGATTTTTTTTTTCCCTAACTTGAAAACCATACATCCATTTAAAAAATTGTTTCATGGGGAGATGCATATGGATGATGGTAACATGCTCGAGAAATTTTAGCAAATTCTAGTGCACGGTTACCAAGAAATTGGCCTCCATCACCTTCAGCCATTTTTGCATTTTCTCAATATCCGTGCATCCATTTAAAAAAAAAAAAATCATGGGGAGATGCATATGAATGATGGTAACATGCCCAAGTAATTTCAGCAAATTCCAGTGCACGGTTTCCAAGAAATTGGCCTCCATCACCTTCAACCATTTTTAGTTTTTCTCGAAATCCGTGCATCTATTGACCAAAATTTTTCTATGGGGAGGTTCATAATGATGATGGAAACATGCTCAGAAAGTTTCAGGTCAATCCAGTCTACCGTTTGGGAGATATGGACAAAACAAAGCTCCTGTAGGAATTCCTGTGGCAGCTGATCCCATTAAAATCCAGTGTCAGCAGCAAGAGAGTGCAAATATGAAGGTTGAAGAAGATGCCTGAAGCTCATATCCATCTAAAGAAGAACCTGTACAAGGCACAACCACACATCAATAAACAGACAACATGCAACAAAGAAACAAAGGCATGCAACAGAGAGAAAGAACGACAGCACCTCATAAGCAAATACATTCAGATCTCAGGTAAGTAACTAACCTGCTCCTCTGTTTGCATTTGTGTAGTTAGAAGGCATGTAAGAGTAATGACATGGTTGAGGTTGAACGAAGGAAAGGTGGCCAGTTAACTTGGCCACCTTCATCTAATTGATTCCACTCATCCGAAGATGTCACCCACACGTGCACACAATCAACTCAAGAAAGATGTCAAGGACAAGTAGTGGAGGAAGTGTGAACTTTGATGCAATCATAAGGGATGATTACGAGGAAAGGGCCATGATGAAAAGGTAGGTGGGGACCAACGGTCCGAATATGGCCAACGTACACTTGGCCAACTCACCCTCCATCACCGGAAATATCCATAAAAAGCATTAAGTACTCCTCCCCGAGCACTCTCACCACCTTTTCCTTCATTCTCTCCTCGAAACTCTGCTCCTACAATCTCCTCGTGCCCCCACAGCCTCGTAACCATCGTTCTCCATTGATCTCTCCCATATTCCAGCTCTCAACATTTTCTACAGGAGCACTTACAAGTTCTATAGGAGAACCTATAGGAATTCTACAGGAGGGCCAACAATCTTCTACAGGAGGGCTAGTGAGTTGTTTTGAAGGGAGAAAACACGGGTTTGAGCACAATTCTCGAGCCGAAGAGGTGGGTTCTATGCATACCCCCATTGAATATAAAAATATGCAAGCAGTGGTTTAATTTTGAGGAGGAAATAAAGCCTTTAGGTGGAGGAAATACATAACAAAATTTCTGCTTATTTCTTAAAAAAACATAGTCTCCTTGTTTCTCTGTTTTTTTTCAAAAATTGTTTCTTTCTCCACATTTGGATTCCCAAAGAAGCATAAACAAAATGATAGGAGGTTTTATGAGGAAGGAACCCACCAACTCCTCTAGGCTCCATGCACATCCCCAAGTAGTGGACATATTCACAAGAGCAAATTGGATGAACTTTTTTGAGAAATTCTGAGGGTTTAATGAGGAAATTGTTCAAGAATTTGCCCACTCATTGGTCCCTCACACCAAAACACATGTCACTATCACCTTTAGAGGTCCTTCCATGGAGATAACCCCTGATTTTATCAGTAGGGTCACTACCCTTCCTCTTGGATTGCCCTGGAGTAAGGATGAAAAACCAATTGGCCAGGCTACCAAGAAAAAATTCTTCCAAAACAATGAAACTCCTGTAGATGATAAAAATGGCATTAGAAGGGCTAGCATACCATATCTTTGGGATGAGGTTGGCTACCAAATAATCAAATATAATTCCTGTGGGGGAGGTACAACATTGTCTATGGTTACCATTTTAAAATCCTTCATGAATTAAGATATGGCATGGACACTCCAGCCCCTCAAAAGCTCAGCATCCCCTACTTCCTCCTGTAGTCTGTCATTGACTCTAGCATTAAAGTTCAAGCAGGGAATTCAGAGCAGCTCGCTCACCATGGGTTAATCAAAATTTTAGTGGAAGAAGCCCTCCATACATTTACACTCCCTATAGCATGGGAAATCTTCCAAAACATGACAGCAGAAGATGACATAAAAGCCCTAAACTATGATATAAGTCTTACTGGCAGTGAGGAGGAAGAGCAGCAAGGGGGAGAAGGTGAGGCAACTAGTGATCTAGTCGAACAAAAAGGGAAGGAGGAAGAAACTAATATAGAGGAGGAGAACGCTGAAGAAACAGAGCAGGAAGAAACAGATCAAACAGAGATAAAAAGAGAAACAGAAGGAGGAGAAAAAGGGGCAGAAAAGACAGAAGTGTCCACTAAGACTCTATAAAGAGAGGCAGCAGCTGCTCTCACTACCCTCAACACACCAATTAAGCCAAAGCAGAAGAGGAAAAGGCAGACCTCAATGTATTTCACGGCTAGGAAGAGCACATGAATCAAAACAGAGAAACCCCAACCTTCTTCAAAAGTGCCAATTCTTATTGAAGATTCACCCTCTACCAAAGGGAAAGAATCCCCTTCCAAGGCACCTATCACATATGAAAGGGGGACTCCTAGACCCCCCACATGGAAAGAAAAGGTAGAACTATAGGACCCAAAAATAGTCCTACATGAGGCACAGATAATTCTACAGGAGACCCTGTCAAAACTATAGGAGACCCAAAAGTCGGAGAAAAGGGTAGAAGGACAACCACAGGGAAAGGAAGAAGAAACATAGCTACAAGAACCTGATCCCCAGTCCAGTCTTGGATCCTACTACAGTCTTCTTGAGGGGGGGAAGAATAATTCCACAAAAATTTACAATTCCACTATTCTTTGAATTAGAGAAAGAAAGGACAAGGACCCATAGGTGGATTCAAATAGCCAAATCCAAAGGGGTTGAGGATATTGGCCATATGGAGAACAAACTTAGAGAAATGGGTAGAGAGTTAAGTGCTGTCAGACACAGAGAAGCAGTTGCAAGAAGCCAACTTGAAATAGAAAATGAATTGCTAAGGAGGCAGTTGCAAGAGAAAGAGACCCAACTGGCATGCATGGCCAGCTGGTCCATGGAGGCATTGCAATGTAGGACACCAGTAAAATCCTATGGCCTATATCTCAAGGACCAATGGTTGCAATTTCAGATAAAGACTTTGGCACAAAGAGGAACAATGCCTTTCCAAGATTACAGGAAGTTTATGGACCTATGTGATCAAAGCACATCAGAAGATAAGGCAAAGATGGCAGAATTCTACCTGCATAACATGGCCCTCACAGACATGAATGTGTGGGACCCCAATGCTAGGTTAGGGGACCTGAAACTAATGGCCATGGCCTCATGGATGAACCATGAAGAGTTAAGGGCAGCAGAAATAAGAAGGTTGATGATAAAGGAGAAGAATGAGCCATTAATGATCAGAGCTGAGCCATCAGACCCCATGGCACTCATCAGCACACATAACCTACTTGCCAATAATCCTCATATTTCCCCTAGATATATCAGTGATCAGGCACAAGCCATTGCACATTTTGAGGATATGGAAAGGTTACTTGGGGATGACTATGTGCATGCATGTATGAGGAGATGGAACACCTTACCACACAGTCTGCAGATCAGGGAATATCATTCCCCAATGAGGATGAAGGAGGCATTAGGGAGAGTTCCAATGTATAAGCACTCCATGCAGAGGCTGAAGGTCAATTGGATTGGCCTCAAATTGAGTCCCCCACTGCTGCTAGGCATGCTGGAAGGCAGAAGAGAAGAAGAAGAGTAGGAGCAGTGGGAAGAAATAGACAGGAAGGCAGGATTCTATGACAAGGAAGAGGAGACCACATCAGAAGCATGGGATGCTAGGGAGGCCACCAGGGCCATAAAAGATGAGGAGATGGACTAAGTTGCTTAGAGGATGAGCAACACTTTCAGTAGGGGGGTGATGATGAGCCTCATAAATGGGTAATTATATGGGCTCATTTTACCTCCTAACCTAGTCAAATCAACCATTCTCTTAGCTTATTGTATGATTTTCTAATTATATTTATGCTTATAGAGTGAGTTGAGTTAGTTATGATGCCATGTGGTCTAATATGTGTTTAATGCAGATTATTGATGAATTTTGTGGTCAAAGTCAAGGATCCAGTGGACAAATGGTAGCAATAACTCGAAGTGGACAAAGGAGAGGATTTATAGGAGGGAGTCCCCCTCATTTATTACTCCTCATTTCGAATTCCCATTCATTCAGATTGGAGTACAAGCAGCCAATTCATGCATTAGCACGCAGCTGAGCAAGTGGAGGATAACTGATGACTATCTCTAGTTTTGGGAACCAAGCCTCCCTAATTTTAAGGAAGTTGTTGGTAGCTTCATTTGTATAAGTAGAGAGGCCTAGGGCCTCACTAGGATTGGATTTTTGTTGCACTTTTGCTTATGAAAACTCTGCTTAACTTCGAGCTTATTATTTTTGACAATTCCATGTAATCTTGTTATTGTTTTGGAAATAAAGATGGAATCCTTTTTGAGTTAGCACTGAGTTACCTCAGAGGGCTGAAGCTCTTGGTTTAGGGCCCAATCCAAGTAGCCAAGCTCCTCTTTACTTGTATTTTTATGTTTTATTTCAGTTTGTAGATTAGGTTGTTGTTAGATGAATTTCTTTTATGGTCAAGAATAGGTTGCTTTTGATGATTCAATAGTTTGCTTCCATTTGTGCTTTCTATAGTAGGTTAAGCAGTGATAAAGAAAAGATCCAAAAGGCTAGAAACAGTGCCTTGGCCTCTCTTCCTCCCTCTGGGACCATGATTTGAGGCAAAGACCCTCTTGCTGCCCCAAAAACACAGATTTTCCTCATTCATAGGACTTCTAGTGTTTACAGCTTTTTAGTTGGTTAATAGTCTAGTTTTCTTTGCTTCAAAACTTCTTCATCATGCTCACTTCTTTATTTACCATATTCTTCTTCCATGCTTTCCTTTCTTGCAACAGTTATCAGCATTTCCTTTCATAGATCACAGTTTAGATTAGTTTGATGCAAAACTTTGTTTTTCTAGATGCACTTATTTCATTGCTTGCTTAATCTCATTGGTTGACTGTCAATTGTTTATGCAGCATATATCTTCTAGCAGCAGACCAGCCTATCATCCATCCCATCCTCCATTTGATTCGTGCCCTACAGGTCGCCCAAGTCTCCCCTCAATTCTGCCTTAATTTCCTGCATTTTCCATAGAATTTCTTCCTCTCTCCTTGAGCAAATCCAATCATGTTTCTCTCTCATAATGATTCTTGGTAGACCCTAGGTGCCCTAAAACTTCATTCCAACCTTCATTCACCTTTTCCACCCACTCTCACACCTTCAAAAAAGTGAAAACTACTCTCAGCCTTCTCCTGTAGGCCTCCTGTAGAACATTGTTTTTCCTCCTATAGATTTCATGTGTCCTCCTGTAGATTTTTCTGTAGGATCCCTTTTGAAGGCTGAATGTGGGAAACGCCTCTAGAAGGCCACCTGAGACCTCCTAGGACCCATCCACACCATCCTACATCCTCTCATGTCCCAAAACTACCCGCCACCTATTCACTGCCACATTCATAAACAAATAAATTACATGCATGACAAATTCACATATCCAAAAAGATGTTTTTTTCTCATTTACTTCCAGAAATAGCTTAGTTATATGTTGTTTACTTTCTTGAATAGATAATGGAATTCTTTTCATGGTTTTCATAGTGCTTTATGCAAAAGTAGGATTAGTTGGTTAATTAGGATTTACTTGGTTTGCTTTACATTTCAGTCTTTTTCCTTTCTGCATTTAGAGTAGTTTCTGTAGAGTAGTCTTTCTCTCATTTCATCACATATAGAGCTTCTTTTGGAATCCATAGAAGTTGGCTTGAGCTCCTAGTGATCTTGCGCCGGCTGACCAAGTGATAACCTATAGTAAGAACTAGTACTTGTGCATACAGCACCGATGTTTCCACTTTTGTTACGAACTACCGGGTTGATAAGAGTAAAGTAGGCAGCCCAGGAGTTGCAACATTGTTGCTGCAATACTAGTGCTCACCAATTGGACCCAGCTAAGATCAAACAAAATTTTCAGAATTTCATCATTGAGGAGCGCCATACTCCTAAAGACATTCCACCCTATGTTTTTGCTATTTTCTCAGAGACTGGTAGGAGAATAATCACCATGATCTCAAGCATCCTAGGATTCACATCAGATGAGTTTGTGGATGAGATAATCATGGCCTTCTTGTCCATTTTCACTCCAGGCCAACCTCCTGCCATTATGTATGATTATGCCCAGTTCATTGCAGACAAAATGCATGAACAATTCACTAGATTTCCCACTGAAAGAGTCTTCAAATACTCTTCAGTGTTGTTTCATATGTTCCTGTATTATCAAATAGACAAGTTCCCAGTGAAGATTTAGAAAACAGATACCAGGGGAAAGGAAAGATCAGTTATCTACTGGACACCCTTGGTCTAGAGGTATAACGCAACATTCATATACAAAGACTCCATAGATTGTTTTGTTCACCCTGTCATAAACATCCTGACTTCTAGTACTCAACCTAGAATCAATACTGAGATCAAGAGAGGACTGCAACTGGCAAAGAATAACAGAGTAGGAGACTGGTACCTCTCCCAGAATCATACTGAAATTAGGATCTATGGTTATGAATTACCCCCCTACAAATTTCCTAAGTATCTCCCAATGATAATATTTTCCCTAGAATACTTCGGGCAAATGATAGGTTCAGATGAGGTCAACTTCCTAGCTGCTAGGAAGAAAACATAGTTTAAGATGAAAAACCAAATGGGCCCTTTCATCGGCAACACGAGAGAGGCTAGGCCTGAAGCTGATATGTTACTCCAGCAATTCAAATTCAAGAATAGTTTCATCGGGAATTATGACCCTCATGGGGTTATAAACAAACTCAGGCAAAAGGTCAAGCTGGGACCTTACATCCACTACCCAAGACCTGACATTAAACATTATGTTAATCAGTTAGAATGCGTAGAGAACACATTCATAGATATGGAAAACACAGTGGTGGATGTGGAGAACACCATGATTGACTTGGAGAAACAATTTAACCAAAGCTCTTTCTTACACGTCCCAGAGTTGGAAGAGCCAATGAATATCCCTCCCATCATTCAGACTCCTGCCAATGAGGAAAAGAATCCCAAAAGAAATAGGGAGGAAACATCAAGTTCTACTATGGAAACCACTGATCAGTAGTTCCTACTAAGCAAAAGGCCCAAATTTGACTCTTGTGTCTGAACAGGAGGAAAACATTGCATCAGCAAAAATGATTGATACTGATGCAATGGGGCAAAAGAGAAGACAAACAACTAAGACTGCTGCATCGGCAGAAACACAACAACCCTCCTCTTCAAACACCTAGATTATATAGAGACAGAAGAGTGTGCAGGTGTCTTCCTTTGTCAGGCCAACTGACAAGGAAGCAGATATCAAGGAAAGATTCAAGGAAATTAAAATGAGGAATGAGAAGCTGAAGGCAGACACTTATGCCAAGTACATGAAGATGACACCACCAAAATAGAGCAGATCGATGTCAGCCTTTGACATCAAAGAAGGTAAAATGCAACTGCCTTTCTTACATCCTACTGTACAGCAGCCTAAAACCAAAACAGACTACAAGAAGACCAACTTTGAGGTCTTAGCCAGGGATGTGCATCCCATAGATCAAATATAATTTCACAAGCAGGCTGGAGAGATGATCTACTCCACCCTCACAACAAAAGAAATTGCAGCATTCAAGCTCAGGGACTCATTAAACAATGTGACAGCCCAATATAAATTGGAAAAAGCATCTTCTAGTGCCAAAGACACAAGTATCAAATCCTTAGAAGCCCCGATCATTTAGCTGAGCCATGACCCAAAGGAAATCAAGGCTACTGAATAGTTAATTAAAAATAAAAATGAAGACATTGCAGCCCTTAAGAAACAGCTCAAGATGCCTCAGTCACAGCACCCTCAAACAAAATAAGTGCTAGGTAGTGAAACAAATCATGAAGAAATGATGGACTTGGTGTTGCAACTCAATGACCAGTTGAAGGGAATGGAAAAGGAACTAGATAGATTTACTGTATAGTAACCTAAAACCATAGCAGACTACTAGAAGACCAACTTTGAAATCTTATCCAGGGATGTGCATCCTATAGATCACATATAGTTTCACAAATAGGCTGGATAGATGATCTACTCCACCCTCACAACAAAAGCAATGGCAGCATTCAAGCTCAGGGACTCATTAGACAATGTGACAACCCAGTATAAATTGGAAAATGCATCTTCCAGCACCAAAGACACAAGGATGAAATCCTTAGAAGACATGATCATTGAGCTGGGCCATGACCCAAAGGACATCAAGGCTGCTAAATAGTTAATTAAAAAGAAAAATGAAGACATTGCAACGCTTAAGAAACAACTCAAGATGCTTTAGTCACAGAACCCTCAAACAAAAGAAGTCCTAGATAGCCAAACAAATCATGAAGAAATGATGGACTTGGTGCTGCAACTCAATGACCAGTTGAAGGAAATGGAAAAGGAACTAGATAGCTTGATCTAGCTCAAACAAGCTAGTCTAGACAATGCTCCTCCAACTGTCATTCCTATAGTGACCACAGTTGTGCCTTCCACATTGGCAGCAACATTAGCTCCCACTGGTCCAATGGCCACTGCATTGCCAATAGGATCAACAGAAACTACATCAACAACGACATCAATAGCAACATGTACCACAAGTGATGAAGCAAACAGGCTGGTCAAGGCAATGGAAGAAATGTCCATTCAGACCAGTGAAATGAACAAGTTAAAAGAGAAACTTACCAGCCTGGAGACAGATTGTAGGTTAGCCCAGATCATGCATAAGGAAGAACAATAGAAGGCTACCAAAATGAATGAGAGAGTGAAAAGTCTAGAGAAAGAGTTAACACTGAGTGAGCCTTTGGGAAAGGCCAAACAATTATTATGGGCCAATATCATTGACTCTGTCAATGATATTTGGCCATCTATCCAGGTCATTTTTGAGCAGATAGACTTAATCAAACAAGCTACAGAAGTCATCGAGAAGGTGAAAGAAGAACTTGGAGAAATGCTAGAGGAAGCAGTAAGAATTATCCAATTCCTCAACTCCAAGAAAAAATATGAGCTACAAGAACTTGACATACCTGACAGGATAGGTACCATTTTGGAAGTCAAGAGGGTCCTAGCTAAGAGAAATTTAATGTTAAATTTAGAAGATAAGTGTCAAACCATGCAACTAGCCATTGACAGGTTTATGACCAAGTTTGATCTTTTGAGAGAAAAGGGACTACCTGGTCCCTTAGTCACAAGAGGACTACAACAAGAAAATTAGAGAAGTAGCCAGAGAATAGGAAAATACCTCATCAATGAGTGGTATACCAACTAACAGAGTATGATACCAAACTTTTGAAAATATGTATTACCTCCAGCATGAGGTGAAACACTTATTTATTGATAAGCCTACTTTTTCCAAATATACATAGGCTAATGAAATATATAGGAAAATACTCAACATCTAGTCACTAGATGAAGAAACATGGCAAAAACTGAATGATTTACTGTAGTAAAAACACAGTAAATTATAAGTGTACAGTAAAAAGTAAATCGGCATGGTAAAAGGATGAAGACAGGTCAGCACAATCAAAGTGTATCAAGTGAAAGAGTATCAAATGAAAGATGAGAGTCAAATAGACTATCTAGTGTTAAAGACAAATAGCTTGCCAACATAAAAGGCTAAAAATCAAAGCATAACAGTGAACAGAACCAAAATAATAGGGACAACATGAAACAGTTCAATAGTTATCTCTATCTTCTTGCAAGAAGATATTTTCCTTTCCTAGATTAATTCTCAAATTAGTTTGAGATATTTTGTAATAAACTTTTGTATAAATACTTCAAAATTCGAATTATTATGGTGGATTATTTTACATTTGTAGAGTTATTGTGATTTTGAACCTAAGGGTGATTGTACTATTTTCAAGTCAACAAGCTGGAGCAAATAATAAAAGCATTTCTCTACAGGATTCATGGGATGAGCCACTTGCAGTGAAGTACTTTCTTTGTGTTATTATGTTACCTTTCTTTTTTGTTTTCATAATCTTAAATGTGTTCTAAAATCTAAATGAATTAACTGAAAATATCATACAAAATTTGTTTAGTTACACTCTGTTTTGCACAGTAATTTATTTACATGTTTTCTTCTGATACTCGGATCTAAGAATCCTTGATTGCTCTCCCATCCTTATTGACTTCTTTCATTCCTTCCAAAGTCCGGCCTAGGGAACCCTTAATTGCTCCCTAGATCCGATTTGAAGCCATTCACCATTTAGCCTTTGAGATTTGCAGTAACTTATCTACCTTTCCCTGTAGACATTGTTTTTAGAACTCAATCCAGTCTTGTTTTTCAGACATCCGACTCCATAGCCCAATGGTAGAAACCAATCCTCTTTCAAACTAAGTAAAGTGATCCCACCACCAAATTTTCAAAACAAAACCCAAGTGCAAGTAATAACTAGCCTAAAATCATCTTAACTAAAACAAAGTTAAATCTTAAAGAGAGAGCCCTCTCTGAGCATCAGGAAGGCCAGGTCCTGATCTCCAAAAGTGGTTTGTGGTTACCTTTGACTTTTCTTTCTTCTTTCTTCAAAAGAATTACCAAAGTGATAACATAAGGCAAACATAATTCCCAAATTTTCAAGAGATTAATTTGCTTTGTAAACAAGAGACCAATTGAGGAGTCAAGACCCATTGATGTAGCATACAAGGTCAACATTGTAATGGATATATCTAAAGAATTTTTGAAAGAGGAATCCAGTGTTAGAGCTGAACAATGCCTCAGGGTAGTACAAAAGGAGGTGGCCTCCTTTAATGTTGAATTCGATAGAGTAGTACAAGTTGGGTTGCCTAACTACAGGGTACTTCGTCAGGAGTTTCTCTTTCAGGAATAGTACAATCAGATGCTTGTTGAAGCTAAAAGTAAGGCATGTTTGTCTCATGATAAAACAACCACACTCAAAGAAAACACTGTAGTGAACTTCCTGAAGGAGGAATTCCAAATACTTGGAATGGTGAGAAGTATTTTTCATCACATGTTGGAATACTATGATATAATTGATTTAAAGGTTAATTATCAATAGTTCAACTCTTCTCCTCACCCACCTCTAGTGTTATGGCAGTGATGTGAGAATTTTTTTAAACCACCAACTGTCTGAGTCATCAATTCGGAGGCACAATGCACTCCACAACGTGCTACTTCATCCCACCATCCTTAAAAAATATTTCTAATCATGTCAATCTTGACGTATAATTTACATCTTTATGTTATTCACATTTTAAGTTTTAATTTGTTCTGTTAAATGGTTACATTTCAATTAAGTACAACTCTTTAGTCAGACACGCTAAAGTTTTGAGGTGCTTAGTGTTGTGGTGAAAAATGCCTATGCAGGACGATCCTATCCACCTAAGGTGTGACAGTGCCTTAGCAACAAACAGAGACAGCTATTCTAGTTTCTTCCTTTATGAAATGCGAAAGAGGAGAGATCAATGGATTTACCGGTGTCTTCCGTTTGTCCCTCGATCCAGATCCTCTTCTCTTTGGGTGTTCACAGCTACTTGCCTCCTCGCTCGCCCAAGAGAACAGCTACTTGATTCCTGCGAGATCACAAGAGAACAGTTACTTGCGACAAGAGAATAACACAACACAAAGACATATATTCATATTCATAAATGATTCAGGATTAGAAATAAATCAAATACACTAATGCAATCATACATCAAAGATACATCAGAATATAGGAGAAAACCAAGATAGCTTTATTGATAAATAACAAGGTTCAGGAAGAGATACAACCCAGAGGGCTCCAATCCAGCATCTCCTTCCCAGCAGAATGAAATTCCTATCTTCACCTCCCTTCAAAGCATTAAGCACCCAATAATTTCAATCTCAAACCAGCAGCAATTCTTTGCAATAACAAAATTCCAGCCTCTAGATCTCATGGAGGAGAGATCCATATATAGATGTTTGGAGAGAGGATGAGTCAGCTTGAGAACTGACTAGTGTCCTCTCCCTCTCTCAGTTCTTGAGTCCACTTGGAGGTTCTTGCTTCCACTTGGAGATTTGGAACCTCTTACTCTTCACCAGTCGAATTCCCTGAGGCAAGTGTCATTTTGGAAGTTTCCTGGGTTCTGACACCTTGAGGAATGAGTCTGCCACATGTCCAAACTCGCTCAGCGCAGGTAGCCAGTGTTGGAGTTGACATTCAGCGCAGGTAGCCAGTGGAGCCATTGACATTCAGCGCAGATGGTCAGTGGAGCAGTTGACATGATCCTGAATTGACTTGTTTTTGAGCAGTTTCTGGTGGAGAACTTCTGTGAATTGCTGTGGTTTGTTAGCCTTGTTCCTCTAGGGGTAGGAACAACATGTTTAGGGACTTTGGATCCCTTAGATTATGGACATTTCATGCTCAATGTTGTAAGGCACAAAAATTTCTATAACAGTTGCCCCCTAAAGTATGAGGCCGTTTATCGGGTGAAATGCTTTATCCAGGAGGGTCCGAAGTTCATCCATTTGCCGGGAGGAGACCTGTAATAAGATACAATACAATACATTATGATTCATATTGCTTTCATGATCTAACTGAGGCGGGCATTCCCATGCTCAGCTTTATAAATTCATTTTTGTACATAGAACAGACAATCGTCTGATGGTAGACCGATAATTTTGGTGAAATTATCATCCTTTGAGTAGGATGATCGTCTGCTGTAATGATGTACATGTCAAATGTCTCTATCTTTCCTGAATATATATCGCAGCCCGGATGAATGAAACTAGATCCGGGGTATTCAATCTCGTTCGATCTTCACTCTAAGTACAAGTCGATCCATGTGAGAATTGTTCTGAAGTCGAACATGGAAAGACATCACTTGATTACTGGCCAATGAGGTAAACCGTTAACAACCGCGAGAGGAATCACCGATAATGATAATGACCCTCAAGGTACTACAGTACAATTCACGTGGTGTGAATAAAGGACTTGGCGTCGAACACCACGCAAAATCTTTTGGTCGAAGGTCATTGATGTATACCTATCGCTGGAAGTGAGAAACTTGCCATTGAGGCATGCAAGCTTCAAAGTACTGAAGGGGTTGTTCCTAGATCAACTTCTTGGATAGTGAGCTGATGTCGACAAGAAGCGATCCGTCAAAGGAGGGCCTTAATGAATCCCACATCAGTGACATGGATCGGATCTAATGATTTTAATGGAGGTGAAAACGATCTGTGACATATGATTCAGGGTGGCGGTCATGAACGGATGAAGGATAATGTATGGCAGTGGATGGGACACGGTTGACTCTTTCTGAACGACTTCTCTTGAACATATGGCGATACTGATGCGATGGATTGGTAGCATTACCCCAAATATGGATGGTATGGCGAGACCATGGTGATGTGACCGGTGAATGAAACAACCCAACCCGATTGTGGTACGGAGGAAAAGTGTCATGTTCAAGAGCGACTTGCTACCATCAAAGTTTTCTTTAGTTTCTCCCAATTTTTCCCCAGTCATTGCTGACCAGTACCTCTTTATTTTTTTCAAGATTGAGGAGGATAACATATGCTTGTTCTATAACCTGCCCTTCAGGCAAGCCCATCGCTATGTTTTAACGAGCCTAGCGATAGTGAAACTCGTTCTCGTCTAAAGACAAGTTTGTCGCTATTTAATGATTTTAACGAGTCTAACGACAAGGATAAATCGGTCCTTTTCATTTTTAGAGAGTCTGAAAAGGTACGTAAAGTTAACTCCAAAAGTCCATTTTCGTCATCTAATCCCTTAAGTCCGAAAAATTATAAAACAATACAGAAGGGATGAGTTTTCGATAGTTTTAACGAGCCGAATAAAACAAGCGCTCGATCTTTTTGTGCAATAATCCCTCAGGTCCAAAAAGATTAAAATCTAGAGGAGGGATAGCACTTTCGGTAGCTTTAACGAGCTGGAAGGCCAAAACTCGGCAATATTTTCATATTTTACGAGTCAGTTGAAAAGAGCTTAAAGAAGACTCGTCTTTTGAGGAACGAGTGATGAACAGGGTTAGCAGTTGATTCCAGGTACAGGTTGGAATTTTCCAATCACGGCAGTGTTACAAGGATGGCTAGGTGAAATCACTCTTCGCAGCTGTTCCTCAAAAAGGGTAAAAAATCATATGGAGGTGAATGATCGGCCAATGGAAAAGTGGAGGTGATGGTGCAAACACGACCAAGGCTTTAATGGCTGATGAAGTTACATACACAATGGTTATTTACCGGGATAGGTTCATTTTTTAAAGAGCTTGAATGCGCCAAAACACTGCTCATTGCTTATGTTTATTTTTTAACGAGCATGAAGTCCACGTTAAAACTGCTCGGATCTTGCGTTTATTTTTTAATGAGCATGAACTTTATGAAAAAGCTTCTCGTTTATACCAGTCATATGATAAGAGAGTCTCATATAAAAACGACAACTTTTAGATTTTTGCCCCACATCCTTTCTTTATGCAAGTTAGGAAACGACTAATCCCAAAAATGGATAAATAACTGCTCTTTGCTTGCACTCCAAAAGGTTTGCATGCCCCCAGGTATAAAGTATGATTTCAAGGTTACCTCTACTTCACTTCCGCCAAAACATTTGTTTCAATGAGAGAGGCTTACCTCTTTCAGGTTACCCAAAGATTGTCTCCTTCACGGAGCAAACAAAACACTTCTTCGGCAATGTCTACCGAAATAGACAGAGGTGAACGGATGATATAGTGAGACCATCCTCGACATAACTTTGACAAAAGAGTCTTATTCTAGAACAACCCTCTTCCTAGACGGACGGGGTACGGACTAGTCATATTCTCCCGCGGAAACCTACCCTATACCCAAAGTTTCCCTGCCGAAGCAGACCAGGATGCATGCCCCATGGGTTCCAGTCTTATCCTCTCGGATTACTCGCGCTCATCAAGAGGACGGACCGTGGGTTGAGACACTTCTTGCGTGAATAGACCATTTAGGGATGGTATATGACTATTTGCGATGTGTGATCTGGGGAATGAAAGTTGGTCCATGAGCTTGACCATTCTTCCTTCATGCGGAAAACACATTACTCTAAAGAGTGATGAGACGATGGCTCCCATGCAATATATATAGTCTCGTCCAAGGAGTAGGTTATAATCCAAGGGTCCTTGAACGACCATCACGTTCATTTGAATGGCCTTCCCTCTCAATGTTATGGGCACATTGGGGAGGATCCCTAAAGGTCGACTGGTTCCTTTATCAAAGCCTGATAGATTTCTTATTTCAGGCAAAAGCGCAGGTGAACCAAGCGCTTTCCAAGCAATAGAGGAAAGGATACTCACAGATGCCCCTTCATTAATAATTGTGCCAGCCATTACCATTCTGTATATTTGGACGATAATTCTGAATGGTATACTGGCTGGCAACCGGGGTCTGCCTAGTTGGTTCCAATCGAATGAGACAACTAGGTTGCTTGGTGGTGGGACCGAATAGACGGCCGGATATCGCTCTGACGAACTTCCTTCCTGCGATAAAGGAATGGGTGCAATGCCCCCTTGTTCATCAGAGTCAGTGTTGATGAAGAGAACTTGGATGGTGTCGTCTTTATTCTCCTCTGTGACGATGTCATTCGAAGATAGAGCCTCTGAAGGAAAAACCGGGTCAACTGCCGTTTCAACCTTTAGACTTTCGTCAGGTATGGATTCAGACGGTTCATCTTCAATGACAGGTGCTTCGGCTGACCACCTGGGCGGGTCAACCGGGTTCTCAACTAGCGAGGGACTTGGCAAGAGTTTTTGATATCCAGGAGGAAGTTGCGCTCGTAAAATCGGGCGATCTTCCAGAACTCTTTTTGCCTCGTCTAAGAAGGGACAACGGTGGATGGCGTGATCGCCTTCACACAGTCTGCAGGGAAAATTAGCTTTCCCGCTCTGTCCTGGGGCTTCACTCCCACTAGTTGACGGTGAGCAGTTGACATGGCTATCAGAGGTCGATGCTACCGAATTGTGCAAACGGGGGGACCAGTCTCTTAGTATCCGGGGGATACAGGGACAATCTCTATGGAAGTGGTCTCCCTTGCATATGACGCATGGCGATTTGGGCCTTGCGAGTGCTGTGTGTGGATTTTTGTCAGATGACACTTGTTTGCCCCCAGTCGCCTTAGGCTCCTTCTTCTTCTTTTCTTTCTTCTTCTTCTCCTTCTTCTCTTTAGGAACCCGTTTTTTTGTTTTACCAGTTCCGTCAAGCAAAGAGGAAGGAGGAGAGGAGGATGAAGTGGAAGGCTGGTGGGCAACTCTTGTCTAATCTAACTGTTGACTCGACTGTTCAGGAATGGTGGTGTTCTGAACGACATTGGTTGAAAAGAGCCAGACTGGTAGGCCAATTGTCAGTCCTGGAAGCGACAATGTGGCCATGTGGGGCGCACCAACATCTCCCCAAGAGGAGAAGGGACTAGGATTTCCACCAAGGGGAATTCCTTGGTTGGTGTGCTCCATCTTTTCAACCTAAAGATCAACGCGGGAATAAAGGGTGATTGTTCCGTTTAAAATAAATTGTTAACGACGCTTTAGACACAACTTTCTTTTTCACTTTTAAAGAGTCGAGAAAAAGCTAAAGATGACTCTAGTCTCCTTCGATGTTTTAACGAGCCCGAAGTGACAAATGCTCGGATGGACTTTTTCTGTTATAGAGTCTGAAAAAGGCCAAAAGAAACTGCTCTGGAGTTCTAGGCAGAGGGTGTGCCAAACTTTTCGCAAAACCGCAGAATACTTTTTAGGGTACGGGCGGTCGATCTTCGTGAATGCTGTGTTCACTGCATTGCGATCAGTAGGGCGGCCGACACAGCTTCCTAAGGATAAAGGATATATGCCTATAGGGGTCTCCCAATATATACGTGACGATACGTGGGAGCACAATCCGTACTAGCGCTATCGTCCCTCAGGAGGAATCACCCACCTTCCACGAGATCGACAGTCACTAGGCTTAACGACGCCGGAACACGTCTCTAGCCTAGACCTCTATGTTGTGCGTTATGTTGCAAAGCGTTGTTAGGTTCATTCAGTTTATTTTAAGTTGATCTTTTTAGAAGTTTGCCTTTCAAGGTTCACCACGAGATGTATGATACAAATTCCTAAATGCAGTCTAAAGATGATAAGCAAGCTTTATATCTTTTCAACTTTGAAAATCCTAGCTACTAAGGGAAAAGAAAGACACCATCTTTTCTCAAAGAGCAATCAGCACACTCTAATGCACTCTTTCCTAAATCAAGCATGCAAACTTATCAAAATGCAAATGCACAATGCAGGTGTTTGTTTTCCGCTTTCTTAGTATTGATGCCTACAAAGAAAGCTTTTTGTACAATTTTGAATTTGCTTTTAAATGACAGATACAAACAAGTTTACTTTTTCGAAATCAACAAGGGTAGAAGAGATTACAACACTTTGCGACTTTCGAAATGAATACTTGTTTCGACACTTAAAAGAGACAAACTCAAACCAATAAGCAAAAGCAAATGTATAATCAACTGCAAACAGCCAATGAACTCTCTCCTAAGATCACAGTCAATCAGATCTGAATCAAGGGCTACAGGATGATTATTTCACTTATGCAAAGGAAAACTGTAAATGACGCCACAAACACATAAAAACACTCACAGTCTTTTTGTACAAAAGGAGGCGGAATTCAAGCAAAGAAAAGGGGTTATAAGACTGGTACCTATGCTGGTTACAGGCTGCAAAAAACAGAGATCAAAACAGGGCAACAGAAAGCAGAGAACCCTAGCTGCACTAGGACAAACTGGATCAGCGCAACCTCAACACTGGGGTTTTGACATTCAACGCAGGTAACCTTCACGGGAACTACGCTGAAATGCAAAAGGCCTTCACTGGGCCCGCACTGGAGGAGAAACTCTCGTTTCTCCTGGGTTCTGGGTCACAAATTGCTCAAAAATCAACAGTTTTAGGCCAAATCAGAAGCACAAGCAAGGTACAATCAAAGGGATGCTTTGAGAGGGTACTAAGATCTATCACAAGGATCATCAAATCATTTGTGAGTCCATTTTTTAGATCATAGACAAAATCCAGTGAAGGATCAAGGCAGCAACTGTCTACTTTGCAGAAGCAGTTCGATTGTTGTTGTTGAGTCTATGAAACAAACAATGATGTAAACACAAATAAAATGACTAAAACAAATCTCCCCAGCGGAGTCGCCAATTTGTTGTGGGGAAAAATTCCTATGCAGGACGATCCTATCCACCTAAGGTGTCATAGTGCCTTAGCAACAAACAGAGACAACTATTCTAGTTTCTTCCTTTATGAAATGCGAAAGAGGAGAGATCAATGGACTTACCGGTGTCTTTCGTTTGTCCCTCGATCCAGATCCTCTTCTCTTTGGGTGTTCACAGCTACTTGCCTCCTCGCTCGCCCAAGAGAACATCTACTTGATTCCTGCGAGATCACAAGAGAACAGCTACTTGCGACAAGAGAAGAACAGCTACTTCATGAATGATTCAGGATTAGAAATAAATCAAATACACTAATGCAATCATACATCAAAGATACATCAGTATATAGGAGAAAACCAAGATAACTTTATTGATAAATAACAAGGTTCAGGAAGAGATACAACCCAGAGGGCTCCAATCCAGCATCTCCTTCCCAGCAGAATGGAATTCCTATCTTCACCTCCCTTCAAAGCATTAAGCACCCAATGATTTCAATCTCAAACCAGCAGCAATTCTTTGCAATAACAAAATTCCAGCCTCTAGATCTCATGGAGGAGAGATCCATATATAGATTTTTGTAGAGAGGATGAGTCAGCTTGAGATCTGACTAGTGTCATCTCCCTCTCTCAGTTCTTGAGTCCACTTGGAGGTTCTTGCTTCCACTTGGAGATTTGGAACCTCTTACTCTTCACCAGTCAAATTCCCTGAGGCAAGTGTCATTTTGGAAGTTTCCTGGGTTCTGACACCTTGAGGAATGAGTCTGCCACATGTCCAAACTCGCTCAGCGCAGGTAGCCAGTGTTGGAGTTGACATTCATCGCAGGTAGCCAGTGGAGCCATTGACATTCAGCGCAGATGGTCAGTGGAGCAGTTGACATGATCCTGAATTGACTTGTTTTTGAGCAGTTTCTGGTGGAGAACTTCTGTGAATTGCTGTGGTTTGTTAGCCTTGTTCCTCTAGGGGTAGGAACAACATGTTTAGGTACTTTGGATCCCTTAGATTATGTACATTTCATGCTCAATGCTGTAAGGCACAAAAATGTCTATAACACTTAGTCATCATGAAATAACAAGAATAGAATATTTTATAACGGCCTCTCTCTTTCTCAGAGGCCCTATATGAACAAATTTGAAAGAGGAAAGCAAGGTTAATTTTTTTTGAAAAAAACTCTTTTCTGGTTTCATGAAGATAATGTTATGAATCTCAATGCATGTATGTTTATCATAAAATTAATACAAGATTTTGGTGATTCCAACTTATTGGTTTGCAGTATGTTACTCCCCCTTTCTGTTTATCATATATGTTGAATGTTCTGCTCGGATTTCATGTGAAGTAGCTTCTAGATGTATTTCTCATGAAATGCATATTCATTTAGATCAAATCATTGATGAATAATATCTATATGGATATGGATATCGAGCCTTTAAAAATTCTCCATGTATCTTAGCATCCCATAAACATTTCCTTTCTCTCGTTTGTCTCTAAATCCTTATGTATGGAATTCTTAAAGCTTAAGCTCCATATGATAGGTTTCACATCTACTTTCTTCTACAATTACATTTGTTTTAACAATTGATTAGCTACAAGCTACCAATCTAGATTGGCCACCACATATTGATGATAATATTCCTGTGCATTATTATGTGTGTGTCGGTTCATGCATTGTATCCTTATGAATGGTTTTCAATCAACCTTATTTGAATTATATGCAAAAAACAAAGGTGCTAAGGGTTCTTAAGACACTTTGACATCACTAATTTAGATGTCCTAGGCACTGGTCTTCTCTCAACCGAGAGACTATCTTTAGGAGTGACAACATTTTCTGGCGTCGTTTTTGGGGAATGGATTAGAGAATTTTCCCCTAAGTACGACATTCATACACTCTTTGTTAAGGTGAGAAAATATGTGTGGGTTGTAGATTTATCACCTTGGCAACTCCATAGTCTAATTATAAGTTCATCACCCTGGATTTTAAGAGGCCCCATACCCACTCAGATACCTCTCAACAAAGAACACCATCTGTATCTAATCTAGAAAGACTAATATCTAGAAGGATTTGGAAGAAAAAAACCCCACTACTGATGCTACTGTCTCCTCATTTCCTGAAACATCCTCGTCTAGCTCACATAATGCCATCATTCAGTCCTCTGATTTTCTTCCTATAGTCTTGCTATATCCTTCAGAAAGTGGCCAACTCTTGAGTACCGCCTCCCTAGAAGTCAAGGAAGAGGAAGTTTCAATAAACACTCCTTCTTTCTCATTAACTCCCCTCCCTAAATTTGAGGAGGTTAATAATAATATCGAGAGAAGTCCTACTCATAGTGTGAATAATTTCTCAATGCACCATCTATCAGTTGTCTCACAATTGGTCATAGGACAAAGACCAATAATAAACCTAGCACGATCACCTCTACTCCAGATGGTTGTCCCAGGTTTCCTATTAAATAAATATGCTCCCTTAGACCCGCATCAACCTTTAAGTGCCTTGCCACAGTATTATCTCAAAATCTTGCCTAGGTTTAATGGAGAAGACTACACATCAACGTAGAGATACATAGAGGATTTCTCTGCCTTTGCAAAAAATTTAAACATCAAGCACATGGATGTGGTGCTGAATCTCTTCACCCAATATTTTGATGGGGAAGCTAGGAAATGGTTCAAATCCTTGCCGGATGCTTCCATTACTACTGGGGAAGAGATGGAAAACTCTTTTATGTAGAAATGGGGAGAAAATAGAGATCATGGATATATTCTCACTGAGTTTAATGCTATGAAAAAGAAACATGATGAGGACATGTGTGGGTTTACAAAAATATTTAATAAATTGTATAAAAATCTACCTACTGAGGTAAAACCTCCACATGCTACTTACAGAGTAGTTTTTGCTGGAGCCTTTGAATTAGAGTTCTTTTTCACACTCCGAAGTCCCTTACCCTAGATCGAATTCAAATTTATGTTCTTGAGGTAGAAGCCAATTTTACATCAAACGGGAAGTCAAGAATAAGAACTAATCATGGGGAGAGTAAAAAGGGGAAATAGGAAGAAACTTCCTCGGGTCATGGAAGAGAATCCCAAGAACAAAAAATGGAGGAAATGGATAATTTAATAAAGAACTTATCAAATAAACTGATAAAACATGAGCTAGAAAATAAAAACCTTCCACGACAGAATTCCCATGCTTTTAATTAAGGTTTTAATCCCCAATACAGAAGGCCTCCCCTACATATATTGCAAAGGGAAAGAAAAGAACAACAAGACCACATCCATCCCCCATTATATATAGAAGACGATCCAGAGGATCATATACCAGATGCCAATGAGGTTCAGGGGAACTTGTCTTCCTATTTATCTTATGAAGAACAAGAAGTTGGAACGTATGAAGAATAGGGGCATGATCTACATGCAACACTAAACGATAGTGAGATTTATGATTACTGCAAGCAATTCGTTGATTTCATGCAGCTTCAGTTGCATAGGAAATATGATCTTCGGCCATCTATAAATAGATCGAGGGGACAAGATCAAAATGAATATGTGCCCTCCCCATAGCCTCCTAGGCTAATTGACAAAGGGAAGAGGCCCTTAGATCCAATTACACAAAAAATTAGGGAGTCCTCAGAACAAATCTACCATAAGCTCGAAGCCCTCAAAGAAGAGAAGCCACCTCCCGCTTCTAAACCCATCTGTGAAAAATAAAAAGAGCTTATAGAGGTTAGCACTGTAGAAAAGTCCATGTTATTTTTAATCTTCAAAAACAACTTGAGAAATTCAAAATCATGGTCCCGTTAGTTGAAATTTTGAAATAACCCACCTATAAGGCCAATTTTCCCAGTTCATGCATCCATCTACTTCAGTCCAATCACATGATATTTTAAACCTTCAAGAAGAAAGGCCAATGGTCATCTTTGGGCCTCATGTTGATGAAAATGATCCCTTCATAACACTTTTTTATGTTACTTTAATAGTACATGACCTTCTGCTCCATAACTTCATGTTATAATCAAGTGCTTCCCATAACATGATGCCACTATCAGTCATGGAGCAAATAGATCTATAGATAACCACACAATGCAAAGATATCTACTCTTTCGACTCTAAGAGGGTAAAGTGCGTAGGAATCGTAAAGGACTTAGTGGTGAATTTGGCCCAAATCCTAGTAAAAAGTGTAGTAATTGACATTATAGCAGATGATATCCCTACAAGGTTTGGTATTATTTTGTCTAGATCTTGGGGATCAAAGATTGGAGGTTCCATCGAGCTAGATTTGACCGATGCTACCATTCCTATAATTGGTGGAGAAGAAAGGTGACTATATAGAGAATCAAGGTTTGTTAAAATAGTTACGAAAGTAGATTGCCTAATTAATGTTCCTATGTATTGGAAAGAAAGGGATATCTTGTGCTTACTATTAGAAGAAGGTTATTTTATTTTAGAAGAAACATAGGTACATCCCGAAGCCCAATTAGATCAACAACTAAGAGATTGTAGCAAAGTTTGGAAGGTGTATTTTGATGGTGCTAATTCTAAGGAAGGAAGTGGAGAAGGCGTGTTGTTGATATCCCTAGAGGGTAGCTTAACACCTCTCTCATTCAAATTTGAATTTGAGTAACCAATAATGTGGAAGAGTATGAGGCATTACTACTAGGCCTGCAAGTAGCAAGGAATTTGACCATTGAATGCCTGACTATGTTTTGAGACTCGAAACTGGTGGTAAAGCAAATCAAGAACCAATGTGAAACTAAGCACCCCACGATAAGGGCTTACAAAAATTAGGTTTAGGATTTAATGGACAACTTCTTCCTAGCTTTCAATGTCCAATTCCTACCCAGAGAAGATAATTGAATGACTGACTCATTGCCTTTAGTTGCTAGTACTTTTAAGCCACTGCAAAATCCACTTCTCATATATGAAGTTGAGGTTAGATATGGACCCTTAGTGCCAAATAATGTTAGATACTGGAAGGTGTTCAAAGATGATGAACAGATCAAGTGCATTATAGAAGTCATTCTCAAATTCAGTGATCGACCAAGAAGACAAAAAAGTGACAGAGAAACTACCAACACTTGGGAGGAGACTATCGTAGGGCATAGAGTTCTGCAGCTAAAGGGAAACACTATTCCCTGTGGTCTAGTTCCTTTGGAGAGACTATTCAAATCCAACTACATGGCCTCAAAACCTATTGAATAGGGAGTCGATGAACAAGTGGAGGATTGCAACATTAGCTCGGAGAACGAACCCCGGATGATCAAGGTGTCAAAAGGGATCCCCCATCGATATAAAAAAAGGTAATTAAATCTCTTTAGAGCCTATAAAGATGTATTTTATTGGTCATATGATTATTTAAATACATTTGATACAAATGTTATTCAACATAAGATTCCCTTAAAAATGGAATGAAGCATTTTACGAAGAAACCTAGAAAAATCAATCCCCTTTTACTCCCATCCATTGAGAAGGAAGTAAGGAAGTTACTTCAAGCCAAGATCATTGTACACTTGAGATATTCAAAGTGGGTGGAAAACCTGGTTCCTGTCAGGAAAAAAAAATGGAGAGATAATATTGTGTGTGGATTTCAAAACCTTGACAATGCTTCATTAAAAGAAAACTACCCATTGCCAAAAATGGATTATATATTATAGAGGGTGGTTGGCTCAGGTCGGATGTCCATGATGGATGGATTTCCAGGGTACAATCAAATAGTAGTGCATCTCGATGATCAAAAGAAAACTGCATTCACTATGCCCTGGGGAACCTTCATGTATGAAAGAATGCCATTTGGCCTTATAAATGCAGGAGAAACTTTACAGAGGGCCATCAATATAAAATTCGGTGGAGAACAGGACAAATTTGTAGTGGTCTACTTGGATGATATCACATTTTTTTCTAAAACATATGAGGATCATATCATGCATTTGAAAATCACTTTTGAGAAATGCAGGAAATATGGGTTGTCTCTGAATCTAAAAAAATCTCAGTTCGCTATGAGCGAAGGTAAGATGTTGGGGCACATAGTATCATAGGAAGGGGTGAAGATCGATCCCAAACATGTGGAAGCCATCAACCACATTTCCCTATCTAGAAACAAAAAATAGGTCCAAGTGTTCTTGGGGAGGACTAACTTCCTGGGACAATTTATACCCAACTATGCAGAGATAATGAAAGATATCACAGAGATGTTGAAGAACCAAAATGAAGTGAATTAGAACCCATATTCTTGGGAATCATTATCTAGGATCAAAGGATCTTTTACAGATTCTCCTTTCCTAGTCATCCCAGATTATTCAACACTATTTTACATATTTTCTTTCATCTCCCCTCATACTATAGCCATTGTGTTATTACAGAAGAATAGTGAAGGGCACAAGTAAGCTATAGCCTTTTTCGACCAAGTGATGTGGGAGGCTGAATTGAAATATAATATCTTAGAAAAACATGGTTATGCCCTGGTCAAAGCTTTGAAGGCCTTCAAATATTATGTCCTACACTCTAACATTGTAGCTTATGTTCCAACAACGGTTGTTAAAGACATCCTAGTGCAAGGGGATAGTGATGGAAAAAGAGGTAAGTGTATTGAAAAAACCGAACAGTGCGACATGGATATCAATCCCACTAAACTCATCAAAGGACGGGGATTGGCCAAAATCTTATTAGAGTCTAATTTCTAGGCCTTTTGGATTAACTTATTAGTAGAAGAGGACGAAGAAGGGACACAATAACCGATGATCAAGACATCCATTCAAAAAATTTACATAAAATATGAAACATATGCCTGGTATAAAGATGTCATCCATTATCTACTATTTTTAAGGTTCCAGGTGAAGGTGGATAAAGCTAAGTATAGAGAATTAATATTACAAGCCTAGAAGTTTATTCTATCAAATGGTCAAATGTATTGGAAGGACCTTCTTGGGATTCTACTTTTATGTTTGGTGGAAACTTAAATTAAAAGGGTAATTGATGATTTCCATAGTGTCGTTTGTGGGGGACACTACATCTAAAATACTACATCACATAAGATATAAAGCGATATTTTATTGGCCAAAACTATTCAAAGAAGTTAACTCTTATGTCCGGGCATGCGAGAAGTCTCAAATGTTCGCCGAGAAGCAGAAACTAGTCCCACTCCCATTAATCCTGTTTTATTCGAAGAGCCTTTCAAGAAATGGGGACTGGAATTTATCAGAGACATACACCCACCTTCCAATAGCTGACACAAGTGGATACTCATATTCACAAACTATTTCACTAAATGGGTGGAAGCAATCCCAGACCGAAATGCAACTAACGCTATAGTCATAAAAGTTTTGGAGGAAAATATCCTGGACATATTTAGTTGTCCAATGAAATTTGTGATTGATAATGCTCAGGTTTTTATGTCTGCAAAACTTATCAACTTTTGTCATAAATTCAACATTGCAATTAGCCACTCTACTACCTATTATCCACATGGAAACGGACTAGCTGAGTCTTCCAACAAAACGTTGGTAAGGATCCTTAAGAAAACAATTGTAGAAAGTGAGAGGAATTGGGACTCCCAACAAAAATTCGTCGTATGGGCTAACAGGGTCACTCCTAAAAGATCCACTCGGAAATATCCTTTTAAATTTGTTTATGGGAAAGCAACAATATTCCCTATATAGCTGACCATGCCGGTTGCCAAAATATTACGAGATGTTAAATAATAACCAAACTCCCTGACTCGAAGGATAAGTCAACTAGTGTAGCTCTAGTAGAATAGAGAGTAGGTGAATCAAAAGTTAATTAGCTATCAATAGAAAATGAATTCCTTGTTTGAAAAAAAGGAAAATGACATACCTCTACAACCAGGGGATTTAGTCTTGAGGTGGGATATTAGAAGGGAAGATAAGGGTAAACACAGAAATTTAAACCCATTATGGTTCGGCCCTTTCAAAATTGCTGAAGAAAAAGGCAATAATACTTTCTTATTAGAAAACCTAGAAGTTGAATCACTAGAACTTCCAGTAAATGAGAAGTTCCTCAAAATTTATTTCCAACATTAAAGGTATCGCCCCTCATTTATTGTAAATATCGGTGTGTTATCTGTAAATAATATATGTTGTTTCAAGTTTTTGTTGTTTCTTCTTATTGTTATACAAAGTTTTCAATAATAAGACTCCATGCCCAAGGAGAAAGATGTCAAGTTGCAGGTTCTCGATGCATTGCTGGAAATACATCGTCCCGAGTTGGAGGCAATGTTATCCCTGGCCTTAATATTTTTCCAAAGTTGGGAATAGGGCTATGTGAATCAAATTCAAAAGGAGGAACCACACTCAAAGGAAACATTTTGGGACCAGATGCATGATTAAAAAAGATGTTATAGCAAAGCATGTTACGTTGTTAGGGGTCCATACCAAACTATAACCAAAGTGACCAAGCGACCAAAAAGAGTTTCAAGATTAAAGTTAAAGGCCTTGCTTCCATCATAGAAATCGTCATTCCTTGCGGACCAATGATGCTCCAGAACCAGTTCTGTGGACGTGACTTGCATGGGGGTTAGCCTACAAGACTACACCGTCATTGAAAAGCCAGTCATCAAGCCGACAACCCAAATTAATTCCGGGGGTGAGGAGATGGGTTCGTCCACCTACGGGCCTACCTACCGTAGTACAATGGGGGCAACCCGCCAGGTGGGCTACCACCATTGGCCCCTTATGACGAGTGATCATAGTGCAAAAGGTAAAGGTAATTTGTCGCCCCCCGCTTCCGCTCTCTAGTTCTCGTTTCTCAACCAATCCTCAGTTGCCACGTCCCCACACTTTTTTCTCTTGGCATCATCATCTCGCCACGTGTCCCCTTCTTTCTATAAAATAACCTACTCCCAATTCCCCTTTTCCTGGCAACTACTCTATAGCTCCTAGTTTGAATATCCCAGTCTGGTCACATGCACAGGACCTCCCACTCAAAGTACCTTGACCACCTAAGGACTTCCACCCAATATCGCTTTCAGCTGCTCCTATAGGCACCAGGTAACCTATCACCTGACCACCTATGTTTTGTGTTTTGTTCGCTCGATAAAATGAAACAAACGGTGCCTGAAACCCCTAAAACCTGTGAGGTTAAGTCCTCTTCTAGCCTCAAGCCCCTAATGGAGTTTGAGGGCCAAATTGAAGTCCCTTCTTGCTCTTATCAACTTGTAGACCTTTACTTTGATCTATTTTCTGGCCATGTGAGGGTATAAGACACCTTTCGAGTTGTCAAGACCGGATTATATTTCCAAATAACGTTGTCAATCCATCACTTGCCAGTATTTATATCATGGCTCACTGCAACATACCTAGATGAAAACAATTACTTTATCTCCACCTCAGGAACCAAAATACTGGAGGTAACCCCTGAATTGATTCAAAAGGCCCTAATTTTCCATTTATCTCTCACAATGCAATCATTTACTGATGCTACCCTAGCCCACCACTTTTCTACTCTTCCTCATTACGAGCAGCAACCCTTCTTGGACCAAATGTTTTCCACAAGAGTCAAATCCCTACCCCCAAATGATTCTTCCCCAATTAACCTTTTCAGTGAGCCTATTGGACCTATTATGTCTGCAATTACATGTTTATTTGGGGAAGAGAAATCCCACACGACCAATAAGGAAATCCTAGGATGCCTACATAAAATGAAGCAACCTAGTTGTCTTCTCGATATTACTCTCTATCTATCTACGGACATATTCTTCCAGCTTCATTACTTTCCTGCCACTACTTACTTTTTCTATTATTCCCTTATGTTCTACCTGTTTATGTATACACATGTCGAAGAGTTCAAATGTTTGGGCCTTAATGTGATGTCTCCTAACAAGCAATGGAATTCCATATTCGACTGGAATATATTTGTAAGAAGAAGACTCAACATTGGTGGGTACTCTCAATTCATCTCGACCTTCATGGCCATTGCATACAGGATTATCCATGGGGCCTCACCACCCAGAATTTTCCCTTTGCAAAATGAGCTCCTCCAACTTAGCAAATATATTATGGTAGCAGATGTGGGTGCGAGCTTCATCCTTATCATTTACGAGTGTTCATGCCTATGAGAATATTTTCCCTTGAATTTATTCGACAACTCCTAGATGTAGACCTACTTCACTTTGTGCCTACAAAGAAAGGTTATATTTTTAAAATGGGACAGCCTGTGGGTCCTTTTGTGGTGAACACAAGACAGAATTTTAAAATAGTTGAGGCTTTACTTGAAACCATGGATTTTGAAAAGGGAGACACTTGGCACTATGATCCCCAAGGCATCATTTCTTGAAGGAGAGAAAATATAAAATCATCAACTTACATACATGAGGCCAAGCCCAAAATTGAATGGAAAGCTAATTTTGATTCATGGCCTCTTAATACATAAATGGAGACCGAATCCCCATTAATCATAGGAAAAGCATCAAAGAGGAACGTTGACTGAGCTGGGGATATCAAGATGGAAGAAGCACACATAAATAAAAAGTCTAGGAATCGAGGCTCAAAAGAAGAAGATATTGTGATATAGCTTATGGAAACAAAACCATATCAACTAGATTTTCAAATTATTTTAGAGGATCCACCCCCAGAAATATCTTAATCCACTGAGGAAGTAACCATCCCAGACCCTGAAGACAATGTTGTGGCCACTGAATCTAGCTAGCCTATTGGAAAGGCTATTGAGGAGAACAATAAAAAGTCCAGGAAGAGAATGCAATGAATGATGGCTTCCCAATCAGCATATCATCACACATGGTTTCTGGCTACCATGGACCTGGAACGTGATCAAATTAAGTTTTCATTACAGTGCCCATCAACACATTAATTACCTTCAGGGCCTCAATTAAAACCTTGGATGTGTCTCTGAACTTAGCAAGTGTCCCTTTACCTGATAAAATAAACTTTCATAAGTAGGTGGGAGAGATGTTGTATAATGAACTCGGCAAAAACACCATGCCCATTAGCAAAGATAAGACATTATTAGAAAAGGATTTAAATAGGGTGAAAATGGAGAAGGCCAATTCCAGAGCCCTGCATATTCAGAATGAAGGCTACAAGGAGTTGATAATCAAGTTGGGGGTGAATCCAGAAGACAATAAATCAATGGAAGCTCTTCTTCAACAATCTTATAAAGAAATCCAGGGATTAAGACATAGGTTAAAGATGTCGGGAAGTGAACATGTACAGACTAAGGAGTTGGCTCAGGTTGAGTTGGAAAAGGAAAATCTGATGAAAGTGTTGGTAGAAAAAAGTGATGATATAGTGGCTCTTAAATAGACAGTGGCCAAACTAAAAAAAAAATCAATTCTCCTGTGTGTGCGGTGGCAATACCCAAAGATCCACAAAACCCTACTAAGAAGACCACTAAGGATTTGACCGAAGTGCAGCTCTCAGAAGGTGATTTGAAGAGAGTATAAAGAGACTTAGATTTTGCTAATGCAAGACTGTCTCAGAAAGAAAAACAATTACTGGCTGCAGTAACGAATGCTGAACTCACCAACAATAACCTACAATCCACAACACATGAGCCTACCTAGATTAAGACAAAGTTGAATAGGAATATGTCTCTTTTGGAAGCCAGAAACGTGGTATTAGATGATATCATCGAAGAAATAAATCTCAGCAGGGAGCATGTAACATTAATGCATGAGAAAAAAGTTGCAAGCATAGGTTACGAGCAGTCCATCATGAATGCTAAATAAGAAGGCGAAAAAAATTCCCAAATTGCCAAGAGATTCATTCGCTTTGTAAATGAGAGGCCAACTGAGGAGTTAAGACCCATCGACGTAGATGACAGGGTGAGTTTTGTACTGGATATCTAAAGTCAATTTGAAAGAGGAATCTAGGGTTAGAGATGAATAGTGCCTCTAGGTATTACAAAAGGAAGTGACCTCCTTTAATTTTGAATTTGACAGAGTAGTCCAGGCTGGGTTGCCTAACTACTGGGGACTTCATGGGGAGTTTCTCTCTTAGGAAAAATACAATCAGAGGCTTGTAGAAGCTAAAAGTAAGGTAGGTTTGTCTCATGAGAAAACAACCACTCTCAAAGGTAAAACAATAGTGAACTTCCTGAAGAAGGAATTCCAACTACTTGGAATGGTGAGAAGTCTTTTTCATCACAGGTTGGATTACTTTGGTATAATTGATTTAAATGTCAACTATTAACGGTTCAGCTCCAACCCTCACCCGCCTCTATCATTATGGCAGCGATGTGAGCAGTTTGTTAATCCACCCACTATCTGAGTCGTCAATCCACAGGCACAACGCACTCCACAACATGTTGCTTCATCCCACCATCCTTAAAAATCCTTTCTAATCATGTCAATCTTGACATATCATTTACATGTTTTATGTCATTCACATTTTAAGCTTTATTTTGTTCTATTAAATGGTTAAATTTTAGTTAAGTACATTTGTGTAGTCAGACATGCTAAAGTTTTTAGGTGCTTAGTCACCATGAACAAATCAAGAAGAGAATAGTTTGTAACGATCTCTCGCTTTCTCAGAGGTCCTATATCAACAATTTTGAAAGAGAAAAGCAAGGTTCAAATTTTTTGGAAAGAACTCTTTTCTGGTTTCATGAAGACAATGTTATGAATCTCGATGCATGTATGTCTCTCAGAAAATTAATACAAGATTTTTGTGATTCCAACTTATTGGGTTGTAGTATGTTCCTCCCCCTTTTTGTTTATCATATATGTTGAATGCTCTTCTTGGATTTCATGTCAAGTAGCTTATAGATGCATTTCTCATAAAATGCAGATTCATTTAGGTCAAATCATTGATGAATAATGCCTGTATCAATATGGAAATCTAGTCTTAAAAGCACTCCATGTATCTTAGCATCCCATAAACATTTCTTTTCTCTCCTTTCTCTCTAAATATTGATGTATGGAATTATTAAAGCTTACACTCTATATGATGGGTTTTGCCTTTACTTTCTTCTGCAATTACATCTCTTTTAACAACTGATTAGCTGCAAGCTCCCAATCTGGATTGGCCATGACAGATTGATGACAATATTCATGTTCATTCTTATATGTGTGTCAACTCATACATTGTATCCTTATGAATGGTTCTAAATCAACCTTATTTGAATTATATGAAAAAAACAAAGGTGTTGTGAGTTAATACAATTTGACAACATTAATTTGAATTTCCTAGGCACTGGTCTCCTCTCAACTTAGACATTGTCTCTAGGAGTGACAACAGAGTAGAATGGGCTGAGTGTTGAATGTATGTTGTTGAGAGCAAAGGGCCAAGATTAGTAGAGTGTTTCATGGGCCATGTGTTAGTGAATTTTGTTGAGTGAAACAAGAAGTTACTACACAGTGAGTTTCTACATACTGAGCAGAGGACATAGAATGTTGTGTGGGCCAAGGGCTGAGGAGAAAAAAGAGCTGAAAACAAGCAAAGATGCTTCCAATTATAGTGAGAAGTAAATTTCTATTTTGAGTGTGGGTTGGAGCCTACATACAGGAAGTTGGTGCTTCCATCTGTAGTGGGTGTCTGAGAAGGATTGGAGGTTGGTGCCTCCTGCAATTTGGTGCTTTCATAAATCCAAGGAGTTGCAATTTGGTGCTTGCAAAAAATCCATGAAGTTTGTGCTTCACATGGTGCTTCTGGTAAGATGATCAGGTGTCTACAAAAGGAGGGAGTTGGTGCTTCCTATGAGTGGTGGCTCACAAAAAGATTGATGTGATAGAGTAGGTGCTCTTATTTTTACATCAATAACAAAAACAAGATTGGTGGTTCTTTCCTGGAACGGTTTCCACATTAAACCTCTGTGTCTCGTGTTTTCTTCTCATGATGTGTATGCTTGTATTGGTTGATCTGGTTGTTGTTATGGTTTGTTAATGGTTTCTCTCATTTAGTGGATGCCAAGTGTCAACGAGTAAAATATTAAATTAGCCTTAATACGGATTCATCCCCCCTCTTAGTATTAACATTGTTTCCAACAGGGACATCTATCCATCAATCTATCAATTTGTGAGACTAGGTATATATTAAAAACTCAAACCAATTAATATATACTTGTTAAATATGCTCGCGAAATTATAATTGTTGGTGTACATGCACATTAACATAGCTTAAATCACACTTAGTTTTATTTAGAATTAGTGCTCGAATGCAGTTAAGCTTAACTTAATTGCGTTATGTATTGATTCTTTCCTCACTATTGAATATATAGAATGCATTCTCTCTTCCAATTTTTCTTAATTCTCTAGTGAGGTCCTTACTTGTGTAGGCCATAATAATTTAACATGGTATCCGAGTGATGAGGGGCTTGGAAAAGGTACATGAACATTTGATTTCTATATTAGAGTATTGGAGAGCTGCTACAACATTTATAAGGTGAAAGAATATATTTTTCGATCTTCAACTATTCTCACTCCGTATAACTAGTTCCAATGGAATTCAAATATTTTTCTTCATGTCAGAGGCAAATTCTTGTATCAGATAGTTATGGAGACGAAACCCGAACCCAATTCTTCCATTGAAGAATCAAAATACTTCAATAGGATGAACTTGGATGTTTGTCTTATATTTATCACCATATCTCTAGCATTGTGTTTCCATGTCAACACATGCACCACTTCGAATGAAGTCTAGACAACCTTGGAGAAATTATTTTGAAAGTAGGATGAGATGCAAGTTCATATTCTTGAAAATTAGCTAAATTCCTTAGATCCAGGCAACTTGAGAAAATTTAGGATTTCTTTATGAAATTTAGATCATTACGTCTTCAATTACAAGATTGCGGGATCAATAAATCCGATTAGGAAAGCCAGTTGACACTTTGCATTTTGTCTAAATTATGTCTTGAATATGAAGTTTTTGTTTCTACATTTCATATAGTTAGAATTGCTGCCAACTGGAGATAAATGATAAATGCCCAACATTGATGCATTTGGTGAGTTTCTCATTCATGAGAAGGATAAGCTCATTAATATGGGTCCATTAGTCTTTAAATGCACATGCACTTTCCATTCATGAAAAAGGAAAGTCCAACTTGAAACCAAATCAACAATTAAAAGGAAAAGGAAAGGAAAAATATCCGGATCCAAGAAAGGGAGGAAATCCAAAACCTCGAGATGACTCTTCCAACTCCAAGGGTAATAAGGGAAAAAAATTAAACTCCAATCTTCCTTATTGCAATATCATCTCAAATCCTCTTGCATGCAAAAAACTATTGATTTGATGGAAAATAATCTTCAACAGAATAATCTTGATAACACTCTATTACATCACATAGGATATATCCTCATCTAGTTTTTTCTTTTTATTTATCTTTTTCTTCTTCATTTTGGTAATTAGGTTGAGTTTAAGATAGAGCAATCCTAATGTTGGATTGGAACAATGATCTATCCACTTTTTGGATTGGAACATTTATCCATCGATCTATCCATTTGCGAGGCTAGGTTTATATTGCCTTTTAAGATAGTTTTTATCCCCATAAGTAGTTTCCATCCTCACCCTTTTCCCATGAAATTTGAACTAGTAAACTAGACCCTACACAAACCAATTAATCTATACCTATTAAATACCCTCGCCAAATTCTAATTGTTGGTGTAAATGCACATTAACATAGCATAACAAACATTTAGCTTTAGTTATAATTAGTGCTTGCATGTAGTTAAGCTTAACTTAACTATTTTATGTATCTATTCTTTCATTGCTATTTAATATATAGAATCCATTCTCTCTTCCATTTTTTTTTCTGATTTCTAGCAAGCCTTATGGAATTATTATCCACTGAGGTCCTTACTTGTGCAATCCCTAATAATTTAACATGGTATCATAGTAATGAGGGGCTTGTAAAATATGCATGAACATTTGATTTGTGGATTAAAACATTGGATAACTGTTAAAACATTCATAAGGTGAAAGAATAGAGTTCCCATATTCAACTATTATCACTCCATATAACTACTTCCAATGGAATTCAAAGATTTTGCTTCATCTCAGAGGCAAATGCTTGTATAAGATAGTTATGGAGATGAAAAATAAACCCAATTCTACTATTGAATAATCCAAAGAATTCAATAGGATGGACGAGGCTTTTGGTCTTATATTTATCACCATATCTCCAACATTGTGTTTCCAAGTTGACGCATGCACCACTTCGAATGAAGTCTAGAAAACCTTGGATAAATTTTTTCCAAAGTAGGATGAGATGGAAGCTCATCTTCTTGAAAATGTGATAAATTCCTCAGAGCCGAGAAACTTTGAGAAAATTTAGGATTTCTTTATGAAATTCAAATCATTACTTCTTCAATTACAAGATTTCTGGATCGATAAATTCAATTAGGAAAGTCAGTTTATACTTTCCATTTTGTCTAAATTATGTCTCGAATATGAATTTTTTGTTTCTACATTTAATATAGTTAGACTTGCAACTGGAGATAAATGGAAAATGCCCAACCTTGATGCATTTGTTGAGTCTCTTGTTCATGAGAAAGATAAGCTCATTAATATGGGTCCATTAAATTCTTCAAATGCACATGCACTTTCCATGCATGAAAAAGGACAGTCCAACTCGAAACGAAATCAACAATTAAAAGGCAAAGGAAAGGAAAAACATCTACATCCAAGAATGGGAGGAAATCCAAAACCTCGAGATGACTCTTCCAACTCCAAGGGTAAGAAAGGAAAGAAATGAAACTCCAACATTCCTTATTATAATAGAGACTATCGTCTCGAATCCTCTTGCATGCAAAAGACTATTGATTTGATGGAAAAAAATCGTCAAAAGAATAATCTCGGCCATCACGTTCCAAAAGTTGCTAAGAAGAAGACAAAAGAAAAACCATAAAAAACAATGGGTAATGGTCATTCTTTGATTTCTCTGCATTCTATGTTGCAAGAATGAATCATCAATTTACGAGCTTTGCATCATATGGCTTCTTGAAAGGTATTTCTTTCTTCTCTACAATCATACTTGGGCCCTCCTATTCTTTTGGGAGACAATTATGTAGTTGAAGCAACTCAACAAGGAAGAGTGTAGTTTGAAAATGGATGGTTTGAGAATGTCTTGCATTTTTTAGGCTTTTTATAAATCTTCTTTCAATGTATTAGATGATGTAGACTAGCGCCAAAAGGAAAGTTAAATTTACCTCAAAGTCCATGAGCCTTTATGACATGCAAATCATTTCGAAGATTTCATTCGGTAAGGTAAATGATTAGTCTTGTCTGTATTCCTTTTTTGGATTTTATTCCTCACTTAGATTCTGTTTTTCTACTGATGCATTCAAATGAAGAATTAGGATTTGGCACAGGATATTTGGACACTTGAATTTCAAATATATGTAGTAACTTGGATAGCAAGGGGTTGTTAAACTACTACTGGACATTGAATTTTTAAGGCGTTTCAATGGATGTGCTCTTGGAAAACATACAGAAAACAAGTTTGAGAAGGGGCATGCACAAATCCCCTCTTCACCTTTGGAGCTTGTACATAGTGATCTCATGGGCCCATTTGCAGAACCTTCAATGAGAAGAGCAAGATATGTGTTGACATTTATAGATGATTACACGAGATTCACTTGGGTTTACTTTTTGAAACTCAAGTATGAAGTTTTTCATCATTTAAATATTTTCAAAGAACATGTGGAAAATCAGTTCAAAAAACACATCAATATCCTCTGCATAGATAATGGGAATTAGGAATATGTCAACAATATATCTATAACCTTTGTAATGAAGTAGGGATACATTGTAGCATATTGTTCCTTCAACTCTGCAGCCAAACAGGGTGGCTGAGAGGAAGCTTTTTTTTTAAGAGATGACCCGTTTCCTATTCATGTAAGATCTTTTCCATCAAAATTGTGGGATGGAGCTATCAATTGTGCTTCATACATCTAGAATAGATCTCCTCATAAATAGTTTAATAGAAAAACACCTTTTGAGGCTTGGACTGATGGGTAACCTGAAGTCAATCATTTCTACATTTTTGGATATCAAGAATGGGATGACATTACTACAAAGAATAGAAAGTATTTTGATCATCATTGAAAAGAATACATGTTCATTAGATAGTTGATGGATTTAAAGGGTATATATTTCTTGATATTAACACTAAAATCCTCTTTATTGAAAAAAGTATAAAGTTAGAAGAAGATCATTTGCATCCACCACTAGATGAACCTGTTACAAAGTGACCCTCACAACTAGTTGATGAGTATGTATGTGATACTTTAGGTCATATTGTTGATCTAGATGAGCCTTTTTATGTGACACATTTTAGACCACTGGTTTTTCAACATCGAGATAATAATTCCTCATGCAATTTTGAATATTCTCGACCACCTTCAGCAGAAAAAATGGTGCAACATGAGTGAATTCTTAGATGATCCTACCACAAGATCTTAGTTCAAGGAAGCTCCATAAGTATTCTCATCTATGGAGCCATGCATGCCCATGCATGCTTATATTATGCATGCATCTGATCCACGAAATTATGCAAAAGTAGTTGGGCATCTTGCATGGGAAGCAACTATGGATGAGGAATACAACTCTCTCATTGAGAACTAGACTTAGGACTTGGTTCCTCTACCTTCCAATTATAAACTTGTTAGGTGCAAGTGGGTTTACCAGATCAAGAAATAAACAAATGTCCAAGTTATTTGATATAAAGCAAGGTTGGTGGACGAAGGTTTTTAGTAGGTACATGGTGTTGACTATGATTAGACTTTTGATCTAGTGGAAAAATGGATTATATTTGGCTAGTTCTCTCCATTGAAGTAGCAAGATGGTGGGAGGTGTATCATATGGATGTGAATAATTACTTTCATTTATTCATAGTGATCATGAGGAGAAAATAAACATGGAGTAGTCGTTGGGATATACGTAAAATTTATTTATGGTATGAAAACTAAAGAAATCTCTCTATGGCCTCAAGCAATCACGTAGAGCTTAGTATGCAAAGATGAATTCCTATATGTTATCTCAAAATTTTGTACACTGCAAATTTGATTCCAATGTTTTGAAGAAAATTGATTCCTTGTTGATCATAATACTCTACATAGATTAGATTTTGATAACATGTAGTTTAGTTTATGCAATTGTTGATATTAAAATTGCATTACATGAGAATGTTTTGTGATAGAAATGGGCCTGCTTAATTTTTTCCTTAGACTAGAGATCAATTATAATGTTTATGGGATTACCATTTCTCAACTAATGAATGCTAGAGATGTTTTGACACAATTTCACATGAGTGACTACAAGCCAATAGCCACACCTGTCTTATCAAGGATAAATCTTAAGCATGGCAAAGACACACCATTGGTTGCTTGCACATTGTATTGTCATCTTGTGGAGAGTCTTCTTTATCTCACTCACTCTTGTCTTGATCTCTCATATGTTGTAGAAGAAATTTCTAGATTCATGCAGAAGCCACATGAGTTACATTAGCATTCTACAAAGTGAATTCTTCCATATGTCTAGGGTACAATCACCTATGGGATTAATTATTATTAGAGTTGGATTTTCCAATGCCTCATTTCTGTATGAGCTAAGTATGGTGAGTTGTAATATCACATAGGGACTTGCATCTCTCCAATTGGCGTAGTTATCCTTAACCGACACTAAGAATCCTTCATTGTTGTATAATGGAGGTACTATATGTAATTTTACGTAACATTGTGAGTAATAGAATACTCTTATATGGTATCAGAGCAGGTGATTCCTACCCTTCTTAATTATTTTTTAGTTTCTTAATATTTTTTTTGTTTTATCTGAATGGAGTTTCTATTTTAGTGAGTTCTACTAATTTTATTTTGAGATCTACATATCTATCTCAATGATAATGGTTTCAATCTATCAATTTTGAATGGGATCTCACTAATGTGATGGGTTTATGGTTTTCAGAGAGGTTGTGTTTCAGATCTATGCCAGGTAATATGTAGAGCTTCCGTTCGGTGACTGTAGGACCTACTCATGGGTATGTGGAGCCATTGGTTGGAACAGATAATCTATGGATTTTTTTTCATTCATTTGTTGATATACTGAAAAGTGTAGTTGCAGATATACTCCTAATCTCAACATAATCGATTTGCGAGTTGTTTTATGATCTATATAGAAATTGTTCTTTTGGGCTTTTGAATAAACAGTCTTTGCAAGATCATACGGTGGTGGCATGGCCAAATTCACTACATAGATCGGTTGACTTGGTAGTGAATACTCATTTTAAATGAAGACATAGATTCCAATGTGCCCCTGACTGTACCTACCAATTGAGATATTACGACGATGAGGTTGTAAACCAAGGCAGCGTACCACAAGTTGTAAGTTCTTTTCTATATTTTTTCCCCTCTAGTAGATCTCGAAGGACGAGAATAATTTGATTAAATTCTAAATTGATTTTGTTGGATTTAGTCTCCCCCTTCCCTATAGCCTGATATCGATTGGATTGAAGATAGAAGGATTCACATAGGATTTATTCCATAGACCCAAAACCCTGGCATTAAATGCCTATAAATTATTGGACATGCTAGTATGTTGCAATTTGCCGCATTTATTGTAGAACCGCATGTGGGCGATTAATCTGTGAATTCAAATGAAGAGGGATCAAATCTCGTAGAAAAATAAGACTTGTGCTTCAACAGACTTCTGTAGGCTCTGTTGGCCTTCCTCTCCATCACGTTGTTCGTCAAATTCTTGGAGTTGCATCCTCACCAGCCAAGGTTTTGTTAGCTCTCTGTAATTTCTCCAAGCTGAGAAGAGGAACCCAAAGGTAACCACAATCCACTTGGAAGCTGGAATCTAGCCATTCCAACCTCAGAGATGCCTCTCTCCATTTCAAAAGTTAAATTACTTGGATATTAGGAAAGGTATGGTGCTTAGAGGGATATAGATTTTAAATGTATTTTAGCAGGGGACAAGATAGATCCATTGGACAATATGGTAATATAGGTTGATTCTTTTCTAGTGATAGGTTGAAGAGAAAGAGGGATCTTCTACAGGGTCAAGGTTGGTAGTATTTTTAGAGTTTTTTAGTCAAATTCATTGTAGGGAGGTGAGTAGAAGATTGGAGGAAAATGACATACAAAACATCAAACAATAGGATGAATTCTAAATGTCATTCAAGTGGAAAATGTAAATGTTTAACAAACTGAAACATATCACTTTTTGAAGCGAATTCTGAGACAAATATTTGTTCAACTAAACAAGAAGATACATTTCAAAGCACGATTGATAACAAAAGATAACTTACAAAACCAAGAAGCACATCTCCAAAAAAACTAACATGAGAATCCCTGTAAATTTCAGTATATGTCTTTTTATTTACCGAAAAATCAACAAAATACAATACACATAGTGTTATTTCTTCTCAAACCTTACCCACCCTCTGCTTCATTAAAATTACAAGAAAAATATAAAAAACCAAATCAGTTCACACCTCTAGGAACTAAATTCCATAATAGGATTTTTGTTTCTACCTAATGCAGTGAAAATAGAACTGCTTTTTCAGAAAAATAAGAATTGTGTGACCAAAGCTTTCTAAAATAAATTTACATTAATTTTAAAGACTAAATCAAGCTCCAAGGCCCTTATATGCCTCATAATATTAACCAAGATCATAAAAACAAATTAGATATCTTTTCGACATAAAATTCTCAGTCAAAAGGTTAACTATCTGAAAGCGCAGCATCGGCGCTGCGCAACCTCCTAGTTCGGCAAAAACGCAACATAGAGGTGCAACGACTGATATTTTTCAAACATATCCTAAACGGTGAGCCAAATTCCATTGATTTATTGAGAAAATGTTAATATCATTATAGCTCTTCTACACAAAATAATTGGGCTAAATCCGCCTCATAGTTTTGAAGAAAATCCAAAAATGGTTGTAGATGATGGTGGCATGCAATTTTGAAAACCATAAAGAATTTTGACCTAAAATTAAGTGGGTTTATTCATCTGACCCCCATGCATCTCCTATTAATATTTCATGGAAAATGGGTACAGGCTTTAAGATATATGGTGAAAATATGTTGACTGTGTGAAAGCGCAGTGCATTCGATGTGCTTCTCCAAACGCACAAAACTCTAAGTTTATACCACAGACAACCATCCTCTGAATTGCTGAAAGCATTGAGATGGTGTGAAATGGTCCATACAACATTATAAACCCATCAGAAACCTTCTAGGCCAAACACAAACCTTGAAACTTCAAAATCTAATCTTGCAGCAAAAGCGCAACACATGTCTGTGAGTGTAGCGTTTCCCTGTCTCGTTTCCACAAAAAACCTTAAGAGATTCTCAAGGACATTTCATTGGACAAATGGATGAATTTTTGGTGCTTTTGTAAGTTAAACAAGCATTTGAACTCCAAATATGGCTAAATTCATATTTCAAAAATGATGATGGAATTCTTTGAACCTCAATCATAAAACACAATAGCTGTTAGAATCGCAACGCTATCCTCCTAACTGTTGTACCAATATGATATCATGGAAAGTTGTGATTTGATATTCTAACTGAATCAAGTGACCCTAAATATTTGTGCCAATGATGGTAAGACATGACAACAAGACCTTTACTCATGATCTTTTGGTGAAACATGACCCTAGACTC
Organism: Pinus tabuliformis; assembly: GCA_031772625.1. Lineage (NCBI taxonomy): Eukaryota > Viridiplantae > Streptophyta > Pinopsida > Pinales > Pinaceae > Pinus > Pinus tabuliformis. The sequence goes on along the minus strand of CM062818.1, from coordinate 98,597,917 downwards.
TTTTAACTCAACCTCTTAAGATATCAATGACTATTTCATGATCCTTCACACTTCTTGAGATAATTACATTTAATAATGAAAATATATTCTATAATAAGACTAATAAATTGATCTCTAGAAGATCAAATCCTAACCCTTTACACATTTTCCAAATAATTGGAAAGACAAAACTTGTTTTCTGACTACTATGACTCCAATGGCTCCAATGGTGATGGCATCCTCCCTGTGAGGTTCCAAGAACACCGTAGACCATGTCCCTGACCATTGGGGTAAACCCAACCTCAATTTCACAAACTTGTACCTATTTTTGTCCTGAAACCTTCTCTATCTCGTAACTAAAGCCAATTCAATACTGCACACAAACCTGAACTGAAAATACTCACACTGCAAATCCATATTGAAACTGCAAGCTCAAAGTTGAAGATTGACTTATAAAAAATATTGAAAGACTGAAAACAAAATGCTAATACTGATTGCACATTGTTTATTCACACCCACTTACTAAATCGAAACATGGGATGCTCATTCATGTAAATTCAAATATCCAGTGTAACCATGAAAGAAGATGGCCACTTACTTGAATTTTTCTCACACTTTCCTTGAGCATGTAGAAAAAATAAGAGAATGGAAACTCAAATTGTAACTGAGACTGATATTCTTGGTACAAGAATGTTGTAAAATCTACCTTCATTGATGAATATGAAAAACTGGAAGGAGGATCTTGAAAATAATAAATGCTTACCCTTTCTTGATGATCAACAAAAAGGAGGGAGCAACCTTCAAGTATAATGATTAATTATTCTTCTCCATTAGAATTCTCATTTTCTAATCCTTGAATGGATTTTCCTGCATTCTCACTCCTTTTATTATGAAACCCAAAATCATTCAAAAAATAAAAGATAACCAATTGTTTGATAGAATCTTCATTCATATTATCCACAATTAAACGCTTTGAATACTCATGAAAAACTTTAATCAAACAACTATATCCCGTATGTTTATTTCCTCATTCAAGTCATCAGGGATATCAATTTTCTTTTTCAAAATCTGAGAACTTATCAATTCAAAGAATGTATAATCTTGAATAATATATTCATTTTCAAAGGGATTTAAAACAACCCTTTCTTCCTCATTATTTCTCCCAAGTTCTAAACCACAGTTGTCATGCGTGGGCATGAGCTCTTTATTTAAAGTAAATTTAATGTTTTTTCTGTTAGGTCCCTATATAAATAGTGTAACCCCTTATTGTTATTAGTACAACCCCCTTATTATATTTTTGTGCCCATGTAGTCCCCATATTGTTATTGTTGTGCCCCATAGAAGCCCACTATTGTTATTATTGTGCCCTTACGTTATTATTGTTAGGTCGACTCTCATTATATTATGACCCCTTAGACTCCTATATATAGAAAGGAGGTCTTGTCATTTGTATCATCCAAGAATTGTTCATTTCTGTAATGTAAAGGAGGTTTCCCCCTCGAAGAGGCTTATTTCTAAGGCGTTGATCTATCTTTTATATCTTTTTGTGAGCTGGTTTCATAACATTTGGTATCAAAGCTTTGGATTCTAGGGTTTCGCTGCTCCAAACAAGTCATCATGGTATTTTCGCTATAATTTCTTTTTCTGCGACATTTCAGAAGCTAAAAAAAACCCATTTGAGATGAAATCTCGCTCAAAGATACAGTGTGTCGCCATAACTTTTTTTCTGAGCATCAGTTTGAAATTTCGTAAGAAGTTGTAGAAAGATGAAAAACTGTATCTTGTTTGGGTATAATTTGCAGAACCTGAGGTTGCAACAGTGACACATGGCACGTCGTACAAGTTCACTCTACTAAACTACTCTATAATTAGGTCATCGCAGGAGATTGGGAATAAATCTTGCTTCAGGAATCCAATTCTGATCAGACTTACGGAGTTAGAAAGAGGACTCAGAGGGCTATTACAAGCCGAAATTTCAAAACTTAAAGATCCGAAATTACAGAGTTATAGTCATTTCAATATCGAGCTCCTAAAATCAAGAAAAAACGAGATGAAGAATTTTGATGGCAAGGATCCGGTAAATTGGATACTACAGATGGAGAAAAATTTTGATCTACATGGTGTACCACTGTTACAAAAGGTACGTATTGCATTTATTATTTAGAACCGAATTAATTTTTATGGTATAAAGGTATTTTTTCTCGTAAACCACTTGTCACGTGGTCAATTTTCACAAACAAAATGATAGCACATTATGAGGATACAAAAAGTAACATCGTCTTTAGAAAATTGATAAATCTTGAACAAAAGGGTTCAATGGCATAGCACATTGAAGACTTTCAAAAATTGAATATAAGGGTAAATGATACTACAGAAAAAGAATGGATTGATATCTTCATAGGGACTTTAAAGGATAACATTCAACATGAGGTTTGTCCTTGGGAACCTGATTCATTGGAGAAGGCATTCACGTTGGCAAGAAAAATTGAAATCAAAATTATGGAAACAAGGAATCCCACCACTCACGACTATATATATGGAAGTGTTTTTTCTCCCATCCTTCGACAACCTACAAGGTTTAGCAACAACAATTGAAAGAAAAAAGAGATAAAGGTCTTTGTTACAGTTGTGATAGAAAATACACTAAAGGTCATAAGTGTGCCAAGAAGAAATTATTTTACATAGATTATGAAGAGGAGGAATAAAAGGATCAAGAAACATCAAAAGAAGAGGATATACACCAGGAACCAACCACAAAAAAAGAATAAATGAATCCGACCATATCTTGTAAAGCATTGGGAAGAATTACCACTCCTCAAAATCTCAAGATAGAAGGACATATCAAGAAGAAAAAGGTTCAAGAACTGAAATATCACATTGAGAAAGAAGAAATGAATATGCCCATATCTTGTAATGCATTGGCCGTAATTACCACTCCTCAAACTATCAAGATAGAAGAACATATCAAGAAGAAAAATGTTCAAGAAGTGAAATATCACATCGAGCATCAAGAAATGAATCCGACCATATCGTGTAATGCATTGGAAGAAATTTCCACTCCTCAAACTCTCAAGATAGAAGGACATATCAAGACGAAAAAGATTCAATCAATGAAAGATCACATTGAGCATCAACAAAAAGTTATCCAACTTTTAAAGGATAACACCACTTTGGTGCAGAATCGAATGAAACAACAAACAAATCAACATCACAGTGAAAGAAGTTTTGATGTAGGTGATTGGGTATTTTTATGACTACATCCCAGGCAAGCTATTTATGAGAAGAAAATGTTGGCAATACTACATGCACTTAAGAAATGGAAACCTTACCTAATCATAAGATACTTCAAGGTAAAAATAGATCATGATAGTCTTAAATACTTTTTAGAAAAAATATTATTTTTAGAAGAATAGAAAAATGGGTCACAAATATGTTGGGTTATGACTTTGAAATCACCTACAAAAAAGGGAAGAAAAATGTTGTTGTAGATGCACTCTCAAGAAAGGATGAGGATGTGGAAGCATTGTGTTGTGCTATTTCTATTATCCAACCAAATTGGATAAACGAATCAAGGGATCAATGGAAGAAGGACGAAGAATTGTGGCCACTAATTCAAAAGTTGCATAATATCCCAGTTCAAACATTATTGCCAGAACTTGACTCGGAAGGAAAAATCATATTAGACCCTGAAGTAGCCACAAAAAAAAGAACCCGACAGCGATGGAATCGATCAATTTCAGAGTATCTCATCAAGTGGAAGAATTTACCCGCTGAAGATTCCACATGGGAGGACAATAATTTTATATGAAAACATCAAGAACTACTCAAGCATTGACGACAACACTTTTTGAAGGAGAGGGGCATGTTAGGTCCCTATATTACTAGTGTAACCCCTTATTGTTATTAGTAGAACCCCCTTATTATATTGTTGTGCCCATGCAGTCCCCATATTCTTATTATTGTGCCCCATAGAAGCCCACTATTGTTATTATTGTGACCTTACATTATTATTGTTAGGTCGGCTCTGATTATATTATGACCCCTTAGACTCCTGTATATAGAAAGGAGGTCTTGTCATTTGTATCATCCAAGAATTGTTCATTTGTGTAATGTAAAGGAGGTTGCCCCCTCGAAGAGGCTTATTTCTAAGGCAATGATCTATCGTTTCTATCTTTCTATAAGATGTTTTCATAACATTTGGTATCAAAGCTTTGGATTCTAGGGTTTCGCTACTCCAAACAGGTCATCGAAGTATTTTCGCTATAAAAAAAATTTCTGTGATGTTTCAGAATCTAAAAAAAACCATTTGAGATGAAATCTCACTCAAAGATACAATCCGTCGTCATAACTTTTGTTCTGAGCATCAGATTGAAATTTTGTAAGAAGTTGCAGAAAGATGATGGACTGTATCTTGTTTGGGTATAATTTGTAGAACCTAAGGTTGCGACAGTGACACGTGGCATGTCGTACAAGTTCACTCTACTAAACTAGTCTATAATTAGGTCATTGCGGGAGATTGGGAATAAATAATTCTTCGGGAATCCAATTGCGACCAGACTTACGGAGTTAGAAAGAGGATTCAGAGCACTATTACAGGATGAAATTTTAGAACTTAAAGATATGAAACTACAGAGTTACTGTCATTTCAAGATCGAGTTCCTAAAATCAAGAAAAAGTGAGATGAGGATGTTTGATGGCAAGGATCTGGTAAATTGGATACTATAGATGGAGAAATATTTTGATCTACATGGTGTACCACTGTTACAAAAGGTACATATTGCATATAATTATTTAGAACCGAATCAATTTTTATGGTATAAAGGGCTTTGTTCTTGTAAACCACTTGTCACATGGTCAATTTTCACAGAAGAAATAATAGCACATTATGAGGATACAAAGAGTAACACCTTCTTTAGCCAATTGATAAATCTCGAACAATAGGGTTCAATGGTAGAGCACATTAAGGACTTTCAAAAATTGAATATAAGGGTAAATGATACTCCAGAGAAGCAATGGATTGATGTCTTCATAGGGACTTTAAAGGATAAAATTCAACATGAGGTTCGTCTTTGGGAACTTAATTCATTGGAGAAGGCATTCAGGTTGGCAAGAAAAATTGAAAGCGAAATTATGGAAACAAGGAATCCCACCACTCATGACTATAATTATGGAAGTGTTTTTTATCCCAGCCTTCCACAACCTATAAGGTTTACATGACAACAATTGGAAGAAAAAAGAGAAAAATAGCTTTGTTACAATTGTGATAGCAAATACACTAAAGGTCATAAGTGTGCCGAGAAGAAATTATTTTACATAGATTATGAAGAGGAGGAAGAAAAGGATCAAAAAATATCAAAAGAAGAGGATATACAGCAGGAACCAACCCCAGAGAAAGAATAAATTAATTCGACCATATCTTGTAAAGCATTGGCAAGAATTACCACTCCTCAAAATCTCAACACAGAAGGACATATCAAGAAGAAAAAGGTTCAAGAAGTGAAAGATCACATCGAGAAAGAATAAATGAATTTGACCATATCATGTAATTCAATGGCTGGAATTACCACTCTTCAAACTATCAAGATAGAAGAACATATCAAGAAGAAAAATGTTCAAGAAGTGAAAGATCACATCGAGCATCAAGAAATGAATCCGACCATATCATGTAATGCATTGGAAGAAATTTCCACTCCTTAAACTCTCAATATAGAAGGACATATCAAGAAGAAAAAGATTCAATCAGTGAAATATCACATCGAGCATCAACAATAAGTTCTCCAACTTTTAAAAGATAATGCCACTTTGGTGTGAAATCGAATGAAACAACAGGCAGATCAACATCGCAGTGAAAGAAGTTTTGGTGTAGGCGATTAGGTATTTTTACAGCTACATATCAAGCAAGCTATTTATGAGAAGGAAATGTTGGAAATACTACATGCACTTAAGAAATGGCAACCTTACCTAATCAGAAGACACTTCAAGGTAAAAATGGATCATGATAGTCTCAAATACTTTTTAGAACAAAGATTATCTTTAGAAGAACAGAAAAAATTGGTCACAAATATGTTGTGTTATGACTTTGAAATCATCTACAAAAAATGGAAGAGAAATGTTGTTGCAGATGCACTCTCAAGAAAGGATGAGGATGTGGAAGCATTGTTTTGTGCTATTTCTATTATCCAACCAAATTGGATAAATGAAGCAAGGGATCAATGGAAGAAGGACGAAGAAGTGTGGCCACTGATTCAAAAGTTGCATAAGATCCCAGTTCAAACAATATTGCCAAAACTTGATGAGGAAGGAAAAATCATATTGGAACCTGGAGCAGTCACAAAAAAAAGAACCAAACAGCTATGAAATCGATCAATTTCAGAGTATCTCATCAAGTGCAAGAACTTACCCGCTGAATATTCCACATGGGAGGACAAGAATTTTATACAGAAGCATCAAGAACTACTCAAGCGTTGAGGACAACACTTTTTGAAGGAGAGGGGCATGTTAGGTCCTTATATTTCCAGTGTAACCCCTTATTGTTATTAGTACAACCCCTTTATTATATTGTTGTTCCCATGTAGTCCCCATATTGTTATTATTGTGCCCTTACATTATTATTGTTAGGTCGGATCTAATTATATTATGACCCGTTCGACTCCTATATATAGAAAGGAGGTCTTGTCATTTGTATCATCCAAAAATTGTTCATTTGTGTAATGTAAAGGAGGTTGGCCCCTCGAAGAGGCTTATTTCTAAGGCATTGATATATCTTTTCTATCTTTTTGTGAGCTAGTTTCATAACATTTTCTGAGACTAATCATAAACCTGAAAAAATAGCATATTTGATTGAATTTGTAGTTTATGATATTCATTATCTTCATATGTTTCTGTTTGAAGAGCTCCATATAATTGGTTGTTACTTTCTTGAAGCTTTATGATATGTGATGTTTGAGTGTCTAAAGCTTCTACACTTGCTGCTTCAAAAAAATGAGTTCGATCAATTTGTTCTTGAATCAAAGATTCAGGAAATGAACAATCAGAGGAAACATATGAATGACTATCTTCATACTTTTGTTCACAAAAATACTGACAAGACTGCTGCAAATTATCATCAACTTCAAAGGATGGAACATGACTATCATCATTAAAATATTTCTCGGTTTCATTTTCATCAAGGAGAGAAGCTACCATTTCTTCTTGGTGATGAAAATGGTTCTCATACAAAGCCTCCATGATTTCTTCATCCATGAACTCTTTATTTCCATAATAGTTTTCTAGATTTTGAATGAAATCCTCAAAATGGTCACTACAATTCTCAAGCAATGACAAAGAGGGATTAGATTCTTTGTATTTATCAAAAAATAGTAAATGAAAAACTTTAAGGGGATATAGACTAGCAAATGGAAATCCTTCATACTAGGTGTTACACAGTAATTTGTCACCGTTTGTCACCGTCCCTGTTACCCCTCTCCCGCACACTGGAGGACTCATTCCGGGACCTGTGAGAAGTGACATGACCTGGAACCACTTGCATTATATTCCTCTAAGTATGAGCTTCATAGGCCCTGAAGACATCTCCTGCAGAATACCCATAAAAAGACCTCTTTTTGCATTGGCGCGGTTCCACAGTGTACTGCTCGCGCCAATGGGGGAAATCCTCTAAAGAGGGCGCGCCAGTTTGCGCTCTGTCTCAGAGTCGCACTCGCACCAACCCAGTTGGGTAAAGTTTGTAACTAACAAAGTTCCGAAGGTTCTCCTTAACCCATTCACCAACTGAATCTGTGTTGAGTTAGGATGGTTTGGCTTCGAATCTCCATAGAAGGGAAGTGGTTTGCCACCTTTCATGGAAGCTTCTAAGTGATAAAGCTAATCCCATGGAAATTATGATTGATCTTATCTCCTTCCCCTTTATCTATAAAAGCTTGTTCTTTTGCCTTGAGCAAGCTAGTTCCAGCATAGTGATAGAGAATACCCGGAGTTCAAGAGTTTGAAGTTGCAAGAGCCTTCTTTGCATCCATAAGGCCAAATCTAAGTGAGGAGACTCTTGTCACCAAGGAGAGAGAGGCTTGTTTTCCCATCCCAACAAGCTTTGCAAGACTTGTGTAGCTGACTACCCAGCCAAAGGAGGATTTGACGTCAGAACAATGGTTGTATTCTTCTTTGTTATTTATCAATAATAGATGACTATCATTATGGTTCCACTCTCATTGTCTTTTGTAATGATTGATGTTGAGTTATATCTTTTCTGACTGATATATAATTGCATCTATTGGATTTTATGCTTTGATTTGTGTTGTTCTTTACATGTGTAGGTGTCCAATCATGGAGATCGTGGGGATCGTGACCGACCGAGGCAAAGGAATGAGAGCGACGTCTCTTCTACGAATATTAGCGTTGGAATCCAAGTAGGTTCTCATCATCCACTTTTAATTTGCAATTAGGAACTTGCGTGATAGCATTGTTTGATTGTTGCTAGACCCGGTCTGGGCTAGTAGGGATCGTCTCTATCCGCAGAGAGGATTTACCTCCACAACAATTTGGCGACTCCGCTGGGGAGTTAGTCTTGTCTCTTTGGTTCTCTTGTTTGATTGCTTAGATAGCTTTCTGGGTTGGATTTCTTGCTGTCTCTTGCTTCTTGGTCTACCTGGATACTGTTAACCAAGCCCTGAACTACTCGTTTTTATTTTTGGCCTAGCAAGCTTGATTAGCGCGCTTTTTAGCCTGACAGTCGCGCCAATTGGCGCATGTTGCTCTAAGACAACCCGCGCCAATCCCTTAAAAGCGCGAGTTACAGCCTGACAGTCGCGCCAGGCCTGTCAACTTTTCCAGTTTGCTTGTTTTCGAGCCCTCTGAGCTTGGATTTGTATCTTGCTGTGTCTTTTTCAGTTACTGGAGTGTGTTTGATCCTTGTTTGACTAGTTTTAGACCTCCATCCTTCGGGTGTTTGCCTCTTTCTATCGATTTCACATTTTAACCCTAGGCCATCTAGTGGCCTTGTGTATCAAGCCTTCCATAGGAGTCTCGGGTTCTTTGATCATCCAGTCAACTTTGTGATTATCCTTTGGCATTTGCTTAGTAATAGTCAAAGCTTTTTCTTGTTATTCAAGTGATTTGCTTCTTTTTCGCTTGGGTTTCGCTTAGCTTCGTTTGGGCTTAGATCACATAGCTCATAGAGGTCTTTGTGCTTTTTTCTTGGTTTGAAGGACTGTTTTGGTGTTTTGGGGATTTGATTGCGTTCTCATTGAGTGAAATTTGTCTTTTTACTCGGTGTTATTGTCTCTCAAAATTTGTTTAGTGCACTTTTCCATTGAAAGGAAAACGAACAAGTCTCTTTTGCATTGAATTAGTTAATGGAATTAGAGGTTTTCATTGTTTAGTGATCTTAAAACAAAAAAAAAAAAGTTTCGTTTATTGCCATTAGCTACATTAGAGTGGTTCTTGATTGTTTGTGGTCATTTTGTTTGATTGAAAAAACTCTCAACTCTCTCGTAGTTAGTGTTCATCGAACGAAATGATATTCTTTGGCATATAGCTTGCATTTAGGGAATTGTGAGAGATTACATACGGTAGGACCTGGAAATCGAAACCTAATCAAAGATCAACCATAAAATGAACTGAATGAACTTAAAAACGCATTGGAACATAACGCTCACTATTTAGAGGTCTAGGCTAGAGATGTGCTATGGCGTCGTTAAACCTAGTCACTGTTGTTTCACATTACGATTGGGTGATTCCTCCTTTTGTGACTCGATAGTGGTCTAGCACGGACTTGAGCTCCCACGTACCATTGCGTATATAGGGGAGACCCCACTAGGTTATCATCCTTTATCCACAGGAAGCCGTGTCTGCCGCCTTACAAGCCGTAACGCACCGAACACAACATTCAGGAAGATTGACTACCGTACGGGAAGTCCTTGGTTTTCATATGACTGCCAAGGTGTATATGCAGTTTTACGGATTTGTTTGGTAAACCCTTTGCCTAGTTTCTCCAGAGTAGTCACTTTTGATCCTTTTCGGACTCCTTAAAAGAAAAGGCTCACTTGAGCACTTGTCACTTCGGGCTCACAAAACATTCGAAGGCGACTAGAGTCACCTTTTTGTCCTTTTCTCGACTCTTAAAACATGAAAAGGTCAAGTTCAGTTCCTTTGTCTTAAAATTTATTCGGCCGCGTTCACATTTACCTGGTTAGATCTTGTTTGCGTTAGCTTGAGTAGGCTTCTTTTCGTTCTCGATGGCAACTTTTCCGGGGTTCACCAACCCAGGGATCCCCTCTGACGGGAGCCCTGGTCATTTCGCTCCTTTTGGAAATGTTGGTGCTCCTTATATGGCGACGTTGTCCCTCCCAGGGTTAATTGTTGGGTTGCCGGTCTGGTTGTTCTCAACCTCTTTGGTCCCTGCCGTCTCACCGTCTAGTCAATCCATCCCTCCACCTGAACAACATCATGTTGATTCTAAGGTGGATCTCTCCCCTTCTACGCCCACTTCTACATCCTCATCTTCCACTTCACCTGGTGAAAGTCTCGATTCGAGTAACCAGGTGGCTAAGAAGAAGAAGAAGAAGATGATGAAGAAGAAGAAGGCTCCTAAGGGAGAGGTTACAAGTGCAGCTACCCCCTCAAGTACACCTGAAGTTGGGCCCCCTTCCGCTCCTCTGCGGAAGGTCAAGTTTCCTTGTCGATTATGCAAGGAAGACCATCTTCTTCGCGATTGTCCTGTCATTCCCAGGGTATTAGAAGTATGGCCTCGCGATCTGGCCCGCCCCCCATCGTCCTCTGAAGCTCACAGCGATGCTACCTTATCAGTTGGGAATGGTAAGGGAAAAGGGAAGATTCAAATCCCCTATAGACTTTGTGAAGGCAATCATCCCCTTCACCTTTGTCCACTCATGGATAAAGCCTCCGTTGTCTTGGAAAGTCTTACAGCTCCTTCACCCCAACTTCCCATTGGTTATCAACGTCTCTCTGTAGCCGCAGATCGTTCCCCTGCTGACAAAGAGATTGATTCATATTCTTCTCTTGTCCAGCCTCCTCTTCCCGAACCTGGCTGTGCCCAGCCTGTTCCAGACCAACCATTGGTCGGAAAGAGTGTCGATTCGAGTTCACCACCCGTCGATCACTCTGTTTCGGAAGAGCATCACTCCCATGTTCTTCTCGTCTCCTTAGATTCTCCTGAGTCTGGAAATGACTCTCCTATCCCAGCTGCTCCCGAGAGTCCTGCTTCAGTTCCTTTAGAGCAGGGGGTCAATCATATGATTCCCCCACCAAGTAGTTCAGTTGTTTCCTTCGACTGGAGTCGTTTGACTACCTCCCCCCTTCCATCCCATGTGCCTTTCTGGGTCATGGTACATGCCTATAATAAGGCGCTACCTGGCACTGTGTTGGATGAGGGAGCATCGGTTAGTCTTATGCCTGCCACTACTTGGCGAGCCTTGGATTCCCCACCGCTTGTGCCAGCCGCACCGAATCTGACAGCTTTTGACGGAGGAACTAGTCAACCATTAGGGATCCTTCCATAGTTCCCTGTTACTTTGGGAGGCAAGACCGTCTATATAGATGTATCAGTTACCCAAGGTGCTTTAGACTTCAGTCTTCTCCTTGGCCGTGACTATGTTTATGCCATGGGGGGCCTGGTCTCTTCACTTTTTCAGGTGGTTTGCTTTCCACACGATGGAAGAATCGTGACGATAGATCAATTATCATTCGTCCGTCCCCAGGTGCCTCCTGCGCAGTTGTCACCCCCTCCTGGTTTTCATCCACCAGTTGTATCTGCCCCACCACAGATCAACTACGTGGCCACTTATCCCGTGCCTGTATCTGATAATGATGCTGTCATGCATAGTGTCCTGGGGGCATTGGGTCCTGACTTCCGAGATGTTGTCCTTCCACCGGGAGTGGCACTCTTGGAAGCCCCGACTTCCTATTCATTATGATGAAGTTCGGGCAGAGCATAGTTCGCTTTCCTATGTCAAGCTCCTTAAAAAATGAAACTGGGTCTGGTCGGAGCATAGTTCCTTTCCTATGTCAAGCTCCTTAAAAAATGAAACTAGGTTTGGTCTGGTCGAGCATAGTTCCTGATCTTGTGTCAAGCTCGTTAAAAAATGAAACAAGGTGTTCGAGCATAGTTCCTGATCTTGTGTCAAGCTCGTTAAAAAATGAAACAAGGGTTTTGAGGATAGTTCTTTTACTGTGTCAACCTCATTAAAAAATGAAACAACTCCTCCTTTTCCAAATCGAGTCTTTGATTAAGATCTTGTAAAATCCAAGTCGAGTCTTTCATCAATCTCGAGAGTGAACCTTCATTCCATCCACTTTGTTGAATGCAATGAAGCTTGGGGGGCATGTACCTCGTTTTGTGTCATTGTGCTGGGGGCATGCGAACTCATAACAAGCAGAGTTCTCCATGGTTCAAGCTTGTGTAAAAATGAACCCATACCTGATTTACACCTCGTGATTGCCGTTGTTATCCGCTAAATTCTCCTAGATGAGCCTTGGTTGTTTCATTCCATCGCCACCATCTCTTTGGCCGATCATATGCTCTCACTTGGTTGTTTTTCCTTCCCTGAGGAACCACAACAATGAGTGGTTTTATTAGCCAGCCTCTTGACCATTACATGTTTTGAGCAGTTCCACCATTGCCGAAACCAGTTGCTACCCTTTATACCACTCGTTCCTCTAGGACGAGTCGCCTTTAAGCTCTTTTCTGACTCGTAAAATATGAAAATATTTCCGAGTATTTTTCCCTTTTTGACTCGTTAAAGAAAATAAAAATGGAGGTCTGCTTTCAGCTCTTTTCCGGCCATTTAAAGATGAAAAGATTGCCGAGTTTTCCCTTTTAACTCGTTAAATGGAATAAGAGGTGGTCGCCTTTAAGCTCTTTTCCGACCGTATAAATGCGAAAAGATTTTCGGACCCTTGTCGTTTCAGGTTCGTTAATGGTTACGAAACGACGTGATTTCGGTTGCTTTTTTACTTTTTAGGTCGAAGTCACTAGTCATGAAAAGTACTCCTCGATCGTAATGATCGGGCGGTTCTTTCAAGCATTGTTTTATACTTTTTCGGGCTCGAGAGACACAACTCTACGAAAAAGGACCCCCCTGGAGTTTTCTTTTCTGCTGTCTTTTCAAACTCTCTAAACATGAAAAGACGCCAAGTTCTTCCTTTGTCAGGCTCGTTAAAACCTGATGACATCAGATCCCGTCGGAGTGACGCTCACAAGCATATGATATCCCCATCAAGCTTGTTGATAAAAATAACTGGGGTACTCACTAGAAATGGTGGGGAAAATGGAACCATAATTATTGTCGTGTCGGCAGTATGTCGCTCTTGAACATGGCACTTGTCTGCTTTCGTGTCTAGGTGGGGACATCTCATCTCGCTTTACACTAGCCTTCGTGGGTTTGGGTTATCCTGTTTGACCTCTCATCTGCTCATTGCCTTGTCACCATGACCCTTGATCATTTAATGTCCAATACTGCCAAGTCCACTGTCGTGCCGCCGATATGTTCAAGAGAAGTTGACCTCTGTAGAATTACAACCTCCCTCTGATACCTCACATAATTCTGATTCACCACAGCATTCTTCCTCTGTCTCGTGTCAATGATGTGGGAAACACTATGGCCCGCCTTTGATCAAGGTCACTTCCTGTCGACCTCAGCTCATTATCCAGGAAGTTGATCTAGAGACTCCCTTCCGGTACCTTGGAGCCTGCATGCCTCAATGGCAGGTTTTTCGTGTTCGACGCGAGGTTTTCATCATTGGCCTCCGATCGAATGATTCTACAGGTGTTCGACGCCAGCTCATTGATTCACACACCGTGGATTGTACCTATAGTACCTTGAGGACCATTGTCATTATTGGTGGTACCTCTCGCGTCTGTTAACAGTTTTCACTATTGGCTGGTAATCACACGATGTTCATGCATGTTCGACTCCAACTCATGTATTCGCATGCCTGAACTTGTACTCTGTTCGGGTTGAGATGGAGCGCAAGACCCTGGATTTTGTTTATTGGAATCCAGACTGCGATTTGTGGCTTATTATGATCATTACATGACTCATTCACTGGATGGCTGCGACCATGCCTGAGTCTATTTATCGATCCTCACTGGATGGCTGCGCCCATACCTTGGATCTAGATTCTTGTGTGCTATGTTATGGATGGCTGCGCCCATACCACATATATCATGTACTTGACATATCAGTTGTACTTCTTTACGCAGGCTCTCTGGTGGTAGTGTTTTCAGTTACGCATGTTCTTGTAAAAGCATTTCACCCCTCTCTCACTCAGGCCTCATGCTTTAGGGGGCATCTGTTACACAGTAATTTGTCACCGTTTGTCACCATCCCTATTACCCCTCTCCCACACACTGGAGGACTCATTCCGGGACCTGTGAGAAGTGACATGACCTGGAACCACTTGCATTATATTCCTCTAAGTATGAGCTTCATATGCCCTGAAGACATCTCTTGCAGAATACCCATAAAAAGACCTCTTTTTGCATTGGCGCAGTTCCACAGTGTACTACTCGCGCCAATGAGGGAAATCCTCTAAAGAGGGCGCACTAGTTGGTGCTCTGTCTCAGAGTCGCACTCGTGCCAACCCAGTTGGGTAAAGTTTTTAACAAACAAACTTCCGAAGGTTCTCCTTAACCCATTCACCAACTGAATCCGTGTTGAGTTAGGATGGTTTGGCTTCGAATCTCCATAGAAGGGAAGTGGTTTGCCACCTTTCATGGAAGCTTCTAAGTGATAAAGCTAATCCCATGGAAATTATGATTGATCTTATCTCCTTCCCCTTTATCTATAAAAGCTTGTTCTTTTGCCTTGAGCAAGCTAGTTCCAGCATAGTGATAGAGAATACCCGGAGTTCAAGAGTTTGAAGTTGCAAGAGCCTTCCTTGCATCCATAAGGCCAAAACTAAGTGAGGAGACTCTTGTCACCAAGGAGATAGAGGCTTGTTTTCCCATCCCAACAAGCTTTGCAAGACTTGTGTAGCTGACTACCCAGCCAAAGGAGGATTTGACGTCAGAACAATGGTTGTATTCTTCTTTGTTATTTATCAATAATAGATGACTATCATTATGGTTCCACTCTCATTGTCTTTTGTAATGATTGATGTTGAGTTATATCTTTTCTGACTGATATATAATTGTATCTATTGGATTTTATGCTTGTATTTGTGTTGTTCTTTGCATGTGCAGGTGTCCAATCACAGATATCGTGGGGATCGTGACCGGCCGAGGCAAAGGAACGAGAGCAATGTCTCTTCTATGAATATTAGCGTTGGAATCCAAGTAGGTTCTCATCACCCACTTTTAATTTGCAATTAGGAACTTGCGTGATAGCATTGTTTGATTGTTGCTAGACCCGGTCTGGGCTAGTAGGGATCGTCTCTATCCGCAGAGAGGATTTACCTCCACAACACTAGGATATTTCCTTTCCCTCCAAGGTAACCATGAACATCTTCATGAGACAATATTCATGAAAAACAACCTTTAGCTTACACATATGCATGTGAAACTTCAGAAAATGAAGAGCAACATCATCTCCTACTTGATCTTTGAATTTTGGCAAATAAGTTTTCCAATCTACATGATGCATGTGATTTGGAAAACTTGGAATGTGATCTCGTTTTAAAGGAGCATACCTTGCACATATAGAACTCATCTTGAGCTAGTGGAGTTCAGAGTAAAACCCTAATTTCTAGATCCTGCTACAATTAGAGTCTTTGGATCAAGTTAAAACTTGATTGGATTCATCAAGTGAATGGTATGGCCTTCATGTGTTTGTCTTATGTTCACCATCAAAATTCAAATATGATATTTAAGGTTATTTCCCATGGAAGATGGAACCTTTCGCTCCCCAACCACGGTGCCCTTGTGTTAGCTCTTTGTAATCCCTCTAGCCTAAGAAGAGGAACCCAAAGGTAACCACAATCCACATGGAAGTTGCAATCTATCCCTTTGAACTTCAAAGAGGGCTCTCTTCATCTGAAATGTTCAACTACTTGGATATTAGGCTAGGTATGGTGCTCTTAGGGATATATATTTTAAAGGTTTGTTGGCAAGGGAGAAGATAGATCCATTTGGAAATACGGTCATATAAGTTTATTATTTTCCAGTGATAGGATGAAGAGAAAGAGGATCTTCTACAATGGCAAGGTGGGTAGTCTTTTTGGAGTTTTTTAGTCAAATTAGTTGTAGGAGGGTGAGTATAAAATGGGAAGAAAATGACATGCATAGCATCAAACAACAGGATGAATTCTAAATTCCATTCAAGTGGAAAACATAAATGTTTAATAAACTGAAACAAAGAACTTTTTGAAGTGAATTCTAAGAAAAATATTTTTTCAACTAAACAAGAAGATACATTTCAAAGCATGATTGATAACATAATATAACTTACAAAACAAAGAAACACATATCCAAAGAAACTGACATAGGAATCCGTGGACATTTGGCCTCTGTCTCTTCATTCACTAGAAAATAAAAAAAGTACAATACAGACATTGTTATTTATTCTAAAACATGACCCACCCTTGGCTTCATTACAATTATAATATAAATAGAACAAAAAAAATCAGTTCCCACCTCCAGAAACCGAATTCCCTAATAGGATTTCCATTTCTACCTAATGCATTGAAAATAGAACTATTTTTTCAGAAAAATACGAATTGTTTGACCAAATCTTTCTAAAATAAATTTAGATTAATTTCAAAACCTAAATCGAGATACAAGGCCCTTATATGCCTCATAATATTAAAAATATCATAAAAACAAATTACATAGCTTTTGGACATAATTTTTTGTCAAAAGGTTGATTGTGTGAAAGTGCAACGTCGATGCTACGGAACCTCCTAGTTCAACGAAAACGTAGCGTAGAAGTGCAACGACTGATATTTTTTTAATATATCCTAAATGGTGTGCTAGATTTAGTTGATATTTTTATAGAAATTTAATATCATTATAACTCTTTTGCACAAAACAAATGGGATAAATCCACCTCATGGTTTTCAAGAAAATCTAAAAATGGTTATAGATGGCGGTGGCTTATTTCTCTAAAACTGTGAATAATTTTCACCTGAACTTAATTGGTTTTATTCATCTGACCCCCATGCATTTCCTAGAAAAATTTCATGGAAAACAAGTACAAGGTTTAAGATATATGGTGAAAATTCGTTGACTGTGTTAAAGCCAAGTGCATTTGCTACGTTTCTCCAAAAGTGCAATGCTCCAAGTTTATATTACCGCCAAACATCCTTTGAAATGTTGAAAGCAACGAGCTAGTGTGAAATGGTCCATACAACTTTGTAAACATGTGAGAGATATTCTAGGCTAAAAACAAACCTTCAAACTTCAAAATTTCTTCTTGCAGCAAACGCATAACACCTATCTATGAGCACAATGCTTCCCCTGCCTCCTTTGTTCAACGAACCTTAAGTGATGCTCAATGACCTTTCAATGGAAAAATGAATGACTCTGTGGTGCTTTTGGAAGTCAACGAATCATTTAAACTCCCAAGATGGCTAAATTCGGATTTCAAAAATGATGATGCCAATCTTTGAACCTCAATCATAAAATGCAACTACTGTCAGAAGCAGAACGTTACCCTCCTAACCGTTGTACCAATATGATGTCATGGAAAGTTGTCATTTTATATTCTAACTAACTCAATTGACCCTAAAAATCTATGCCAATGATGGTAAGACATGACACCAAGACCTTTACTCATGATTTTGGTGAAACGTGGCCCTAGAATGTTTTAACTCAACCTCTTAGGATATAAATGACTATTTCATGATCCTTCACACTTCTTGACATAATTACATTTAATAATGAAATTTTATTCTATAATAAGACCAATATCTTGATCGCTAGAAGGTAAAAGCCTAATATTTTACACATTTGCCAAATAATTTGAAAGAAAAAACTTGTTTTCTTACTGCTATGACTATAAGATACTAATAGGTTTCACCTGTAGAATGTTATGGTTAGTGAGCTAAATCTCACTGATGAATTACTCACTTTTGTCTTGTGGTTCAACCAGTCGAATATGTTGCAAATTGTGGAACTCCGCTCCACTGCTCTGTCTCAACTCATGTTCATTGTGGACTAGGAATGGTCATCCGAGCTTCCTATAATGAAATTCTCATGTCGACACTCGACAAGGGCAACTGATTTTCCATCAGATGAACTATGTATGTGCCACTTCAAATGAAAAATCATTCTTTCTTTTAGTTTTTTTTTCTGGTTGGAATTGAGCTTTATATCAAGAATCTCATCCAAAGGGTTGTTATTGGCTTTGTTTAATGAGACACCATGTATGGGTTTCACAGGCTTGTTTGAGTGACCTGGTTGCTAACATCAATTTTGCAAAGTGAACATTCAAATTTTTGATGCGGTTGGGTATATTGGTATTGAACTTCTTCTACCAGAAATTTGTCTTTGGTTTTAGTGCTTTTTGGGCATTTATTGTGCACGACTTCTTCTCCAACATCTATTTGACTAGTCTGTTATGTAATTTCATCCTCTATGCTACAGTATCGATTATTGCAGTATGTGTTATTAATAAATATTTGAGTCACAATATTCTATTGCAAGAAGGGAATGAAACTCTTAAAAATAGGTTGCAAACTTCAATAGATGAAAAAATCATGAAGGTTGAACATGTAGATTCAACCATGGAGAAATATTTCCATATGCTTGCAAATGAATTCCAAGAGAAGATTGACCTCCTTGATGACTTGGAGGAGGATGTTGAGTCTTTTTTTGACTCAAAAACTAAAAATTTGAAGAAGCAGCGAGAAGAGAAAAATAATACACATGTTATCAAGATTAATTGTTTAAAGGAAACAATGTTGTAACAGTATCAAATTTTGAGACAAGATTATGATGCCTTGTCTCAATAGCTAATTGAGAAGGATGAGGTCATTCAAAAGCTGCAATACGCGAAGCAAAAACTTGAATTGGAAGTTAGTCATCTTCAAAAATTTGAGATGGAGAGAGTTGATGTTAAGGTGCCAAGCTCTCCTTCTTCCACACTTGATGATGTTGAATGCTAGAAGCCTGATGTTGATGATCATGACTCATCACATGCTATTGTCACACCCATTTTTAAAAACCATACCACTGGTATTAGGTCTTGATTACTGAGAAAAATGGGATATACTAGAGGATGACTTGGGAAGAATGGACAGGGAATTGTTTCTCCTATTAACCCTGTAGTCCAGACATCAAGAGAAGATCTTTAATACAATCACGTTTTTGCATCATCACCTACATCCAACTATGAGGTGTTTGAATAAAACTCTCTTGTTAATTGTGATAAATAGATGGTTGATATGGCTCCAAATGTCATTCCAAATTACATTGTTGTTTCTCTCAACTTTGATTCTACAAGAACTGAACCATCCCCACATACTCATCAGAAGAAATTACCCAAGAATCAACATTCTTCGCCAATTACTAGTCCTGCATTCATACCGTTACATAAGAGACATGAGAGAATGAATCATGGACTAGAGTCGACCATCAAGATCATTTTTCGTTGGATCGATGGATGGTCATGGTGTCAATTGAACCAATTCTTACAAAATTCATATCATCATGTTGCATTAGTTTCTCTTTGTTGATTTCCTTTATTCCCTCAGTGGTGTTTTAGGGAGGCAAATTTGCTGACAGTAGATACTATTGATTCTTTCTCCTTCCACAGTTGTGTCTTAGGGGGGGTAGTTACATGGTGACAGATATTGTTGTCATTTCTTTGTTGAAAGTTATCAATTTTTATATTTGATCAGTATGATGGTGACAGTGTTCAAACAACTTCAGGAGTGTTGTTTTATGGTGTTTGAGTTGAGTTTTCCATACTTATAGGCCTCACTATTTGTTTGTTGGTTGATGGTGTGGCTTTTGTTTAAAGCCTTGTCCTGGTTCATTTTTTCTTAAGCGTTTTGGGAGAAGTTGAAAGTGTTTTCCATCCTTGTGTCATTGCAACAATCTTACCTCAGAGATCGACCAACCTCATTGAGGCTTCACGGCTCTCATCTTCAGAGTTTTGGTACTTCAGCATTTCATACTTCTTGATTGGAGTGGCCTATGTTCTTTCCATTCAGTGGATCGTTATGTGATCTACAATTTCAACTCCATGATAATTTGAGCACTGACATGTTTCTCTCTTTTGGGGGGGAGTTTTTTCCTACGAGTTTTTCTATTTTTATCCACTTATGAGAGTTTGTAAATGGGTACCTAATAAGGTTGTGTTGATGGGACCCATTCTTTGGTTTCTTTCTTCTTTATTTACTCCTTACATTTTGCTTGGGGGGTGTTAGAGTTGGTTTTTCCAATGCCTCATTTTCCTATGAGCTAAGTATGGTGAGTTGTAAGCTCACATAGGGATTTACATCTGTCCAATTGTCATAGTTATATAATGGAGGTCTTCTATGTACTTTTACATAATATTGTGAGTAATAGAATACTCTTACAATTATGAACTAATTTTTTCTTCAGATCTCTTTGGGTTCACAAATTTAGATTGGGTTGGTGGAAATGTGGATCGCAAGTCCACCTCAAGCTATGTACTTAGTTTGGGTTCTGACCCCATTTGTTGGTCAAGCAGGTAGAAGGTTTCCATTTCTTTATCATGAATAGAGGCTGAGTACATAGGAGTAGTCAATGTTTCCATTGAGGCCATTTGGTTGAAACATTTCCTTCTCAAGCTTGGTATCATTGTCCATCATCCCACTGTCATATGGTGAAAAAATCAGAGTACACTGAAGTTTTGCATAGATCTAGTGCTTTGACAACAAACCAAACATATCAATATTCACATGTTTTACATCATCGGATTGATTCATGATCAGATCATCGATTTGCAGTATTGTCCTAGTTCTGAGCAGACAATCGACATATTCACCAAGACTTTCACTAAGAAAAAATTTCACTTTCCATGGGATTGTCTCGGGGTGAAGGACACAATTTCTTAGCAATTGTCTTTTCTATTTTTGCATTGTATTTTGAGCAGAGATTTTATTCCTACTAGGTTTTCCCTCTTTCGTCTTTCGTGCATTGTACATGAGTAGCTAAAATGACCTTATTGTCAGGACTCATCCATCTTGCATCATACTCACCTAAGTTATACTTAAGGGGCATTGTTGGTGTACATGCACATTAACATGGCATAAGACACACTTAAATTTAGTTAGCTTTAGTGATTTCATGCGGTGTACATGCACATTAACATAGCATAAAGCACCCTTAGATTTAGTTAACTTTAGTGCTTGTATGCAGTTAATCTTAACTTATCTACTTTATATATTGATTCTTTTATTACTATTGAATATAGATAATTCCTCAATTCTAGCAATTTTATACAATTATTCTGCAGCTAAATCCTTACTAGCTCTAATAATTTAACACTAAATTTTAATACATATTACTTTACCTTAAAAACATAACCCAAGATATCCCATGTCCTTTTCTTAATGCATAACCCATATCATTTTTTAATGAATATTAGCATAGCATACCGTTTTATTTCATTTTATTTGAATATATGATATTTATTCTCCTTTATCTACCAAAGTTTTATGGCTTTCCCCCTAATCATCCTCCCCCTCATCATCCTTTAATTATTTCGTCTTTAGGCATGTTTCTTTTCAATGAAATTTTAGCTATTTGAGATTTTAAAGTCTTGTGGAAGGTTCAAAGTCTTTGCCAACCCAAAGAGTTCAAATAAAAACTACCTTTCTACATATATTGATTCAGGAAAATGTGTTTGTTACTTCTAGACTTTTCATATTATGCTTATTTCACATTCGAGGTAGTGATATGTGTATCCACCGTATTAGCGAGCTTTCTACCCATACTTGTATTTCAAGGTGTTCTCAGGATTTGGGTCGAAGAAATGAATCCGGGGATTGGTATTTAAAAATGTTTTCTTTTTTAATAATCTTTACTAAAAAGTATGAGTTTTACTTTTGCCTAAAAAGTGTTTTCTGTCAAATTTAGAAACAACATCTTGAAAAAAAAGGTTTTGGCGAATTTTAACAAAACAAAAAAACTAGACAATTTATAAGTACCAAAACAGTATGAAATGAAACTCAATGACCCGCAAAATGTGAGTCGCGATAAGTTCCCCATACAATTGTCCCAAATTTATGGCATTAGTTAGAGTGAGACAATAAAGTACCCTATACAATTATGTTACACTAATCGCATTAAGCATAGACTGACCCCATTATCCATTCTATGAAAGTGGTTGTTGTTACTGGCCATAATTTTCCAAAATATTTATGAATAACCCGTCTGTTTACATGGTAAAAGACTCCTAATATCTACTGTCTCATGGATACCACAAAATATATTATAAAATAAAATCCCAATGTCGCTTTTCACAACATCTTCTACAAATCTTTTCTTTCAAAACTATTTGTTAAAATAATTAATATATAGAATACTAAGGAGCCAACTAAATTCATTTATCTAGAATTGGAAGTTAATTTTGATGAGTATTTTAACCATATTTATCTTATTTCATAGTGTTACCATATTTAGCCATATAATTATATTTATTTAATTTTTTAAAACTGTCGATTTAATAAATAAATTTAAAACTTTCATATATATAAATAAATTTCAAATAAAAGTGAAGAAACATAATAAACATCATACTATGCAACGTTCAGAATACAAAAAAATTCATGATGAAACTTCAAGATAAGTTGAATGTCATTATAGTGTTGAGACTGAAAGGGGCACATAAAGTCACCCACAGGGTTTTATGACTAGTTAAAAAAGTTCCTTCCTATATCCCATTCACATTGTGCAATTTTGCATTGTGTACACTTGGACTTAAAGTTTTGCGCACCCCGCTTGGTGTTTGGTGTGCTTTGTAAAACACGAACCTCTGGGATAGGTTAATCAAATCGAAAGGCTTTTATTAGTGGAATGTTTTTTTTTTGGGGTTTCTTTTATGTTTTGTTTGATACCTGATTTGTATTTTTATTTTTATAAAATAGGTTTATTTATTAGTAAAAAGTAAATTTATTTAGTTGTTAGATATAAAAATCTTAAATGTGTAGTTATATTTGTATAATACATTTATATATTATCTAAATGCAATTGGGTTTGGGTGGTGTTGGTGGGAGATCTCCGTCCTTGTTAAAAAATTATAAATTTCTTAAAATTTTATGTATTTTATATACTTCAAATGTTTGAAAAATAATAACAATTATATTTCTTTTCAAAATATGTCATAGTTAGGGTTTCGACCAAACTACTTGAAAACATTTTGAGAATAATTGAGCCAAGGGGTGTGCTTTGTTGTAATGTCTTGTCTTGACAGATTATATAAAAATAAAAATAAAATAAAATTTTAAAACTCTCCCTAGTATGGGAGAGATGTTGTAATCTAAATAACATTTTAAAATTTAATAAACAAATTATATATATATATATATATATATATATATATATATATATATATATATATATATAACATTTTAAATCAGTATAATTATATAAAAAATAAAATTACATAAAAATAAAATTAAAAAATTAAATTAAATTAAATAAATAAAATTGTTTAATTAAAATAAAATAATCAATATACCATTGTGAAGTATTTTGACTTTTGACACCAAATTACCATTGTTTAATTACGAAGGTAAGTTTTCCATTATTTAATTACAAAGGTAAGTTTTCCCTGCAACACCAAATTAAATTTTATTTTTATATCTGAATGTCTCATACACAAAGTTTTCAATAAAATTAGAGAATCTCATTTCAATGATTTTGATTTATGTATCTATATTCTTTATTTGTCTTCTAGTCCAAAACACAAAATTTAGGTTTTCCTTAAAATTATGGAATCTCATTTCAAAAATTATGGAATCTCATTTCAAGGATTTTGATTTATGTATCTATATTCTTTATGTGTTTTCCGTCCAAAACACTAAATTTAGGTTTTCGAAAAAATTATGGAATCTCATTTCAATGATTTTGATATATGTATCTATATTCTTTATTTGTCTTCCCATCCAAAACACCAAATTCTTCTAAAACACCAAATTTAGGTTTTCCTTTTGTTTCACTTTATGTGCATTTCCTTAGGTTTTCCTTAAAATTATAGAATCTCATTTTAATGATTTTGATTTATGTATCTATATTCTTTATTTGTCTTCCCGTCCAAAACACCAAATTTAGGTTTTCCTTTTATATCACTTTATGTGCCTTTCCTTTTGTATTGCTTTATGTGTCTTCCCCTCCAAAAGGGGAATTAGGTTTTATTTTTGCATCCTACTTTCTTATAGGAAAAGTTTTCAATAATTAGGCTTTATTTTTGTATCCTAGTTTCTTATAGGAAAAGTTTTCAAAAAACAGACTCCTATTTCAATGGTTTGATTTATGTATATATCGTCTTTATGTCTAAAAAATTATGTTTTACTATTGTATATTTATTATTGTCCTCTAGCAAAGCCTCTTATAGAGGAAGTTAAAAAAAGGTGAAATTTTGATAAATTATTTTTCATTATAATTTCTTAATTTAAAAAAATAAAATCAATAGTGATTTTTTCAATGATTTTGATTCATGTATCTATCATCCTTATATATGAAAATGAGGCTTTATTGATTTTGATTCATGTATCTATCATCCTTATATATGAAAACTAGGCTTTATTTTTGCATGCATCAGAGTGGCTTAGAGGCAATGTTTTCAAAAGAAATTAAGGAACTTGATATCAATGATTTTGATTTATGCATCTACAGTCCTTATGTCTAAAAAATTAGACTCCTTAGACTTTACTTTTTGTGTAATTATTGTTTTCCTCGACGATGAGAGTGTCAATTTGTTGTGCCAAAATTGAGATTGGAATCCTTTTGTGTGAGAATTATATATAGACACAAAATATTTATAAAGTGATTTAGATATTAAGACCTTCAGTTGTCAATCTCACGGTAGCTATAATTAGTAAAAGTAAACCTTCTACAAATAGCTATAATTAATAAAAGTAAACCTTCTACCCATAAAGAAGGTTAGGTTTTAGTTTTGTATTAGAATATCTTACAAGAAAAGTTTTTGAAAAAATTAGAAAAAAAATTAATAAAACCATTTTTCAATGTAATTTAATTTAAAAATAAAATAAAACAAGATTTATTTTCTCCTTATTTTATGTTTTTTAAACTATATTTTAAATATTTCGTGAATGGTTTATATAAATTAAAAAAAAAAAAAATCTCATATCAAAGTTCCTTATAGGCAAAATTTTCAAAATAAAATTGGGAGGCCAATTTCAATGACTTTGATTATGTATCTATAGACTTTATGTCTGAAAAATTAAGATTTATTTTTTAAAAATCTTAATTTTAATTTATGTGTCTATAGTCATTATGTTTAATAAATTAGGATTTATTTTGTATTATAGGAAAAGTGTAACACCCCGAGCTTCCATAAATACCCTAAATAATTTAATATTTGACTTTGGTAATTAAAGGCTCAGGGGAAAGTCTAGTAAAAAAAATTTAATTGCTTGTAAATGTTTATATAATTTAATGAGAATCTTGGAATTCAAGGAAAAAACCCAAACAAATTTCCAGACCCAAAACAAATTTCCAACCTCCACACAGTTAGAAACTGTTATCCTTCTCATTTCCCTGGAGATATTAGAAACCGTTATCCCTCTCATTTCCCTCGAGATAAAAGAATACCTCGAATGGGAAAAACGGGGTTTCTTTTGGAAAACCAAGAAGGAAAAGCAAAAGCTAACTTGAGAAAGAGAGGAAGAGGGAAGTATGTGAACCTGAATAGGACACTTCCCATGGAGAGGGTCCTGAGCTGCACTAGAGGTAATGGAGAACTCCAATACAGAAAGAAGTCTGCAAGTTCTAGGTGGGACTGTGTGGGTCTTGATGCCTATGAACTCATCCTAATTGGTCATTGTTATCTATTGTTCTGGAGTGGAGTGGGAAGCTTGGGGGAGAAGTGGACACAATTTCCTTTATCAAAGGTTGTGTGGAGAGGTATCTACCCAGTTGAATTCATAGATAAAATGAACCACATATAAGTGATTCCTTCCCAAGACTGGAATGTTTCTTTTCTTAAAAAAATAATAATGATATGAATTCATAGGTAAAATGAACCACATATAAGTGATTCCTTCCCAAGACTGTAATGTTTCTTTTCTTAAAAAAATAATAATAATATAATAGATATTGACTGTTATGAGTTTTGTATGCAAATTGATGCGAATTTTGCTTAATACCGGAGTCTGTTATGATAGAGAAATTTCTGAAAAGGGAATGGAAGAAATTTTATATTCCAATGCTTATGAGAATTGGTAGCAACTACTTTGTGTTTTCTTGATGTAATGGTTTTGGTGTAGAGCTTGTGTCCTTCCCACCTGTTTTTTTTAACTGAAATAATCAAAACTCAAAAAAAAGTGATTGTCACAAAAAAATTATTGTCACAAAAAAATGATTGTCACAAGAAATTGTGAGGGTTGTAGGCCCAAGAAAGATTGTGTATATATATCTACATTTACAACTACAGTCATATTAAACCTGTTAGCGTGGGGAATTATGGGAATTGTTACCCGAGTTCCGAACCAAATTAAAGAAAAGACCTGAAGAAAGAAATCTGAGATTTGCAGAAGTAACAAGAAGGATGGTCAGTTCCACTATGAGGCAAGTCTCAAGCATGGAACCGTCCAGAATCTGTCGGTTTTAGGGGTAACCAGTGGGTTGAGAAAGGTCTGCTTAGGAAAGTGCAGATCTTGTGAGCCCTTGTAAAAATCTGTAGTAAAAAAAGAAATGCTAAAACTCCAAAGATATGAAAATACAAAGTTAATTTCATAAAAGAACTTCAAGTTCATACACTTCGAAGAAAATGTTCTTTGAACAAACTTACCCAAGAAAATAAAAATTTACAAGAATTTAATTTACGGTAGAGAATTGGAATACCAATTGATTTCAATTCATAAGGGTGCATGGTAGGTTCAGCCCTAGGCCACAAGACGGAAACCGACAGCCTAGGTCATGTCCTACCCTTTAACCCTTCTATCCTTACAATTATATTAAAATACAATATTTTGTTGAGCATGAAACAAATACCATAGTGGGTTATGTTAACTAACATAGTCAACTTAGCAAAAACCCTGAAAAGGAATCTTAAGAAATAAGGGACATAATAAAACAACAACACACCATTCTTACTAATATGAAATTTGGAAAGGAACAATAATACAGTGAAACCCTGCTTGTGGGTTGTCTAAATAAGCCATATTAGCTTAAGTCCAATTTATTGTTGAAATATTTAACAAAATGTTTCTTCAAAAAAAAAATTCAAAACCCCGACATCGACCGACAGCTACAGTGTTGATAGAAAAGCCCTTTTAATCAACAAGGTTAAGAAAATTTCTCTCTAACAGATAACCCTTACAGACCAGTGGCAGGTGGAAGAACCCATAGTCATAAGACTGTCCAAACTGGAACTACATTCAAATAAAACCATAGCAAGAAGAAATAGAAAAACTCTATCAGAAGAACCTGGTGATGTCACGAACGATATAATTTCGAATCTGGATTATGACTTCAAACCCTCGCCTACAAGCAAAATTGGGAAAGATTATTTCCTGAGAATGATAAGCACCAAGAAAAGAAGAAAAAAAAATAACGCATTAATGACACACAGGGTTCGAACCTACCTGAGTATGATCCTCGAACTTTAGGAAGACATTACACCTGTAATTCCTCCAAGCAACTTTTACCTTCCCTCTCTACCTTCACCTTTGTACACAAAGTCCCTACCATGACAAAAGCCAGATGTTTCAGATTTAAGCGAGAAGATAAAGGTCCACTTAGGAAAGTGCATATCTTGTGAGCCCTTGTAAAGATCTATAGTCAGATGTTTCATATTTAAGTGATAAGATAAAGGTCCACTTAGGAAAGTGCATATCTTGTGA
Source organism: Pinus tabuliformis (assembly GCA_031772625.1). Lineage (NCBI taxonomy): Eukaryota > Viridiplantae > Streptophyta > Pinopsida > Pinales > Pinaceae > Pinus > Pinus tabuliformis. Next base: position 98,569,990 of record CM062818.1, on the reverse strand, counting down.
CCCCTTGTAAAGATCTATAGTAAAAAAAAGAAACGATAAAACTCCAACGGAGAGGACCATTTTCCCAGAATCATGAAAATACAAAGTTAATTCCATAAAAGAAAGTTAAAAATAATGGAGAAATGGTTATATGGTTGTAACATATCTCCTTAGTTTAGGATTAGTTCCTAGAGTTTAGGATGTTGTTTACAACTACCTATTTTTCAGTGATGTATTTAATATTGTAATATTCATTTGATGTAAAGTAGAGTGAACGTGAGAGAGAGTCTCCTCTTTGTTTGAGTGCAGTCTCCCAGGTGCCGTACACACCTGTGAGATGCAACTCATTCATTTAATTCAAAGTGTAATTTTTATCTTGGTATCAGAGATTAGGGTAGAGATAGCCCCATTTTTTTTTTATGGATGTATCATTAGTTACATTTCTGTAGTGTTAGGAGTGCATGTAAATGTATTTGTGTGATCAGGTGGAACTGCAGTAACACCTGGAGTGAAGGGTCTTAGATGACTGATCATCTCTGAGCTGGAGAAAAGGTTGAGCAATTGTCACTGATTTTTTGAAGACAGTCGCGCCAATCCAGAACAAAATAGATTGGCGCTGGTTTGGGGCTGATAAGCGCGCCAGTAAAATTATAACTAAATTGGCACGGATCCGTGGCTGTTAAGCGTGCCAATTTCTGTGGACACCGTGAATTTTTCTTTTCAGCAATTGGCGCGGATTTGTAGCTGTTCAGAGCGCCACAGAGCCAACCTATTTCTCTCTGGAAATCTGCAATTTTTTGTTGCAGATCGGAGTTGCCCGGTGGTGGCACGTGGAGATTTCTGCTTGGTGGTAGCAGATTTGATTTGCCCGGTGGTGGCGAATTGAGGTTCCTTGATCCGCTCGGATCGGACCTGCCCGGTGGTGGCGAATTGGGGTTCCGTGATCTGCTCGGAGGTAGCAGATCGGACCTGCCCGGTGGTGGCGAATCAGAGCTCTGTGATCTGCTCGGTGGAAGCAGATCGGTGTTTTGCCCGGTGGTTAATGCTTTGAAGAAAATGTTCATACACTTTGAAGAAAATGGTCTCTGAACAAACTTACCCAAGAAAATAAAAATTTACGAGAATTTAATTTACGGTAGAGAACTGGAATACGAATTGATTTCAATTCATAAGAATGTATGGTAGGTTTAGCCCTAGGCCGCAAGACGGAAACCGATAGCCTATGTCATGTCCTACCCTTTAACCCTTCTATCCCTACAATTATATTAAAATACAATATTTTGTTGAGCATGAAACAAATACCATAGTGGGTTATGTTAACTAACATAGTCAACTTAGCAAAAACCCTGAAAAGGAATCTTAAGAAATAAGGGACATAATAAAACAGCAACACACCATTCTTACTGATATGAAATTTGGAAAGGAACAATAATACAGTGAAACCCTGCTTTTGGGTTGTCTAAATAAGCCATATTAACTTAAGTGCAATTTATTGTTGAAGTATTTAACAAAATGTTTCTTCAAAAACGAAGAATACAAAACCCCGACATCTACCGACAGCTACAGTGTTGATAGAAAAGCCCTTTTAATCAACAAGGTTAAGAAAATTTCTCTCTAACAGATAACCCTTACAGACAAGTGGCGGGTGGAAGAACCCATAGTCGTAAGGCTGGCCAAACTGGAACTACATTCAAATAAAATAGCAAGAAGAAATAGAAAAACTCTATCAGAAGAACCTGGTGATGTCACTAAGGATATATCTCTGAATCTGGATTATGACTTCAAACCCTCACCTACAAGCAAAATTGGGAAAGATTATTTCCTGAGAATGATAAGCACCAAGAAAAGGAAAAAAAAAATAACGCATTAATGACACACAGGATTCGAACCTACCTGAGTATGATCCTCGACCTTTAGGGAGACCTTACACCTATAATTCCTCCAAGCCAATTCAAAAAGTAACTTTTACCTTCCTCCTCTGCGTTCACCTTTGTACACAAAGTCCCTACCATGATAAAAGCCAGATGTTTCATATTTAAGCGATAAGATAAAGATGTTTCATATTTAAGCGATAAGATGTTTCATATTTAAGCTGATAAAAAGAAAATATTGTCACCAACCAGGGATCTTACCTAGGTTAAAACGGTTGTTGCTCGTTCCGTAAGGCTGTCAGTTTGGGGTGACAACTATAGGTCATAACCCCTTCGCGAATGTTCCTCCCGGTGACACTCAGCTCTAATGAACAACTAAGTTAAGTCAGTAGATCATCACATTAAAGTTTGATTAGTATTTAGGTTGTGTACAACTATAACCGCAAGTTAAATTAAAAAGCCAATGTTATCGTATGACAATGTCAAATATCAACTATAACAACTATAATAATAATAACACAAACATTTATATGAATGATAATGTCGACTGAAGTCAAGTGTAAAGAAATATTAACTATAGTAATATTTTTCTTATTTTATGTTATGTGTGTTACAAAAAGTTTTTGAAAAAATTAAGGAAATTATTTTCATAAAACATTTTTCGTTATAATTTCTTAATTTAAGAAAACAAAAAATAAAAACAAAATTTATTTTCTCTCTATTTTTATTTTTCTCTTTAAATTATATTTTAAAGTTTTTGCCATTATTTGTCTAAATAAAAGAAATTTCATAGACTAAAAATATTTCTATTTATTGTTGTCCTCTCATATGAGAGATTTATTTTTGTATGAGCGCTTTATAGTAAAAAAAGGGAACTTCATTTCATTGGTTTTGAAATATGTATTTATAGTTTTTATGTTTGAAAATTTATGCTTTGTTTTTATATAATTACACTCATTTCATATGAATCATGTTATTTTAAATGAATTTTACATTTCTGGTTTTATTTTTGTATAATTAATTATCATTGTGTAAAAGATATTTCTCAAACCAAAAACACTACTTTAAAAAAAAATAATTCCTAAAACTAAACATACCTCTATTTATTGTTGTCCTCTAGTATGAGAGTTTTTATTAAAGTCTGTTAACTTCCTTCTTGAAAGGTTTTTGCTAATGGTCCTTATGTCTAAAAAAATAGGTTTTGTTTTTGTATAATTATTGTTGTCCTCCAACATGAAAGTCTTATAAGAAAGCTTTTAAAAAAAGGGATTTTTTTATAAAACATTTTTAATTATAATTTCTTAATTTAAAAAAAGAAGAAGAAGCGATATTTTCTCTTTATCTATTTCCTTTCCTTAAATTATATTTTAAATCTTTTGTGAATGGTTTGTGTAAATAAAAGAAAGTTCTCATATCAAAAATACCTCTATGTATTGTTGTCCTCCAACAACATCTTAGCGTTTGGAGTGTTTTATAGGCAAATAATTCAAAAGATGGCAAAAGTAGTAGGTGTGACTATGAGAAAAACATAAGAAGAGAGATTAAGATTCATCACAATGTAAACTATTTACATTTATCCATCTTTCAAAATTGTAAATTTTATCCGTAATTTTTGTGTGTGTCAATATATTAACTCTAAATATATCGAGTGCAGAGACGGATCAAATCTCTCAAGGTGCAAACATTTCCTCAAAGCAATCAGTAAAGAGGTTTAAGAAAGGAGTTCACATCGAGAGATTTGACCCCTATTCATGCTTGATAGATCTGGGTTAATATGGATCTAGGTTGGTTTAACTTAATTTATATAATCTTTAAAATTACATAAATAACTAGCACCAAAGCATTAACTACTTTTAGAACTAGTCCCTCATGCTTAGTTTAAATATAGGTAATACATTTAATAAAATGGAAACCATGCTAGTGCAAGTTTGATTTGATAATGTCTCAAAGGCACTTACAATTTTACACAACTTTAGCATCTAATAGCAAATAGAAAACAAATTTATATGTATTTTTAATTTTTATAAGAATCATATTTTTTCATGTGAAAGGAATCCACATGTTTAAAAGAAGAATATCAAACAGTTAGGGATAAATTTAATATGTAATAGGACATACAAAGAATCATGTGAAGGAAAATTTAAAATTTTTATTTATCTCATATAATATTTTTAAATGTATGAACAAAGGGAAGAAACCTTGATTTGTATGCATATGGTTCCAAAATGAATTATTTAAACATATCTTTTATTAATAAATATACTATCATATAAAATAAAAATTTACATATATATTATTTAAATTTATTATTTCTATAAATAAGCATGTTATTATTTGTGTTTATTTTATTAAATATGTTATTATGTAATAATAGAGTAGAAATTTATATGTACATTATTCATATTTGAATTTGGTTATATTTACATGTTAAAATATAGAAAATGATGGTGAGAATAAAACTTTAAAAACTTAAATTAGATTATAAAGAGAAAACAAGCCATTTATATAGTCGAATTTACTTTAATATTTTTTTTTCATATAAAAAATATTTGATGTAGGTTTGGAAATGTAACATATCTCGAAGATAAATTCTAATAAAAACTATATGGTGACAAGGAAAAATAAAATAAAAAATAAAAAAATTGAATTTTTTTTCGACGTGTTTACTGCATAGAATATTTACCATGGTACTAATTTAAGTATATGTGTGTGTGTGTGTGAGACTTTTCCCTTTGGTAAATAATGAAATTAAATATTGATGTTGTTATTCGAAAGGGTAATGATTTTTTCCAATTACGCACAGAGATTTACCAACCCTTTATTAGTTCCCTTCCATTGAATTCTCTCGGAGGTCTTCATATGCTCGCTGCTTGGCAATATAACCCCATTTAGATCGACAACCCAAAGTTCTTAGGGTCAATTCAACGGACAAGATTGGAGGAGGGTGGTTATAGGGTAACCACTGTATCCCCAAGATGACAGGAATGGCTCATTCTACTCTTCCTTCTACCATGGCTATTTCTGCACCTCTTGGAAGAAACATCAGCCTAACAAGCTACATAACCTCTCAATGATCACTCGAGAATGCTCCTAGAAGCTATAGTGATTTTTTATTATTATCTTAGTATAGGGAAAAATGGTATTTAACTTCGTGCATTTTTTTCTAATTTATTCCTTGCAATACCCACATAGGGTTCTTGCATTCAGGTGTCTAGTGATTGTGAATGTTGTTGGTTCCTAAATTTTCCCACTTTTTACATACCTTTTTATCCCTTTCCTGTACTTATTTCATGTCCTTGTGGCTCGAATTGTATTCTAAACAACAAAGGTACACCTATTGCCATGTCTTTGTGAATTGTTAATCAATGAAGCATAGTCGTAGGGGATCACTGCCTAAAGCGACTTGCTAACTTAAGTTTCCGTGTAGATTTGGAGGAATGATGATCAAAAGCATGATTCAACATATGATGACTATTGAGCTGGTAGCACTATGTTTGGATATCAATTGCAACAGTAGTTCAACATATCGACTAGCACAAGTGTTATTTTTGTATTCTGTTATATCTCAAGAATTGATTTGTATTTGCAGGCAGACAATTGCCGTAATCTTAGGCACTATTAGTTGTTAATGAAATGTATAAGTAGTGATAACGGGGCTGGGCAAGCCACCGCTAAGAGATATGGAAGATTTATGAGTTGTAACAACATACCTCTATAATGATATTTTGATTAATATAGTTGCTCATCTTTTGAGTATTTTATAGATCTTGATCTTGCCACAACCCTGATCAGGGAGTTGGGCCCACTCTCCTGACTAGGCACTATTGGATTAGATGTGTGTGTAGGTTTATTTTCTGTTGTGTTATCTCTTTGCTGCGGAATGATTTCACCGTGTTGTTGTGATTCTTAACTTGTTGTTACAATTATAACTTGTTGTTACACATTGTTAAGTTATGATTAAATGTTCAATGTTGGGTAGGGAAACTATGGACTGCATATACCTTGCATGATAGCCATGAAATAACCAGTGGAGCCTCAAGTTGACAATTAATGTGGAAGTGGGTGAATTTCATGATTCATATCTGAAAACCAACATTTTGGCAACGTTGTCAGGGAGGCTACCAAAGGTGCGAAAGTATGACCAATATTGACCATAGGACCATTTTCTCATCCCGGGGAGGGAAGTTTTCACCTACTCCAGGTCCTAAACATTAGATTTTTTTGTTTCTTTCATAGGAACTGCTCTCTTGTCCTAGGAAGGGAATTTTTTTCACCTTGTTTCAGGTCATGAGCTTAGAATTTTGTGGTTATTTTATTTTCCTTCTTTTGCTTTATTTTTAGGGGCCACTCTCTTGTCCTCGGGAGGGAAGTTTTCACCTTACTACATGTCCTAAGCTTTCAATTTTCTTGAATTTTTTCCTTTTATTTTCTAATTGCATGAACAGAGATACAAATAATAGGGTAGAGGAAGAACCCCAAAAAGAGGAAGCAAAGATCTAGGTAGAATTACCTGTATCCAAAAAATAATTTCAAAAGTTGAATCGGGAGCGTCGTTGCAAGCTGCTGTTTGGGTGAGATCTCATACGAGATCTAGAGGGTAGCAAGTTTCACAACCAGAACCTCCCCAAATAATAGAATCACAATTCAGAGAAGAACAAGTAGCATGCAAAGGATCGGGGGAACTGAACACTATGAGTTCAGAAGAAGAAGAAGACTTGAGGGAATTCACTGCACCATTTCATTGAGGAAGTGTTTTTAAATAGACTTGTTGGGTGTGGAGCCTGATTATCTTCTGTATTCAAAGGTTTCAACTAGATGTATACCCCAGGAAGACTGTACACCCCTCCACGGCAGGGGAGTGTGGGGAGGAATTGTCCCTCCCACGGGGGTTTGGGGGGGCTAATCCCCCCTAGCTGTGGGGTCCAAGGGCCAGCAGTCCCTCGGAAGGGGTTTGGGGGCATCACCCCCGAAGCTAAAAATAGATGTAAAATTGCCTTGTAAAAGTCTAGTAATTTCTAGTCAATTTGGGTTATTCATTAGGCAGATGCTCTTATGGTAGAAGTTATGTTTAATTTAGGGTTTTTTGCCCTAGAATGCAATCCCTCATTATATATGAGGGAATTGTATTGCATCTATGCATATCTGTATTCTGAGTGAAGAAGAGAGAGGAGATTGAGAGCAAAGAGGGTGTTACAGCGGATTTACTGTAGGTTGTATCTCTTCAGTTTGCTGGATAATATGAAAGGAAGGACTGGTTGTTTCTCCGTGGACGTAGCCCAAATTGGGTGAACCATGTATATCTATGTCTCTCTTGTTTTATGCGTTTTTTGTGTTTATATTTCTGCAATATTTTATGTGTTCCATTGCTCCGTAATATATAATTTTCTAACAACTGGTATCAGAGCCGAAGGTCTATTTGGCTGAAAAACTCGCAGGAGAGAAGGGTTCCCAGTTCGAGTGGGAGCAATGGCGGAAGATGGTAGGATTAGGGTCGAAAAATTCAATGGCCAAAACTACCAACTGTGGAAGATGCAGATGGAAGATTATCTGTATTAGAGAGATCTGTACCTACCATTGAGCGGAAAGACAAAGAAGTCGATGAGTATGACAGACACAGAATGGGATATTTTGGATAGAAAGGCACTTGGAACAATACAGTTGTGCCTAGCAGCGTCGGTAGCGTTTAATATTTCAAAAGAAATGACAACATAGGGTTTAATGTCGGCATTGGTCAAACTATATGAAAAACCCTCGACCTCAAATAAGGTATTTCTTATGAAGCGTTTATTTAATATGAAGATGTTAGAAGGTGGATCTGTTGCAGATAATTTAAATGATTTTAATATAGTTACAAGTCAGTTAAGTTTTGTAGGGGTAAATTTTGATGATGAAGTTAGGGCTCTGTTATTTCTATGCTCATTGCCAGAAAGTTGGAATGGTTTAGTTATGGTCGTTAGTAACTATGTCTCTGGATCTAGTACTTTAAAGTTTGATGATGTTGTTGGTGCAATCCTTAGTGAGGAAATGCGACGGAAAAGCTCCGGTGAGACATCAGGTAATGCTTTGATTGCAGAGACTAGGGGAAGAAAAATGGAAAGAGGAAAGAGCCCAAGATGTCGTAGTAAGTCAAGAAAGGGTAGATCCAAGTCCAGATCGCGGATAGTGTGTTGGAAATACGGGAAGAAAGGAAACCTAAAGAAAGACTGCAAGTCTCGGAAGGGAAAAGAAGGAGATGCGCAGCAAGAAACTAATCATCAAGCGAATGTAACAGGTGATGTGTTGCAAGATGCTTTGATTCTTTCATTAGAAAATATTATTGATGCCTGGGTGATAGATTCAGGGGCCTCATTCCATCTCACACTTGATAAGAAACAATTTCATGATTATGTTCAAGGAGATTTTGGACAAGTTCGATTGCGTGATGATAAACCCTGTAAAATCGTTGGAATGGGTACAGTTTTCATAAAACATCAAAATGGAAATCAGTGGCTATTGAAGAAGGTAAGGCATGTTCCAGATCTGAAGAAAAATCTGATTTCAACAGGGTAGTTGGGAGGTGAAGGTTGCGTAACTACTTTCACAGATAAAACCTGGAAGGTTACTAAAGATCCCTGGTAATAACGAAAGGAGAAAAGGTTGGTACATTGTATTTATGCAATGGTATTTCTAATTTTGTTAATGCTTTAACCTCTATAGAAGAAGATACGACATTGTGGCATCATAGGCTCGGGCACATGAGTGAGAAGGGGATGCAAATTCTTCACTCAAGAAATTTGTTACCAGGTTTGAAGCATGTTGATTTAAAATCTGTGAGAATTGTGTTTATGGAAAATAGAAGAGAGTCAAATTCCTTAGAGTTCGGAAAGAAAAGAAGAGCGAAAAATTAGAACTTGTGCATATAGATGTATGGGGACTTTCTTAGGTATCATCTCTTGGTGGCTCTCATTATTATGTTACTTTTATTGATGATGCAACCAAAAAAAGCTGGATTTATTGTATTCGAAATAAATATGATGTATTTGATACTTTCAAGAAATGGAAAGCTTTGGTTGAAAATGAGACAGGGAAAAGGTTGAAGTGTCTCAGATCAGATAATGGAGGTGAATATTGCAGCAAAGAGTTGGATAGGTATTGTTCAGAGAATGGAATTTGCAGAGAGAAGACAGTTCCAGGGACACCACAAGAAAATGGTGTGTCAAAAAGGATGAATAGGACAATCATGGAGCATGCAAGGTGCATGAGATTGCATGCAGGATTGCCTTTACAATTTTGGGCAGATGTTGTAGATACTGTTATTTATCTTATAAACATAGGGCCTTCAAGTTCCTTGGATGGTGGTATTCTAGAGGAACCATGGACAGGTAAAATGGTAAACTACTTATTTTTAAAGACTTTTGGTTGTGAAGCCTTTGTCCACATTAACAAAGAAAATAGAACAAAGCTTGAGGCAAAATCAAAGAAATGTACCTTTATTAGATATGGTGTTAATGATTTTGGTTATCGCTTATATGATTATGAAAATCACAAAATCATTAAGAGCATAGATGTAATATTCAATGAAAAGGTCTTGTATAGGAATCAGTTGCAGGAAAAGAAACAGGAAAAAGAAAACATGGAATAGACAGTGCTTGACGATATCACAGGAAAAGTGATGGTGCCTGAAAATCATAATGATCAACAGCTAGAACAACAACCACAACAACAACAAGCACTTCAAACACCTGAAAGTGGTGTTACAAGATCTACCAGGATAAGTAGACCCCCTAAACGATACTCTCCTTCATTATATTATGTATTGTTGACTGATTCTAGTGAGCCAGAATGTTATGAAGAAGTAGTGTAGGTAGAAACCAGGAAGAAGTGGGAGCAAGCCATGAAAGAAGAGATGGACTCCTTAGCACATAACCAGACTTGGGACATAGTCAGGTTGCCTACAGGGAAAACAACATTGTAGAATAAATGGGTTTACAGGCTGAAGGAAGAAGATGAAGGAAAACAGAGGTACAAAGCTAGACTTGTGGTGAAGGGGTTTGCACAGAAGAAAGGTATTTATTTTGATGAAATATTTTCTCCTATTGTTAAAATGACTTCAATAAGAACTATTTTAAGTCTAGTAGTAGCTGAAGATTTGCATCTTGAGCAGTTAGATGTAAAGAAAACCTTTCTCCATGGGGATTTGGAGGAAGAGATATATATGCAGCAGCCACAAGGATATGAGGTAAAAGGGAAGGAGAAACTAGTGTGCAGGTTGAAGAAGAGCTTGTATGGCTTAAAACAGGCTCCAAGGCAGTGGTATCTAAAATTTGACAAGTTTATGTCTGAACAAGGTTATACTAGATGTCACTCTGATCATTGTGTTTATCTCAAAAGGAAAAATGATGGCAGCTATATTATATTGTTATTGTATGTAGATGACATGCTTGTTGCAGGTTCTAACATGCAGGAAATAAATGTGCTCAAAAGGAAATTGGCAAACTCATTTGCAATGAAGGATTTGGGTGCTACAAAACAAATCCTTTGTATGAGAATAACTAGAGACGGGAAGAATCGCAAATTAACATTGTCTCAAAGTGAGTACATAGAAAAGGTGTTGAAAAGGTTTAATATGCAGAATGCAAAACTAGTTAGTATACCTTTGGCTAGCCATTTCAAATTAAGTAAGGAGGCGTGTCCCAAGGCTCAAGAAGAAATGGCTCATATGTCTAAAGTTCCATATGCATCAACAATTGGAAGCTTAATGTATGCAATGGTCTGCACAAGGCCTGATATTGCACATGCAGTGGGACTTGTAAGCCGGTACATGAACAATCCAGGAAAAGAAAATTCGATGGGAGTGAAGTGGATTCTCAAGTATTTGAGAGTTACCACAAATCAAGCATTATGCTTTGGTGGTTCAAACATTGCTCTACAGGGATATGTTGATGCAGATATCGCAGGTGATAGAGATAATAGGAGGAGCACAACAGGGTATGTGTTTATTGTAGGTGGAACAACTGTCAGTTGGGTTTCAAAAATCCAAAGTGTTGTTGCAATTTCAACAACAGAAGCAGAGTATGTTGCTGCTACAGAGGCTAGTAAAGAAATGATTTGGTTACAAAGGTTTCTGGATGAATTGGGAAAGAAGTAGGAGTTGGGTAGGTTATACAGTGACAGCCAAAGTGCCATACATATTGCAAAGAACTCTGCATTCCATTCCAAGACTAAACATATACAGCTCAAGTACCATTTCATACGGTCAGCATCGGAATATGGACAGTTGAAGCTGGAAAAGATACACACTAGCCAGAATCCTACAGATATGTTAACAAAAGTTGTAAATAGGGAGAAATTGAGAATCTACTCAGTTTCAATTGGTCTTCAAGTATGATGAAGAATATAAGAGACAGCCAGGTCCAAAGTTGAGTTATTGTCTAGCAAATGAAGCAGCGATGGTGTTGCTATAATCAGTCTCCAAGTGGGAGATTGTTGGGTGTGGAGCCTGATTATCTTCTATATTCAATGGTTTCAACCAGATGTATACCCCAGGAAGACTGTACACCCCTCCACGCGGGGGGGTGCGGGGGGGACTTGTCCCCCCTGCAGGGATCCGGGGGCCAACGGTCCCCTGGCGGGGGTTCGTGGCCAACACCCCCAAAAGCTAAAAATAGATGTAAAATTGCTCTGTAAAAGTCTAGTAATTTCTAGTCAATTTGGGCCGTTCATTAGGCAGATGATCTGATGGTAGAAGTTATGTTTAATTTAGAGTTTTTTTCCCTAGAAGGTAACCCCTTACTATATATGAGGGAATTGTATTGTGTCTATGCATATCTGTATTCTGAGTGAAGAAGAGAGAGGGGATTGAGAGCAAAGAGGGTGTTACAGCGGATCTACTGTAGGTTGTATCTCTTCAATTTGCTGGATAATATAAAAGGAAGGACTGGTTGTTTCTCCATGGACGTAGCCCAAACTGGGTGAACCACATATATCTGTGTCTCTCTTGTTTTATGTGTTTTCTGTGTTTATATTTCTACAATATTTTATGTGTTCCATTGCTCCGTAATATATAATTTTCTAACAAGACTCAACTGCACATTATAGAAGAACTAGAACTTGTTGAGATTCCAAGAGAATATTGGAAGATATCCATGGCTCTTACAACTTCTTCGATCGAGTTCCCAATTGGAGATATCAGGGGTGATGCACCTATGACACCTATTCCTTTGACAACATTACCTAACTTTCATGGTCTCTCTTCTGAATATCCAGGCACATGCTTGTTTGAATTCGACGTTGTCTGTCGGGGGTATGACTATATTTCTGATGCCCAGAAATTGAAGATATTCCCTGCCACTTTGAAGGGAAAAACTTTGAGATGGTTCATGGGTTTAGGGGGGAAATATATTACTACATGGGATGATATGAAGACGATTTTCCTCAAAAAGTATCAAGACTACTGCAAATCCTGAGATGTTAAGGAAGAAATCTTTAAGATTATGCAGAAAGAGGATGAGAACATGGAGGACTTTGTGGAACGTTTCAAATACAGTTTGTAGAGATCAGGCCATAGTGATCTAGATAAGGACATCTTGAAGATAATTTTTCTTCGAGCACTAAGGGAAGAACCTTTGGAACTAATCCAGGTGGCTCCAGAGACACACAAGACAAAGAGGGCTTATGGAAACTCAAAAATCAACATGATCAGAATGCTTTCAAACTAGGACCAAAGCGTAGACCTTGTCGTCCTGATCGTAATGGTGCAAACGGTTCATCGATCCGAGCTCATATGAGGGAGAACGAGCCAGTCAAAGTTTTGGTCAAAGTTGGACTGTGGGCCAGGTTTAAGTGTCCTACAATTTGACAGACCCCAGGGCATGAAACCTAGGACTTGAAAGAGGGAGAATTTGTTGGATCGTTAATTTGTCTAATATCCCCCATATTAGACAAATTCGAAAAATGTGTTTGTTGTTAAATATATATATATATATATATATATATATATATATGTATATGTATATATGTATATATATCTATAAAATATATTTTTAGGGTGGTGGGCCACCAACCCCGCCACCCGCCAATAACCAGCACATAATTAAATCAAAATTTTAACTATGGGCCAACGGACCATGACCCCCGCCAGCCCTCCCTCAACCATTGCAGCACATATAAACAATATTAATGGGGTGAGCGGGCCACCTCCGGTGGACCCAGCCCACACCCCAACACCCTAACGTAATACCATATACATACGGACATAGTCAGTGGGAGTTGAACCCACGGCCGGCGGGCCTGCCGGCCCCGCCCACGCGGAGGCCCCATGTGGCGTCGTGGCAAACTAAACACAACAAAAAAAAGGAACCCACCATTTAATACAGCGCCCAAGTTTAATACAACAACCCAAAACTGCCAACTACAATGCGCCATGAATGAAACAGTGTGTTTCAAAAAAATCCAACGGTCACAAACAGCCCCCAAATAAAACTTGTACATGTGGATTTTATGGCGAGGCGGGATTTGATTCCCTGACCTCCCACTAACAAATTGCCAAGTTTGCCAACATGCCACAATGGTTTCTTTAGAAACTCTGCCCATGTTTTTATACATAAACCCATTTTTTATCAGTGCGGGGAGGCGGATTAGAGAATAGAGGAACGAAGCCACGTTATGGAGACCAAGGGCGCGACATGGAAACCGAGACTATATTTTTTAATTGTTTTGCAGGTGGAACCATGATTCTGGAAAAACACAGACGAAACTATGATTGAGACAAATTCTCAAGAGGGAAAAATTTTCCCAGTGTCCAAATAGGACAAACTTTATGTCGATCCTACACCTTTTAGTGACACAACTTGATGGCGCAGTCAGAATTTCGATCTGAGCAACAGATTTTCAGATGACTCAGAGGAGGGAATCTTTGAGGAGTCTAGGGGGAATCTAAAAGATTCCTTAAGCCCCAGATTTTCATTTTCTCAGAATTGAGAAATTTGAAAATCGATTTTACACTATTCGATGCCACGAATCTGATGGTGCAATCATATTTTCCATTTGATCATTTTATTTTTCAGCCACTTTTCAAAGTGGAGTGCAGGTGTCAGCATTCAATGTGTGAGCAGTCATTTCCATGAGATTCGATGCCACGAGATTGATGGTACAACCAGCGTCAGCATTTTGACATCCTTTTCTTCAGATGGCCCCATGATGTGAGATATATGCAGTGTGTTCATGTACTTCTTTTTTCTATGAGATGCATTGTGCTGCATGGATCCCTATTTCATGTTTGATGTGGGATCTTGTTTTCTTACTTGTTTCATGATTCCTTCTTGATGTGACGCGGAATCATTTGTGAGATGTACTTGATGTCATGATTTGTCATGTTTTGTTTGAGATCTCTTTGTTGTCATGTTGACGAGATACTCATGTGTCTTCATGTATGTTTGCATTGAGATCCCTTTGATGCCATGTTGGTGAGATTATCATTATCATCATGCATGAATTTATGTCATACTGATAGGAGTCCTTTTTGACTAAGATTTCCTGTAGCGGAACATCTCATGGAGCCAGTCCTGCGTGAGGGAATTTTCCTTGTATGATAGCGACGTCACCTCTTATGTACATCGTCACTATTGACAGCACTTGACGCAGCGGCCTACACCATCTTGACACTGGGGCCTAGAGACGCAGTCCCTCCTGGACGAACTCTGTTGTCAACGTCTTGAGTTTTATGTTGCTGATTATTGTCATGTTCCTTCTTCTTTACAGCATGCATATCTATTCCTTTATGCTATTTTAAATGCAATTCTAATCACATCACGAAAGTAAAAGATCTTGGTTAAATCCAGGAGTTGATTCAACTCAGATCAAGTTTGGCATCGGAGCGGTCTTTGTGTGGATGTGAATTGCAAGTGTGAACAATGGAACGTGAAGCGACAAAGGATGAAAAAGCGATGTACGAGACCATGCTCAAAATTTCCAAAAGGGTGGAAATAATGTATGAAGCTCTACAAAAAGAGACAGAGGAGAAGGAGCGATTGCAGCTTCAGTTGCAAGCCACGGAAGAGGCCCTAGAAGAACTGAAGGACAACAAAAAGAATCTTCAAACAGAGAACATCGATTTGAAGATGCTTCTACATTAAGAGAAAGAGGAAAAACAGAGTTTGCTACAACAGCTGCAAGCTAAGGACAAGGCCTTGGAAAAGCTGCAGCATGACCCATGTGAGGTAAAAATTAATTCTCCATCTTCATGTATGTTTCCTGATGATGATTTCACTGTTTTTGAAAATCATACCATAGGAATTGGCTCCAAACTGTTGAATAAAATGGGGTACAAAGGAAAAGGCTTGGGCATTAAATTCCAAGGCATTGTCAACCCCATCAAGGTAGAGGAATTACCCCATCAGGCAAGACTTGGGTATGTCAGAAAGAAAGTTGGGGAATATGCCAAGATAGCTAGCGAATGAACAACAACAGATGATGAGAAGCCCTCATCATTTCTTTCTAACTCGACAGGGAAGGTACAAGATGTTGATTTCCTTTCAGTTTTGACTTCACATAGTATGATTTCTGTTGGATATTTGTAGATCCCAATTATAGGGACAAACATGAGGCTCCTTACTAGGACGAGGCATTAGGAGGAAGAAGAACTTGGTTTTAATAACCAAGACATAACCCAACCATTGGAGGTTGTGCAAAGACCTCGATTTACAGGCTTAGGATACACCAAAGGAGAATGCTTGAAGGTGTCACATTCTTCCGAGACCTCATTGAAATCGTCGAGGAAAGAGAATGATGGGAACACATCCCCATCATCCGATGGCAGTGCCCATTGTAGGGAAAGGGCGGACCCAAGCTCTCATCGCCATAAAGACACCAGAGGCAATAAGGAAAGGTATAACCAGTATCGATATTCGAATTTTCATTTCAATTATAATCATGTTGTTAATCATGGACATAAATCATGGAATCGAAAGACATGTACCTTTTGTGGATTACATAACCATACATATTCTAAGTGTTGGAAAATAATAGCAACACACAAAAGGATGAGGTGTGAAAGACCCTCTTAGCAGCAGGTAAAGCAGATCTGGAGGAAGAAGACATATTGCAGTCATTGCGATAGAAGTGGCCATCAAAGAGCCACATGTTGGAGGCTCCATCCAGAGAAGCGCATTAAAGACAAAGTGTCGGTGCATGAACCAGGTGAAACAATTGTTTGAAAAGAAAAACCACCACAGGAGGATGACCTATTCACATCGATAAGTGAAAAATGGTTTCTAGATATGTTAGCTTGTTATGGTCATGCTTTTTTAAATCATTTGTTGCATTTTAAAATGTAAAAGTGATGATGTGTTTTCCATCACTTGTTAAGCAACAATGATGTCTGGTCTTATTTTGAGTTACATATTACACTATGAATGTGATGTTGTGTTTCCATCACTTGTCAAGACAAAAATAGTGTTTGGCCTTATTTTTGTAAATCATGTTTTGCAATGATGATGTGTTTTCCATCACTTGTTGGAGAAAAAATGATATTTTGGCCTTGTTTTCCTAGCTGGGGGATTGTTTCCATTTCGATGTAAACTTGACCACTGAGTATGTGTTATAAACTCGTGGCAAGTGTGGGATGCTTGGGTCATTAGTTGGTCATGTAAGACAAGCATGTAATTTGCAAAAAACAATGTACTATAGGTTGGAGAGGTTGTAGGTGTCGGCTCATCGCTTAAGGCTCCGAAGAACAAAGGTGAAGGAGATGGAAGCGAGACCTTTTCAAGGACGCTTGTGATGCAGACAAGGTACAGAGAAGTTTCAGATTATTTTTCATGCTTTTGGAAGACCAAAAGCTCCTTAGTGGGGAGGATTGATCCAGGTGGCTCCAGAGATACACACAAGACAAAGAGGGCTTATGGAAGCTCAAAAATCAAAGTGACTAGAATGCTTTCGAACTAGGACTAGAGCGTAGATCTTGTCGTCTTGATTGTAACAGTGCAAACGGTTCATCGATCCAAGATCGTATGAGGGAGAACGAGCAGTCAAAGTTTTGGTCAAAGTCGGATTGTGGGCGAGGTTTAAGTGTCCTAAAATTTGACTGACCCCGGGGCATGAAACCTAGGACCCAAAAGTGGGAGAATTTTTTGGATCGTTAATTTGTCTAATACCCCCCATATTAGACAAACTCGAAAAATGTGTTTGTTGTTAAAAAAAATAAAATATATATATATTTTTAGGGTGGTGGGCCACCAACCCCACCACTCCCCAATGACCAACACATAATTAAATCAAAATTTTAATTATGGTTCGATGAGCCTTGACCCTTGCCAACCCTCCCTCAACCACCGCAGCACATATAAGAAGTATTAATGGGGTGGGCAGGCCACCTCAGGTGGACCCGGCCCATATCCCAACACCCCAACGTAATACCATATACATACGAACGGAGCCGGTTGGAGTTGAACCCATGGCTCCAACCGGCCCTACCCACGCAGCGGCCCCATGTGGCGCCGTGCCAAACTAAACATGACCAAAAATAAATCACCCACCATTTAATACAGCACCCAAGTTTAATACAACAACCCAAAACCGCCAACTAAAATGTGCCATGAATGAAATGGTTTGTTTCAAAAAAATCAAACGGTCACAAACCGCGCCCAAATAAAACTTGTATATGTGGGTTTTATGGGGAGGCGGGATTTGATCCCCCGACCTCCCACTAACAAATTGCCAAGTTTTCCAACAGGCCACAACGATTTCTTTAGAAACTCTCCCCACGTTTTTATACATAAACCCATTTTTATCAGTGTGGGGAGGCGGATTTGAGAACGGAGGAACGAAGCCACATTATGGAGGTCAAGGGCGTGGCACAGAAACTGAGACTTTATTTTTTAATTGTTTTGCAGGTGGAACCATGATTATGGAAAAACACAGGCAGAACCATGATTGAGCAAAATTCTCAGGAGGGAAAAATTTTCCCAGTGTCCAAATAGGAAAAACTTTATGTCGATCCTACACCTCTCAGCGACACGAACCTGATGGTGCAGTCAGTTGATCTGAGCAATAGATTTTAAGATGACTCGGAGGAGGGAATCTTTGAGGAATCTAGGGGGAAACTAAGAGATTCCTTAAGCCCCAGATTTTCATTTTCTCAGAACTCAGAAATTTGACGGTTGATTTTACACTATTCGATGCCATTAATCTGATGGTACAATCAGATTTTCCATTTGATCATTTTATTTTTCAGCCACTTTTCAAAGTGGAGTGTAGGTGTCAGCATTCAATGTGCGAGCAGTCATTTCCATGAGATTCGATGCCGCGAGATTGATGGTACAACCAGATTCAATAGTTTGACATTCTTTTCTTCATATGGCCCCAGGATGTGAGGTATATTCAGTATGTTCATGTAATTCGTTTTGCTATGAGATGCATTGTGTTGCAGAGATCCCTGTTTGATGTTTGATGTGGGATATTGTTTTCTTACTTGTTTCATGATTCTAGCTTGATGTGACGCGAAATCATTTGTGGGATGTACTTGATGTCACGATTTGTCATGTTTTATTTGAGATGCCTTTGTCATCATGTTGACGAGATACTCATGTGTCGTCATGTATGTTTGCATTGAGATCCCTTGATGCCATGTTGGCGGGATTCTCATTATCATCATGCATGAGTTTATGTCATACTGATAGGAGTCCTTTTTTACTGAGAGTTCCTATAGCGTAACATCTTGTGGAGCCACTCCTACGTGAGGGAATTTTCCTTGTATGATAGCGATGTCACCTCTTATGTAAATCATCACTGTTGACAACACTTAATGCAATGGCCTACACCATCTTGACACTAGGGCCCGGAGACGTAGTCCCTCCTGGACAAACTCCATTATCAACGTCTTGAGTTTTATGTTGTTGATTATTGTCATGTTCATTCTTCTTTACAACATGCATATATGTTCCTTTATGCTATTTTAAATGCAATTCTAATCACATCACGAAAGTAAAAGATCTTGGTTAAATCCGGGAGTTGAGTCAACTCGGATCAGGAACTTTCGAATGTAGTAGGAAAGGGAGATATATTAAAGGAATAATTCGACACCATCTGCAAATTGTGCATTAAGTGTTCACATGGATCATCGAGGCATAGGCAGGGGATCCAAACCCTCAAGACATCCAACGATGGAGTTACGAAAGTAGAAATTAGAAACTTGTTGGACAACTTGAGGACTAATATCTTGAGCACACTATCCTCACAACTGAACGTTTTTATAGGTGAAATAGAAGAAGATGGAAGTAGAGAAGGCTATGTCCATTTTTTGCGCTCAATGCAGCAATAATCACCCGGTGAAGGAATGTCCACTGAATACTATCGAGACCTGTGTGATATGTGAACAAATCCATTCAACTAGCACCTGTCCATCTCTTCATGGTTTGAAGGTAGTTTTTCAGGGAGAAAATGAAGAGGTAGATTAGTTTTAATTCATGGGATCAAGGAAACCATGGCAACCATGACCACATAACATGAATCAAGGTATGCCTCAAGACCCTTCTTAGTATTTTAATAATTTGAATTTTTGGTGTGAGTGTGTACCTTTGTCACCTTCATGGTCGCAGTCATGTCAATATCCAATGCCATGACAACCTGCATGGTTCCCTCAATCTGGTCCAATGCTTTCATGGTCTTATAATTGGCGTGGACCTCCTCCTCCTTCAGGATAGTTCTCCTAGCCTATGCCACAACAGTAGTTACAAGTGCCCTCTAATGCCTCCACTAGTATTCCTCCTTTGCGTCCACAACTGCCTATTCAATCCAAAACAATGTAAACTTTGAAACGGGAACTATAAACTCAAAACAAGAACTCTACCCAAAAAACCTCGAAAAAACATGAAAAACAGTGCTAGAAACGAAAGGTGGGTATACTAGAACGATGGTTTTTTGTAGGGTCAATTGTGAACATGTTTTAAAAATGGCAATGAGAACGAATTTTTTGTGCAAAAATTGTGCAAAAAACAGTCTGAAAATGAAAAGTGCTAATAATGGAATAATGGATTTTTTTGTTTAGGGTTAATTTTCAACATTTTAAAAAATACCAGTAAAACCGAATTTTTATGTGCAAAAATTGTGCAAAAAACACACTCAAAACAAAAAGTGTTGCTCGAATGACACTTTTTTTTTTTTTTTGGGGGGGGGGGGGGGGGGGGTAAATTTTCAACATTTTGAAATAATGGTGTAAAAGATTTTGTTATGACTCCGAAAAACATTAAAATTTCAAAAAAATAATGAAAACATAAAATTAAAAATAAAAACAAAAATAAAAACAATGAAAAAAATTAAAAAGAAAATACCAAGACGTAAATAAAAATATATATTAAAAAAAAAGATCAATCATAAAAATGTAAAAAAAAAAAAACAACAAAATTAATCTATAAAATACAAGAATTAAAAAATTAAAAAAAATTAAAGAAATAAGTAATAAAAAAACATATTTTCAAAAAAATAACATTTTTTTTTAATGTGGTAAACCATAAAATAATTTGGAAAAAATAAATAAATAAAAAACTATTAAATTAAGTAAAAATAGGAAATTTTAAAAAAGCATTAAGAAAAACTAAAAAAAAATAAAATTAAAAACAAACTAGATTAAAAAAATAGAAGAATAACAAAAAAGAAACGAAAAAAAATTAAAAAACTACAAAAATTAAAATTAAAAATATTTTCAAAAAACCCTAAAAAACAAAAATATGCTGAAATTAAAAATAAAATAAAAAAACCGAAAACAATTAAAATTTAAAAAAAAAATACATATTTTCAAATATATATATATATATATATATATATATATATATATATATATAGATATAGATATAGATATATTATTTAAAAAAAACATTTCAAATTTTATATTAAAAAATTAAAAATTAAAAATTTAGAATTTGTATTTGAAAATGATTTAAAATATTCAATTTGACTTTTTGACTGTCCCTAAGTCATAGCTAGCCGTTGATCTAGATAGCTGTTGGAGGCCCTGCTCAGACTATTTATCATGCAAAGCTGGATCTGTTTCTTCAACTTGTCCTGATGATGAGCCACACTTGCTGGTTCGAAACGCGTCGACAAAGATCTTTCAATATGTGATTTACGCCGAAGCTCTTCTTACAACTGTTATGGATCACAGAAGTCTCAATTCAACAAATGATTTAAAATTTGGATTAAAAAAAAATAATTTAAAAATAAAAACATTAAAATTAAAAAAAGCTAAATATATTTTTGATATTTTTTAAAATAACATTTAAAATATTTAAAATATATATATTTTACAAATATATATATATAGAAAAAAAAAAAAAACATTTAACATATATATGTATATATATTAAATACAATAAACATATTTAACAAAATTTATTTTTTATTAAAAAAAAACAATTTTATCGGCCACCACCCCCACGGGTGGCCGGGCGGTGGCTATTTGATTCCGAGAATCGAATAGCCACTTCCTAGCCACCCCCACGAGCGGTTGGGCGGTGGCTATCCGATTCTCGGAATCGGATAGCCACCACTCAGCTGCCTGTGGGGGTGGCCGGGTGGTGGTTATCTGATTCTCAGAATCGGATAGCCACCGCTCGGTCACTTCTGAGAATCGGATATCCACCTCAAGGGCAGTCATGGGGTAGTTATCAAATTCCGAGAATCGGATAGCCATCGCCTAACCGCCGTTGGGGGTGGTTATCTGATTCTCGGAATCGAATAGCCATCGCCTGACCACCCGTGGGGGTGGCTATTCGATTCTCGGAATCGAATAGCCATCCCCCGGATACCCGTGGGGGTGGCTATTAAATTTTCGGAATCAAATAGCCATCACCCGGTTGCCCATGGGGGTGGCTATCCGATTCTCAGAATCGGATAGCCACTGCCTAGCCACCCGTGGGGGTGGTCGGGCGGTGGCTATCTGATTCTCAGAATCAAGTGGCCACCACTCGGCTACCCATGGGGGTGGCGGGCGATGGCTATCCGATTCTTGGAATCGGATAGCCACCCCCATGAGTAGTCGAGCGGTGGTTATTTGATTCTGATTACGGAAACTGATACTGTTATGCGTTCAATATTTGTAATCTGTGATTTTCACATTAATTTTTAAGTTAATTATTTTTTTTTTAAGTGATTATTATAATTTTTTGACTTGAAATTCATAAAAAAAACTATTATTTAACCATTTTTAGTTAAATTTTTCATATAAAAATTGTGATTTTGACATATCAATTCTAGCAAAAAATTATCAAAACGTGTAGTTTTTTAGTTATATTTATGTTAAAAATGGTTATTTTTATGTCCATTGTTATAAAATATTGTTTTTTAGAAACAATTATTTCATGTGGATTGAAAAATTAATTAAGGATGTATAAATATGTAGAATATTAAAAATTCAAAATATCGACCTTCTAATTTAAAAATGCAAAACAATAAAAACCTCACTACAAAAAAATTAAAATTAAAATAAAAACAAGAAAATATGAAGAAAATGACCACTTCAAAAATTATTAAATTACAAAATAATTATTTACATTTCATACATTAGAAAATTTAAAGTTAAAAAATAGGTCTTTTAGAAAAGGGTCTGATGCAGAATTACCACTTTTTTAAATCAGCATGAAAATTGCTACCATTCTAAAATGCAATGTACATAAAAAAAATTAAAGTGCCAAAAACTATGCTCTAAAAAAAACATGTGTGTTCTGCATCACCCCTTTTCAAAATCAGGTCACTTTTTTGCTATCTCTATGAAATGAGTAACAGTATGAGTTCCCGTTTCAAAGTTTACATTGTTCCAACCCAAATCGAAATAATAGGGGGGTTCAAGAGGTTGATACGCCTAACCTTCCTGCATATAGTATTTCCACTGCGGAATTTAATGAATTAAATCTCCGGTCTAAGTGAGTGGTAAATACTTAGACTTCACCAATAATTGTTGAGCACACTGATGATGAAGTCTCAGAACCAGAACCTAGGAATTTTGCTGCAACAAATGGGGACAAGTCAACATAAACTCCTATGGAACAACAACCCCCTTCTCAAACAATTGTTACTAGACGATTTCATACTGGTCCACCTTATCTTGAGAGACTATCCTTGAGAAAACAGAATCCTCGTCTTGAATTTGACTTTTTAGGGGAATTGCAAAATTTATTTGTCAAAATCTCGTTACTTCAGGCTATGAAGGATGTATCGATTTATGCCAAAACAATCAAAGAATATTGCTCTAAGAAACCTAGAAGAAAATCAAAGGATCCACTCAATATTCATGTTATGGGAAAAATTTTAGATATAATGTTGGGGAAGTCTACACCTGTTAAGTATGGGGATCTAGGGAACCTGATTCTTACAGTACAGATTAATGGGGTTGATATCCCAAATTAGCTAGTAGACTTGGGGGCAGAAATTAATGTCATAACTTTTGCAATTGTGATTACCTTGGGCCTACGAAACCTTAAACCAACTCCCACCTTCCTAGAATTGGTAGATCAGTCTAGTATAAGACCGGTATGGAAGTTCGAAGATATAACTATTTTAGTAGACTCATGGAAGTACCCTATCGATATTTTAGTATTACATACACAATCTCCATCCGGTGGGCATCCTTTGATTTTAAGAGGACTTTGGCTTGCGACCATGGATGCTTACATTGGGTGTCGATCGAGAAATATGGTAATATACAATGGGGAAGTTACAAAGAATCTTATCCTTTATCCCCCTACAAAACCGAGCTCACCAAATAAATGAGGATTTACCTTAATACAAAATCTCTACCTGCAAAAGGACTCGAACCTGAAAATGAAGAAATTATACCATTTCTTATTATTGGTGTGGTCCTTTGTTTTAAGGATGAAACAGAAGATGATGACATTAGTACCTTTATCAGCAACCCCAACTCCGTTTCTAATTCAACCCTTTAACTATTAGAATTTTTAATGAGTTGCAATGTTCAGGAAGCCATTGAACTAAAGACTAAAGTTGAAAATGTCCATGTAATTGTACCCTGTAATAGTATTCCTGTAGAAATTGAACCAAGGAAAAAATTGAACATTAATCTTGACCTTTCACCTTCCTAGTATGAACTGTTATTGAAAGTCATTGAGGAAGAAAAAGAAGCATTCACTTGAAAATATACAAATATGAAAGGAATCCCTGCTGACTTATGTACTCATCACGTATACATTAAAGAAGAATGTTGACATGTTAGGCAACCATAGAGAAGAATGAATCCTGCTTTAAAGAACATTGCCAAAGATGAATTACATAAAATATTAGATGTCGGATTTATTTACCCAATCTCGCATGGTCAATGGGTATCCCCACTAGTCATTATTCTAAAAAAGAATGGCAAGTGGTGGATTTGTGTTGATTGCAGGGAATTAAATAAGGAACTCAAAAATATCATTTTCCCTTACCTTTTATTGACCAGGTCCTTGAAACATTAGTCAGAAATAAGTTCTTCTCCTTTCTGGACAGATTTAGTGGGTACAACCAGATCCAAATAGCTCCCGAGGATCAAGATAAAACTACCTTCACATGCCCTTGGGGAACCTTTGCATACTGAGTCCTCCCATTTGGTCTCTGTAATGCACCTACTACCTTTCAACGGGAAATATTAGGAATTTTTTCTGACCTAGTCAATGATAGTGTTGAAATATATATGGATGACTTCATCCCATATGGGGATTCTTTTGAGGAAGGTCTAGAAAACTTGGAGAAAGTACATAAAATATGTAAGAAAACACATGTTTCTCTTAGTACAATAAAATGCCATATAATGATGAAAGAAGGAATAGTGTTGGGACATCTGCTTTCAGTTGCAGGAATTCTAGTTGATCCTACCAAGGTAGAGGTGATATTAAATTTTCCTACACCTAATAAACCGACGCATGTGCGTACTTTCATCAGTTATGCTAGCTACTATAGACGTTTTATGGAAAAAAATTCTAAGATAACATTTCCACTTTTTCAATTGTTACCTAAGGATGCAGAGTTTGTGTGGACAGATGAATGTGAAACAACATTTGTGAAAATCAAACAACTAGTTTACAAAGCTCCGATATTACATGGTCCTGACTGGAAGTTCCCGTTTCATATCTCTACAGGTGCTTCTCACATAGTAGTAGGGGTAGTCTTGGGACAGCAAGAGGACAAGAAACCGTACACAATTTATTACATCAACATGACTTTTACTCCTGATGAGCTGAACTATACAGTAATTGAAAAAGAGTTTTTGGTTGTTATTTATGCTATTAATAAGTTTCGACATTACATGATAGGGTATCCCACTTTCGTGCACATTGATCATACAACCATAAGCTATCTAATAAATAAATGGATAAATCTTAGTCTTATTACGAGATGGTTATTATTAATTCAATAATTTCATATTACCATTGTAGATAAGCTATGGAAAGATAATGTAGTTGTAAATTTCCTATCTAGGCTGGATAGAACTGATAAAGGTGCACCTGTAGAGGATAGTTTTCCAGATGAGCATATTTTTGTAATTTCTACTCACACTCCATGATATGCATATATTGCTAACTATCTTGCTACAGGAAAAGTACCTCAACACTTACCATATAGAGAGCTGCGAAGGGTTATCCATCATAGTGCCTGCTGTTGGTGGCTAAATTTGCATGTTTTTACCCACCTTTTTACCTTGTTTCTTGCATCCATTTTACACAATTGTTGGTCAATTTACATTCTAAACTGCACAAATATACCTCTTGTCATGTTTTTATGAATCATTAATCAATGAAGCATAGTCATAGGCAATTTTTTCCTAAGTGGCTTGCTAATTTGATTATTCTTGCAGATTTAGAGGAAGTATGATCGAGACTATGGTTCTACAATGGTGACCATCCAACTGGTAGTGCTATCTTGAGTCATCAGATGCAACAGTGGAAAAATATTTTATTCAACGCACTACTATCTTTAGATTCTATTTCTCTTCAGAAATCACTATGTAGTTGTAAGCAGACAACTACCATAATTCTAGGAGTTGTTAGTGTTAACAAATTTATAAGTAGAGTTACGACGCTGTGAAGGACGATAGTTAAGATCACAAGGAATTATGTTAACTATGAGTTTATAACAACTATGTATTATCCTTTTGATTAATGAAATTCTGATCTTCTGAGCATTTCGTGACTTCTTGACCTCGCTATAGCCTTGATCAGGGAGTTGGGCGCACTCTCCTGACCAAGTGTTATTGGATAGATGTGTGCATAGGTTTATTTTAGTTAATTTATTTATCGTTATGAATGATTATCTGTTACACAACATTTTCTCACTGTCCCTGTACTCCCCTTCCATGATCCTGGAGGACCTCTACAGTGTACTTGACATACTTTCCTATCATGAAGAAACTCCCATTGTGTCCCTCTTCATGAGCAAAACAATTCCCTTTTGCATCATTTCCCAAAAATCTTCTGTTTATCCAAGTTTAAAAGACTGGTGCTAATGACCTGTGTCCTCCTCGCACCGATATGCACAGATTACAACTGTTCCTAGCATCGATCAGATCGACTGAGCTCTTTCTCAGTCGCACCGATCCTCTTTTGGAAAGTTTTTTAAATATGGAACCGAAGCTTCACCCTCTAGAAGCTTCGTAATGGAAGTCTGGTAAATGGTTAGGCCAGATGGAGTCAAGGAGGTCAATTTGGGTTCCTTTCCCCTATTAGGATGGAACTAGTCCAATGGATACAACCTTCTCCCATGAGAAGAGGAACCATCTCCCATCCATCCAAGCTATAAAAACCTCTCTTTTTCCCAAGCAAAAGCTAGTTTTTAGTTTGGAGTTAGAATAATCAGCAAGACATCTATAGTCTGAAGTTTTTTAGTGTATGTTTGAGGGAGAATAGTGTGCTTGGGTGTGATTTGAGACTAGAGGGAAAGAGGCCTTAAAATCTCTATTGTTGGGGTTGTCCATGAAGTGCTAGCAGAAGTGTGGGAACCTGGATATGTCAGAGGAGACCAACAACATCAAGGCACCGGTTGTAATCTCTTTTTTATTTATATAAATGCAACTATCAATTGATTTCCTACATGAAGTGTCATTTTATATCTTTATGGCTTAATGTTCCTTGACCTCTTAAGTAGGTTGAATACAATATTGTATGCTCTTACGTTTATTGTTTGCTTGTTTCAGGTGTGCGAAGGAAGGAAACGAAAGATAGTTGGAATGAAGAAGCAGAATCATCACCAAGCGAAATAGCGCTCTAAGAGGTAGGCCCTCTTAATTGATTCTAGTCTAAGGAAATCTTCCATAGATTGTCTGTTTGTCACTAGACCCACTCTCTCGGGCTAGGGGAATTGCTTGTGTCTGCACTTATAATTTACCTGCATCACATTATCGGTGTGTTGATGTGAATCTAATTTGTTGTTACTCTTGTTGTTGTTATAGTCATTAGTGTTGTTAGTCTTATTTGTTGTTACATTTATCACTTGTTGTCACACATTGTTAAGTTTATAGTTGAATTTTCAATACTGGGTAGCGAAACTGTGGCTTGAATATACTTTGCATGATAGCCTTGAAATAACTCATAGAGCACTGGGTTCACGATTAATGTGGAATTGGGTGAATTGCATGATTCATATCTAAACACCAACATTTTGGCAACGTTTTCAGGGAGGCTATTAAGGGCGTGCAAGTACGACCAATATTGATCATAGGACTGATCTCTCATCCTAGGGAGGGAATTTTTCACCATGATCTAGCTCTTGAGCATTAGATTGTTTTTGTTTCTTTGATTATCTTGTTTTCTTTTTCATAGGAACCACTCTCTCGTCTTGGGAAAGGAAGTTTTTATGTCACCCTGTTTCAGGTCCTGAGCTTAATTTTGTGATTGATTTTTTCTTCTTTCTTTTCAAGGGCCACTCTCTTGTCTTGGGGAGTTTGTTTCGTACCCTAATCCAGGTCTTGAGATTTCGATTTGCTTGAATGTTTTCCTTCTATTTCCTGATTATATGAACAGAGATACAAATAAAATGGGCAGAGGAAGACCCCCGAAAAGAAGAGGGAGAGATCTAGGAAGAAAAACCTACATCTAAGAGATCATTTCAAGAGTTGACTCAGGAGCATCGTCGCGAGTTTTTATTAGGGTAAGATCTCATATGAGATTTGGAGGGAAATCAGTTTCATAGCCAAAACCTTCCCCAATAACAGAAGTGCAATTCATGGAAGAAGAAGTAGCAAGTAGATCATCTGAGGAACTGGATATTGCAAGTTCATAGGAAGAAGATTTGAGGGAATTATCTATGCCATTTGATCGAGGGAGCATTGTTGAGCAACCTCAACCACTTGTTATAGAAAATCCAGTTTGTAATTGCAGCCATATTGTAATGCAAAAAAATAAAAAATAAAAAAATATGGTGATATTCTATATGCATAGAATATAGTTTTGATCTTTGTATATTAATTCAAGAAGGAAGAATAAGGCTGTATTATTTTTGAAGCACATTTTCCCAGCAGAAGTATTTTTCTATCAGTAGAAGTAATTTTTATAGAATGCATTCAATCATATCCATGGTGGGAATAGTTCTCACTGGCAAGGAGAACTATCCTGAATGCTCCTGGATGATAAAACACACCCTCATTTTCAATGAGTTGTGGAAAGGAGTGTGTGTCAGAGATGACGACAATGAACCAGTACAACCTACCTCAGACAAAGAGCTCGTCATTGGGAAAACAAGAACAACAAAGCTTATGCATTAATCACAGCATCTGTAAATGAAGAGGTGAGTCGCCATATTTCGTCATATTCAACTGCCTTTGAAGCCTTTCAAAAGCTGAAAGAACTCTATGACTCACATTCTGCACTTAAAGTTGTTCAACTCATGATTAAACTCTTCACTCTTGAACTACAAAATAATGATCCTCTTGCTCTTGCATTTGAAGTAAAGTCTATAATGCATGATATCAAATCCACTAAGTTTGAATTGGATATTCCTCTTATCGCTTTTCTCAAGGCACTTTATCCTACTTACTCCAATTATCTTGAGTCATTGCAAGCAAATGGAAATCTCAAAGATATCACCTTTGACTCTCTTGTGAAAAAGTTTGCTAAAAGAGAGAAAGCTTTTGGAAAGAAGACATCCCTTGAATCTTCTGAAGAGGTTGTGTGCCTTGCTCATAAAGAAAAGCATCCTGCTCAAGATTCTACAAGAGGAAGAGGTGGTCGAAGAGGAAGAGGAAGATATTTCAGAGGCAAGGGGGTAGACATTCTCAAGGAGAAAAGGTAGATTTGCACTGCATATGCTACAAAAGAAATGGCTCACATGATGCCTGTACATGCAAGCTACCATGGGACAAAATTGAGTAGAAAAGAAACCAATAGAAAGGCAAAACTGGTGATACAGATAAAGGTAAAGCACCTAAATCTGCTCACTATGTTGTGGCACAATGTAACATTGGAGTAAATGAAGATTTATTTAATGCATCACTTTCTTCTTGGAAAAATGATTGGTTGCTTGATTCAGGAGCAACCTGCCACATGACTCATAGAAAATATTTTTTTTAAGATTTCACTGACAATGTTGATGGAGCAGTATACTTTGTAAACTAATCAAAAATCAAGCCATCAGGGCTTGACACAATCAGGCTTAAACTGCCTGGTCTTACAGACTTTCTTCTGCATCATGTTTTATATCTCCCACAGCTCAAGAGAAACTTGTTGTCCTTGGTCCACATCTGCCAGCAAGGTCACTCCATTCATATGTTTGATGGCAAACTTGAGGTAAGAAAATCATCTGACCACTCACTTGTCATGAGGGGAATAGAAGAAGAAAGACTTCTCAAGATGCAAGGAACCTCTGCTTGTGCAGAACATTTCTCATACAATTCTCATCATGAAGAAGGTACACTTCCATCAAGTTTATTATGGCATGCTATATTTGGACATTTGAACTATGACAGCCTCTGCTTGTTGAAGAAAAATGGTGTTGCTGGTTTGCCTACAATTCCTAGGAAATTTAAGCAATGTGATGCTTATATTCTAGGAAAGCATAGCAAACAGTCTTTTCCCGATTCACATTCAAGAGCACATAGAAAAATTGAACTCATTCATTCAGATTTATGTGGTCCAATTCCTGTTCCTTCTGCAAATGGAAATAAATATATGATGACATTTATTAATGACTACACTAGAACGTGTTCGGTTTATTTATTGAAGAACAAATCTGATGCTTTTCAAACATTCAAGAATTTTCATAAATGGATTGAAAATGATGCACAATCTCATATTGGGTCTTATCACACTCATAATGGAAAAGAATACACATTAAATGAATTTGAAAACTATCTTTGCCAACATGGGATCAAACATCAAACAACTATGCCTTATAATCCCCAACAAAATGGTGTAGCTGAAAGAATGAATAGGACAATCTTAAATATGGTACGATCCATGCTCTTCTTCAAAAATGTAAAGATAATGTTTTGGGCTGATGTTGTTCTATGTGCTGCATATATAAAGAATATATGTCCATCTAATGCATAAGAAACAAGACTCCATATGAAATGTGGTATGGACATGTTCCTTTGGTAGAGCATCTTAGGGTCTTTGGTTCCACCTGTTATGCCTTGATACCAAAGGTACATAGAAACAAACTTGGTGCTAGAAGTCATAAGTGTATCTTTCTGGGGTATTCAAACACCCACAAAGCATACTGTCTCTATGATGAAGTAAATAAGAAGTTTGTTGTATTTAGAGATGTAATTTTTCTTGAATCATAAAAAACTGACAATGTTGTTGAGTGGCAACTTGATCGCTTGGATAGATTCACAAAAGCAAAATCATTTCAAGAATTTGATAATCAGATTCCACATCTTGAAGGGGGGATTCTTATACTAGATCAACATGTGGAATCTTCTTCTGAAGAACAGTCTCCCCCACATGAAACTCCAACAACGAATGATGCTTTAAGTGATGTGATTGATAGAATTGAAAGACTCAATATTGATTCAGTCCCAATTCAATCAACGGAGCATCTTAGACTATCTGAGAAAGGTCCCCCCAAAGTGGCTGACAAAGACACTTGAAAGTGTTCATCCTGATGAGGTTGGAAAGACAGGAACTAGAAATTCAAACCGGAAAAATGGAGGTGATGTGGATGACTCTAATTCACTTGTTGATATGGATGTTTCTTATGATTGCGAATTGAACTTGTCTACATATTTTGAACCAACTTCCTTCAAAGAAGCTGCTTCTCATGATGAATGGAAAGAAGCAATGCAAAAGGAGTATGATGCCCTCATAAAGAACGACACTTGGAAGCTGGTTGATCCTCCGTTAGGAACCAAACCAATTGGCTGCAAGTGGGTCTACAAGAACAAGTATAAAGCTGATGGCTCACTTGACAAGCACAAAGCTAGGCTTGTGGAAAAAGGTTTTGCATAGAAGGAAGGGGTCTATTATGAGGAGACTTTTTCCCCCACAACAAAATATGCTACCATCCGGACAGTCTTTGCCCTTGCAGCTCAGAACGGTTGGAAAGTCCATCAAATGGATGTAAAAACTGCTTTCTTGAATGGAGATCTGAAAGAGAATGTTTTTATGTCCCAGCCTGAAGGATTTGTTGTGAAAGGAAATGAACATAATGTATGCAAACTGGTGAAGTCCTTGTATGGCCTCAAATAAGCACTGCGAGCTTGGTATGAAAAACTAACTGAGCATCTTCTGAAACTCAATTTCAAACATTATGATCTTGATGATGCAACTTTATTTGTCAAGAAAGTTGGAAAAACAGTTGTATATCTTGTGGTATATGTAGATGATCTTTTGATGACAGGGAAAAATGAAAGCTACATTGGATCCATAAAGAAGGAATTGGGGAAAAGTTTTGAAATGACTGATTTGGGCTATGTTCATTACTATCTTGGTATTGAAGTAACCCAACATCCGAAGTCCATATTTCTTTCTCAAAAGAAATACATTGGAGATCTGTTGAACAGGTTTGGCATGACAGAGTGCAATCCTCTTACTACTCCAATGGAACAAAACTTAAAGCTCACATGTATTGAAGGAAAAGAATTTGAGGATGCAACAAAGTATAGACAGCTTGTAGGAAGTCTCAACTACCTAACTACCACTAGACCAGACATTTCGTTTGATGTTGGAATCCTCTCCAGGTTTATGCAAAAGCCTTGTGAGGAACATTGGTCTGCTGCAAAAAGAGTTCTAAGGTACTTGAAGGGAACTCCAGACTTTGGAATCAAGTATACACAGGTGGACGACTTCAGCTTGATTGGATACTCTGATTCAGACTTCGATGGAGACAAAGAAGCTGGGGTATCTACTTTAGGATATGCTATGAGTCTTGGATCAGGAGTTGTCTCCCGGAGATCATGCAAACAATCAGTTCCAGCAGATTCCAAAACAGAAGCCGAATACGTGGCAGCAACTGAAGCAGCAAAAGAAATTGTGTGGCTCACGAAAATTCTTGAAGATTTGTAGGTAAAACAAGTACAATGAACTCCACTTATGATTGACAATACCTCTGCAATAAAGTTTGCCAAGAACCCAAAGTTCCATGATCAGACGAAGCACATCAATACTAAATATCATTTGATTCGACATCATGTTGAGGCCAAAACAATCCATCCCCATCATTGTTCCAAAAATGATCAAATTGCAGACATCTTCACCAAAGCGCTTGGAAGAGAAAATATTGAACGATTCAGAATGATGCTTGGACTCACTAACATCCCTTCAGATTAAGGGGGGGAATGTTGACACCTAATCCTCATGATTGGGTGAATATAATGTAAATAGATAAATAAGTAATATGAACAGTCATCGGGAGATGAACTGAACAGTCTCTCCCTCATGTATTTAATGAAGACCTACCTGAAGGAATAAACACGAATCAATTTTGGTTGAGGAGTTACTGCCTGGTCTGACAGAACATATGGATAATGAAGTCTCAGAACCAGAACCTAGAGATTCTACTAGAAAAACAAGGGACGAGTCAATATAATTTCCTATGAAACAAGAAACCCCTTCACAAATGATTGTTACTAAAGGATGTTAGACTGGTCCACCCTATCCTAAGAGATTATCTTGAGAAAACTAAGTCCTCGTCCTAAATTCGATTTTTAGGGGAGCTACATAATTTATTTGTCAAAATCTCGTTACTTCAAGCTATGAAGGACATACTGATCTATGCCAAAACAATTAAATAATATTTCTCTAAGAAACCTGGTAGAAAACCAAAGGATCCACTCACTATTCACGTTATGGTAAAATTATAAGACATAATGCTGTGGAAGCCTATACCTGTTAAATATTGGGATTGATGGAACTCGATTCTGATAGTACAGATTAATGAGGTTGATATCCCAAATGTACTGGTAGATTTGGGGGTAGAAATTATCGTTATAACCTCTGCATCTATGATTACCTTGGGTTTGTGGAACCTTAAACCAACTCCCACCATCCTAGAATTTGGCAGATCGGTCTTCTATAAGACCGGTAGGGAAGCTGGAAGATATAACCATTTCAGTAGACTCATGGAAATACCCTGTTGATATTTTGGTTTTACATACTCAATCCCCAACTAGTGGACACCCTTTGATTTTAGGAAGACCTTGGCTTGCAACCACAGATTCTTGCATTGGCTGTCTGTCTGGAAATATGGTATTATCCAATGGAGAAGTTATAAATAATATTATCCTCTACCCCCTCTGTTGAACCAAGTTCATCAGATAGACCAGGATTTACCTTGATGCAAAAATCTCTACCTATGAAAGAGCCTGAATTCGAGAATGAAGAAGTTAGACCAATCCTTACCATTAGTGTCTCTTTGTTTCAAGGATGAAATGAAGAATGAAGCCATTAACACATTTCTCAGTAGTCCCAAATCTGTGTTTGACCCAACCCTCTAGCTATTCAAATTTGTCATGACTTGCGGTGTTTAGGAAAATATGGAACCAGAAACATAAGTTGGAAATATTCCTGTAATTATTGTACCTCGTGATAACATCTCTATAGAAATTGAACAAGGGAAAACATTGAATATTAATCCTGGCCTTTCTCCCTGCCAAACTAAACGGTTACTGAAGGTCCTTCGGGAACATAAAGGAGCCTTTTCTTGGGAGTATATAGATATGAAAGGAATCCCCACTGATTTATGAAATCATCACATATACATTAAAGAAGAATGTTGACCTGTTAGGCATCCTTAGAGAAGAATGAATCCTTCCTTAAAAAAATGTCAAAGATGAATTGCAAAAGCTATTAGATGTGTGTTTCATTTATCCGATATTGGAT